>OZ026601.1:29680817-29750817 GCA_964020085.1 Micromussa lordhowensis | reverse complement strand
ATGGAATGATCTGATGAATTGAGTCTTTCGGGTTGCTTGCGGCGTCCGACGTTCATGATCAAGTCTTCGATTTATTGCATTCAGTACTTTTCATGGTTGATCAAGTCAAATTGTACTTTATTGAGCGTGCCCATTGTTTAGTGTTCCCAGATCTTAAACTTTATATCTCTAAAACTCAGAAATTGCACTGCTGTGTCTGTCAAAAATAAACCTGGCGTATATTTAATGGTCAACTTTCTTTGGAACAACAAAGATTTTAAGCATACATTAATATGTTAACTGGTATTTTTGTGTATGTTTAGCACCCAGTGATTGTTACTTGCCCTGCTACTGCCATCGTCCTGGCTCAAGGGCTGGGATTTCAATTAACTGATCAATACATTAATTATTAATTGATATCGCAGATTTCATGTTCCTACTTATGAAATTGCATCTTTGGAAGTGCTGTTGTATTGGAATTTACAAGTGAATTCTCAAAAATTTGTGTGAGTAATTTAACCAACCTCTTCACTCAAGGTAAACAGTTCCCATTGAAATACAAATTATGTCTCCTTTTATACAGGTGCAACCATGCTGCACAGATGCAAAGCTTTACTGCAGCAAAGAGTGAGCTTTTGTAGAGCTCTTTGTAATTCTGCCAGAGGGAGAACTAAGGTCAGTTATGTATCTTAAATTGTAATAATATGCAATCTGTTAACTTTAGGCAATCAAGTACTTTGTTTACCTTTCTTCTATTATAGGAGTTAAGTTACAGCATTTTAAGTTGTTTTGGCCATATACAAAATTGCCTTTAAATCTGTATTCCCTCACTGGAAGTTCATCCCTGAAAACCCAATCACTCCTTTGAAATTTCAGTCCTATAAATCCCCTCATGTCCTCCAGGGTTGCCACTGTCAGGGGAGGTGTTAGGGAAAATCAGATGTTTTCAAGGTCAAGAAGTTTAGTAATTTTGTGTCAGGTCACAGAATTTCTTAAATCCTTGTTCAAGTGGGTGAAAAGTCAGGGAGTCTTTATTATTAGAAAAACCTTTGATTAAATGTGATTTTTACTTAGGCATGTAAACGAGGCAATCAATGGATCATATGTACATGTACTTAAGGCATCCACGGTCGAGTGTCGAACGATAACCTTGATCAAAACTCAACCGACATCTCCATTGATACTCTGTCAACACTGGTTCGACATCTTGAATGACAGTCGGTCAAGAGTCGACTACTTTTTGCAGACACAATGGTCATAAAGTGTCAATCAATACTTATGAGTCAGTACTCAACTATTGACTGGCTGTCAATCAAGTGTCAATCTGGATGCTGATTGAGTGTTGATCTAGCGTCAACTGATCATCGGCCAAGATTTTGATTGAGATGTCAATGGAGTGTTGAGTGAGGGTATTGATCAACACTCAACTGCAGATGCCAAATTCTCCAAGTATAAACCATCTTTATATTCTAATCACACTGAACCGATTATAAATATTTTGTAACTAATCCAATTAATCACAAAACAACAGAATAGGAGCGGGCATCTTGTTTATTGATGTAGCGAGCGTAAAGCATTCCAAAAAACAGCGTTACAGTTTACAAACTCAGAGAAAATTACAACAGTGAAAAAAAAAAAGTAGGGTTGATAGAGATGCCTCGAATGGCTCTTGCATAACTTAACAAACCTTAAATAGTGTACTAATGAACTAGCCCCTTGGGACAGCTACAAGCTCACTGAAAATACTTCAGCAGTATTATGCAACCTAATATACATACTCTTGTGAAACCAACAAAACGTTACAAAATATGTTTATTTTTGTGGATATATGGCGAGAATTATCATCCTGCATGGTCGGTGAAAATAGTTACTTTACAGTCAGGGATAAAAATTTCTAATTAAGGTTGCTACAATCCTGCCCTTAGAATTCCAGTCTATGGACTCCTCTCTTCCCCTTCTCAATTCAAGATACCACCCATGTTATGGTTATGGGTATTTTCTGGAACCACGTCCCAAGAAATAAAAATGCTCTTTAATGTAATGTTTTGGGAACATCATCCCATTTTCACTATAACTCATTTATCAGACAGTATTCAGACATTAAATATTCAATATTTAGTATGTTTATCACAGACCTTATTAGTACTTCAGGAGCCAAATTAGATTGTTTACATGTATCTCATTTTAGGACACACAAAGCGTGAATTCTATCAAGGCTCTGGTGTCTGGAAATGCTATTGAAATAGAGTGGAAAGATGGCCACACATCCAAGTAAGATGAACAGTCAGCTTTAATTTATTGATTTCAAATGTTCCAAATATTCAAAATGTTACATGTTGTTGTTTATAGTGGTCAATGCGCTTATCTACATCTGGCTAGTTTACAGGCCTAGGCATGCTGCTTAAACTGAAAGAAACAAATATTTATCAACTAAACATAATCGGCTTAAAAATCTCAACTGGTGGCAGACAGACCAGTTGGCTATTTACAAGCATGACTGAGGAGTTAACTAGGTTCTACCAATAAATAATTCCAACTTAGTGGTCAGTGTGGGACTTGAACCCACGACCTCCAGAATTAAGTCCAGTGCCCTGACCACTCAGAAACGCTGCCTCTTGCCTTCTGGAATTGATTTTCATTGTGTCGGTTGCATTGAGTGCAGAAGAAAGACAATTATATACTGTAGAGTAACAGGACCTAATAATTATAACTTTAGTTATATTTTATGTTGTCATCTGTGATCGGTGTCTGGTTCAGTGAAGCCTGTACAATTAACAAATTGAATGCGGTTTAGCATGGTATGTACTCATATCGACAACGATACACGTCATCACAGCCGAGTGAGTCCACAATAACTTTTGACCACTGTGATGGCACATATCGTTGTCGATAAGAGTACAGACCATGCTAAACCACATTTTGATTTGTTTTTTACCACAATATCAACATCAAAGAAAATGTTTTTTTCAAAGCGCAAGCTGAAGAAGGCATTGCATGACACATTGACGCGAGCAGCATTGTCTGGACTCTTATCAACAACAGCAAAAAAGTCAATTAGATTGTGCAGTTGCAGAAAACATCCATACTCCCCCACAGAAGGGATTGGAATTTCCTGGGGGGTAGGGGGTTCTGGAAGATAAAAAATACAAAGAAATGTATGAAGCTTTACTGGAATTTCCAGAGGTGTGGGGAGGTGTTAGAAAAAGTCCCTTCCGTGGGGGAGGTATGGATATTTTCTGGAACTACACATTGCGAGATTATAGTAGCAATATTTGTGGTAAAATTTCAACTTGTTTCCATTTTAGATTCCATAATAGTTGGTTACGGTTTTGTTGCCAGTGTGAACGATGCAGGCAGGCACACAGTGGCCAGAAGACCTTTGATGTGTTGCCCATTCCAGACCCATTAGAACTCTCAGATTTCTCAGTTTCTAGTAAGTGTTCAAAAGTGTTTCAAAAAGATTAAGTTTGTTCAAATGAGCAATTTATGTTCAGGGGTTTCATTAAAGGCTGGGTACGGTACTGGGCAAACTGCCTGGCTGTTACTGTAGGACGATATCGCCAGGCTGGTTTGACCATCTGGCGGAACGTTCTTCTCAATGAACATTTAGTTCAAATAGATTTACCTGCCTATGAAAAAAATTGCCCTCCAGTAGAATTATTAGTGACACCCCTGTACAGCATGCATGTACATGTACTTGTATGCTACAATTTAGATCAGGTAGATTATTTTTAGCATGAGAACTTATAGGTGAAAATTCTAAGGTACATGTTTGTAATCAGATGAGGATAATATTGCCAATATACTGTATGTGGTGGTTATTGCAATATTTGCCTGTTATGGTTTGTATTACCTTGTACCCTATAGAAGCCATTGTTTCCTGACAGAAACAAAGGTTTTATTGCAAATAAAATGAAATTGCTGACAATGCTACAAATTAGATGGATAAGAATGTTATGAGAGCAGTTAATAATTATACAGAGTTATGTTATCTTTCATATTTCAGTAACTCAAAATGATTGTTTTACTAACAAAATGAAATTATATTTATTGACCTTTTAATTAGTCAAGTGAACTCCTTTAAAAGAGATTTCTAATTTTTTGTAATGACAGAAAATCAGGAGAGTCTTCATTTGACGTTCGAAAATGAGGGTGATCACCTGGGAGTGATCAGCTTACAATGGCTGAGAGAGAATTGCTATTCTGATGCAGCAAGAAGAATTGACAGCCAAAAGAGAATCACACAGCCTCATTTAGGAGAGGTATGTATTCAGCCATGTCAAGTAAGATTTTTGTAATTTTGGACTAATGTATGGTCAAGCCTCCCGACAGTTCCTTTTGACCATTACAAGTGTCTGCTTAACAGAAGCGTTGACACATAATAATTAGAAGGTTATTTTAGTACAGGTTTAACTGTACTAATGCCTCATGCCTCATTGTTAGCGTGCTTGCTTCTTAATTGAGTAGTCTGGGCTTAAGCACTGGCCGGAGACATTGTGTTGTGTTCTTTGGCAAGACACTTTTCCTCTCACAGTGCCTCTCACCACCCAAGTGTATGAATGTGGGACTACAGCATCCCATCTAGGGGGAATTAGAAATACTCTTATTTGCATCATGCTACTGAAACCAGCTGATGGGCTGCTTGGCTCACATGCAGACTTTAATATAGTTCATTGCAGCTATCATAAATGTGTAACATGTAGTATGTCAACTAAACCACTCCTTACAGACACCTCTATAACAAGGACATCTCTATATCACAGACAGCTCACTGTGATGTCAGAGAAGTCAGAATTGATAACAGTTCTGTCTCTATGATACAGACACTTCCATAATACATGTACAGACACTCACCTCTGGCCTTTTGCTGTCTGTATTAAAGAGGTTCTACTGTACATGTAACTGTACAAAGCGCAGTGTTACATTTATGTTATTTCTTGGCTGTTTGTTACATATTTCAGTGTTTTGCTATGTTGTGTTTTAGGTTAAGTAAAGTTTTAATTTTCTTACTATAGCACAGCCTGCCAGAGGTTAATTACAGTGACATTATTAAATCAAAGGAAGGTCTATGGAAGTAAGTAAGCTTAATGTGGCTTAGTGTAAGTTATGCTAAGTTACAGGAGCATGTTGGGGTGGTCATGCTCCTTGCGTCTCATACTGGGGTTTGCAGTCAGCTTACATGTTTTGTGTTCTAAATTTTGCGAGGACTTGTACAGGGCTGCTGATCATTAAGTTTTGAGTCACCTGTAGCCTTGTTCTCCATAGCCGCAACAAACTTGGGACTTTGCGGGTGAATTCTATCAACAACAGGCAGTCAAGGGAAGATCAAGCATACTCAGTTGTACAATGTAACAGGTGTTACAGTGCGTTTCGGCCCCTAATGACAGCACTGTTGTAGTTGTTTTCCACATTGATTCTGCTTATGGCTTTCTTTTTGGCCTCTCACTTTTGCTTGTTTTGGCAAGTATATTGTTCATAAGTATTTCAGCTGATCATCACTAAGCTCATGAATTGTTGAAGATTTTAATTATATTAAAACGAACTACCAGCATCAATATATTTCATGGATGCAGCTAAGAAATCACGAGGCTGGCTCATTAAAAAGCCCAGCTGACGTTTCTGGCATTGGCACAGCACATAAGGCTTTGTTTTTGTGTGTAATTTCAGCCAGATTTGCATGTATTAAGTTTTCTTCCAGAGGGTGAAATTAGCTGGCAGTCGGCCCTTAGCTACATCCATAATATTTGAAGTCTGTTGCAGTGGAGTTTGATTAATTTGCACTTGCCCCTCACCACCTCCCTGCTGTACGACCCAAGTATACTTTTTTTGGTCATTAAAACCAATGCCCAAACAATAAAAATGGATCAAGATAGCAGACATTTTTTTGTTACATTTAATAATAATCTCTGGTACCATTAACCAAAGCACATCTTTTCCTCTTGTTAACCTGTGACAGAATGCTGTCCCAGCTAAGTGACCATGGTGTCTCATTAGTCAAGGATGTCCCACTTGACGAGGATCATTGTGGCAAGGTTTGTCAGATGAAGAAATAGATTCCATGTTGCCGTGTGTCTGTTCAGTGATAGATCACAGATGATATCAAAATGTAAGAACAAAAAGGTGGAGCACGAACTCTTAGGCAAGTGAGCACTAATGTTCTTAACCCCCCGCCCTCTACCCCTCTCAGTTTCAATAGACCTTTTTACCGATACGGCGGCCATCTTGAATTCCGAGGAAATTATGGGATGCCCAGGGGGCAGATGAGAAATAATTAAAAAGAATACTGTGGCTTGATAACTTTTCGATAATTTTTCGATAACCATAGGAACTACTGCCAAATATCGTGACGGAAAGATGTAACGCTTGTAATATTTGTTATGGAATATGAGAGACAAGCAGTAAAAATTTATCCTGAAAGCTGTGTATACGATAAATTTTCCAGCGATTGCCCCCTCGGCAGCCCATAATTTCTCAGTCAAAACAATAGAATTCAAGATGGCCGCCGTATCGGTAAAAAGGTCTATTAGGCTTCACAAATTTCTTTAAATTCCTTGCTCTTACAGACCCCCCCCCCCCCCCCCAGGAAATTCTATGGTGGAAGTATGAATAGTTTCGAGGAAAACAACACAATACATATTAAGAGTTTATTGAATAAAACTATTTGTATGTTGTAAATTGATATGATGTATATACGAAATAATTCATATATGAACTGCGGTTGTAGATGAAAGTAAAGAATGATCATTGCAGTATATTTTCCAATTTAAGCAATTAGAAAGAAGAAGCCTGAAAAAAATCAGGGCTTCAACAGGATTTGAACCCGTTCGAATCCCGTTGAAGCCCTGATTTTTTTCAGGTTTCTTCTTTCCAATTGCTTAAATTAGAAAATATACTGCGATGATCATTCCTCACTTTCAGGTTGTAAATTGCTGTAAATTTGGGTTGGTGCCAGAAGGCCTGATCAATAAAAATGTGCATTGTGTACAAACTAATAATTTATTTACTTAGTGATAAAGTAACTCAGGAAAGCTCAGACAAGTTTGTAGTCATGCAAACAATCTTTATCCCTTATTTTTAGGTTGCAAGACTATTTGGACCTGTACTGGAAACCATTTATGGCAAAGTACGTACATGTATGAGATAATTTGGTTTTATCAACTGAGTTGATAATGTGAATTGGCCACCGTAAAGAGATTCGAAAGCTGACGTTTCGAGTGTTAGCCCTTTGTGGGAGCGAATTCATCTTGCAATATACTCCCCACCAGCACAGCACCACAGTTTCTTTAGAAACGTACCCCCTTTATTCATATGTACATGTAAAATCTCCTCCATACTGTAAAAGACTCTGAAAAAGGCTCCTTATTAGTTCTTTTGTGTCCGCGAGTGTTGTAGTTTCCGAATATTGCCCTCAAGTGGTACAATTTAGTGTTTTCCTTTGTGTCAGTTGCATGTCTACATTGTAACTGCTTCTTTGTCTTGTTACAGTATTTTGATGTCAAGAGTGTCCCTAACCCTATCAATATTGCATACTCTAATGTGGCGCTTGGCCTTCACATGGATGTTATGTACTACGAGTCTCCTCCCGGGCTGCAGCTACTTCACTGTTTAAGGTAAGGTGCAATGTAACTGACTGAAATGCTGCGCCCTCGTCAACTATCACGCGATACAAATCTCGTGGAAACACTCGCCTGTCGGCTCTTGTTCCCACAGCATTTGTCGTTTTCCCAAGCTTCCACTCCCAGTGTTTCTATAACTCGATCGATAGAAACACGGATCTTGTTTTCTACTGTAGTTCTTAAATAAAGCAGTGAAAGGATATTCTATGGAGAACTAGCATCTTTCCTCGACCTAATATGTCTGTCAACTCTCACGCTTGTGAGTTTCAATCTTTGGCATTCTTGGCGCCCTCAGCTGAAACATTTGAGGGGTTACAACCTTGAATGGTACATCACCAAATGATATTTAAAGCTTGAACGTATGCAAAAAGAAAAGAAGAAGAAGGAGGAAGAGGAGCGGACAGTTAAGTAATGGTAAACTCACCCCCCCCCCCCCCTCCAATTGTCTGGTTTTCGCGAGATAAGGTAATGGTGGTAAAGTTTTGCTCGGAGAATTTATCCTGGGAATGACACCAGAAAATTTTCGAGACGTCTTCGGAAATCTTCGAACGTCTTCGAGTTTAGGAAGGTCTTTAGAAATCCTGGCATCCCAGGATAAAAATATCTTGCTCGTTAATTGAAAAACGGTGGCAAGTTTAATTTTATTAAATTGTTTCATCGCTTTCCTCTTTTTTTTTCTTTTTTTTTTTGTGCAGGTACGATCCTGAGGTGGAAGGAGGAGAAAGCTTGTTTTTAGATTCTTTCCATGTTGCGGAAGAACTCAGAAAGCAGTTTCCTGAACAGTTTGAAAATCTTGTGCGAATACCAGGAACATTTCAAAAAATACACTTTGAAAGGTACACTTTTGTTCCGTTGGTTCCATTGGTTCCATTGTCGAGTCACCGCAGTTTTTGGGAGAAAATACTTGTAATGACCGATTTCTCTGATGTTCTATTTGGTTCATTTTTCTCGTTAGGGATTATCCAGTGAAACTAGTGTACAAGAGGCCACACATTGTTCTTAACCCTGAGAAAGAGGTGCGATAGAATGCCATCAAATCTAGTTTCTTTTATTAGCTACAGTACAGTGAGCATTTCGTCTTCACTATAGTTAATAGAGGGGAATGGTTATGAAGTCCGGCGAACATACTCGTACACTATGCATGAATTATGTAACTGAAACGTCTCTAATGGTTTCCTCCTCAGTTAGAAGTAAACAAGTGTTGTGTTTTGTGCACGGTCAAGGCCAAAAAAGTGAAAAAAAACTTTGTCAAGCCTCGTAACCGTTTCCCTGTAGTAACTATGATTTTACCTTTTCTTCACTGAGCTTTGAATTTTCCATCTTTCTTAATTCATCTCCACACTGAACGTTGTCGACGTTGATGATATCCTGGTAGCATGTAGGACGTGTGCCACGAACTTAGTAAATGTTCTAGCTCACCAAGAGTCTCTGTGGGAGAACAGTGGTTACGCGCCCTTCGGGGACTCAGATGGTTTCTTTGTTTGTGCTTGCTCGTGACGTAACGAACATTCCATCTTTAACATTGACCTAACTCATTTAGGAGCTACCTCACATCTTGCACAGCTTGAAATTTTTTAGCCTAAATTGTTAAAGTTCGTCTTTTGTAATCCGTGTTAATCTTCCTCCCTTCTAAATCATCCTTGTTCCTTTTTGGTTTATTTGGTGTCTCTTAAGTGCTTTTCTATCGTAGTAAACTATTTTTTCAGGTTTCCTTTAAAGGTAATTTTATATGTGGCCAAGAATATAACTCAAAACACCGTGATTGAACTTAGTCCTTTAAGACAAATTATAGATAAGATCTGCACACCAGAGCAGAGAATGTCGACATACTTGCCTGGGTGCTATTATTTCAAGACAATCCTTCCTGGCCGTAACATATGTGCAAGACACATCTTTGCTTTGAAATAATTTAATATACTTTTCCTCAAACTTTTACATCCTACAGATTGTGGCTGTCAATTGGTCGCCTGCTTTTGAAGGGGCCCTTTCAGTACCAGAGGTACGAATATCCTTGTATAGGGGAATCCTTGTTTACAATGTTTGCCTCATTCATCGATTCTCTGTGACTCTTGAGTTTCGCGTCTAAACGCTCGTCAGACAGAACTTTTCTGTCTGACAAGCGCTTAGGCGCGAAACTCAGAGTCACAGATTAGCATAAGCGATTCAGTTTCTGATGGAGCTACAAGTAAATCAGTTCTGAATATTGAAAGGTCATAGTACGATTAACTCTGCCAGTGAATATGGGCCTGATGTATTGAATACTTTTTGTGCAACACGGGTTTAAAAACTCAAAATTTAACAAAGAATGTATGAGCTCATTAGCGCTTTTGCCACCCAGACATTTTGCAGTTTTTGAAAGACAATTTCTCCTTGAATATTACACCCAAAGAGCTAAAAATTTCACCATGTACAAAGTTTCACTAGTTCTTTAGCTGCCTGAAGTCAATTCATATCTAACATGTTTCCTTCTATACACAAAGCCGTATGCAAATGAGCAAAAAATGTGTAAACGATGACTTCACCGCACATAAGAGTTGAAAATTAACAGAAAATGCGTTTTTTTCAAAATATTACAAAACAAATAGCACCATTCTCGCGTGCTGCTCGACAGCTTTAATACGAATGGACGCATGCGTGGGTCTTATCCACTGACTCCGTGCGCCAAATTGGCTAGAACCCAGCCCTACTCTTTCGTCCTTATTTGCTGTTGATCGGTGTGACCTCGTTTCCATGGATGGTCCGGACAGGCTGATGGGTAGTCGTCTTGGGTTTTGTACAAATCACGACGACTACTACTAATACTGACAAATTAGTTCGAGAGACAGGACTTTTTTAAGACAGAAATCAAAATGTGGGTTTGTTCAATCATGTCAGGTTATCTTCTGCGTGGCTAGCGCTATTATGTTCGTGTACATGAAAAGAATGCAGTTCTTTGAGATCTTTCCTCATTAGTAATAAACATTCAATGATAATGTTATGGTTTTATTTGACTTGAACACATTTTAGTCCTAATCGTAGTGCATCTCGTATTTTAGATTCCTGTACTTGATTCAAGGGGCTGGAGTCACCTGTTTACAGTATCGTGACCTAATAATTTTTCCACAGGAAGATGTCGAGCCATACTTTGAAGCGTACAGGACATTTACGAAGCTGCTTGATGAATCGCCAATACAGGTATCTGAAAAACCGTCTGTTTTCCAAGCACTCGTGCATTCAGGTTGCGTTCACTTTTCAGGAGTTCATTTCAAGCACCTAGAGCGGTTTTGAATTGAGTGTCGAATAGTGATTGGGTTTGCACCTACCACGCTACACACGATTGGCTCAAATAACCCGCGCCACTTTTTCGTCCAATCAGAGGTAAAACCAAAATCAATCATCAGACTCGGTCGCACGCGTTTTCCCGCGCTTCGTGTCAGCTACATGTTGAGTCTGCGATCAAATGTTCTTTTGTTTAGAAATGCACGCAAACGAGGCGTCAATACAAAGCAGAATTGACCCTTTCACCTCGTTTGCATGCAAAACCGCTGATAACTGCGATAGCAGCTATTCCTTCGACTTTTGATTGGCTCACTGAATTGTGTGTGTCCACTGTGGTTGGCCAGAGTGATTAGCTCCGAGGAAGGGCTAAAGCTCGAAACCTCAGCTTCCGAATCTCTTTACGGTGGCCAATTCACATTATCAACCCAGTTGATAAAACCAAATTATCTTGATTACTTTGGGTTTGGTTTTACGTCACTCGATTGAAACCGCTCTACAGTGTATGTAAATGTCGTTAATTGTTTAATTAACAATCTTTTTAGAAACACTAAAGCGATCGTTTTTGTGTGGTTTTTATGTTATTAGAAGTCAGTAAAAATGCAGCCCGGAGACCTAGTGTGCTTCAATAATCGACGTGTGCTTCATGGAAGAAACTCATTTACTTTAAATGGAGGGATGAGATTTTTCAAGGTATGTATATATAGTCTGGAGTAGGTACGGTGGCCTCATGGTTAGTGCACTCGACTCCGGATTGAGCGGTCCGTGTTCGAGCCTTAACCGGGACATTGTGTGGTGTTCCAGGGCAAAACACTTCACTCCCAAATAGGTACTAAATGGGTACCGGCGAATTTAATGCTGGGGGTAACCCTGCGATGGACTAGCAACCAATCCAGGGGGGAGTAGAAATATTCCTAGTCGCTTCACGCTACAGAAACCCGGATAAGCTCCGGTCTGATGGGCCACTTGGCTCGTACGCAGACTTCACTATTTTACCGCATGTAGTCTGTGCTCTGTTGCCAGCTTTCGAATACTCGAGGAAAACAACTGAGATTCGATTCAACTGAAAACAAGTAACATAAAAGGCGGCAATTGCAGTCGCATCTGATAAGCTAAAACATCAGTAATTACCCCCCGTTTCAGTGGTCAATATATCGCAATTGACACACAATTTCGAGTATGAAACAATTGTAACGTGAAACAATGTTTCCAATATTTCGCCACAAACTAAGAGTTTGAAACTATTTGAAGGTTAATAAACCCACTTAGTCTTCACATGTCTTGATAAATGAACACGGATATTTCTCAGACATTCTCTGTTCCTCGCATCACAGTTTTATTCGAGCTTCGTACTCGGCCCGCTGTTGACCACTTGGAACAGACAATGTCTACTGACAAATGTCTGTGGGTATTCTTGCCCCAAATGGCACTGAGTTATTGCTCACTTAGGCATAAAAGAGAGGGTCAGCGTACTACATTGGTAAATAAATACGTTTTGGAAAAAAATCGTTCTATTTCTAGGGTACCTATGTGAACATCGACGAATTCAGGAATACATTTCAAGTGACTTCAGAGCTGGTTGGATCGGGAGAACCCTGCAAGCGGATTGGGAATCACTGTTTCCTATAGGACACAATGTAGTGCAGTCTGGGAATAAGCGAAGTTGAGCAGGGTTGACAATAAATAGTTAGTAACCAAAAAAATAGGAAATACGTTCTTTGAGAAGTTGTAAATGTGTGGTTGTAATAGGCCCGGTGCAAACTACGCCGGAAAAATTTGAAAGCGGCATTTTCACTCTGAAAGCGCATCAATTGTTTTCCGAATTTTCCGTTCTCCCTAATATTTTACCCCTCTGTCTATCTCCAATAGTGATTGTAGTGATTAACAACGGAAATCTGGAAGGCAAAGCTTCGTCGGATCCATGCAAACCTTTCAATATTTTTAATATATTTAAATCTTCCGGCAATAAATCTCAACCGTACGCGATTCAAAACATGCTCCTTCCATTTCTGAAATTAATTTAGCTGTAGTTAAAAGTTTAGAAGTTAGCTGCCACGTAAAGTTATCACTCTGGCTAATCACAAAGGACGCGGGCAAGCCATTAAACCAATGAAATTTCCAAGCAAAAAAAAATGTTGCCGACTTAGCCATGCGCCTCTATCATCTCATATCCAAAGCGCGCCTGTGGAATAATCGTATATTATATTCTTATTTTATGGATTTCCTGCTACATGTACTGGACATGATAATAAATTTGTACCAAACTCATACTTCCTTGCGTTGGTTTCTTTCTTAAGTAAGGGTTCTTTCAGAGTCACCGTCAGCTCGCTCAATTATATTTGAAAACGGTAAAATCGATTTCTAGTACAATATCCCTGTGACTAACAGAAGACTAAAGCAATGGTCAAAGGGCGCGTGATAGTTGATTCTCACCTTGCTCTCATGATCATCAGCTATCATCAACTATCCGTTATCAAACGGGAAAAAACCTCTCTGCTCCGCAGAAGTGCTAAACGTTCGTTTCCCCTGCGCCTGCACTCATATCGTTCAGTGGATTGTCCGGACCCGAAAACATCCTTTGAGCCTCTGTGGAGGAGAGATGGGAAAACTATATAACCGACTTTCATGAAGAATTTGAACATGCTCAAAGTGGCTGATATTAATCTTGACCCAGATCTCCCACGGCCAGCCACAAACAGTGAGATCTGGGTACGAGATTAGGCTGATATTTGGTGTTAGTCGAACGGAAGCGCTTGGAACAGCAACTATCATTGACCATCATATCAACTACCATACACCGTTTGACCAGGGCTTAACATTTCTAGCGATGATAATCCCAGCGGGGAGTGAACCCGGTATGTCTTCAACGGCGAGGAAGCACGACAATGGAAGTTGCAAAAATAAATCTTAACTCCCTTCTCGTTACACGTTACTGTTAATCCAAATGGACTTCTGAGGGCCGGGTTGTTCGAAAGCCGGTTAACGCTAACCTAGGATTAAAAGTTAATCGTAGCATTGATTTTTCTTGAATAAAAATGTTTTCAACTGCTAATGTTTTGTGTAGTTTGAGATTACTCAAACTAAAAACAGAAAGACAAATAATGTAAACAGAAAACTTCACTGAAAAGTTACAAAACTAGACTGTTCACAGTCCCCTATTTTTCCGTGAAATCGTAGATGCCTCACCCCTATCCACAGGCATTTTGTACTCTCCCCAGTTTCGCTCGCATCGAGAGACCAAGATGGCGGCCCGTCGAACTCAACGATCGGCATATACGATTTCACGGAAAAGTAGGGGACTGTGAACAGTCTATTACAAAACTGAAATCAAAATTCTCGCTAATCCTGGGTTAGCTTAATCGGGCTTTGAACAACCCGATAACAAACACTTTGGCCCTTGAAAGAATCAGGATTTTCTTTTCGCGGGCGCGGGTCGCGGGATAGAGTTTGATAGCTTAGGGTATCGCGTTAATTGACTTCAACTTATCAAAATCAAGTCAAACAAGATCGAAAAAAGTAATAAACGCCTGATCCAGGATGAACGTTAATTAGCTTCGGGCTGCTTAGCCGTCACGCTGGTGTTACCGACACCTTAAACTTAGCTAAGCCAAGACTAAACATTAACCCAATTTTTAGTTCTAATCTTTAAATATTCGAATTTTTTTCCTCGGTGTTTTCAACTGAAGCCCTTTGAAATAATTTTTAATTTCAACGTGGTATCGTCTGTTAAGTATAAGATGCATTTTTTTACTTCTTGTACAGCGAGCGAAACAGCTTTGTTTGTCCGATATTTTATGCTTGGCGTCGCACGCTCTGGAAACATAGAATCAGGTAAGATACCACGGCAACAATAGTCCAAACAACACTGAAAGTCTATATATAGGCGGCCAGCGAAGAAACCCTTGCGATCGACTATTATACTCTCCTGACTTAAATCAAAGTTAACATGGTATTGGCTAACCTACACGGCATCAAAACGTAAACAACTGTATTATGGCGACTTTGAGCGAGAAACAATGGTTCAAAATGGTAAAATATGACAGCCTAATTTTTGCTCGCACTTTGATCCTCAAGAGGAAGAAAGAAGGAAGCCGTTGGCATTTTTCCGCCCGAAGTAAGCTTGATTTCTAAAAAAGGTTAAGATTACAGTTTCACCGAGATCCAAGACGGTTTCATGTTTTTGTAAGAACATTTTTGTTCCTTTGATTTTTACTTACTTTATTTTGTGATGCATACATGAAATAATTCATATATGAACTGCGGTTGTAGATGAAAGTGGAGAATGTATTGATCATCGCAGTACATTTTCCAATTTAAGCAATTGGAAAGAAAAACCCTGAAAAAAAAGTGATTTTTTTTCAGACTTCTTTCCAATTGCTTAAATTGGAAAATGTACTGCGATGATCGTTCTTCACTTTAATCTACAACCGCAGTTCATATACGAATTATTTCGTATATACATCACATCATTTCATTCCTCACGGGAAGATATGAACTCAACAAATTGACCTCCCTCCCGATGTGTGGCTTCATGGCTCAGTTGGTAGAGCATCGCACCGGTATCGCGGAGGTCACGGGTTCGAATCTCGTTGAAGCCCTGATTTTTTTTTCAGGCTTCTTCTTTCCAATTGCTTAAATTGGAAAATATACTGCGATGATCATTCTTCACTTACTTTATTTTGTGACACGCATTTGAACATTACTTTGGTATGGAATTTGCGCTAAAAATATATATGAGCTCGAGATTTCTATCGCGTGATAGTTGACGAGCGCGCAGCCGAGTCAACTATCACGCATAGATATCAAGAGCGACTAATCTAATTGTTTTAGTATAAATCTACTAGTCGTTCCAAGCATTATCTAAATCCTCTTCACAGACACTTCGAAATCGCCAAGAAGCGGCCGTCATTTCATTAACAAGGGCACACTGTTACAAGGCATTCGTGATAGAACGCTAGTAGATTTGTACCAAAACTCGATATATAGAAACACAGAACATGTTTTCTATTTCTTAATAACTAGATAAAAATTGGCCACCTTGTAGTGTTTCTACTCTTTTTTAGTGAACCCTTATCCAGGGTGGATCATGTGTACTTAAGGCATCTGTCGGCCGAGTGTCGGTCGATACTATCGGCCGATATGGCGACCGACACTCGGCCGATATATCGACCGACACTCGGCCGATATGTCGGCCGAGTGTCGGTCGAGTGTCGGTCGACATGTTGTGGATCAGTTTCTGTTTCTGTGTAACCGACCTCGGTTTTTAAAAACGGACCTCGGTAAAAAAACCATGCTCGGTTACAGTATGTACTGTCGGTAAACTGTCCTCGGTTGATGTTCGGGTAACGTCCTCGGTCTTAACCGTACTTGGGATACAAAAACCGACCTCGTTTTATAAACCGTATAGGGTTACCGTTATCTCACCTCGGTTTGGTGTTGTTACAAAACCGTGTTCGGTTTACAGATTACCTGGTTCAGTTTCTGTAAAACAGAAACCGTCCACGGTTTTCGTCTTAATGTAAAAATGATTAAATGATTAAATGATTAAATGGATGATGATTTTGACCGCATTCGGTTTTTTTCTTTTTAAAACTTAACCGAGCTCGGTTTGGACCGTGTCCCCATCCATGGGACTGAGTTGTTATTGACTGTCCCTCCCCCCCCTTAAGAAAACCCTTCCATGTAGTGGTCCGATTACGTGATCTCTTACTGCACCCAATCACTCCCCCCCTCCCCCCCCCCCCCCTCCCCTTTTTCCGAGAAAAGAAAAAAGCTCTTTTTCCTGGCGGTTTTCTCTGTTGTTTAATAGTTTCCGTTTTATCATTCATCCGCTTTTCTTTTCTTCTTTAATGCGTCCACAAATAGAGGGGATGCATGACGTGTTGGTCTTGCCTTACAATTTGATGTCGGTAAGTAGGTAACGTGAATCTCGGCCGCTTATGTTTTAATATAACTTTATTTATTTGTCTCGACCTGGTGTATGTTACATTCTATCATTTTTAGGTCTTCGACTGAACCACACAATCACACCTTAAAACAATTGATCTTTGTGATGGTAGGAATCAATTCAACGCAATGTGTTATGAGTTTTTCTTTTTCACAAAAATTGCACAAAAACAAAAATTGATCCCATGGTTTAAAACCCACCTCGGTATATAGCCTGGTGCGGGTGGTTTTTTACTGCCCTCTCTTCCAAAACCTTTCACGTAGCGGTGCGGGTCTCTGACTGCATCCCCCCCCCAACCATCCCCCAAAAATATAAAACCCTACGTAGCTGATTCCTCTGTTTTCCTATCAGTTTCTATTTTCTTTGGTAGTATTCACCCGAATTTTTCTTTTCTTTTTTACTCAGGCTGGTGATGAAAGTAACACGAATCTAGCTTATATTTTAAAACAACTTTACTTCTTTGTCTCGACCTATTTTATCTGATGTTTTACCACGTGTAGGTCCACAAAGCATACGCCAGATTTCGTTCGACTGAAATTTGGGCCACCTCGCAGCTCTTACAAGGTCTTACCTGATTGGAGACCATCCTTGAGGTTTAACAAAAGAACAAACAACAGAAACAATGGACCCTAGCCCTAAAACAAAAGGGCTGCAACTCTATCCTCGCCAATGAAATTTAGAGCTTGTAGGAGCTGCGAGGCTACCGTGAAATTTACAATCACATCTTTATAACAATACGCCCTTTGCACGACACGGTCACATGGTACAAAATCACACATGGTGAGCAAGTTGCGCAGTGGGACTTCCAAAACAATGCGCCAACTTTTTGTTTTAGATGTCCCATTGTCCAACTGGTACAACAGCATGAGTGATTTTGTATCATGTGACCGGGTTGTGCAAAGGACCTATTGATTCCTAGAGAGGAAGGAAGCAGTGTCACGTAAATTCAGTCGACTCTATCGTTTGACACTGCTACAGCTGTATCTCTAGTAAACGGGACAAATTATCTACTTTCGTGTACTCATTTGTACATTATTTTGAATATCTTTATGAATGCTAAGAGGAATAAAACAGTTACACGTAAATTTACTCGACTCTATCGTTTGACACAACTACAGTTGTATCTCTAGTAAACGGGCACATTTTCTACTTTCGTTCACGCATTTGTACATTAGTGTGATTATCATAATGATTACAATTGCCATTATTGGTGTAATCGAATGAATGCTAAACAGACTGGAGCAGCTTAAGTCGAAAACACTGAGGAAAAATTCCAACAGATATAAACGTAATGAGTTGTGGGCTAAAAGCATCTTAAATTTGGGGGATTTCAAACGCCAATTCCCCCGTGCTACAACCGCAAAAATCCCAGCACATGTACGCGCGTGTTGCCTCTCGCCGTTCGAGCAGTTTGTTTTATGAAATAGATAGTACCATGTGTGTGTGTGTGTGTGTGCTATGATTGGTCAAAAACCCATACGCATGTAAAATCTATATTTCTAAAGCAAATGAAGACATTCGAGAATACTCGAGAAATGTAAAAGACACTTGCCTGCGGCTCGTGTTTTCTAAATTTCCCTCGTATTCTCAACTGCCCGTCGTATTTTGTCACAGTGTAATACACGGCTTAGGCTTCTTACTTGTTAACTAAAACGTAGAATAAATGTCCCATATTAGTAAAATCCAACTAGTGGTCTATTATCAATGCTGCGTTCTGATTGGTTTAGCTACTAGTAGGCTATTTGTTATAGCCCACTAGTAGCGAAAAGCGCCGGCTTAAAGCCAATTAAAGTCTAACTTTAACTAGCGAAAGATGTTTTGTGACGATACTTTTTTTGACCAACTAGTTGGATTTTACTATTCGGGCTCGAGGAATAATTGTTTATTATAGGGACAACCCCAATATAGAAAGAAGCGGGCTTACGGTCTCATGGCTCCTGGGTCTGACCTGTTATTCAAAAACTAATGATGACACTTAAATCTACATTCTTCAGGCGCTGCAGTGGTTGCAGAAAACGACGAAGTTTACGATCAAATAGTTTCTTCGCCGAATTCCCAAAGGTGCCACTTGTCACTCTTCTCAAGGTCATCTATTACTTCACTCAGGATGACTCGCAACGAAGAATTTTGCGAACTCTGAATTTGAGAGCAAGTTTAGTCTCGCGAATATGCAGACGCCTACAAGATGTGTGCTCTATGGACCTGCAGAATCGTCCAATAATACCATTTGGTGGTCCGGGTGCTGTCGTTAAATGCGACGAAAGCAAATTTAACCACAAAGCAAAGGTAAGCAATTTGCTTTAAGAAATCAGCGAAACGTTTAATCTGAAAGGTGAATAGCGTGGTTTGTTTTGTTAACACTTACACACAGGATAGAGTCCCAAACCATATTTTCCCCATCAGTATACACTCAGAAGCCGGAAAGTTTCGCAAAAATTTTGATTTAAAGATTGAATAATTATATTAAAAGTTTGCAAAATTTCTCAAAAGAGTCAAAGCGATCATGTATTCTTATGGTTTCAACTTGTTTAATAGAACTACACTTTCAAATAGTAATCCTGTTTGGCTGAGTGAACGTTCATGTTGTCACTAAGCTCTGTATAACCTCTAATTCCATTGAATCTTGTTGGCACGAAGCCCCATTGTTTTAGGGCTAGGGTCCATTGTTACCATTGTTTGTATATCATTTTCTCAACCAGTCCTGTGAGACGTTCCAAAGAGTTTCGTGGCGGAACGTATAATGATCAGCAATTAGTAGAATTCTACTAGTATACTAATGCAAATGCTGCAATCTGATTGGCTGAGGTACTCGTATACTATCAGCCATTATAGTTCACCACTAAATTTTCTCCGATTCTTATTGGTTTAAATTGATCACGTGTTGCGATAGTGCGGAGGGACACTATCAGCGCTTATAGTAAAGTTCAATAATGCGCGGGAAAATCATTGAAAACCGTTATTTGCGTTAATTTAAGTTAGAATTCTACTCAAATAATTCTCGATTTCTATGAGGCGATAGAAATTATAATTCACCACTAAATTTATTCAATGGTTTAACTAAATCACTTGACGCAATAGTGTTAATCCGCGTAGAGACACTATCACCCCTTGTAGTTCACCGCTAAATTTTCAGCGATTCTTATTGGCGTAAGTTGATCACTTGACGCGATAGTGTCCATTTTGCCAGTCCAAGCTAAATACCCGGATGGATAGTAATCGCACGTGAAAAATAATCTGAAAACATGCGAGGTTATAAAAAACAAACAAATGAAATTGTATTAAGTGGGTTTTGTTTATTTTACTTTTTAAATTTTACATTTGGCTTTCGCAGCTCTCATCTAAAAAGTGTATCAATCTGGCTCACGGAACTAATTATGTCTCGAAACTATCGGTCAAATGATTTTTGAACTTGCGCGCGGAAGAAAATTTACAGGTCAACAATAGATACAATTAGGTATTTAAGTCGCGTAACAATCGGCCTGATGGTGGTTCGCATCGCTAGCAAATATTTGTTCGAAAGAAATCAAATTCCGGGGGGTAACTAGCAGTCGTTATTTCCTGGTCAGCACCACTCTACTGTTTTAATCATTGCGCAGTGGCGGGAAAGTTTTACTGCGACTGAATAATTCAATTACATTCGTAAGAAGCGTCTATAAGAATGCAAACACACAATTGGAATTGCAAATGAAAATTCAATCCAAGCAATCTTTGTTGGGCGCAAACCGTTATCTGAAGTAAATTTTGGTTAAAAGCCTACGAAACAATTAGACTTTTTGCGATTTATATGAGGTGACAAAGTTGAAGAGGCCGAATAGAAATCACGAGCGAATAATCTAAGTAATAATTAGATTATGGGTTCCCGAATTCTATGAGCCGATAGTTGTCATCTCATAGAAATCGAAAGCCAGTAAACTAACATTGTTAGTAGAATTCTAACCGAAATAAATTCAAATAAGGGTTTCTAATTGTTTTTCTACGCATTGAACTTTATATGCTTCAAAACTCGCACGCGTTGAATTGTCTTTGGTAAATTTGCAGTTGTTCACGCGCGCGCACCCATTTTTCTCGGGATTTGATTTATCCATTTACATCGAAACCTTCGGAAAAAGAAAAAAAAATGACGCATTTCGTGGACGACCGACAGCCACTTCCCTCTAATAAACAATTCAGTTATGAGCTCGAGATTTCTGTGATTAGATATTTGATGATGCCGAAGGCCGAATCAACTATCACTTCATAGGAATCGAAAGCGAATAAATTAATTGTTTAAGTAAAATTATTACTAAAATTTACTTCACACCACGGTAACCAATTATTTATTGACGTATTATTAAACTTTGCGCCTGAAAAAGATCGCTAGGAATGACTTGTCAAAGTTATGTGCGCGAGCGCCTTTTTCTTTTTTTCAATAATTTCAACTTTTCTAAAAGTAAAGAAACCATAAGTATCCTTCCGTTAGACTTTTGGGGAATTTTATTATTCATTTGCATCGATCAAAATATTCCCCCCAAAACTTCGGAAAATCGAAAAATAAAACCGTCATTTCATAAACTTAGCCTACACAAAAACACCGAAAAACACCGCTCAGTTGAGAGGGAAATCAGAGTTAAAACCCGCATACGTACGATCGACAGCTCAGAAATAAGGGTTATTGACCAAGTGTGAGGTCAATATATTTGCCAAGCTCTTTTATTTTTGCCTGTTTATGGACCGAGGCGAAGTCAAGGTCCATAAATTCGCAAAAAAGAACGAGGCCAATATGACTACATCTTGCCCGTTTTGTTAGCCAATCACATTGGGCGTTCTGGTTCATCTTGCCCGCCCGCGGAGCTAGCCATATCTTTAAGGTCCAAAATTGCACGGTTGAAGGACAAATATTCTAGTCGAAGTATTTTGCATTTTAAGTAATATCATTTTCATCATTTTTATTTCATTCTCAAGTCCAACAAAAATTAATTTTACAGTTTGTTATAATACAAAATTTACTAGAATACATAAAAAATGACAGCTACGATGCTGTTTTCGGGCAAATTGACTTTGTCATCTTTTGAAATATCGCCATTATAAGAAACAAATACTTGAGTAACATTTTTAATATCTTTACAGTACAACAGGGGAAGGAGGGCTGCTCGTGACTCGTGGGTGTTTGGCATAGTCTCTTGCGAGAATAGTCCTGCAAGAGGCTATTTCCAAGTGGTGGATAGAAGGGATGCTGCAACTCTTCTGCCCATCATTCAAAGATGTGTTCTGCCAGGTACAGAGGTGCACAGCGATGATTGGGGCGCATACAGAAGACTGCAACTTTTGCCCAATGTCAACAGGCACCGAGTTGTTGTGCACGCGCACAATTTTGTGGATCCACGAACAGGCGTGCACACACAGGAGGTGGAGTCCGCGTGGAGTCAGCTGAAACTGGGACAGAAAAGGAGAAAGGGCCTGCGTAGAGAAGATGTCCAATCCTACCTGGACGAGAGAATGTGGCGGCAGTGGCGAGGAGGCAACCATCGAGTAATAATGCGCAATTTCCTTGCCATTTTCCCGTTACAGTTTCCAACCGATGTTCCGGTACTTTAAAGTTATACTAACTGCACAACAGTGAAAAAACCACCCGTGTGGGAATCTTAGAAATACCAAGACCTTGATTTATGCACTCAGCTTCAAATTGTTTTCATCACTATGAAGTAACAATTCACTAAAACAACAAATCACAGTCAAACCCCTATTAAGCGGCCGTCTAAAAACGGTCAACCTATTTGGTGGCCAGTATTACTGCTGTTTTAAACTCCATTCAGATAAACCCTTTTAACCAGGCACTAATAGCACTTGAATTGTAGCATTCCCGTCCTTTATATCTATATTAAGAAAAAAAAATAAAAAAAAAAACATTGCAATCAGCATAAAGAGGTTTAAAGTTTCAATGTGGCAAAATGTACGAGTCGAAAAACTTCGTTAAGCATATTGTACCAGTTGATTACTCATAAATTATGTCACTGAGAGGAGGGAGGATTAAAAGCCTATGCTACTTTGGTCACTGAACACATTTAATGTTATATATTCTTCTGTTTTTTTCTATTTGATGTAATCTTTGTAAATGTCGTTAATGTTATAATTTTGTAATAGTGCAAAACAATAAAAATCTAAAAAATCTGAAATCTAATACTGGAAGCTTAAGCAATGAGGACCGCGCCACTGTGACTGGATTTATTCCTTTACTTTTTCTAAAACTTGGCCCAAGCAGAAGATTTAGGAGTCGTGATCATTTTGGAGGGGGTGGTCTAATTTAAAATACATTTAAGCTATCGCTTATAGACTTTATAGGGTGTAGTAATTGAAAGAAGCTTTTAAATGTTTGGTTTCAAGAACTTTGCTCCTTCGTCACATGACTCGCCACGCCCAGTTGTTTATATAAATTTGACTCCGAATTTACAATAGTTTGCAGTTGACTAATTTTGTTTTGTACGAATGGTAAAAACCATCACAAAAAAACAATTGTTTTAAGGTGTGATTGTGTGGTTCAGTCGAAGACCTAAAAATGGTAGAATGTAACATACACCAGGTCGAGACAAATAAATAAAGTTATATTAAAACATAAGCGGCCGAGATTCACGTTACCTACTTACCGACATCAAATTGTAAGGCAAGACCAACACGTCATGCATCCCCTCTTTTTGCGGACGCATTAAAGAAGAAAAGAAAAGCGGATGAATGATAAAACGGAAACTATTAAACAACAGAGAAAACCGCCAAGTACGGTCAAGATAAAATAAAAACCGAGCCATGATAAACAGATACAGTCCAGAACCGAGCTCGGTTTTATTTCAAAACCAAAACCGAGTACGGTTACTGTATTCTCTACGGTGGTTTATTACCGAAGAGGTTATGTGGAAACCGAACACGGTTATGTAGGAAGATCAAACCGAGGTCAGATAAGGGCAACCCTTGTACGGTTTATAAAACGAAGTCGGTTCGTGTATCCCAAGCTCAGTTAATACCGTGGACGTTACCTGGACAACAACCGAGGACAGTTTACCGACAGTAGGTACTCTACCCGAGGAGGGTTTTTATTCCGTGGTCAGTTTTTTGAAACCGAGGTCGGTTGCCCAGAAACGAAAACTGATCCCATGTTGTTTTAGTTAACAGACCATCGGTCGATACTATCGGTCGATATGTCGGTCGACACTCGGCCGACACCTCGGCCGATATAATGCGATCGACAGTCGCTAGTGTATCGGTCGACTGTCGGTGAGGTATCGGTCGACTGTTACCCTTTGTTTTGCTGAAATAGCAGCAATCTTACCAACAGGTGACGCGAAAGAAAGAAGAGTCCATTGCCTATGCTCGTGTGTTGATAGAGCGAGGATGCAGCTCAAACTGCCGCCATTTCGAATACATATGTAATGCAACTTCTCGACAAGCACTGAGTAGGAAAAGAAGGGACTCACACGAACATATCCCGGAGTGTCCAATCGATGGAAAAAAGCAATCGATAGATCGATATCAGTCGATACTGATGGTATCGTTCAATCGATGATCAATCGATAATCACAGCGACTGTTACAACACCTAACGTAAACTTGCGAGACAAACCCCCCCCCCCCCCCCCGAAAGTATCATCAAAAGATTGTGGCCTCAGTTAGATCCCGAAAGTAGCGACTCCCCAAAAATAACAGCTCCTCCGAAATTAGGTAGCCTAGCCTCAACAAGCCCACCTCAATCAAAGACAGAGGCCCAGGTTCTATAGCATATTTATTTCCCAATGATCAATATTCAGATCAATTACGTATGATAATACGTATGGTAAAACACGACTTGTATTTGAGAACCGGAGAAACTGAAATGTAAAAGAAAACGCGCAGGTGGGTGTTTATACATTTCTCGAGCCCTTTTTCTGTGTTTTGTACTCTGATAAAACGCACTCTGCAACAGGGAAGGTCTTGCTTATGCCACGAAGAGTTGTGAAATATCACGGGGTCTAGAACTGAAAAATCAATCTATGTGGCAGGAAGAGAGCGCAATCGTACCAACTTTTTATATCATCTTTTGCTCCCCTAAAATAACGAGCCTCCAAAAGCAACAATCCCCAAATGCTGCTGCATCATAAAGTAACGAGGGTCGTATATAAAAGCGATGACGAGGAACAAACATAGCTGGAAAAAAAAGACTTGAATATTGCCGGAGTTAAAGGCCAAAAAAGGACGACGGCCACTGAAAGCCTCTCTCAGTAGAGCAGGGAAGATCTCGGTACCAAGAGCTGACCAAGTGAGCTTAGTGTTGGCCGAGTGATGGTAAAGTATCGGCCGAGTGGCGGCCGAGTGGCGGCCCAGTGGCGGCCGAGTGGCGGCCCAGTGGCGGCCCAGTGGCGGCCCAGTGGCGGCCCAGTGGCGGCCCAGTGGCGGCCCAGTGGCGGCCCAGTGGCGGCCCAGTGGCGGCCCAGTGGCGGCCGAGTCGCGGCCGAGTGGCGGTGAAGTATCGGCCGGGTGTCGGCCGACATGCTTGTCGGTTCATGTCGACCGACACTCGACCGACACTCGGCCGACATATCGGCCGAGTGTCGGTCGATATATCGGCCGAGTGTCGGTCGCCATATCGGCCGATAGTATCGACCGACACTCGGCCGACGGATGCCTTAAGTACACATGATTTCTAAAGGATGCCAATCCTAGCGCCGCTCACGCTTTACTACTAAAAACTCGCCTAAATGATACAACTCTAAATTGAAGCTGTTCAGACACGAAGAAAATGAGATATTGCCATTTATAACGCAAAGTCATAAGATTGTCATAGTGCTTTGAATTTGAAAAATTTCATGCCTGATAGATCGAAACCACCAACACAATAGGCCGATGTTTTTCTATCTCGTTTTGTTTTCCTTATATTTCTTCGCTTCAGGCAGCCGCATCGCATGCTAAACAAATGATACTAAAATCCGCAGTTCATGTTCTCTTTACTAAACTGAGACGACGAAAACCCCGCTACTAACAAACATGAGCCTCCACAGTCACATACATGCACTCGGCTTCTGTTTAATTAAGAGTAAGTTTATTATATTTACACAATGTAACTTGATTGTTGAACTGTGTTTGTAATTAATTAAAGGATATGAACATTTAAAATACGAGAAATTAAGCCTCGCTCAATTGCAGAAGAAGGATGGCCAAAGGGTTGAGTGGTGGTAGCGGGAAAAAAAAAAGCAAAACAAGCAAACAAACAACCTTAACAGAAACAGAGAGCGGTTTTAAAATGACAAATGCTCTGTAGTGTACAAGGTCGTCGGTCAGTCAATATGATTGGTTGATTTTAGTAATTGTACGTTTTTTTTTGCTGCGTAATAAACAGAATAATAGTTTCCGGGGGGGAGGAGGAGGAGGAGAATGGGGTGGAAGGATGGCGAACAAGGAAATGGGTAGTTACGACAGAAGATCGTGGCACTTACATTGATCGTCTCTTGGTAGTCATGATCAGAGCACAAAATAAATAACAGCTGAACACCTGAAAAGTATGGCAGATCACTGCCCACGAAGATGCCCCATACCTCTGCTCCCTCGCTTCTTCCAACCCACCACCAAAGAAGGTGTCCTGTACCCCGCATCATGCGCCCCCCGTACAACTCTACACAAGTGACTCGTCCGTGCGGAAAGCGTGTGACTGCAATTAGGTCAATTGACAACGCTATGAAAACCGATTGCTTGCATTGTTTCTGGCCAGTTTCTGGCCAGTTTCTGCGTTAATCTTTCTAAATTGCAGGTGTTAGAAAACGTCAACAACCTCAGTACCTGTTGGCAAACTGTATATGCAAATTTAATTGAAAGCTCCATTCACTATCTCCAATCTTCAAACATGGCCAACAATCCTGGCGTGGAGATGTGGACGATTGTTGATGTGAACAATGCGCCTGAAAAAATTGGCTCGGGTAAGGATTAATGCTTTGTGGAAGTTAACCTTATCAAGTTACTTAAAACATAAAGGTTCGAAATTTCTTTTGTATCGTGGCAACCTCAAAGCAATACCGATCGATCGATCACAAAAACGTGGGCTTAAGCTTAATTTGAACAGGCGACAAACAATATAAGCTTAAGATTAAACTTAGAAGACTGAAGTGGGAGTAGACGCCTTAATTCATTTTCAGTTACCATGGACAGGTAAGGGTTGCCTAAAAGCTACGTGTGTCTTCAGTCCTTCGTTAAAGCTTTTGGTGATATAAATTCAGTATGTGATTATAAATTCTGGTTTGAGCGATTTCGTGTACGAAATTAAACTGCTCGAAAGGTGGATAACGCTGTCACGGCTATATCCACTAAATCACTAAATCACTATCAAGTGGATAGCGTGGTTTGCTTTCTTAACACTTATACTGGATAGCTATTTATCCAGTGGATAGCGTTATCCACCTTTCTAACAACTGGGGTCTCAGTGCAGAGGGGTTATAATTACGTAATGCAGAGGAATATGTCTTCATCGTTTGCGCTTTCAATATGCCGGTGTACGACAATATTGCAGACTCTGCAGTCAGCAAATATCATACACCGTCAATATACACCTGTCGTGCTCACGTCAAGTTAATGTTTAACTTTTGTAACTGTTTGTGCTGTTGCCTCAATGCGTGACATATTCCATCCTTTTATCTGCAAACAAATATCTTGTGCAGCGAACCAGAGCAACGCCGATGAGCTTGAAGCTAAGAAGATGGAAGAGACGGGCAGTCCAACGCTTATAAACCATGAAGAAACTCAGGAGAGCCTCGATACGATTTCTGCAAATCTAGGAGCTACGAGCAGTGGAAACAGCCTGGTTTTTAACACGAAATACGAAGATCCCGCCACAAATGTGATTGCCAACGTGACAAGTGTTGGGGATTTGAGAGAGAAGGTCACTCTTTCGTGGAAGAACATCAACGTTTTCGTGCCTCAGCCCAGAGCTTCAATCTGCCGACGATTGTGCTGTGGTGAAAAAGATGACGAACCGAAAATCAAGCAGATCTTATTTGATGGTAATGGGAGCTGAGTTCTATTATATAATTGTTATTTTTACTCCGATCTATTGGTCACAGTTTAAACTCAGTAACTTACACTGTATGTATACATTTTCTCAAATTGAAATCGGTATAGCCAGGTTTATTAATTTTATGGTACTTAATTTATATATGTATACGTCTACAAGGTTTTCAACGCGTTGCATACATCAAATCAACGTCCATTCAGTGTTTTCTGGCATTCAGCAATCGCTGTCTTCCAGACTTTCAATAACTCCTTAATCCAATATTTTTTCCGTGGTCTGTTGGTTTCGCCGATTGCCCTCTTCGTTCAATCGATCAGACGAATAAGCAAACGATTAAGGTCGACTTGTGGCAAGTCTACATGTCTTGTTGTAGTTCAGCCTGTAGTTATAGTTGATGACTGTGCACTTAAAAGTTTCCTACAGTCGGCAATTACGTAATAAGCAGATATTGGAGTAAAGTAGCATGGAGTAAATGTACATGTAATATACCGGTGACTTTGGTGAGCTGTGATTATTCTCGCTTTGTAATAACTCATATAGACTAAATAGGCTATGAGCAGTCAGAAAATTTTCAGTATGTCAAGTCCATGTCAGGTACACTTCATTACATGTTACGAAATAAATAATTACAACAGAAGCAACATGCATGCAGTGGCAATAGGGGTATTAGGAATTTTAATTACTGCCACAACAAGATGGGTTTCAACAAATTTATTGACAAATAACAATTAAATATGCCAATGGAACCTAAAATAAGATAGACCCCCCTTAGCCTTAAGGGTGGTAGGGTAGGGTATGAAAGCCTAACACAAAGACTTAGTCCAACAACTGAGTAACCTAAAGCACATGCAGTGATCACATGATTAATCTAGAACCAATGGCTGTGAGTCATCAATTACATGTATTAACATAATTTAATACTTCCCAATTTTTACATGCTTGTGCAAATACATGTATGTCTGGCCTGAGTTTCAAAAGCATGTACAGCTTAATTGTCATTGACAAGTATTAATAATTTACTTTATTATATAATAACTATTATATAAACACAGATGAAAACACTAATGTAAACATGATACCTTGACATGTGAAAATAAATGTTATTTTCACCTGTCAAAAGATCACATTGCTACGGTAACATAATAATTTGTGCCTTTCGCAGTAAAAGTTAAATGGTTCATTATTGCACTCATGTTTATATCATAAATAGAACATTACATGGCCACCTGGAGATACAAAATTTCTCTTCTCGTGTTGAAAAAATATTTCACAAGTAAGCTCACTCTTTCATATCCCCGCATGGTCATGTAATAATATCCTCTATATATATAATTATGAACCTGCTGTGGTCATATTCCGGCATGTGTCCAAGGTAGCAGCTGGTTTTCAGTCAATCATGACCTTAATCTGGATGTACAATCACTTAATGATCACCAACCATTTGGCAGATTGCCTTCGCTGGAAAATGCATTTTTTTTGTTTGACAACTTATAGTTTCAAACTTCTGGTTTACCATTTTGCCATCTTGGCCACTTGATGTTTGAATAATATTTTTGAAGTATATAAAATCTAGGTTAATAAATAATTATTAAAGCTTGATATGAATAATGAGCATTTTTTTTGTTAGTAAAAATAATTTGGCTGAAACATTTATTTTTTATTTTACCTTTATCAGTAAGTGGAAAAATTGAGGCTGGATCCTTGTTGGCTGTCATGGGGTCAAGGTACAATAATTCTGTTAATATGCACAGTTAATATGAACATGAAATAATAATTATTTAATATCTGCATGTCTTTCAGAATAATTTTAAGCTTAAGATAGTATTATCCATTAGTATTATTAATTAGAGGATAGCCCTATATGTAGATACGTGCGCTGATTGGATTAAAATCTTGTTTCTCTAACTCAATAGAAACGCAAAACTAGTATGAGCTGTTGAGGTAATGATGGCGTGAGCAAAGAGAATTTACATTTTGATGATCAGAGTAAACAAGTTGTTTTCTTTGTTTTGGTTGCTGAATTTTCTAAACGAAATAGAAAATATGTTTTCCATGTTTCTTTTGAGTTACACAAGCACTCGTGAAAGTTTGGGATAACTCAAAAAAGCTCTGGAAACACTCGCCTGTCGGCTTGTGTAATTCCCACAGCATTTCTCATTCTCCCAAACTTCCACTGGTAGAAACATGGTACATGTTTTCTATTTTGTAAACAATAACAACAAATCTTATGTTGTTGAGAGACATCTACATGTACTTCTACAGTGTCTCTCTCTGGCCAGGTCACATAAATGATGTAAATGGGTACCAGTAAATTTGTCATGCTGGAGGACCCTATGATAGACTAGCATCCCATTCAGAGGGACACTAAGTTACTTCATTGTACAATTATATTAGTAATCAGAGAGTCATGTACTCAGGCCTGATAGGTCACCAGGCTCAAACAGACTTGACCTCAACTGAAATACTGGACAAAGGTCAAGAGTCTGAAGTGCAGGTTAATGTTTTTGTTTGGTTTTGTTTGTTTTTGGTGCAGTGGTGCAGGTAAATCTACCCTAATGAATGTGTTAGCACATCGTAACATTGCCCAGGTGCAAGTGATGGGAACAGTGGCAGTGAATGGGCAACCCATTGGCATTGACATCAATGCATTGTCAGCATACATCCAACAAGAAGACTTATTCATTGGATCACTGACAGTTCGGGAGCATCTGACTTTCCAGGTATTTCCTTCCTTTGATAGCAATATATTAATAGTTATAGAGGTGTTTAGGGAATCCTGTAAACCCTGTATTTCTACAGGTTAACGCACTCAGCAAGTGAATTATTGGGATTTACCTGCATGAGTTCACTAACATTGAACAAGAAATTTCAATACCACACAAGGCTTTGCCGAGTGTGCAACCCAAACCACTAAGTCATACATGTATGCAAAGTTCCCAGCCTAACATCACAGCTAACCATTCTAAATAAGTGCTTAGGCCTAATCACTAACTTGAGTGCCTAACCCAAATTACTAAGACCCATGCTCACATTCTGCTCAAAATTGAAAATTAAACTGGTTTGAAAATTTCAACCCAGTTTGAAAAATACATGTATGAACCAGTTTGAAAATTTAAGACTGGTTTTAACAAAAATTAAACTAAAAACAAAATTGAACCACAGCATATACATGTACAGAGTTTGAATTCGAAATTCATTAGGTAGAAGATTTAATTCAAATATCAGGTCAGGCATATTCAAAACACGAAATGGCAAAATGGCACTCAACAATAAGGGATATGGTTAAACCCATACAATTTTTGAGAGCTCACCACCTTCAATTGAGTGATCGTGAGGTTAACCTGAGCACTAATAATCTACTAATAGGTTAAAGGTAGTGACATTTTGTCATTTTGCCATTTCACCATTTCATGTTTTAAACACATTCCAAATTCACTAGTAGATCACTGGATGCAGATCAAACTAATCACAGTCTTTTTTCATTCTTACATACAATGTACTTGTACATGTACAAGCTAAATTGACAACCTAGAATAATTATAAATACAGTGTATGTCCATCAAGAAGCACTGAACAAAATCAATTCTTGAACTCAGAGCTTTTGATACCAATGAGATATAGATTTCAAGTTGGAAGGCACAGTCAAATCTTGCAACTGCTTTAATTACTTCAAAGGGAAATCTTGCAATTATTTTATAATTTGTAGGCTGCCCTTCGTATGGATAAACACACTCCTAAGGCACGGCGAAATGAACGAATCGAAGAGGTTATATTGGAGGTAGGAGTGCAATTATAGTAATTGATAAATAAATATATTTTTAGAAATGATTGTAAACTGTAACTGATTCTGAAGCTGGCAGTGCATGTATTTACGAATTTAATTGTCTTTCATCTTTGTATCAAATTAATTAAAATAAATGTTACAGTTGATTTTGATGTACAATAGGCTTATGACATAGGCAGGTACAAAAGTCGGACCGGATCAACTCGGACCGCCAGTCCGGGTCGGATCAACTCGGATCAACTCGGATCATGAAAAAACCTAACAATTAAATGAAATTGAAACTTTTACCCATTTGAAGGTTAAAATTCCGGTCAAAAATGGTACAAATAAAGAAAGACTCGCACCGTTTCTCCGTGTCGTGCTCTGTAGTCAAGCCGCCATTTTGTCTTTTAAGTGCCAGTTCCTCTCGGACTCGTCTCGTGCTCATCCATCCCTGATCCCGCCGCGTCGATCTCACGATCATGGACCCAGATGAAGGTAAATGTCACTGCATTTGCATCCGTCCACCAAAATGATAGTTTCAGTAATTAAGAATGTTTATGTTTGCTTATTTTTCACAGCTACAGCTACATGCTATGTTAGAATTTAGCAAAAAAAGTTACAAAATTTTAAAGAAGCAAAAAATATTATTGTAAAAACACTTGGCTGTTCGAATCTCAGAATAAGCATTTTCCTTTACGAGCTTATATATCCTGAAAACAGAACAGAAAAAGACTGAATCTAGAATTAAGTACGATTTTTTTTGTACATGTAAACAGAAGGATTGCGTTACACTCCTCATGGCAACCGCCAGTAGCATCCATGTCCGCGTCCTAACATTGCAACAAAATGAAGCCTTTATTCAAACTTACGGAGCTCTACACTCCCAAAAACGACTCACTAAACATTATTCAATAATTAGTGAGATTCTAAACATAAAAAGATGTAGATGCGAAGTTTGTTCAGTTCAATTTTTCGCGCTAACTACTTTTCGTCAAGCTGGCCAAGTGTGGTCAAGTTTTGCTTAATGATTAGCTAAATCTATCAACTTTCTGTTCTCCAAATTAGAAGCCAAACGGAAGTAAAGCGAATTTCTGCAAAATCACGCAGCGTAACAGAAAGGGTTATGACTGAAACTATCAATTTGGTGGGCAGATGCAAATTCATTGCAAAAGATTTACCTTCATCCGGGTCCATGATTGTGGAGATCAACGCGGCGGGATCAGGGATGGATGAACAAGAGACGAGTCCGAGAGGAACTAGTACTTAGAATACAAAATGGCGGCTTGACTACACAGCATGCAGCACGACACGGAGTAACGTCGCGAGTCTTTCTTAATTTGTACCATTTTTGACCGGAATTTTAACCTTCAAATGGGTAAAAGTTTCAATTTCATTTAATTTTTAGTTTTTTTTTCATGATCCGAGACGATCCGAGTCGATCCGGGTTGATCCGAGTTGATCCGACCCGGACTGGCGGTCCGAGTTGATCCGGTCCGACTTTTGTAACTGCCTTTATGACATAATTATTGTACTGTACATGTACAGAGTGGACAAGTTGAATTGCACATGGTTTTGAAATTGATAATGTACCATTCCGGATAATATCCATAACTTCCACACGGAAGGGATTTTTTCTCAGGCACCCACCCCTCTAGAAATTCCAATTGGTATAGGTAATCATACGGTTTCGAGTTCAATTTGGAATTAATTTGCACGAGTGAGTTTTTCAAAAGCTGAAATTGACTGATCAGATTGCATTATTCTTGTATCAAAAAAGACACAGTCAGACCTTGACTGACATTTTCGCTCTCATTTTACACATCCAATTTCTTCTACATGTACAAGAACTCTTTAAAAAAACAGGCGAAAAAATATTTCAAACCAAAAAATCCCATCCTTTTCTCTTATAAGCACCTTCCTTTGAACTCCCAGAATGTAAATTTACCACTCTCTTAATTCTCACTATCAATTAAGTGCATTAATTACAATATGTCACTTCAGTTGGGAATTGTTTTTGAGGGAGGGAGGGGGGGGGGGGGTTGACATCTCTTTATCAGAAAAAGAACTGCATGAGTGCTTTTAAGAGTGATGTCTGTAAATAGCTCAGGCATGGGTGCATTTAGTCTTCTTTTAACCTAATAATTACCGGTATGTGAATTTATGATACTAATTCTCTCATTAATTAGCTTGGATTAAAGAAGTGTGCTGACACAGTCATTGGTATACCTGGCCGACTGCGAGGAATTTCTGGTGGAGAAAAGAAACGATTAGCATTTGCTTCAGAGGTAATTAATGTGCACATGTTAACTGGGAAACCTCTTTAATATGGAGGATCTCCTGTAGACAGATGCCTCTTGAAAACAGGAATTTGGTCTTAGTCCCAGTACAAGCACTATGCAGTTGTAACTTCCCATAACCTCCAAAAAGGGTGAAGGTTGATCCGGCTAAGGTATGTCCAGTGCAAGTTAAATGAGGAAGACTGAGGCACAGGAGGTGAAATACTGTGGAAGTGCAGGAGAGCCAATAATTATTATGCCCAGACCACCAATGAACATGCAAGAGGGGTGAAGGAGGTGGACATGGATAGGGCATGTGCTGTGTATGGACAACATTGGCCTCCCAATAGTTGCCTTGACATGGGCACCTGAAGGGAGTGAGACACAACAGCTAGGCAGGCCTGGGGAAACAAGGAGATGGGTACAATGGAGAGAGACATATAGGATGATGGGTTTGAACTCTTGGGCAGGTGCAGGATTGAAGGTAGCAGGCAGGGTGGCTCAGAGGAGCACAATTTCCAGCCCTGATGTCCACACAAAGACAAGGAAATTACTGCGCCTAAATCAGTAACATGCGGACCCTAAAATTCGAAGCTCAACCGACAAATGCATTTTTTCGAGTCACCAAACATTTGGTTGACGGTAGCAAAAAGTGCATTTGTTGGTTGAACTTTGAATTCAGACTCTGCATGCTATTGAAAGGCGCAGTAGGGGGTGATGATGACATGGACCTCCCTATCTGTCTTGTGACACAAAGGGGACACTTAGTTAGATGTCATGGACCAGCACCTCTCCTAAATGACTTGATCTTCAAAGCATGTTCACATTTATATGTTGCATTAATTAATCGCTGATTTGCAGAAATATGTTCTTCAAATTTCCAGGTACTAACAAATCCTCCATTACTGTTTGCTGATGAACCAACATCTGGTCTTGATGCATTCATGGCTCAGAGTTTGATATCTTCACTTCAGCGTCTTGCAGCCAGTGGTCGAACCATCATGTGCACTATACATCAACCCTCATCTGAAGTTTATGCCATGTTTGACAGGTAACTACAAAATGAAACCCCCATCAGTTCTTTTATCTTACGTTCAGGTAGCCTCCTCTAAACTGTGTGCAGGCCAATACCTAGCACTTTTCCTTTAGTGTCATTCTTATGCATGCAGCTACCAGAGGAAAATCCAGTTGTCTTAGATTAAATACCATCTAACTCTCAAAAGTCGTACATTATTTCCTTAAGGATATGGTGCCTACTAAATACAAAGGTTTTCTTGCCAGATTAGGACCATACGGAAAAAGTAGATCCTAGCAAGGGTTGTTAGAATTCACAAAGAAAAAATGGGGGTAGCCACACATTTTACCAAGATAATTAGCCTTGAATCTCAACAAAAATACTGACATCAGCATTTTTCTGAAAAAAGAAGGAAAATATATTTCTCCACAGATTTCCTTAGAATTTGCACACAGAAATGTAAACACATTTATAAAGATCTTTTAACTACATGGCAAATGGTGACATAAAAACCACTTTTGGTATGTTTTTAATTACAAAATCGTCACTGCAGTGCTTTTAGTGTCTCTGACAGCTCTCCCCTGGTTTAGCCAAAATACAGTCTAGATCAGATACATATCGCTTTTCCTGACACCACCAGAAACTAGTCACTTGTTGAACAGGCTTGCCACTTCCACTTCATAACAAAACATGCAGGGGTAGCCATGCACGCGTTTTTTAAAAATTAAATGAGTTGTTTTCATCTTTTTTGAAAAACTTTTCCAGTGCCCATTACATTTTTTCCTGTCACCTCCCCAGTAAGTCAAACATTTGCATCTCTTGCACTTGTTTGGCACACACACTACACCATCTGGAGGTACATGTTTACATTTTGATTTCAATATGATTTTCTTTGGATAAAAGCTAGTTTTTCAGATAAATGACATTAACAGTAGCTGGTTAATGATATGCTGCTATTCTGGTGTTCCTGGTTTATTTAGTACATGCAAGTTCATTAAACTTGATTTGGTCACAGTAGTTTAATTTTATTTTCATTTTAGTCGCGTACTTGGTAGCGTAGTGGATTACAACTGTATGTCATTGTTAACCCGAGGACACGTGTGATGCGTAAACCATGTATTGGGTGATGCGCAGAACATGCGCGCTCTAACAAAAGTTATAGGCACCGTCCTTAAGCCAGGAAATGCATGGCACTCAGTAGAGAAATAAATATTTTAGTATTTTGATTTTGCATTTTAAGTACATGTAGGTTGCATTTTGTAATGCTTTAAGACATACAGTCGTAGCACAAAATGGTGTTTAAGTTCACACTCATTGGATTTCATCCTGACTTAATTTTCAGCATTTTACTGTTAGCTGAAGGAAGGACTGCGTACATGGGCTCGACAGCTGAAGCCTTATCATACTTTAGGAGGTACTTTCTACATACGACACTGTGTTTTCTATCAAAATTTCTGGGTTTTGTGGTAACAGGCCCATGCACGTGGCTACTGAGCAGGAATCTGTGTAAATTGTGATTGGGCTGCAGGCACCACGCTCAGCCATGGACTGGAAGTTGCAAATTTATATTGCTTAATGTTGCATGTCTGTTATGATGAAAATTTATATGTTGCAAGTATACTGTTAAGTGATAGCCATAGTTTGCATATTGGTAAATTAAGATACCATTACCTCATTTTTAAAATGCATCATCTGTCTTGGCTTGGAGGCTTTTCACCAGCCAGGGTTTAAAATAAAGTGGCCAGTCTGTCCAAAATGTGTTATGGGATTGCCTCAGGCCAGTAGTAATTTATACCATTCACATAATGTTAGTTTCTCTACAAAGTGGGCATCTACATCTACACATGTACAGTGTACCTCAAGTGTGTTATTTGTAACTCATTATATTGCAGCCTTGGATATCCCTGCCCGATGAACTTTAATCCTGCAGATTATTTTGTCCACACGTTGGCCATTGTACCTGGAGATGAGGAAACCTGCAAGGACAGAGTAAAGGTACTTGGAGCTGATTAATTCTCCACTCTCCACAGGCTAAAGGCAACTGCCCTACACTATTAATTCGAGCTTTTCCCAGCTTCTATTAGCGTGTTGTGACTAGTAGTACTGCTGTTCCGCTCTAGCTAGGACCCTATAGTCCATCACAGGTTACTCAAAGTGTTTTTGAGGCTGCCATGGCTAACTGAGAGTGAGAGAGATATGAAGTGTTCCTTGTATGCAGTGAAAATGATCAGCAGTCAGTCAATCAGTCAATCGATAAACAAAAAATAATCAGGATAGCTTACGTAGCAAGCGTTCCCGGACCGCGCGAAAGAGCTTTTCGTATTCGGGCCGCGCGAAAAAGCTCTTTCGCGCGGTCCGATTTCATACGGCTTGTACGGGAATTGTTGACATTTGAAATTAAACTAACTTCTTTGAACTTTGTTGACCGTGTAAAGGAAATCTGTGATGTGTACAGTGAACGAGCAGCAGAAGAAGCCAAAGAAGAAGATGGATACAACAGACAGGTTGGGAAATACGTTTTGTGTGTGTGTGTGTGTGGGGGGGGGGGGGGGGGGCTATGTAACACAGCTGACTACTTAACAAGTCAGTGTTACTTTCATTGCCAAGCTGTAAGGTGTCTAATAAGGTATGAAAAACAAAAAAGAAAAAAAGGATGTAAAAATACAGCTACATTGTACATTTCGCCACCTTTGGCTTATCATCGTCTCACTGTCCACCAGGCTGGTGTGTGATAATTCATCTTGCCCTTATTGACCAAGCTTGTTCGGCCAAGATGGCTTGATATTGGCCTCGTTCTTTTTTTGCGTGTTTATGGACCTCGACTCCGTCTAGGTCCATGAACACGCAAAAAAAGAACTCGGCCAATATCCAGCCATCTTGACTTCACACTTGGTCAATAACCCATACTTATTACATGTATATGGCTAGCTCCGTGAGCGGGCAAGATGAATCAAATCCTCTTATCTTGCGCTGTGATTGGCTACCCGAGCGGGCAAGATGGAGCTATCTTGCCCGCTCGGGACTACCCGCCTTGTCCCGCAAGAAAAATTTCCTCGAAAGCCATATAATAAATCCTTTATTGACCAAGCTTGTTCGGTCAAGATGGCTGGATATTGGCCGAGTTCTTTTTTGCGTGTTTATGGACCTCGACTCCGTCTAGGTCCATGAACACGAAAAAAGAACTCGGCCAATATCCAGCCGTCTTGACCTCACACTTGGTCATTAACCCGTACATTTTGATTGTGTTTCATAATTATGTGCTACAATTCTTAAGCATTTTTTAGGACAAAGATGTTGCGTCCCCCGAAAAATGACAGGTGTCATATTACATCACCTATTTCCCCATAACTTGCTTACCTTACAGCTATATAGTGATTCTTACTTTGGTTATATTGTCATATTTAGAATTTGATTTGTATCTTTGAGTCAACCCTTGGCCTCACTGAGTTTAACATTGGGTATTTTCTTTCTATTTCAGGATTCCTTCAAAGCAGACGTTTACTTTGAGAAACGTTCACCGTAAGAAAGTGATCTGTGTTTACATGCCATTTAATTCATGATTTTCACTATTGTTGACCCAATATTCAAAATGCTTGCTCAGCAGATGTTAGCTTGTTTTAATACACGTCGTCATAATTTCAAGAAAACGAATACTTTTGCATGTTATTTAAAATGCATGAACATCAAAAAAACTTGTCAGATAAGTGACAAAACATTTTGGCGGCCAAACCTAGCTTCAAATGTTAGTGGACTTACACGTAGCTTGCATTACAGGCGTAAACGGAGGACTGGTAGGGGAAGTGATACTACCCCATTTTACATCTGCTCTACAGGCTAGGCAAACTAGAATATGGCCAACTAAATTGACCAATCACAGCGCATGTAGTAGCTAACTGGAAATATTATAGATGTAGACTATGAAGAAGAGATCAAGGCTGAGCTATGAGCCATAGTGCTTAAGTTGATCTGCAGGTTTAAATAATGCTTGGCAATGCAGTGGGTATTTTGAGCTTCAGGGCAAACAATGCGATATTTTTACATGTAGGTACAAGGCCTCGTGGTGTCGGCAGCTTGGTGCAGTGCTATGGCGATCTTGGATCACGAACAATAGAGACGTTATCATCTTCAGAATAAGGCTTTTCCAGGCCATTGTGAGTTTTAGAAGCACGTAAGCTGAACTGTCTGTAACAACGTATTGAATCTTAACCTGGGTGGATCACTTCTGAAAAAAAAAGAAAACAAACTACTTGTGGTAACTTTACCACAACTTTTTAAGACAGTAGATGTACATGTAGTACATAAGGTAGCGTCTGATGATACGAGCCAAGTGGTCCATCACGTCAGAGCTTATCCCGGTTTCTGTAGCATGAAGCGACTTGGAGTATTTCTACTCCCCCCTTGATGGGATGCTAGTCATTACAGGGTTACCCCCAGCATTAAGGTCGCCGGTGTGGGCTGAGAGAGGCACTGTGAGAGTAGAGTGTCTTGTTCAAGAACACAACGTAATGTCCCCAGCCAGGGCTCGAACCCGGACCGCTCGATCCGGAAATGAGCGCACTAACCATGAGGCCACCGCGCCTCTAAAGGATGCAGTACATGAAGAGTGCAAATTGCAGGACTGTCACAAATATTAATGTGGATCCAATGAATAACAGTCGCATTAATCATACAATTTATAACTCTCTCAGCTGAACAGTTCTGACATTGTAAAGAAATCTAAACTGTTATTAATTTGTAAAATGCAATATATTGTTTGTATATGTACGTCTGTTTCCGGCAGAATCATAAAAAAAGAAACACAAAAGTTAGCTGTACATCACTATTGAATATAGTCGTAATCATTGTTTTTTTTTTAATCATAGATCACTGGATTGATTGCAGGATTAATCTACTTGCAAATACCTTACGACCAGGATGGCGTCCAGAACATTGCTGGTGTTTATTTCTTTATTGTGACATCTGCTTCATTTTCCAGCCTTCAAGGGGTCATTTTTGTAAGTACTATATTAGAATGCCGATGGATTTCTAGCTTAATATTGCACTCAAAGAGCCAAAACGTTCACTAAATACTAATACCCTGTTCACATCAGCATGTTAAACATGTTTCAGTAAAAGTGCTCCGACGAAGGGCTAACGCTCGAAACGTCAGCTTTCGAATATCTTTGCGGTGGCCAATTCACATTATCAACCCAGTTGATAAAACCAAATGATCTTGTAATACTCCTCAGCGACGCAGCACCACAGTTTCTTTAGAAACTTACGCCCCGTTTATTCCTTACGTTTAAAAGTGGTTTAACTAAACAAGGTTAAAAACTAGTTCCTTATGCCGTGCATACCCCACAACTTAACCATTGAAAGACCTGTTTAATTGAAACATGTTAGCAAGGCCAAGGTGGTTTGAAATTTGTCTTCTCAAAATGACTGGAAAGCGTAATCAACAAATGGAAAAACCTAAACCTGATTTAGTCAAACAAGTTTCGTTGGCGTGAATAGAGTCTAAGTTTTACACTGAGCTCTTTAAATGTTCTTTTGAGGCGGCGTGGCCTAATGGTTAGTTCGCTGGATTTCTTATCCGAAGGTCCCGAGTTCAAATCCTCCTCCCTGCCACTAGATGGATTTGTGTTTGGTAGTCCCAGATTCAACTCCTCCACGCCAACTGGTCAGCCTCCCGCTAGTTGGGATTTCTAACAAGTTTCTGTTTAATTTACAATATTTGTTTGCTTATTTTAGTGTCCACAATTAGTACGGTAGTGCTAATCTATGACTTCAGTAACGGTTGCTCTATAACCAGAGTTAATCTTGCCCTGTTGAGTCAAGCCTGCTCGGATAAGCTATGTTAAGTCACTAGAAGTTCTGTTATGCCACCCTAAATGTACTGCGTGTTCCAGTTGGTGCTCAACGTTTCTCTTATCACTTTGCAGGTATTTCCAGTGGAACTTCCCGTGTTCTTGAGGGAACACAAAAATGGGATGTACAGAACAGACGTTTACTACCTGGCAAAGACGTTATCAGAAGTATGATTCGTACAATGTTCAGTGTTTGACTTTAACAGTATTGTGTATCTATAACTCTAGAACTATTTCAGTTGCTACAGTGGGGTCCGAAACAAGGGTTTCTTCTTTGGGCTGAAGTAAGCAAAGGAAAGTAAGCACATTAAAAGTTGGTTAAATATCACTTCAAATACGGTACAGTGATAATGGTGTCATACTCATTTGGCTTCGTCAAGGTTATACAAGTTATTCAAGCTGTTTTACGGTCAGAGTTCTGAATACCCAAGTACGACATGCGAGCAAACAAGGGTATTTCGGTACCAGTTGAACTCCAGTTGTTGACTTGATGTCCTGGTCGATTGCCTGTGCTATAGCCGCCCTCACCGAAGAAAAACATCAGACAGATCTTCTAAGGAGGATAGCTGTAACACAAGTTATAGGATAGGAGTTGACATATGTATTTTCCAAGTGAAGCTTACATGCAAGGCTATGTCAGAATGGTTCCGGCTATGACTCAATCAGGGCATCAGAAACAAAGCACTCTTTTCTTTTATAAAACAACTGAGCCACTACGCGCGCTCTCATTGGTCGATAGGTGTGCTTAGATGAAAGTATGTAAACATGGTTATGACGTTTTAGATTCGCGCGTATTTTTGAGAATTATTTAAAAGCAATAGAGCGCTTTTTCCTCGAAGGTTTGGGAGAATTTTCGAAAGTTGTGCAAACCCTCGACTACGTCTCGGGTTTGCATTACTGTCTCGAATTCTCCCAACCATGAGGCTATGTAAACACGGAAAAAGTGCTCTGTTGTTTAAATATCAGCTTTGTTTTTATTATTGCAGATTCCCATTTTTATCATCACACCTCTGCTGTTAATCACCATTTCGTATTGGATGATCGGTAAGTACTTCCTTGTAAGAAACGACAGGTTTCACTCATATCAGTATTGACTGCAGTTATTGGTTTGCATGAATATAACCTTTGGCTTTAAAGGTTCTTTGAGTCAGTTTGCGTGGATCCACCTATCATTTGTATGTGAACACTTCCATACAAAAATAATAAAAGAGAGATTCAATGCCGAAGTATTTTGTCTACCGGAATAATTCGTAACCATTCCAGTCTATGTGCATTTGATTGATTAGTTTCCTAAATATTCAGCTGGTGCGTTGCCTTTTGAGTTCCGCCATCTTTTTTTTGGTTGTGTGTATCCTAAGGTGTCTCAACTGAAACAACAGGTAAAACAGTGACTGTCTTCCTTCACTTCACTTCCCTTCGTTCCTTGCCTTTTCTTTTCTGATGTGCCATCTACTCACTTCTTTTTATCAACAGGTCTGAATGACAGTTTTGTTCGCTTCCTTATTTGTTATGGTATCATAATTCTGGTTACTAATGTGGCTGTGTCATTTGGTAAGTGCTTTGTACAATAATCGCACTCCACGATTAGACTGCATTTTAACTGAGTGCCATAAAACCAAAACCAAAGATTTCACTCTGGCCAATCGCAAAGGACACATCAAACTCTAAGCTAATGTATGCTATCAAGCGAGTCACGATTAGTTTTATTTTTACCTCTTTTACATCTGGTTAAGAAAGTGCTGTGGGTATTTTAAACCAACTGCTTTGAAGCCCAAAGCAAGGGCGACTGCCTCCCTGCCTGACTGACTGACTGAGTGACTGGCTGGCTGTCTGCCTGACGGACAGACGGACGGACGGACTGACTAACTGACTGACTGACGAACTAACAGACGGACTGATTGATTGATAGACTGACTGACTGATCGATCGATCCTGAGTGACTTACTGATTGATTGATTGATTTTTCAGGTTACATTATATCAACGATTGCACCAACCGTTACTGCAGCCACATCGCTTGGTCCGCCACTTATGTTACCTCTCTTGATTTTCGGAGGATTCTTTCTCAAGACTATGTAAGTCTTAACTTGTAATAGAACTGTTCCTCGATATGCAGATTTAACAAAGATAATGCGACTTCCGCCACGGACTCGAGAGCACGCAGAGTAATCTGGACACGACTTCATTTCAACTTCCGTTTTTTTTTGCATGAGTGAATCAGTATTTTTGCTGCTATTGTTTGGGACCTTGTTTGAACCAGTTTAGGGAAGAATGTACTCCTTGCCTCTGTATACCAAATTCATGATTATCTCTACAAAACGTAGTCACTCATTCTCTTCCCTCTTGTAAATGGACCATAAGGGTTCACAGCAACAAGTTCCATCCATCATTGTCTTTCGCTTCCTGCTCTACCTCATTCCAGCTCGTCCAGCCCAGATCTCAGCCTCGACAGTTCTCCTCCCTACGAAAAGCAGTTGCAAAGTTTCTATTAAACTTTTTATGCTCTTTTTTTTTTCTTGCAGCTCTGTGCCTGTCTATTTTGTGTGGCTCAAGTATATTTCGTGGTTCATGTATGGCTTTGAGGCTCTGATTATCAACCAGTGGAAAGACTACGGTCCGATATGTATGTACCATTTTTTTCCCGTGAGGATGAGTGTAATACGTGTTGTGGTTCTTATTAAGAAGCTGCATTTTGTCCAAATGTACTTATGCAATTCGTTTTGTCACACGATGGACTGTGTCTGGGTTTCAGCGTCTTCTGTAGCTAGTGAGACCTCTCCGCGATTGCCACTCCCTACCTCGGTCTCCTCAGTGTCGGGTCTACGTTCCTCCCCGAGAAGAGACTTCGGTGAGAATCGCGGCCTCTTTTCCCGAACAACGGCTAGTAATCGAGCCTAAGATGAAGGTCGATGGATTAGGAGTCTAACGCCCCCTGGTTCTGCTAACCCTGTCTTGGCCGAACAGCATCGCATCTAGGAGGAAAAAGGAGCTCTTCTATAGCCCCTTGTTTTTTGTATTTTATCGTACAACGAACTGAATCTCAACTTTGGTTTTTCTATTAAACAAAACTTATTGATAAATTAGAGGTAACAAACGACGTTCCGATGTCATTTCCGCATTATCGTTCGGTTGAGTAAGTTAAATACTGACTTAATTAAATATTCGGGTGATATTCGTAAATCTTCCGAAGGTTTTGTTCGTTCTTCGGAAGTGTTTGGTGAGCGTGTAATTGTCTTCGACCACCTTCGAAATACCTTGGATGACCGTTGGCAGTCTTCGAGTGTCATTGTACTAACTTCAAAAGTCTTCGTTGCAACTTGGCAATGGACTGGTGCGACACTTTTTGCACTGGTGTTACACTTCAACTGCACTGGTCCTAGCCAATCAGAATCGAGTATTTATCAAATATTTGAACTGTGGCAAAAGATATTCTTCATCGAGGATTTGAATACAACTAAGGCAATCGTGAAAGGGTAAAGCCTGAGGAATAACACATGTCTTTGCTTCAGGCTTTATTCCTGTAGCAGCCCAAATTAAGTTCCTAACAGTAAACTAGAGATGATCTTGAAGTGTACTTTCAAGTTAAAAAATTACGGATTGCGGTGTGTAGCCTGTCAGTTTTCAACTTGAAAATAATGTCAAGATGAATTGGAAACGTTGTCCGATATCATCGCTTCTAAGCCCTCGGATATTCTGTTAAACATCATGTGTTAATCATAACCTTACCCTCCTCTCCCCCCACATCCCCCGCAAACCAACTCGAAGTACCGTCTGGAAGCAGACTAACACATATCCACTTACACCTGTCCTGTTTGGTGAATTAAATATTTTCTTATTCTGGTTGTAGCATGTGGCTTGAATGCGACTGCCACCCCTTTGACAGCCATGAACGGTTCCTCCGGTGGGGTTGGAGATGGATTGCCGTGCATACCGAACGGGAATGCAGCCATCAGGTTTCTTGGCTTTGAGGAGGTAAGTTAGCATCAGATGACTGTGTTTATCATCTAAACAGCACGGCATCCACAGATTTTTTTCTTTGCTTGTTTGTTTTTTCTTAGAAAGAAGAACAAACCATTTTTACACCTGTACCCTCGGTATTGGACTGGAGCTAGCTTGCAATGGAGGCTCATGCTGGAGAGTATCATTAAAAAGAAAAGAATGTCATTTGCATTTGAAAATTCTCCCTGCATTAGCCTCAGTTGCAAGCTAGTTCAAGTCCAATAACAAGAATACGAAAATGGTCTATTTTGGTTACACGTAAAAATAACAGCGATTTCCCAGATAGACCTGTAAAATTTGTCCCCACCCCACTCCCAAAAGAACATCCGTAATGATGACGTAGGTCTAAAGATACCCATCAGGGGTAGTGTCCAGTGTGATGACGTAAAGCTACGTCAACACTTAGTCGAACCTTGGACTTCTGGGTAATAATGCTGGGTAATAATTATTTGCTGAAAAATGTTTCTTTGCCTCGGGCTCTTTCAGTTCGACTAAAAGTTCTGGTTTGAATTTCCGGAATTATTATTAATTGCCCAACAGGTTTCTGGGAGGGTATGGGATTGAATCGCGCCTAGGACTTTCTTTGTCCCACGCTGATATCATGGGGAACATTTTCGCTTCAGTCAAGTTCCATGTTTGCATAATGTCATCATTTAATTTTCTATGTACACTATTTGCCATTATAAAATAACCGAGATACTGCGCGCTCTGATTGGTCAATAGAGTTGCAACACCTATGTTATATTGTACCGGTAAACACACAGCCGATTCCGTTTGCGCTTTAGTTTAGAAGAACGTTTTAAGCATTTTCGGTCTGTAGAGGATGTATTTCTGACTACAGGTGGGCTAGACTGATCAATTTGGGTTGCTATAAAGCAGGGAAAATATTTCTTTCGAGTTATCATGAGAAATTTTGAGTTTAAACTCAATGCATGCATGCATGCATGCATGACACAAGCTATAGCTCTCATTTAACAAAATACAGAGAGATACGGACTTCATAGCCTTCAACATAACTAAATTCTGATTAATTTCGGAAGCAGCGTTTCTGTAACTAGCCTTTATACCATTCGCAAATCTGCGGAAAGTTTTATCGTTGAATCACTTCGCCAACGTATGAAGTTTGTACTACTTGCAAACTGTCCCTACAGTCTTATACTTTCGTGATGACCGATTCCGCCTACAAATCTCTGCATTTCTCCGTCAAAATACTTTTGAGTTAATTAACATACTGTCTGCCTTACCTTTCACCGATAACCTTTTCCTTTCCTTTCTTAAAACTTTTTTTAGCGTAAAATGTTTTCGTCGCTTTGCTCTGTAGTTCACAGGCTTCGACTCTGTATGTGCGTGTATATATAGAGACTTGTATGGGAAAGTCCCCGATCGTTACAAAAATTGTGTAAATAACTATCTAATTTGAAATAAAGTTTTGCTACCTCAAGTGTGTCGCGTACTTGTCTCTTCTGCCGATTTTGAAGCTATTCTGACGCCGTTTAGTGAAGTTATTCTAAATCGTTGTGTCTCCTTCTAAAAGAAGGAGAAGGCAGACCACTCCATCGATCGCTGGCCAGACGTCACTCCACAAATCGCTCTCTCCTCTAAAGGAAAAGTCCCCAATCGCAATAAACCCTAGCCTGTTCCAGGCTCTCGGTAGCTAGGGACGAGCGAAAACGAGCGAGAAAAAAAACGAGGGAGGACTAAGGCTAAGTCCTCCCTCGTGTTTTTCTTGCTCGTTTTCGTTCGTCCCCAACTACCGAGAGCCTGGAACAGGCTTAATAAACCCAAGAGTTCCATAAAACCCAATAAATTTCACTCCACATACGTGTACTTCGGCGGTCGAAAGACTCGTGAAGAACGAAAAAAAGCTTAAAGTTCGCCTTTTTGGCTTTCCTGATATGCTTGTGACCGACCCCGCGCCAACGGCCGCGTGACTTGGTTCAAATGGACCAATCAGAGTTGAGGATGACACCAGATACTTGACCCTGCGTAACGGCTTACGTATGTGGAGTGAAATTTATTGGGTTTCATGGAACTGTTGGTTTCATTGTTATTCGGGACTTTACCTTTTGACGAGAAAGCGACAAAACTACCTCGGTGGAAAGGTTTGTGTCACAGCTGGTCACGTGACCAGCCACAGCCAAGGTCTTTCTCCCAACGACAAGGAGACAGAGCCTGGGGACGGGGTTGTCAGTCGCTTCGATTAGTTTCTCGCGTTATCTTATTATTTTGATGAGAATAAACAACTTGATCACGAAAGTACAATAAATTTTCCTCTCTTCGAAAAACGTTTTCCATAGTTATTTTATAAAAGCAATAGACCACTCTTTCTATGGATTTACGGGCGCAATAAACCACTCGGGATGTTGGGAAAACACAAGAAAAGTTTGTAAAGCGAGTGATTTACAAGCTTTTCTCGTGTTCTCCCAACAGCCCGCGTGTTTTATTGCGCCGGTAAATCCATAGAAAGAGTGGTCCATTGCTTAATGTTTGATACGGTTGCGAAAACAAGTCTAACTTTGTTATTTTTGTTGTTGTTTTTACAGGACAATCTATTGTTTGACATTTACTGCCTTATAGCGTTGATGGTAGGATTTCGACTAATTTCCTTCTTGTTCTTATTGAGAAGAGCTTACAAGGAACAGTAATCCCGTTCTTAGATCATGCACCACGTGGCGTTTGCGTTCATATTATCTAGTTAGGTTGTAATTGATGTTGTTGCTGGAACAGTAAAAAGATTGGGTCTGTCAACTTGTTGCTGTTTCACCAATTTGCCATCGGCAAACTGAATTTCTGACATTGAGTTTTAATAATGACAAGTACAACGTTTAGCGGGTGTTATAGCCATTTTATAAGCAGTGAAAGGAAAATTTGTCTTTTTTATCAATGCGTGGAAGGATCAAGTGCTGTATTCAGTTAAATGTCCTAGAAAAACTTGATGAGAAGTTCCGATTCTGGTAGTTTAGATTACAAAAAAGATGAAAGATTGAAAAAATTAAAAAGAGCAAGCTTCATCGAGTACTCGGTATGTTTCACTATCAGGCTACTTCGAATCAACTTCCTACTGAAACCGGTACTTACTTTTCTGTCACGGAGAAGCGTTGTGTTACCACAACACTGGGAAGCGTTGCGTGACGAGCCCAAAGAACCCGGGCTGCGTAGCTGACTGTTTCACTGTAAAGAGAGCTTTAAAAGTTGACTTGTATCTTAGGCAGCAATCTATATAGTAATTCAACAATGTTTTCAGGTTAGCATTACTGCGTTTAACACTCGAGTTGATCACAGTCTTGAGTAAAGAATGACACTTACATCAATATTATTTATAACCAATCCATACGAAAGAAATTTTAGAAATTTAAATCACGACTGTTCGTTGGTCAGGGTATATTTCTGCGAAAACAAAAGAAAACAGTCCTTAATACAGCGCCATACCTATACAAACACTTGCTCAACCGGTTTTCACATGCTTCATAAGTTCAAGTTTTTCCGTCTTGTTTAAAGCTTAAAGCCAAGCCGCGCCTCTCTTGACGCAGTGATATTCATCCTAGGAGGCGACCGGAGGTTATAAGAATCCACTTTTGTAAACGTTTTTTGTGAAAACGGGTATACCTGATGAGCAAGATTAGCCTGAGAGATGTAGTTGTTTTTGCAATCATTGTAGTCTTTTACAGGTTTTAACCTGTACGTGTATTACATTACAGTGGAATATCGATTTATCGAATCCTTTTTGGAAGCTCCCGATAACTCGAGCAAAGAGTCGTTTCCCTTCCTTTAGTCGAACACCGTAATCAGTTTCCACCGATTTCGCGAACTACCCGGTTTGTCAAGCAAATTTCGCTTCCCTTAGAGGTCGAAAAAATCGTGATTCCGCTGTATGACAAAGCAGTCCTTGTTCTATTGATTGGAGGCTTTATCTTACTCCTTTGAAACTGTCCTACAGTTAAACGGCGAAGATAGAGAAAAACGTTAGTTGTGCGACAACAAAGAGAATGGCACTAACTAACATCTGGTGTAATGTGTCTCGTTCTGATGCCGTTAAAGGTGTCCCTCCCACCCCTTCCCTCTCAAAAATGTCTTGTGTATATCGTAACACGCTAAAACACGGTTGTAGTAGGTTTATGGTCAACGTTTCGTGATCATTGTATTCGATCAGCAACTTGTTTGTCATGACAACAAGAGTTGTACAAAATGTATACACACAGTAAGAACAAAAATTCTGATCTTCGTCACTGGGGGAGGCTCCTGACAGCCATCGAAAGCAAAGACCCTTGTAGTTTTTATAGCTTGGTTATTTACCATTGACAAATAATGACAATAATTTGTGTTACATTAAAAAATAATTTAATCAGTTAATAAAATAAAGATGTGCAATTTCATTTTAATTTGTCATCTGAGTAGTCTGTTAACTTCCTTGCATATGGCGGGCGCGCCTGAAATTTGAATTGACCAATCAGGATTTAGCAGGTGGGAAGGACTGTATTGTCCTGATTTCAGTGTATGGGCAACTTTTCTCCCTGTAGACGGCATTGAATATTCATGAAAGGGATTTACAATTCCAACAACCATATCAGATTGTAAAAAGTGATCATGAAAAATATGAGACAAGCTTTTTAATTTGGCGCTAAAACAGGGTCGCCCACGGGGAGTCTTTTCAATTGCCAATGACATTAATCTGTTTCAATAAAGACCAGCTTCATCTGGTTTCAAACAAGGCCTTGCGGAGGGTGTTAAAGGCTACCACCAGTATCTACGACGTCGGTTTTCGGCGGCATGTTCATTGTTAAGAAGAAAACTGAAGAGATAGGGGTCTAGCCTGTGAAAACAGCCGTCCTTCTTCGCTCCCGGCCCGAGTGGCGTTTCGCGAGAAGAAGGTCTTTCTCGCGAAACGCCACTCGGGCCGGGAGCGAAGAAGGACGGTTTTTTCGCAGGCTAATAGGGGTCCAGCTCTGAAGTTAACTGACGATGACACGGCAGCTTGAACATTTGCAAACAACTGGTGCCTGTGATAAACCCATTGACCGACAAAAGTGAAGTGTAAATCTTGTAAGTCTCAATCGAACTAATCGCATCGATTTAGTTCGATTGGTTCGATTGAGCTTGCCGGGTAATCGAACTCACGAACCCACTTCGATTATGTTCGATTACCGAACCAATCGAACAACGAGCGAACGACTGGGTTCGATTGAGTTCGATTGATTATTGGTTCGGTTTCGTTCGATTTAAGAGCTATAAATACTTCATCACAAGGCTAACTTTTTTTCCTATATATACTATAATATTTCATCACAAGGCTAACCTGTCTCTTCCTATATATTACATCACTGCACATGTGTACAAAATTGAACTTTATTTCCAAGCTATAGCTAAGGAATCCAAGGGAAAAGCATCCATAGTAACAGTTATAATATGCTATCCTCGCCTGAATGACTGTCATTGAAATGTAAAGACTGATGCCGGACCAGAACTCGCCTGGAATCGATCGCAAAGAAAAACTAAACATGGACTGCGGAGAAAACTCATATAATCAAAGACAGAGGCTATTAGAAGGTCAGCAGATTTTTTTGTCCCCTCCGGCTATCCTTACTCAGTGTTATACTTCTAGCAACCTTACTCGTACAGCAAGTTTCTACGTTAATAGATTGAGCTTGATTGTCAAGGGATAGTGTTAGTTAATTTTAACTCACCGTAATCCAGTATTTTTTTATAACTTTTTCAACTACTTTTGCCTAAGAATATAAAGTTGATATCGATGTTGACATTAATGTTAGCTAATACCATTTACATTTTGCAGGCAATTCGCGATCCATCTATTATAACTGTAGATAACCTGTGATGGGCTGTCCGTGGACTGAGCTCCTTGAGCCCCATAGACCTGTGGGCCAATGTTCTGTGTTTGTTGTGGTTCAATCTTACTTTGTTATCTTCCATTGTTGCGTATATAATTATGTTCTACTGTATTACCATACACGAGAACAAAGGAAATTACCATTTTGTACGATTAGCAAAATTGAGCCACAACATCCTTACCACGACGTCCATTCAATTCCCATTCAACTGGGCCAGGGTTAGCAAGAATTTTGAGTTTAAATTTGCAGCTGTTCGGTGAGTTTTTTTTGTTTATAACGTTTATCCTTCAGTTTTGAGTTTGGATAATCTCAAACTATCCAAGACATAAGCAGTGAAAAACATTTTTAAACAAGCAAAATTAATACTTCGGTTAACTTTTAACCCTGGGTTAGCGTTAACCGGCTTTCGAACAACCCGGCCCTGATGTATAAACTTTACACCATAAAATAATCTTTTTAAATGGGACCTTGCTCTCCGTGAGTTCTCGTAACTCAGTGGATAGAGCGCCCGCCCAGTGTCCAGGAGGTCATAAATTTGATTCCTCTCGGCGACTCACATTTTTCCTTGGTCCCACACTCGTTTTACTCAGTAATTTGAAGAACGCAAGTATAAATAAAATTATGTAATCGGTTGCATGTGACTTGCACATTGTCTGTGGGAACGGTAAGCATGGAAACGCACGATCATATTGCTGGTTTTCACTGAAACGTCGTCAAAAATATAGACCACATAAGAATCGGGTATATGATGGGTTCTTGATCTATAAATTTATCAATGAAATACTTCGCAAAGATATAGGTCTATACGAAAATTAAATACTTGAGAGTTATTCAGGAAAAGATTTCACCCAAATTTATAGAGCTTTGTAAGGAGACACCTGGTTGGTGTTCCTGTCGGAGGGACACCAATATGGCGACCGGAAAGTAACTGAAGTAACAGAAACATGTGTCGCTGAGTTTCGCTATATTAAAACGAAACGTTATTACTCTATAGCTCTGAAAAATTTAAACTAACACTTGATCTAATGCAAGGATTTTTCAGTTAGCAAAGAATTAAAACATAAGTCATCTTTTGTCCTACGCGGCAGCCCTCGCGGGCGTTGTAATTGTCACACAATTGCAAAGCAAAAGCTTGGAGAATCGCTCGTATTCTGTCAGACAATGAAGAACCTGTGGAGCTAACACTTTGTATATATAAGACATCAAGTTCTTGTTAGTTGCTGCCATCTGCCGCATAAACTTGAGCACGATGTAATCGTGATAGAGTTACTCAAAACCTTGATAATCTCTTGATGCAGTGTAATGTAGAAACGTGAAAATGTCTTAATTTCAATTAAACGCTACTTCCCGAAAATCGCAAAAATTAATACCCAGCAAGATTAGTTCTCGGAAAATACAAAAAAATAAAAAATTCGCAAAAATAACGGCTCTAGCAAAATTAATTGCCACATGGTTACTTAGTTTCGTGACCTTTGTTTGTTTTACCCCTAATGTCTGTCTTGTGAATTGAGAAAAAAGGTCAAGAACACACGCAAGAATACGCAATTGTTTATTCAGCTTCATGTAACTTAATGCGTGATTCAAAGGTTCCGGAGGTGACCTGACTCGTAACATAATCGGTTTTTGAGCCTGACCAAGCGCTTTCTACACGAAACGGGAAGGCTCACGTAAGTTTGTTTGCAGTCGAGTCATGGGGGACAATGGCAAGTCGCAATCGCTACTACACGGCAGAAGAAGTAGCAAAGCTCAGGGTTACTCCACATTCGATCCTGGAGGTTCTATAGACAGTGGTCTCTCCTTCTCTACAGACGACAGGAACGCTGGCGCAAGCGGTATCGCAGCTATTGACCACGCTAGGGAAAGGGTTTCTATTTCATGGGAGCACATCGACGTATTCGTGGAGCTGCCAGGGCCGTCATTTTTGAAGAAGTTGTGTTTTGGAACTCAGGAGAACGCATTGCCCCAAAGAAAGCAAGTCTTGTTCAATGGTAGGTGATATTTAGAATAGCTTTGGAACTCCGATCAGTGTGTTTACAGCAGACTCGAAAACAAAAAATCGCATGCAGGCAACATAATGTGTCGAGAAGTTAAAATACCATATTGCTACCGATCTCAGAGAATCGTACGCTATGATACGAACAAAGATCACGAGTTTCTTGAGATGATAAATTCCTAACTTCTCCACGGAATATGTTACATGCAAAGATGAAGGGAAAATGAATTGAACGCATTTCTGTCTGTTGATTCAGTGCCAGTAGCGCCCAAAATCGAACCGTACGTCCAAACCCAAGTTAGTTACATCTATTTTTGTTTACATCATTTTTGAGGTGGCTGAGAACTTCCTTTGTTCTAAACAAATTTTTATGTGTACATCGATTAACGTCGGCTAATGTTTTCACTGGCTGTCTAACAATGACATGAAGGCTCGCGACTCCTTATAAATCATGTTGTTTCTTAAATTACACCCACTGCATGACGATGCAGATTTTGCTCCCTAATGTACACTAATTGAATCACTGCACGCGCTCTCATTGGTCGATAGGTGTGTTTAGATGAGAGTATGTAAACACGGTTGTGACGTTTTAGATTCGCGCGTATTTTTGAGAATTATTTTATATAAGCAATAGAGCAATAGAGCACTTTTTCTGTGTTTATATAGCCTCATCGAAACACAAGCAGGGCTAGGAGGGTTGGGAGAATATATATATGGATTATTGACCAAGCGTGAGGTCAAGTTGTTTTTTGCGTGTTTATGAAAATTGGGACGGAGTCGAGGTCCATAAACACGAAAAAAAAACAAAAAACGACGAGGCCATTATCCAGCCATCTTGACCGAACAAGCTTGAGTTGCTTGCTCAACAAAGGATTTATTATAATGCAAAATAACCCTACCTTCTAACCAATCACAGCGCAGGATTCGATTCATCTTACCCGCCAACCACGTAATAAGATTAATTACAAATGATGCAACACCCTTGCATGCACTGTTTTCACCATTACAGGGCCGATTTTCTGAAGATACGTTATAAAGTATGAAGCTCCGTTATTTCTAACTAAACAGTATGTTGAGGAACTATCGACTGCTAGTTGCCCGGCGGAAATTTGGTACTCTCAAAAAAAATATTTGCCCGAGAAACGAAGCTTCGCGGGCAAATGTGCTAGTTTTAACAACATCAAATTTCCATGGGCACTTATCAGAACGATAGTACCGAGACATAAACACTCTATTGTATTTATTGTTCACCACTAAAATTTTCTTCCACGCGCTAGTTCTTTTGCTTCCAAAATCATATTGAATTACTTTTTTCAGATGAAAGGCGTGAAAGCCAAATGTAAAATTTGAAAAAGAAAACAGACAAAAACCCACTACAATTTTAAAGTAAGCTTGGTTATAGAAACATTTTCACCTACGAGTAGTTTTCCTCGGACGGGTACCATGGGCAGAAAGTGTGTCTCTGCCGATAAACACTATCGCGTCACGTGATCAATTTAAACCTATAAGAATTAGATAAAAGTTAGTGGTGAACTATAATCGCTAATAGTGCCGCCTCAGATGTTATTGCAACCATAAGTATGGTTGCAAAGTAAAGGGTATAAAGATATACGTATGTTGTGACTGATTTCTTACCACTACCACTACCGCTACCGCTACCGCTTCTACTTCTACTACTACTACTACTGCTGCTGCTGCTGCTGCTGCTGCTGCTGCTGCTGCTACTACTACTACTACACCTATTACTACTACTATTGATTGATTGATTTATTTATAGTAAGTGGAAAAGTAGAAGCTGGTTCTCTGCTGGCAGTCATGGGCGCCAGGTAGGAAAAATAATTAATTACTCTGATCGAAGCTGTTTCATCTACACTGCGAAACATATCTGTAGATCATTCCTGGAGGGTGGGAACATATTTATCTGGTAAACCAATGGCATCTTATATCAGCCAATATCTGAGTGAGCATACAGATCGGTGCACGCCGCGTTTACCGCGTTTCAGCTAGAAATACACCTTGGATGTTTTATTAGAATGTGGCCGGGGTTTAGTATAGTACTCTTGTCCTTGAATACTCTTGAATTCTCTATGACCCAGTTGTTCCAAAGACGGAGAGTATCAACTTTAGGATTTTACTTCTACTTTGCTAGGTTTTAGTATAGTACTCTTGTCCTTTAATACTCTTGAATTCTCTATGACCCAGTAGCTCCAAAGACGGAGAGTATAAACTCTAGGATTCCACCTATGGCGTGACAATTGCACATCCAAGGCTAGAATACTCTATGACCCTCTATGATACTTTCGCTTTTGCACAGTGCGTGTTGTTGTGTTTGTTTATGGATATTGTTATTGGTGCTTTTGTTTATGTTAAACAGTAAGATAATATCTTTTTGCTACAAATTGGGAAAGCTTCACCAACTAGATCTGACATTCCCGTCCCGAATCTGTACATGGAAAACATAATCCGTTCAAAATGTTGTTGTTTATAGCAGCCAATGAGCTTAGCTCACATGTACTGCCACTTATAAACTGAAAGAAACAAATACAACAACTAAACATAATAGGGTTTAAAGTCGTAACTAACGGGAAGCAGACCAGTTGGCTATTAACAAACATGACCAAAGAGTTGAACTACGGTCTACCGAGAAACAACTCCAGCTTAGTGGTCAGAGCGGGACGTGAACCCGCGCCTTCCAGACTTCCAGAAGTCCGGTGCCCTAACCACTTAGCCACTCTGCTTCCTGTTAATCTCCCGTGCATTGATTGAAGGATGTCAATTGAATGTGCTTTACAGCGGAGCCGGTAAAACCACTCTGATGAATGTACTGGCTCACCGTAACATCAGCCAGATGGAAGTGACTGGAACTGTAGAGGTGAACGATCATCCAATTGGATTGCAGATCAACACCATGTCAGCTTACATTCAGCAAGAGGATCTTTTCATTGGATCTCTGACAGTCAGGGAACATCTGACTTTTCAGGTTAGTTTAGCGTAAAGTAGATTAGTTGGAGTATGAAGGAAAGGGAGTAACGGGCGAGCTTTTTGAGACGAGAAGAGACTGGGGCGAGATTACAAAAACACGTTACACGCACAAAAAATAAAGAGAGGGATGACGACTCGTCAGATCCTAAGAGGAAAGTCGGTTGTCAGTAGTCAAAGCTTCGAGATGAGGTACCTGCGATGCCCTGGGAGGGGGGATCTCTGTAAATCTTTGGCTAGGTGTGTGCCGCTGGCAAAGTGAAATCCTTATCCTATGCTAGACCATGATAAGCTTGATTTTGCAACCCTATTCTAGACTAGGCACCAAAAACCCCTACCCTGTTTCAGACTAGCTATTTACCATGTAGTTCTAGACTAAATTATTTATACGTTGTTCACTTTTTCGGTAAATTATATCCTCTCCTAGACCAAAACTCTCTGATTTCTATACCCAGACTAAACTGCCTGTAAACTATAAATACTCTTTATAGCGACACATACCCATATAGCTTATATATGGAGGCAAACTCCCCGGGAGATGACAGTTACACGGTTAGTTGATTTATACTGAAAAGCAATAAATTTCCCTGTACAGTAATTCTGTGGGATTTGATTAAGAACTTTTCGTGTTTAACCGTGCATAATTTATACCACGAAGTCGTTCGATGTAATTATAATTTAATGTAATGGTATTATTCCCTTGGTAATTTATGTTTTGACTTTTTTAGGCCTTTCTGCGCCTGGAAAAGAAAGTTCCCAAATGGCAGCGCATACAACGCGTCGAGGAAGTGATACACCAGGTATGATCATACATGAAGTATACACTCTTTATCCGTCGTCTGGCTGAGGTGAAGGCCCAGTGCTCTAACGGTTACCACGTTGGTCTCTAATGTGAGAGGTCTGAGTCCGAGCTTTTACCGTAGTTGTTGTGTTGTGTTCTTAGGCACGATGCTTCAGTCTCAAAGTGTCTCTCTCTCTCGTCACCCACGAGTTTAAATGGACTTTTTTTTTCTTTTAATTTCGGGGGCGGGGGAAAAAGAGCTAGGAAAAATCTCGTAGGGGGGAGGGAGGGGAGTGTCGCTTGGGAAACCTGAAATAGAACTGTCAACCGAATCTCTCTTGGCCAAATCGAGTAACCCGGAAAGTGGAAACCAGGGAATAGGCTGGTTAACTTCCATGCGTTTATTTTTCCAAAGCTTGGCCTGACAAAGTGCGCCGACACATATATAGGAATACCAGGAAGATTGCGAGGGATCTCGGGAGGAGAGAAGAAAAGACTTTCATTTGCTTCGGAGGTAAGACTTACAAATACTTCAGTTTGCTCTCGAGTCCATCTTTAAATATACGACACCAAGGCTTCAGGGAGGCAGACGCTGATTTCAGTTTTCAACATAAAAGGGTCTTCGGGTATTATTACAACAGTTGAAGTTTCGATCGTTAGACTGTGTTTTCTAGCCACTTATCATAACGATAAATATTTTTATACCACGTCATAAAAAACAGAGGCAATCAAAATACAGAGAAGCCATTGTACGCTCGACGTTCCTACATCCAACCTTCCCATCGTGCGCTTCATATACTGTGTTGGCCACTGAATTTTCTATGACAAGGTATAAAATACTTATGCAACACTTTCTCGCAGCTTGAGTATTTCACTTGTCACTTGCATCTTCTTGGTATGCACACAAAACTTTGATATTCCATGGTATGCCACTATAAAGCATTGCATAATTAACTAGTATATCTAAACATTATTAAATTCTCAACCTCGGGTAATGCAATACTAGCTATCTGATTGGTTCACTAGATCTCGGTTACCAGCCATTATACCTGCGTTTGACCTCATATAGAAATGAATGCGGCAAATGTCGCTCAGCATAAAATTTTCAGCATTTCTTTTTGGCGCCCAGAAGTCACATCACTTTCCGGTCGTTTCTTAGATTTTAATAAAATTTAGCAAACCCGAAGGTTGAGAATTTATAAAACAATTATTCCATTCGCGCTTGTTGGATATGAGATTGTTATAGCCAACTCGGCCCTACGGGCCTTTTTGGCTATCTTCCATCTCATATCCAACGCGCGGTTTTGAAAATTAGGGAATATCACTCGAATATTCCGAAGCTTAACTGGGGAATATTCATTCAAGTGACGCGTTTAGACCAATCGCGAGGTTGAAAATATTTGGTGGATTATAAATACTGACATTGCTGCGTCGTTATTCATCAGGTCATCACAGATCCACCATTGTTGTTTGCCGACGAACCAACTTCTGGTCTTGATTCATTCATGGCTCAGAGTTTGGTAACAGCACTACAACAGTTAGCAGCTCAGGGAACGACCATAATTTGCACCATTCATCAGCCATCTTCTGAAGTGTACGCCATGTTTGACAGGTAGATTAAGGAAATCTCTTGGGGTTGTATATTCCACAACGTGATTTTCTGGCTAGGGAAATCGGAGTAAAACAAACGGTGACAAGTAACACATGATATTATTATACCAATATCGAAAAAACAAATGAAAATTAAAATAAAAAACTATCATAGAAGAAAAATGTAAGAAGGGTAGAGCCCTTCTTCAGTGTAAAATCGTTGAATGATGATATGCCCGACTGTTTCTTTGGAAGAAGCGCAAGTACGAGGCAGCCAGCCATTCATCCTAAACATTTATTAGTGTTAAACAAAAGCTAGGCATTTCACGGACTACGAGAAGGAACGCGCGCCGACGTAACCGCACCGAGTTAGGTGAATGCGGAGCGAAAAAGCTAGTTCAATAAAGTAAAACAATGAACTCATGGCAGGGAACGCTCGAGCACGCATATCTTTGCTTTTTTCCTCAGCTCATCCTCCATTAATGTCCAGTACTGGCAATGAAATCCCTGGTTTCTAAACTTTGATATAATTCCAAAATTCTCTATGTGCGGAAGTAAAGAATACCGTGACAAACAAGAGATTTTCACCACCTTTTCCCAGTCATTCCACACTTTTCATTCTTTACTTAGTTCTGGACTTCTCTATGTGTGAAAGTGTAAGATACCGTGACAAACTAGGAATTTTCACGACCTTTTCTCCAGTCTTTCCACTGTTGTCATTCTCTACGTAGGTCTACCCTTCTCTAGAACTACTGAGTGTGACAATGAATGACGGTCTATGGTGAGCTCGTCACAGTATTCTAGTTAGGGAATTTCAGTAAACACGACACCGACGCGAAGGACAACGCGAAGGACAACGCCGATAAATGAATCTCTCGATACTCTTAAAGTCATTTCATATGTCTCTTTTGTTGAAATTCTTTTTCGGAAAACTCTTTCAGTGGAATCAATTTTCCAACCACAAGGTCCTATGTCAACAAGTGTCAGATAGGGCCAGACTGGATTGCATTTAATAGATCAGCGGAGAACTAAGTGAGTATGACAACTGTGAAAAGGAGGGGGAAAATGTTGTGAAAATCTCTTGCTTGTCATGGTATTCTACACTTCCACCCATAGAGAAGTTTGGAATATAGCAAACTCTAGAAACCCTGGATTTCATGACCACTACTGGACATGGCTCAGCTCGTTACCGTGAAAATTTAATTAACAAACATTGTCCTCCAGACATTTTTGAAATAAATATTTCGACTCAGGAAGAAACTCACTTTGAAAAAGCAATTCGGCGAAACTATTTCTGAGAAGTCCATCTCAACGATCCGTGTTGGGGACTTCGAACCGCTCAGAGAGCCAATCAGAATTCTTCTTTTCATCGAGGACTAATTTGCTTTAGTATCGCCCAGCTAGTGGACTAATGTAAATCCCTCGAGGACTATTAGCAATAGCCCTCGAGCGCCATCGAGCGCGACGCTTTCTTTCGTTTTAGTCCCAAATAAATGTTTCTTCAACTTACATTTGCTAACTTTCTTATTGCCATTTCTGTCCGACTAGTTGGGTGATACTAAAACAATTAGACCCTTCGCCCTCAAGGGCCACGGGTCAATAACCCATTGGGCTATTGACCCGTAGCCCTTTCGGGCTACGGGTCTAATTGTTAAATATAGCAAAAAAGAGAAAATATATATTCACTTGAATATGTCGTATGCTAGAAGTCGTCTCAAGGAACGATATTTTCCTTCTCAGCATTCTGTTGTTGGCCGAGGGAAGGACAGCTTACATGGGTTCCAGAGCTGCCGCCATTAAATATTTTGAGAAGTAAGTGTTTCATGAAATGTTTCAATATCTGTATATCATCATCGACACCTATCTGCAAAAAAAGCCGAGTTGTCACAAAATGAGACGATTATTTGCGAACTAATACCCTCTATGGCCACACGTTTTCTGTGTGTTTGGCTAGTTATTGCCTTTCTAGCATTTTTATCATAGACCCAGCAATGTTAGCCCATGGCTAACCTTGACTGATTTTTTTGGGGGGAGAGTGGGTAGGGGGAAAATGCAAATTAAGATTTCATACTTTTGTAATTTAAACCGACATGTAAACTATAGTTATCAAACTCTATGGCCTTTCCTAAAATTATCACCCAACTTGACGTATCCATAGCAGCCGTCTTTTCAAAAGACGTTTGACCGTGCAAAAGTAGACACGATTTGGCTTGACATGCGCGTGTCAAAATGTGGTTGCTATGGCAATACCAAATGACTTAGAATGGCAGTTAACACATCAAATCTCTGCGAGAGAAGAGTGAACGCCTACTGAAAGTTTCCGCTGTGTAGAGTACTCGGAGACACCCCTTAGCCTGTATACCCGATGGTTAACAGAATTATTTGCACACCTAAAGAATTACTGTTATGTTGTTGATGCATTCTAACAGCTTGGGCTACCCTTGCCCAGTTAATTTCAATCCCGCTGACCACTTTGTTCATACATTGGCCATTGTGCCTGGGGACGAGGAAAGCTGTAGCAAGAGAGTCCAGGTTAGATCTGAGTAATTATTTGTCGTTAGACCAACTTTTAGAAAATTCTCATTAAAAAAAATTGAAGGAAAAAACAAAAACAACACAAAAAGCAGGATTCCTACTAAAGTTTCGGAATTACCATACCTGCCAAGTCAAAAGCGCAGGGTAGAATATACGGGTCTGTAAAATCTTTTTGTTAGAAATTATACCAGCGTTTCTTATCAAACCTGGAGAAGGCTCTCATGTTTCACACAATCTCTTAACCCCCCACCCCCACAAAAAAGATGAAATCCAGCTATGTATTTCTTTTAAATATACGGTAGACGTTAGTAGGGAAATATGTCTTACTAATTTCCCTGGTAGAAAATTGTCAGAAAAGGCTGCCTCGTCGGCCAAATCAAATATGCGCAAACCAATAGACTGTAAAGCGTGCGGATGAAGGAGAATGTAAAACAAGAAATTTATAACCTGGAAAAACATATTGTGCATCACGGAATTATTGCAGCGAGAATCGCGTCAAGAGGTATCTGTACTATCACTTTGAGACAGAGTAAAAAACATATTAGTAAGAAAGTATGAGTAAGAAAGGGGCGTGTGTGAGTGGGAGAGGGGGTGGTAGATGCTCTTTAGACTCCTTAAAATTCAAATGTTTTTGTTCAGGATATCTGTGATGCGTACCGTGAAATTGAGTTAGAGGCCACGGAGGAGTCGGAGAAAGCTGAGCGACAGGTACGTACACTGAAACGTCACGTCACGCAATGTCCGGCAAGGCGTTACGTGACAACCCAACAGCTCTTTTATAATTGTACCCTGTGTGACAGACAGTTTGCAGTTTATGATGATGACGATGACGTTCGCTGTAGTCTACTCGCAGATCTCTCGTTTCAAACGAGGTAAAACTGCCAGTTAGTGACCCCTCTTTCCCATTATTTTTAAAATCCATATCCGCTTCTCGTGTCCTACATCTCTCCTGGGTCACTCAGAAGCAGCTGCATTCCCAATACCAGCTAATTTTAGGACGAGATGAGAAACATATATAAAAATTTGTAGAAAAATGCTTTCTCCAAACCCGAGGTCGTCATTGCCAATAATGGAATAGTATAGACTATAGCTCTTCAAGCAACCTAAAAAATGTGGCAACTGGCAGTGTTGAGTTGACTAACAGACAACAATGTTGTAATTCATCACAGCCTGCATTTATATATGCTTCTATTTGCACTGTGTCATTGTGGGTGAAAATAGTTGTTTGTAAGGAGCAAAAAATGACGATATCCTTACTTTCTTTGCAGGACTCCTTCAAGGATGAAGTGTACACCCGTTCACCGTAAGATTAAGATATAAAAAATGCTTTAAAAAAATAAATAATAATAATAATAAAGCAAATCATGTGATAACAAACAATCTCATTTTAACTAGCCATACATATATATTTTTTTGATATCAGACTTGATATTACGCTTGTATTCGTATATAAATTGCTAGCAGTCCAGATTCTTGTCCATGCCCTGATAGATTTTGTAGATGGAATATTTTAATTTAACCGCAAACGAATAAGTCAACTGCAAGCTTGCATAACACGTTCAATGAACAACAAAAATTCCAATTCCGTTCTGTACGCCCTTCTTGCCTATCATTTTTGTTTTAAGTTCGTCGATTTATTGATCGTCTACGATCGATGTTCTCTAGATACAAAGTGTCGTGGTGTCAACAGTTCCGATCAGTTATTTGGCGTTCATGGCTCACCAACAGTCGAGATGTCATTATTTTCCGAATTAGACTCTACCAGAGTGTAGTAAGTGTCATTACTTTAACATTTTGACTTTTCCTTGTTTGATCCACGTATCAAAATCACGCCTTTGGGAAGCTTACTACAATTCTAACTGCATTGCATATTTTTCTCAAGTTTGTAGGTCTCTTAGCTGGAATAATTTACTTCAAAACTAAGATAGACCAGGCCGGTATCACAAATGTGGCTGGTGCAATTTTCTTCTTGCTGACCTCTGTCACGTTCAACAACATCTCATCCGTCATCTTTGTGAGTAACAGCGCCGATGATTTTAAGATTAAAATCGTTATAAAGATAGTGATTACGAACAAGACAGGATAAGCGAGTTAATCTCCCATACAGACCTTATACCGAAGGAAGTCCCTCTCAGTCTATTTTTAGATCAAGCCCGGTTACAGAAACCCCCCAGGAGAAGCTAGAAGTAGTGCCAAAACCAGTGCCAAAAATTTTGCTCGCGTTTTACAGTTTATCACAGTTTTATTTACCAATTCCGCCGACCAGGGTATTCGCGAAAGAGGCGACATTCTCCTCAAAAATAATGAAAAAATGGCTGCGAAAGCAATGAACTGATCTTTCTCCTTTTATTTTTTTGTTAGACATTTCCAGCGGAACTTTCTGTATTTCTAAGAGAACACAACAATGGAATATACCGCACAGATGTGTACTTCTTGAGCAAGACCTTTGCAGAGGTGAGAAAGCATTAAAAGCTACGTACAAAATGTATCACTGAAGCATTTAGAAATAGCCGAAAACAATTGTAAATGTTAACTACTTTATAAATCGTTGGTAGAACATTTTAGTGGAACGTAGAGCTCGTGAGTTATTACACATTTCAACTTTTCTTTGCAATTACATGATCTTTGTTGCTAACATGAGCCAATCACTAGGAGAGTGCAACTCCCTACATGATGGCATTTTACAGACCGGTCTATTTTCAGGCTTCTTTTCCCGTGAAATAGGTCACTTCCGGTCTACATGAACGCATCGGTACATGTCGAGACAGGTGTATGGCGTGATGGGCTACTGTCGCTAGTCATTCCAAAAGAAATTCCTGACAATCCGTGCGTTCCATTCGTTGACTTTCCTTTTTTAATTGCAGGCGCCCCTGTTTCTTTTTAATCCACTTATTTTGATTGCCATTTGTTACTGGATGATTGGTGAGTAGGCATTGCAGGCTAGGAAACTGGAGAGACTACTGATTCCTTGTGACCGATGTCGTGCGATATCAACAATTTGCTGTTGTTTGATCAAGCAGCCACTGTCGCCTAAGAACAAGAGTTTATAAGATACTGTTGTTGTTGTTGTTTCTCGACAAAATCCACCTCCATAGGTCAATTGATCATGCCCGATTTATTAATTACACGACGTTTCAAAAGAATCCGTTCTAAACTCGTGGAAATATCGGACCCCACACATGCCAAAATGTATGTGCCCCCTGGCATCCATTAGGAAAGTTTGGGATCCTATATTTTCAGAATTTACAAAGGTTTCTTAAGAAACTTCGTACATTTACTAGAATCGCATAACTGAATAAAATCTTGCATTCTGATTGATTTACGAAACGAGGTATTTAGCGTGGAATTGCGAGTTGAAAACGAGGCTCAGTGATATCGTTTCGCATCTAGGTATCAACTGTCGTCAAATTGTAACATAACAACTGCAAAAAAGTTTTTCTACAAGGTCTTTTTCTACGATTTTATTCAATTATGCGATTCGTGCGATATCGGTTTTCGTGTGCAATTTAACGCGGAATTCGCTCGTCAGGTAATGAATTTTCCTATAAAGTTGGCATGACAAATTGTGCGGTGATGCTTAGTTTTTTTTTAATGAAAAAAAAAAAATGGGAGAAGTGTGATATCGATAAAAAAGTGATGGCGAAGGAAAACGTTAGGAATGCAAGTAGCCTCGTTAGTTGTTTTAATTCATGAGTCGCTTTATCTGAAAGGCACTAAAATCTAGTTCACACCCCCACCATCCAAAAAAGGAACGATAATGGCAATTGATAACAAAAGAAGATGACTGCTACTAGATTTCTCTTGTTAATGACTGACAGTTGTTCTGGTAATCCTCATTTCATAGAGCGATTTTCGTTGGTGTGTCGAAAATAATTGGTTTTGCATAACTGCGCTACACGTGCCACTTTTTCATCCAATCAGATGTAAAACCAAAACCAATCGTGACTCGTTCGAACACGTTTTCCCGCGCTTTGCGTCAGCTATTTGCTTCGCGTTTTGATTGGTTCACTGAATTGTCTATGTCCCTTGTGATTGGCTAGAATAATTAGTTTAGTTTTGGTTTGACGACACTCAACTGAGAACCGCTCTCGTGCAATTGTTACATACAAAAATGTTATTTGCCGTCCTTGGTCGGTCCGTAGTGGGAAAAACTGTGCCCGAGGTCTTGAGTACGGCCCGAGGCCGCACGTAATCAAGACCAAGGGCACAGCTTTTCCCAATACGGACCGACCAAGGACGGCAAATAACGTGTTTATTTTTTTCTTCGGGACTGCTTTAAAAGCAACTTTTGTGTTGAATTTTTTATTAAAGGAATTCAGCTGAAAAAGGAATTCCCGAAAAATCAAAAATGTCTTTTTTGGCTGCTTTATTGACCGGCAAATGACATCAAATTAGGTGAAATCGCTGAACTCGCTGAATTTGCTGGAAATGATTCAGGATTCTGGACCGCTGAGAAAATGGAGATAAAAAATAAATAAACATATATATTCTTTTTCTCAGGTTTACGAGACGATGTACTCAGGTTTCTCTTCGCTTATGCCATACTAGCCCTAGTCAGCATGGTCGCTGTTTCTTACGGTTTGTTCTTTATCTCTAGTTAATGATGATGATTATTATTTTTTGCTGTAGAGGTTTATTATTTGCTCTATTTATAAATCTTAACCTGATTTAATTCAACATAAACAAGGAAAATGTAGAAATGGTCAAGTTTTAACTTAGTAACCTTGGTAAGTTACTTTGAGAGGAAAATCTGAAGTCCTCCCATGTCGTATGTACTGTATTTCAGTAAAGACGTCTCTCTAGCCTCGGCAATACTACATGCTACAAGCACGCCGGCGAAATTTGAAAACGGCCTTTTCACTCTGTTCAAAACACAATAATCACCGGTCATTTTGGATTTGTATTTGAGCGAAACTCGGTCAGAGAAATCACATGATTATCGTGACGTCATCGTTTTCGAACAGCGTCCTTATAAGTCCACACTAAAACGCAAATCCGGCGTTTTCAGATTCCTCCGGTTTGAGAGAATCTTTTCGTTTCGGACGGTAGGCTTAACCGTAGAAAGAAAGCTGCGTTTTCAAATTTCTCCGGCAAGGACAAGGCTTCATAGTGCAATTGCTCTAACCTCGCTCCGAGGGTCCTCTCTCTACCTAGAGAGGACCCTGGAAACGAGGTTGCAATTGCTCTGCTTCGTATGTAAAGTGGTTCGCTAAATGCACTTGGAAACGGTAGCATTATTCTCTTAACCAATGTTTTTCTTTCATTTTTTTAGGGTATTTCGTGTCCACGATTTCGCCAAGCGTGGCGGCCGCATCTGCCTTAAGTGCGCCGTTAAGTTTGCCGCTGTTACTCCTTGGCGGCTTCTACGTCAAAAACACGTGAGTTTTAGTTCATTAAGGGGACATGTTCCTGTTCCAAGGACGTGAAACGGGACACACCCCTTCTTGTGTACCCACGGGATGCATGCTGCAGGGACCGTGAGTACCCAAGCTGGTGCACACGAAGCAGATTGAGGCATAAAAAATGAATTGTAGGGCGCGGGGGGGGGGCTGTTTACAAGCTCAGTTCACACCATGTGACGTTGAAAATTGATGTCATCTCGTTCCTACTTCGTGACGAACGAATTTTAACCAGCTGAATTTCATTGTTTTAGAAAAACGGGCATGTCACACAAGGAAACCTGTCGCTGCAACATGTCTGCGCTTCATGTCCCCGCAACAGTTCCCCTAGAGCGTACCGACCTTTACGAGGTCTGACCTTATCGATCCATTTAGTTTTTATGAAAACATTTGACAAACATATTCAAAAACATGTGACAATTATTTTCATTGTCAACGGTTACGACGGTAAATTCTTTTCCCTTTCTGTTCGTTTCAGGACGATACCAGATTGGCTTTCGTGGTTGCAGTACATATCTTGGTTTAACTACGGATTTGAAGCTTTGAACATCAACCAGTGGGATGGTTTTGGAAATATAAGTAAGTAGTTCAAATATCCTACTGTGAATGCAAATATAACTCTCCAATAGAGCGTTTTCACACGATATCACCGCAGCAATTAGGTAGCTTAAGCAGACCACGACTGGAACGAGAACGCCACCAAACAAAAGATTTAATGAAAGAGCAATAGCTGTGCACGTGCGTTATTATTCTTTGTACATTTCTTAGCCGTCCTCTGCAAAACAGCAACGTGAAATCCTGGGTAGGATTCAGGTGAGAGGCACTGTGAGAGTAAAGTTTCTTGCGCACGAAACAATGATCCCGGCCAGGGCTCGAACCGCTAGTAAGTACAGGTACATGTAGTATTAGCAAGACCCAGTTTAAGGTCTGCTAGTGTCGTGAAGTGGCTAATAAACTCATCCTTTCTCCTTTTGCAGCTTGTCCTACTCAAGGCAATCGAACAGACACGGGTTGTACTCATAATGGACAAGAGGCCCTTGACCTCCTCGGCTTAAACAAGGTCGGTAAAACATATGAAGTCAATAACAGGCCCCTCTAGCACTCTTGCCTGAATTAAGCTCGAGCTTGTCAGTCACGTGTTAAAATTAAATTAATCTTGAAGCGTGCACTCCGTTCCAGTGTCACTCCCATAATCTGGCAATCTTTGTTCTATGACCAGTTCTTGCAGTTCTTAGCGTCTAGGAATTCATCGGAAAAGATGTCTTCTAGAGATACTCCTTAATTAGTCACTGATTACCATTAACAAAGATATCTTCGATGTCCCTTTTTAATACAACACTTTTCGCAAATATAATTCAAACAGTTTTTTTCATTTTGAGGTTTCCGCATCAGGGTTATTATAAAACAGGGGCGAATGACAATTAGGGAACTGGGGGATACAGGATTTTAGAGATACGGACCGCTGGTCCCCTGTGGTGGGGTCGGGGGCATCTTCCCACGAAACATTTTGAAAATTGAAGTCCTCAAAAATGGGATTTCCTGCATTCTGTGGCCAAGTCAGCGGGTTATGATGTCTAATTATTTTACTTTATGGGGCTCGACCGAACACCCCGAATCCCCCCGAGATCCACCCCAGGGAAGTGACTGGTTAACCTCGCTCATTTTGCACCCTTTTGTTATCTCTTTTGGCAGGATAACATAGTGCTTGACATCTCCATACTGTTGGCTTTGACTGTTGGATTCCGTTTGTTATCGTTTATGTTTCTGTTGAGGAAAGCTTACAAACGACCGTAATAAGCATTGACAGCAATAACTGAAATGAAAACGGCACCTACAAAACAACAAAAAAGCTCAAAGTTAAAAATCCACAGAAACACCGAAACTTTATTACAGTTGCTATAGCTGTGAAAATCCTAAACGCTAAGTTATCGTGATTGTGACCTTATTTGAAAACAAAATGTGTAATTTAAGGATTTGGGGAATAAATAATATATTTTTAAGAATGTTGTTACTTATGTTATTTTATTTTAGGTTATCTTGTACGTAAATGGATATATGAAAGATTATATATTTGAACTATGGAGTAGGATATGAAGACATAGATGATCATCGCAGTTATACACACAACTTAAGCAGCTGTGAAATTAAAGCCTGAAAAATTCCAGGCCTGAACCAGATTCGAACAGCTGCTTACGTTTTGTATATAACTGCGATGATCATCTTTGTCTTCATATCTTTCTCCACAGTTCATTTGCTTTGTTCGCCATCTACGGGTATATTACGAACTAACAATGTGACCAGCTCCCAGTTGGCTAGATAGCTCAGTTGGTAGATCACTCCACCGGTATGGCACAGGTCATGTGTTCGAATCCCGTTCAGGCCTAAATTTTCAGACTTTAATTTCACAGCTGCTTAAGTTGTGAATGTAACTGCGATTATCATCTATGTCTTCATGTTATCTTATATCTTATCTTATCTTATCTTATCTTATCTTATCTAATCTTACCTTAAGAAAAAACACAACAATATAGCATTAAATACGTTTTCAAAGAGACAACATGCAATGCAGTCACTCAATATCATTCTCTTTTAAGGTAACTCAAAACAGTTTCCATCACTCAGGGTCATTACAACCACTCTTTATCACTTGATGCTACAATCATGGTATCAAAAAACTGCCTAATCATTGGTGAACACGTTATCATTTTCGTGACATTTTCAAAACTTTAAAGTGACTCTGAACGCCATGTACAGATTTTTTTTGTCTCATCATGTTCATTAAAATTTGATAGTAATAAGAAAGCTGTAATTAAGGGTGTTTTTAGTAGGTCGTATTGTTGCTATGGTAAGCAATTGTGTCACGAAAATGATAACAACGTGTTCACCAATGATTGGGCAGTTTTTTGATACCATGATTGTCGCATCAAATGATAAAGAATGGTTATAATGACCCATCAAAATCTAAGTGATGGGAACTGTCTTGAGCCACCTTAATCCACGACTAAGAGTACTCTGGCAGTGAGCCCTGGGTTCTTTTCTTCCCTCCACTTACGAATGTGGGCTCTTTTACCCTGATAAGTCTAACGGACACCTAAAGTGTCACAAAATTGGAATTACTATCGTAAGCCGTATGACAGGTAACTTTACGCACCATTTACTTACAGATGAAACATCTGGTAGTTTTTTTATGAATTAGTAGTGGATGGATCGGATTTTCCAAAAGAGCTCCCGATCACTGGCGTTTTTTCTTTCCTCCGTGTTCATTGCGCGATATGGGCGAATGACTCAGCTGGTAGACCAGTTTTGAAATGTGCTGCAAATAGGAACTAATTTACAACTAAGTGTTTTTTTTTTGAATGGGTATGTTTAGTTTTGATAGCCATTGTTATTCAGTCCTGAGCTTAATGCAATGGCTCGCTTACCCAGAACGAGCCATTTTCATACACGACTCGGACAGGCAGTTTTCAAACTGAACGGGATAGTGGTTCACCAATTGCCAAACTTAATATGGATCCTGTGAGGAGTCTGTGTACCCCACATCCCGTTAATTTTTGGTCTAAATATCCCGTATCCCGTTAATTCCAATTACAAAATTTGACGATTTCTCTACTCGATATCCCGTTTTATCTGACCTAAATATCTCATATACCATTATTTTCCCCCCAAATATACTTTGTTTTTCACCTAAAAATCCCTTATTCCGAAAACCCCCAATGGAACTCCGAGGCTGGCGTAACTTATAGAATATCCGGACTAGAATGACGAGTGGTTGTATTGCGAACAGCTTATCAACTTCTTATGACTTGCCTATTTATAGCCAATATAACGAGCACCATGCCTCATATCAGATAAAATTCTTTATTTTATATTTATATATTGATTATTTTCGTGATCAAGTTTTTGGTAGGTAGGTACTAGCCTGCAACAGGCTCACCTTTGAGTCACTCGCGCGAGCGGACAGCAGAGCGATCCTGAGGGAAGGAGTCTGGTTAGCGCTCGCGCGCCAAAGTGCGCCTGCTCGCAGGCTAGATGTGGGAGTAACTGAGGTTGACCAGGGTTGATCATAAATAAATAACTAGTAGCTAGGAAAGCGATCCTTTCTCAGGTTTATTTAATATCGCACTTATTGATGTTTTTTTTTTGTTTATGAAATAGCAAGGTTTCTTTTACTAATTAACAATTATTCC
>OZ026601.1:29668317-29675817 GCA_964020085.1 Micromussa lordhowensis | reverse complement strand
ATTATGATGGGCTGTGGGAGAGGAATTCCAGAGGTCAAGGACTGCAAAAATGCACAGGGAAGCCGTCCACCCCAAGTGGCTTCCTCCTCTCTCACTGCGTGTACATCTTTGAAAAGATTTTGCTTTGAAAAGTGGCCTATATCCTTTGATCTGTTGTGAGTGTAGAATAATTTATAAAGCACAAAAACATAGATAATGAATCAAGATTTCATTGTTGGAAAAAAAGCAATATTTGTCCGAAAAAAAATTCGTGCAGAGGGCTTCAGCTGCAAAAAATATTCTTGCACAAGCAGGGAGTGAAAAAAAAAAAATTCGTGCAAGCGGAAAATTCCCCACCCCCCCCCCCCCCCTCATCACTTTTCTAATGGTCCATCCCTAAAACAAGGTCAACTGCAGCCTCCGTTCCATTAAAAGGCCAGGTCACTGAAGAGATAACTGTCAAATGATCTATTGAACTTCCATTTCATGTTGGCACGGCGATGTGGGACTTGAGGCCGTGAATCATAGCCTGGTGTGTAACCTTCAAATACACGTTATTATAATTAAGGGGTACTTTTGTAATGTACTGCTCATTTCGCTTTATTCAAGAATTCAAGATAGTTTGTGGATGAAACCCTAGTGTATAGTTAGTCTATCAAAAAGGTGCTGCACAGATCTGAGATAAGCTTCCTATCACAGTAGGATTTCGAGTCAGGATATATAAACAATAGCCTCCACTTGATGCGGAAATATGTTAGTCCGCGGGCATTATCTGTTCCGAGAAGCGAGCAGTGCGTGCCAAATGGAAGCTATTGTGTTTATTATCCTTGAAATATTTTCGCAACACGCGCGGTTTTGAAACTTGCGGAATATCACTCTGATATTTCCCAGTCTTAGCTGGGGAATGTTCAGTCACGTGACGCGTTTAGACCAATCGCGCGCGAGCGAAAATATCAGATGGATTACAATGACTTATATTCATGCTATTGTACACGATGTATAGTAAATATATATAATATCGCCCAAACCAACGAATGAAATCTGACTGCAAGTAAACCAGCGTGAAAGCTGCTAATCGTAAGCAAAGTGAAGTGTAAGCTAGTCGTGAAAACTAACCGATCCTGGCTCAAAATCCTGATTTGAGATCATGACTGAAAATTCGAGGAAATCCTGACTCGAAATCCAGACCATTTTAAAGTTGTCTGCTCAGTGACCTGGCCTTTGAATGGCAGTGAGGCTGGAGGTGACCTTGCTTTGATAAAGACCCCTCTGCTTTAATGTCATGTAAATGCACCTAGTTAGCATAAGAACAACTCGATTTCCATGACAAAAGCAGTGAGGTCTGTATCAAAACAAGGTCACCTCCAGCCTCGCTGCCATTCAAAGGCCAGGTCACTGAGTAGACAACTGTAAAATGGTCTATTCGTGATCCTGACTGGAAGAATAGGTATTCTCCGCATATATTCCACACGGGAACGGTAATTATGTTGAGCAAGGCGATTTTCACTTTTGAGGTTTAGATCAAACTTTAGTGTGTGACCATTGAAATAAAATCTTTCGGGACGTACTTTAATGCTATATATTTAGATTTTTCTACTTTTCGTTTTGTGCTAAAATTTAAAGACAATGGATACAAAGAAAAACATCAAAGGAACTGATTCAATAGGTGTTTCTTTCTTGGAAGTGAAACATCTCTCAGTGTAGGTCATGGGGAGTGGAGTAGTGGTACACCAATAGAAAAAATTCATGTGAAATACCAAAATTTGGAAAAACAAGGTATACTTTATACCTATAAAAAGCCCAATTTTGGCGCCAAAACACCTATACTCGATTTGAAACCCCCTCGTGAACCGTATACCCAAAAACCCTGGCCACCCTGATCTCTACAGTCGTTTCACTGTTTACCAACCTCTTTTAAGCCGCGGTTCTCAATAGCCTCGTACCCATTATAAATGCAAGGTGAAGTGGAATTGGTACAAGCTGGAAACAAAAGAAAAGAAACCACGTGCAAATCATAACATTATTTGAGTCCTACCAGAAAAAAAGTCGTTCAAAAGGATCGCTTTCCTACTGATTATTTTCATGACTGTGACCTCGATTGAAACATGTTTCACCGATCAAAACTATGGTCTTTTCTCTTATTAATACCAAACAAAATTACCAACGTACTTATATTGCCATAGTTGTCCCACTGATTAATAATCAAGGCTTCAAATCCGTAGTTAAACCAAGACAGATATCTTAACCACGTCAGCCACTCTGGAATAGTCCTGAACGAAATACAAACAAAATAAGATGAAAAAGCGCTCAATGTGGCAGAAACTCTCGCTGAATTAAGAGGCAGATTTTAACCAAGTTCTCGGCTTGAATATGTGAAGTTCGGGTTTTGAATCACAGAAGGAGGTGACATCCAACACCCCCCACCCCACCCCCCTCCTTGTACGTTCTAGGGTTAAGGCATTCTCCTTGCCGGCGTGTTCCACATTTTAAACCTTTACCCCCTGTCCTTAGTTTTAAACCTTTTTCTAACACTGGTAACAACTCACGTGTTCTGGATGAAAAAGCCGCCAACAATAAGTAGCGGTTGAATCATTGGCGAGGACAGCGCGATTGATATCGACTCATTTGGTGACATTGCTGATATGACGTAAGCTGAAATAAAGGACAGGATAATGGATTTGTCTTCTTGTAGTACAGTCGAACCTCTATTAAGAGGCCACCCTCGAGAAAATGGGAATTGGCTGCATGCTTATTAATAGGGGTTGATGTACCTTGAATGTGTCACCATTAGGTTAATTTCTTTGTGAACATGAAGTTACGTCAAGACAATCATCAAGATAAACGTGTATTTGAATGTTTTTATCAGTCGTCGAGTTTTATTTCGGACTTTTATATAATTATTATCGCCTTTTCCAAAACATAGCTAAATTAGGTGTATTATAATTTGGTTGGCCAATTATTGACTGGCAATAATTTCGGGACTTTGATAACTGGAAGCTTAATATAATAGGGAGTGACCACTTAATAGGTGGCCCCTTAATAGAGGTTCGACTGTAAACGGTTTCTCACAATTCAGGAGTGACAAAATTAAAAAAATTTCCGCGTGATTTATTAATGATTCAAACTTGACTATCGATTCCGAGCGCGCTAGCACGCCGGAGAAGTGGGATGCGGATGAGAATGACTAGGTGTGGGGAAGGAACCCCGTGTCAGACTGTTCTGATTTTTTTGCATTGAAGGATTCTGTAAATTCTTTGAGTTGCTGACTAAATTCGCTGACATCTTCGTGTCATGTGTTTAGAATATAAAGAAATCCAATTTGCTTCTGGTAAAAACTGTTTCTTGCGTAACTGCCTTCTTTAACCGTTCTTATCGAAACACCTTCACCTGTTCCCTTACTTATCAGATACAGAGAGATTTGTACAGCTGTCAATCGAACATTTAAGCAATAGAACACTTTTTCCGTGTTTACATAGCCTCATCTAAACACGAGGAGGGTTGAGAGAATTCGAGACAGTTATGCAAACCCGAGGGTTTGCATAACTTTGAAGCATTCTCCTTATCCTCCGAGTGCTCTATTGCTTTTATAAAATAATTCTAAAAAACACGCGCGAATCTAAAATGTCACAACAGTGTTTACACTATCTCATCTAAACACACCTATCGACCAATGAGAGAGCGCGTAATGGCTTAATTATTTTATAAATTACAATATAAAACAGCAAATAGACAAACCGTAAGAGACTGCTGTCATGGTGACTAAGGCAAGTATCCCACACGCAGCAAGAAACCTAAGAAATTCAGGTCGCATTCCTAAAAAAAGTAAAACAGAATCTCACAAATTAAGACTACATGTAGCAAGTAAAAACGTGTTGTAATGCAGAAAAAAACTGGCAGCAATGTTGCAGGATGTTGTCTCCCGGACGGGGAACGTGGCCGGAAGGAATCTGAGCTGGCTTTAATCATTGCTAACATTTTCAATACTTTAATAGATGCTGAAAAACGTTTCTACTTTGTGTAAAATAAATCTAAGAACAATTCTGTAAGACAACCATATTTTTGGCAGGCAAACCATATTTTTTGGCAATTTTATCAACAAAATTTAACCTTGCAGCGTTTTTTTTTCACATTGTTAGAGCTTTCCAGTTTTGTTGTATTGATTTTTGATTACTTTTGAGTCCGTTTTTAGCGGTTTCCAACGTTTTGGAAAATTAAGAAATTAAAGATGTTAAATCCAAGATTGCGGATGTTGGATAAATTTTATGTTGCATAAGGCAAGGGAAGACTTTGGGATGGACTACAAAGCCTCCAAGTTTCATTATCATTACTCAAATGGTCTTGAAGTTGAAAAATAATTGGTGGTCAAATCCACCAAATCCCCACCACCCCTCCCCTGCCCCCCGACCTCCCACTCCCCGATCATGACTTATAGTGTAAGCTTGCTCTACAAAATTTCCTGTGGCTTGTTTTCTGTGACCAAGATGTACGCTTGTGTACATAAGTCACCAAATGCTACCTTGAGACGCTCATAGCAACACAGAACAACACAGAACGAGTGTGGTGTGGGGGGCGGGGGGAATCTTGCTTTGATACAGGATGGCAAAAGTAAATTGCAGTGTTTTTGTCAAAAACGTGTAGCATGACTAATGTAGTCAGTGAGTACCTTTCGTGTTCTTGTTCTACTTACCGACCATCCAGTAGCCAACAGTAGCCAAAAATACTGAACCAACGATAAATTGAGGCGTCTGCAATTGAAAGAGTAAACCACAATCAAAAACTGAAGGTGCTTGGGGTTACACAGGAGATTTAAGAGGCTGCTTTAGTCACAGTGAGGTACGTTTAGTGGGCGTATTTACTGCAACTCAACTATCAATGTACCAAATTAAGCGACAGCAGAGTTTATGTCAATCGGCGCCGCCGCCGCAACCATAGTGGTGGTCGTTGATGTTGTCGTCGTCACCATTCTTCCTTTAAGCGCCAAGTTCATCATCTCTCCTGTAAGTGCCAAGTGTCAGGGCATGAACAAAGTTCTTCCATTCTGGTTTCTCTCTCGTTCGATTTGTGCCTCCTATTTCAAATCCTTGTTCATGTTTTTTTTTTTTAGCCAGCCCTTTTTTTTTTTACAAAAATTGTTGGTTTGCCCTCTGTTTAAAACCCAACCTGGAGAACCAGTAACTGCTGTCTGTCTGGTCTCTCGCCCTTGACCAGTCCGGCTGGTTATGCCTGCCAGAGGCTTAGCTTTTGAGATCGTAAAAAAAATCCAAGCTTCACCAACACCTCAAAGTGATATCCCGCGGTGAAGACTATACTCTCACCTACCCCAACAAAAGAACATGCATGCTCCCTTGAACATTTTAGTTTAAATTCTCGTGGAAAGAGCAATGTCTCAGTCGTTCGCAAGATTCTGGCTTTACTGTGCCACTGAGACATAATTGTCCATATTATACCAGATACGTACCTCAGCAATGGTTTTGCTAAGGAAGTAAACATCTGTTCTATACATCCTATTGTGGTGTTCTCGTAAAAACACACAACGTTCGGCTGGGAAGGTCTAACAATAAAAATAAACAAACATATTCATAAATAAACAGATAAATGAGTATAGGTAACACACCTTTTTCCAAAATGGCTGCCATTTTAGTGTTCTTTTGTTTGCTTGCAAATTAGCCCTTGTTGCCTCGTTCAACGGAAAATATTCTTTTGTATTTCGAGTTTAAGAACGAGGCAACAAGGGCTAATTTGAAGGCAAACAAAAGACCACTAAAATAGTGGCCATTTTGGAATAAGGTGTATCGTATGAATGCTAGTGCAGTTAAGGATTTACAACACGAGTGACATTTGAAAATCCTCTCAAATTGCACGAACCTTTCTTTCAATCACTCAAATACTGAATGACTGAGAAAAGTACGAAAGCATCTGTGTTAATTGGTCATTTTCGGTAAAATTGTAACTTGGCTCCAAGGCTTAGGGGAATAAATCAAAACAAATCGTATCAAGGTCGAGGGATGAATGGTTGATCTCTTTTTTCAGTCTATTCCTCCAAGCCTCCAAGCCAAGTTAAGAATTTCAGTAATAAAACGAAATTGGCCTATTTGTACTGTAGTGCAAATTAAGACCTAACGATAAATCAAAATGAAGTAATTACCTCAGCCATGTATGTATGATAAATATAATAATAAACAGACAGAGGAACAATCACTAAGAAAGAAAGGACTTCAGACGAAACTGCCGGCATACAGGGATGCAGACAAGCCGATATATTATAGGCACTTTTTTGTTCCCTTTTTTAACGGTAAAATTGTAAAACTAGTATTATAGTATGGTTTTTCTTTGCTTGTCCCGTGTAAACTTGCAAATAAAAACAATAAAATACAAAAACAAAAACAAAAAAAAAAAAACACAAAATGTAGCAAACACAAAAAAGGTAGGCAGGCAGGAGGAAAAAAATATTAAGAAAAATGGTGGGTTATTGTTACACTCACAAAAGTAACTGCTCCAATGTTGGCGAACGTACATGTCGTGATAAAAAAGAAACAAGCGCCATAGATGTTATATACACCGTCTTGGTCGATCTTTGTCTGGAAGTAAACTATTCCCGTGATGAGACCTACAATCTTGAGCGAAATATCATAACATATAGTAATTAATGGTAATAGGACTGAGTGGAGTCCAATTCGGTCTGTAATCATACAAGTGATAACAAAATCGGACGACCGCGCAGCAGGAGTCCGATTTGTTTATCACGAGTATGATTACAGACCGAATTAGACCTCGCGAAGTCTTATTACCTCTTAATCATAAAAATTACAATTTCCAAGAAAAGAAGAATAGCCAAGTTATAAAAGAAAGGGGAAATTTGCATTAAATGACTGACAAAGGAGGCTTAAATTGTTTAAGGTCGCTCTCAAATTGAGATTGGTTGATTTAAACTACAACTTTGAATGTGATTGGCTTATTGAGCGGTCCAATAACAAACTGTCCGATAACAACTTGGCAAGTGAATTAGTGTAAAAGAGCAACTAATCACAATCGAGGAAATTGTAAATTTATGATTAGAGGTGTAATGAATGATTATTTATAGAAAACAGAAAAGGTACCGATAGGATGTTTGCAAAAACCTGTGACGTGACCATGGCAATCATATGTCAATCATACTGGACAATTTTAAGCTCTTGTCAGGAGCCTTTTACTGTATGTGACCATGCCAATCCTAACAAATAGTTCTCGAACGAAGATGGGCGAAAAAGTACAAAAAATGGAAATATTGTCAATTTGAGCTAATTTATAATGTTTAAGTGCAAGATTTTTAAGAATTAAAGATACTAATAATGAAGGATTTCAATTCTATGCTGGATTTTTGTTATTTTTGGATTTTTATGCTGGCATAGCTTGTAATCAAGCACCAGTTTGCATTCCATAAAAATTTTCTTTACTGCGCTTTCCAATAACATGCGGACTCTAAAATTCAAAGCTCAACCGACAAGTGCGTTTTCTGCTACCGTCAAATGTTCGACGGCTCCT
>OZ026601.1:29658317-29663317 GCA_964020085.1 Micromussa lordhowensis | reverse complement strand
GATGGCGCTCGAGGACTTTTGCTAATAGTCCTCGAAGAGCGTAGCCAATTAAAATGCAGGATTTGCATTAGTCCACGAGTTGGGTGAAACCAATATAATAACTAGAGTACTGCTACTTCGGTTGCAGGTAGATACTTTTATGAGAAAAGGGATCAACAATCTCCACCTGTCTGGAGTTTGTATTTGATTATATTCATGAAAACGATTCAGTATGGGTGAATTGTACAAACGAACTGTTATAATTACCAAGTGAAGGAAACCAAAAGATCTCAAAACGTGCCTGGAAAGCTCGGTTTTCACTTCAGTTAAAACAGGTTAACAGATGTGAGATAAACACAAGCTTAAAGTAATTCCCTGCGATTCTAAAAGCGTTTAAAGTTGTAATTTCTGCGCCCACGACCGAGCATAGTGGGATCTTGTGACGTCATCGAAGGACAAGGCTCAAACCACTCAACAACAACAACAACTTTATTCACTCTTGTACTTACATTAAATCACATAAATATATATAGTTATGAAAAACTAAAAAGAAGTACAAATATTGAGCCTGGAGGCTAATTAAATAAGCGAGGAGTTTTCGAGTTAGCCCCCAGTTACTTTAAGTTACTTATATCAAGAGAAGGAGAGCAGGACTAAAAAAGGAAATAAATAAATGTATTACAAGGGAAGGAGAGATTTTAAGACAAGGTTTCACTGAGAGTGTTGTTCTGACAGCAGATAAAGTTTTAACTTTTTTGAAAAAGAGACGTTTGACTGGGTTTCGAGCACTGTGAAAACATCTTTGGGATATTTGTGCTTCATATTGTATCAAAAATGGACAAGACTTTTAAAAGAAAGAACTGTATCATCTAGCAATACAATTAGGAGTCTAGCTGCGATTAGGACGGCTACGATGTATACATTTTTTTCGATTTCGAAGTGCGGGCCGCCAGTCGAGCCCGCCACACTGCAAGTCACGAACGACAATTTGCCGGCCCATTTGGCTAATCTTCTCATCTACATACAACGCTTCTTTAAGTACTCTTACCGAATCGAACCCTTGATAATTCATATCGAACATAAACATAGCAAGTTACACAAATTTGCATTTTTCGTACTAGTAATTAAAAATCCTTCGACAAGATCTTGACAAAAGGTTCAGTATGGTATTAGTTAAATGAATACATTTCTCCTTCACTGTTCTTTTGTTTTAAAAGTCTTAAATACGTACACTAATAACCTGAGTGTTGCGTTTCGGTCAAAAACAAGCTCATTCCCCTTCCGGGTCTCCTTTAGCTTCCTTTCAGCGCTACAATCTCCGTCGGTAAAGTCGAATCTAAATGGTTTGTTTTACTTTCCTCATATACTAATCAGTGCTTGATAAGTTTGTAACTGAGATACATTTCGTTGCTCAAAGAAAAAAACAACTGTGTATGCAAATGAGAAACCCCCGCGCCGATTGTCGACCTAACCCACAAATACATAGCTGGTTCTGCAACTCGAAGCCTCACTAATCTCAATCGCCTCGTTTATTATTTGTTTAGAAAGCTCTCTATTTCGAGGACAAAGAAAACTCGATGCGAATAATTTGCAGTATAATTATCTCACCTACAGTAGTCCGTAGTTTCAATTTTGGTCTGGGACGGCTGGGACTCGTTTGAATTAAATAGTCAGATGGCTTCCAGCTTATCTCAACCATTTGTGTCTAAGCGACCTTGACAATGTCGAGCTTCGCACTAGAAGCTAGGGAAGAATGTACAGGCCATGAAAATCCTAGGTTTTTACAGTAGCAACGAGAACTGCTCGATGTCCGACTTCGCACAAGTCTGTACACTGCTTTCGGCTTTTTATCGCTTCTGGACGAGTATCATTTGTGATATAGGTATTGAATGAAGATGATTGCTCTCTCCTAAGCATGCTGTACTGCGAATCCCTCTAAAAACACATCTCCTTGTATTCTGCAATCACACTGTCCCATGTTCGCACACATTCTTCTCAGAAGCAAAACATTGTTAGTCCTTCAATGACGTCACAGGCCAACTCGCCCCATTCTTCGCTATTGCTCGGTCATGGCCGCCGAAAGAGCTAATTTACGGACTTAGAAAATTACGGACGTAGAAAATTAACCAAAATAGCTACAACGATAATTTTTTCGCAGTGGTGATCAGAAAAATAACGAGATTTATATACGCAAAAAAAAAAACAATTTGGGGAGTTAGTTGCATTTTAAGCGCAAGCTTAAGCAGAAGAAAACTCTAGCGTGAACCGAGGCGAAATACGCACAAACACAAGAAAAAGAAACATTTTAATTTTTCTTGTGCTTGCACTTATGCTTACTTCACTAGTGTTCTATTTTCACAAGTGGGAACTGGCGTGAAATAAGCAAAATCATAAGCGTAAGAATTCAACCAATCGCGATCTTGTTTCTCCAGCGATGCAAATCGCACTGAGAATGTGTATGTTGCGAGTGTTAACGCTTGTGCTTATCTCACTTAAATTAATCTCCGTTACGAGACATATTCAATAAAATACTACGGATCTAACCTGGACTCGTTGGCGGCAGTTTTCCTCGTCACCAGGCACAATAGCCAGTGTATGAACAAAGTGGTCAGCGGGATTGAAATTGAGGGGGCAAGGGTAGCCCAAGCTGTTCAAATTTAAAGAAAGATTTGGTTAGAAGAATTTCATGGTGAAAATCCATAGCCCCGGAAAGCATAAACAGAGCGTATGCATAAGAAACATACAGGATGATTATACGAGAGAAGTTGCAAGATGTTAATAATTAGCGCCTTCTGCTAGGAAACTTTCCTTACAAAAGGCCACACTTAACAAAACTTTACAAAGCTTTACAAGTTTGAGACCATTGATGTGCAGGAGTAAATTGTATGGAGGAATCGATTGAAAAATGGAATAGAAAAAGTTGTTGGGTGACAAGCCTTGCAAACTCAGCAACACTTAACACTGTCTCAGTTGGAAAAAAAGCGCAAACAGAAGGAGTGGGTCAGCTGAGTCGAAGCCAGAGCGAGGTAAAAGACAGGTCTGGTTGGAGAGCTACACACTGCTAGCCAATTATAGGTATGCACACTTACCTGTCAAAATACTGGATGGCATCACTTCTGGAACCCATGTAAGCTGTCCTTCCCTCGGCTAACAACAGGATACTAGGAAGGGAATTTTAAAGTGAAACTTAACCGTGTCTAGTGTCTAACAAGAAAACTGTGCGGTTTATTTAGGCACTAGGCATTTCCACCATTGTTATCTATATAGGTAAGACTATTTATTACATACGTTACTAACATTTATAACTAGCCATATAAATATCTTTTTTTTCTGTCATTTAATAAGGAAATGTGAATTAAAGTATTTGTATTGTATTGTATTTGTGGAAAATTACCTCTTTTTCATGGGCATAACTGATACTCGAACATATGAGTTATAATTACGGTTAGGTAAGGTAGAACAAAATAGCGTCGACACTTTGGGTGTGTCATTTATCATTTTACCTGTCAAACATGGCGTACACCTCAGACGAAGGCTGATGAATGGTGCAAATGATAGTCCGTCCCTGGGCCGCTAACCGTTGCAGTGTTGTTACTAAATTCTGAGCCATAAATGAATCAAGACCAGAAGTTGGCTCATCAGCAAACAACAATGGAGGATCTGTGATTACCTGATGAAAATGATGCACAGAAACGTCTCTACACAATATCACCTTGTATTGTTGAAAAATTTAAAGAAAAGCAAAAGTATGAACCGTCTTTTGAGGCAACCAGGAATGATTTCTGAGATGTAGTTTATGCTGAAGAAATAGAAAACCTGTTCCGTGTTTCCATTTAACAATTAGATTATGAGCTCGAGATTTCTATGAGGTGATAGTTGATGAGAGCGAATAATCTGATAATGTTTTAGTAGAATTCTAACTGAAATTTTCTTCAAATGACGATTCCAATTATTTCTGGTTAGTGTTAAACTTCACGCTTTAGAGAGTTAACTCGCACGACCTAAATTAATTGTCAATTTGACATTTGAAGTTGTGTACGCGCGCTTATCAGTTTCTATCAAAACGATTTCAAAACGTTCGGTTTTCCTTTTTAATTCAGGAAACCGTAAATCCTGTCCTTTTAATCTTCTCGAAAATTTTGTTTATTGATTTGTTTCCAAATGTTCGTTCAAAACTTCAGCGAAACGAGAAAACGTTACACTTTTGTCGACCACAACAAGCCGGCCACTGAACAGTTCACCACCAAATTTTCTCCGATTCTTATTGGTTTAAATTGATCACGTGACGCGATAGTGTTCATCCGCGGAGAGACACTATCAGCCCTTATAACTCACCACTAAATTTTCTCCGATTCTTATTGGTTTAAATTGATCACGTGACGTGATAGTGTTCATCTGCAGAGAGACACTATCAGCCTATAGTGCCCGTCCGCGGAAAATACCCGGTAGTAGTAGTCGTCCGTGAAAATTATCTGTAAACAAGCGGGTTTGTAGAAAAGAAAAACAACTGAAATTGTATAAAGAGGGTTTTGTCTGTTTTCCTATTCAAATTTTTCATTTGCCTTTTACAGCTTTCATCTCAAAAAGTTGAAAAATGTTCAATTGAAGTCTGATTGATTTTTAAACTAGCCCGCGGAAGAAACTTTAGTGGTGAACAATAAAGACAATAGAGTGTTTATGTCTCGGAACTATCGATCTGATAGCTGCCCCTTGGAAATTTGATGCTCTTAAAACTAGCATATTTGCCCTCGAGGCTTCGCTTCTCGGGCAAATATTTGTTTTAAGAACATCAAATCATCATCATCATCATCATATCCTTTATTTAAACACGATAAGGTTTAAATCTCAAAGCTTGTGGGGTCGTGTAGAAATAGTTACAATATAAATCTATATTAAAATGGTAATGACATTACTTACAAAATAAAATGCAGAATACAATCAAGCATAAAATGTAAAATACAAGTATAAAATGTAAAATACAAAATATTTAGAAGCATTTAAAATCTTGGTAATAGCGACTG
>OZ026601.1:29650817-29653317 GCA_964020085.1 Micromussa lordhowensis | reverse complement strand
TGACGTGCTGGAGAAAACATTTTAAGTCATGAAAGGTTGAGTTAGTTGTATTAGTCAGTCAAAGCCCTGTTAGCAACTGAGTCTTATAATTATGTTAGTTACTGCCGCTCTCAAGGTATGGTGTACGTTTAACGGGTTTGCTCTCCATCATTCACCCTGCCCAAGTGTGAATTAAAATAGTTTATAACCCACCTGAAAAATCAAGTGTTCCCGAACAGTGAGCGATCCAACAAAGAGATCTTCTTGTTGAATGTATGCAGAGATTGAAGTGATACCTGTTCCAATTGGACGATCGTTGACCTCTACAGTTCCCGTTACTTCCATCTTACTGATGTTACGGTGAGCTAGTACATTCATCAGAGTGGTTTTACCAGCTCCACTGTAAAGAGAAATAAACCCAGTAGTTTAAGTATCTGTGGTGTTTCCAAAGAGGATCAGTCAAGACCTCTTAACAGTACCGTACAAATACCACTTTCTGTAGTTCAGCTTTGTATGATTGCTGGATTTGGATATAAATTTAACCAAGATATGACAAAATATCAAGCAACAGCTGCACCAAAAAAAAAAAGAAAAACCATTACAAACACCACAATAACCAACAACAGCATCAAAAGCAACAACTGAACAACGATAGCAGCAACAATAACAACTACGGCAACAATAGAAGCAACAACAGCAACCGCAATAACGACGACAACACCAAACACAACCTACTGCCGAAAAACACCAAGAACAACAAGATCATCAACAGCAGCAACAAAAACAACAACAAAAACAAAATATCGCACATGGTTTCAGGAAGACAACTCCACAACGGCCACCTTGGGGAAAGAGGAAGGTGGCTGTTGTAGAGAGGTGGTCGTTATGGCCTGGTGGTGGTGTAATAGGACTCCTGGTTTTTTTTTTGCATGAGAGTGGCAACACTTAAGTCTTAAAAAGTGATTTTATTTCGTTATTGTCCGGTTCCAAGTTTTACAAACAATGGATGACGCCACCCATTTGATCGATAACTATATCCCAATGATGTCGTTTTGTCGACACTTATTCACGGAATAGACATTCATCCGGTAATAGGTATCCGACAGATAGATCTATTCTTTGAATAACTTGGCGCGGGGACGGGGGGAGGGGGACTCCCACATAAAAAGGACTGGGGTGCCTATCTTACCTTTTAGGGGTTAACAAAGAGATTTTGTTAACCCCTAAGAGTGTTCAGCCTCAAAAGCTCCACAGCGGGAGCTTTTGCGGTACCTTGTAGGGTATTGAACCGAAAAAAAAAATTGACAGGAATAGGCTCTTATCAAAATTTCTGACGAGCACCCCCGGCCGTCCTTTTTTAAAATTGATAGTCACCCCCCGGAACTGCGCCCAGTTGCTGCGCCCAATCTAAGCTCGATTTCCGCCGCTCTCTCGTGTCCGGTCTACGTCCTAGTTCGGGGGAGGAGCGCGGGCTCGTTTCCCGAACAGCGGCTGGAAATTGAGCCTAAGTTGAATCAAGCACGCGTACTGGACAGCTGCGGCATTCAGAGGTCTGAAACAGAATGGTATATCAGAAGCTAATAGACTATACCAGCGAAAGTGATTGCTCGCCGGAGTTTTCGCTTACCAAAAATTAAGACAGGATGTTCAATCTTTCCCGTTATAAAAGTTAAACCAAATATGCAAAGCATGGGAAATTCGATTCTAGTATCTGTTCTCACCTTGCTCCCATAACGGCTAACAAAGTTCCAGCTTCTACGCTTCCACTCGCTACAAAAGAGACAAAATTAAAGTGATAAGTATCACATATTTACAAGAGTGGTCGTATCTTTGAGCAGTGGACATTCCGTGACATGTACTGTTTATAACTAAACTGTTGTTCTGGTTCGTTTACTTGCGAATCGCAATACATGCGTCACGCCGCCGCAAGTTGACTCTGAAACTTTGAGTGTTATTTGAAACAAAATCTCAAGCAAATGATCGCTATAGCTTTTGTCAAAGTTTGAACGGCTTATTTATCACAGTGAGATGTTCTACTTTCCTCTCTATAAACATAGATCCACTAAATGACAAATGATTATTTTATTGCGCCTCTCTGCGTGACATCCAAAAGATTAGCTAGAAACCGCCACGCTGAAGCATATGTGCGTCTGAAAACCACTCTAAAAAATTCACATACCATTGAGCAAGACTTGCTTTTTTATCGGTGTTTGGTTTTCATCGGTACCAAAACACAATCTCTTCATGAAGGAAGGCCCTGGCTGGTTGACAAATGCTTGGATGTTCTCCCAAGAAATTGAAACCCTCTCCCTGGCGTCTTCAACGGCTGCGTCATAGGCATGACCGTTTGTTCTTGCAGTTCTGTCGTCTGGGGTTATTGAAAGCCCACTGTCTACTGAACCACTAGGATCAAACGTGGAGTAACCCACGGCATTGGGACGATTTTTGCCGCGGACAAGTGAGGAGCGTTCCCCCATAACTCAGCTGTGAAAAAAAGATGACCTATTGTATGTCCTGCTGG
>OZ026601.1:29555817-29648317 GCA_964020085.1 Micromussa lordhowensis | reverse complement strand
GAAGTGCTGTTAGCAAATATCAAAATGGAATGCCAAAGGTGGCCAGAAAAGCTTTTAATATGGGGGAGGTCTGGAGCCCAGTATGTTGCCATAGTAACAGAACTGTTAAGCTCATATTGTGGAGCACATTTAGTAGAACCTTAGTGCCAAAACTCAAAAATTTCTGATACAAATTGGCTGAGATATCCTTAATTTGCATATTTTAAAAACTTGAATATCTTTGGAACGAAAAGAGATATTTGAAAATAGTATACAGCATTTTTCTTCTCATGCAGTCCTCTTTTTTATGTTTCAAAATGGCTTGAATTGCCGGTTTTCACATGACGTCACTAAAATTCAAACTACAAAACTATTGATCCTATTGATATTTTATTTTAATGAGGTATAAGAGCAGCTGAAAACTAATATTTAGACGATTTTTTGTTCCGAATGGGTTCTTGGTTTTGCGATAGGCCATGCTTGAATTTCTAAGCTTTTGCGTGACGCGGTATTTACATGACGGCCGGGTTGTTTAAAAAGTGACTTATTTCGGGACTTATTTCGGAAAATTTGGCTATCTGAACAGGCTCTTGTATTAGGAAAAGTATTATTTTAATGTTTTTGAGTTCCTCGAGAGATAAATTTACGCTTTTGTAATAAAACTCAGTAACAGATGTTTCTGTTGGTTTCCGGCCGCCATGTTGGTGCCCATCTGGATGGGCACCAACATGGCGTCACATACAAATCTCTATAAATTTGGATGACCCACTTCTGCGAATAGCACGCGAATTAAAAACAGCAGGGACCTGATTCTTGGCGAGGTTGTTTATATTGCAATCATCTATCATATCCCAGATTCTTGAATTTATTTATTGAACGGTTACGATTTTTAGTTTTGATCACATGACTGATGAAAACCGAGAATAGGAAAGGCGCGATTTTCGTCATAGTACCACTTTAAATATTGGACATCGGTGTTCCATGTTACGGTCAATTGACACCTGTCGAAGCAAGGTATCGGCTGACCAGTATCACGCGACCTTATCGCGGGCTCAAGTCTAGAGCTCATCGTGGTCACCTGTTTTTTTTTTTTAAGTTTGAACAAGAGCTAGTTTTCGATTGGATTGCGAGCTCATGTCAGGTTAACTTGTTGTAAACAGGGCCGGGTTGTATAAATATAAAAGTAAAAAGTAAGGTGTGCATTTGAGCCAAGTGGCTCATCAGGCCAAACAACATAAACAGATAAAAACCTCACCGTAAAGTTACAAAACTCAAATCAAAATTCTCGCTTATCCTGAGTTAGCTTAATCGGGCTTTGAACGGCACAGGAGCTCCGCTTTTAGGCTTGGCTAAATCTATGTACTGTAACTGTCAACGGAGTTACTAAAAAGTTAACAGGAATCGAAGGACGGAAGGAGGAGCGAGTGAAGGAGTGAAAGTCACTGTCCTACTTATACTCAGAAAATAATGTTTTCTGAGTAGTAAAAAAAATAATCTGCATTTAGTGGGTTTTTGTCTGTTTTTTTTTTAATTTTACATTTGGCTTTCACGCCTTTCATCTGATAAAAGTTGAAAATAATTCAATATGACTTTTGAACTGGCCCGCGGAAAAAGATTAAGGCGGGGGTACACGTGAATTTAAGTGAAATTTTGGTAAGTTTAAAGAGAGGTTGAAAGGGAAAAAAAAGGGTTATGGAACACCACCAGACAGTTGCCTGACCGCACAATGGCACCCCAGGTTGTTGGGCAACTGTTTGGAGTGTATGAACCAATTTTTAATTTCAAACTCTAATTTTAAAACAACACCAAATCTTCAAAATTTCCTATTTCCATCAATTTTACTAATCCTTTAAGAAAAACTATTTCTCTCCAAATATACCTAAAAATCACCAAAAAATTTACAAAACAACCCAAAACATAGATATGTGAAATGAGCAAAGAGATTCTTGATTGCTTGAAACGTCAACGAGATATTTGCATAAAAAACATACTACCCAGCCAAAATACGGCTTTCATGTGTACCCCCGCCTTAAGAGGAAGTTTTTAAGGTCATTCAAGCTGTAGCTACCGTCAAGCTAATAGGTGTGAAGAAAATCACAAGTTTAACACGTATGTCAAGATAACAAATGAAAACAGCAATTGCATGGCGTTATAGGATGAAAACAAGCTTAGCGCCAAAACGAGGCTATGCCTCGTGCGAGTCTAAGAAATGCCTCCCAAAAGGGAGGCAAAGAGCTTTTCACCTCCTACTTAAAGTTAGTTGCATCGAAGAGATGTTGGAGGCTCCTCGTGCGGGTGGACCGGTGAGGGTGGGACTCTGCAGAGACTCTGCTCCCGTTAACCCTACCCCCATGAGGGGGGTAGGGGGGAGCAGAGAACGAGGAGCATTTTGCTTGAATTATTTTTCGTTTTTTCCCTTTTAATAAACATGTTTAAAACACGCGTTTTAACCTGTATCCATATCAGATAAATATATCTGGCATTAAAAACTTGATTTAAACGTCAAGAATATTCGAAATTGTCCGCCTTTAAGGCGGGGGTACACGTGAATTTAAGTGAAATTTTGGTAAGTTTAAAGAGAGGTTGAAAGGGAAAAAAAAGGGTTATGGAACACCACCAGACAGTTGCCTGACCGCACAATGGCACCCCAGGTTGTTGGGCAACTGTTTGGAGTGTATGAACCAATTTTTAATTTCAAACTCTAATTTTAAAACAACACCAAATCTTCAAAATTTCCTATTTCCATCAATTTTACTAATCCTTTAAGAAAAACTATTTCTCTCCAAATATACCTAAAAATCACCAAAAAATTTACAAAACAACCCAAAACATAGATATGTGAAATGAGCAAAGCGATTCTTGATTGCTTGAAACGTCAACGAGATATTTGCATAAAAAACATACTACCCAGCCAAAATACGGCTTTCATGTGTACCCCCGCCTTAAGAGGAAGTTTTTAAGGTCATTCAAGCTGTAGCTACCGTCAAGCTAATAGGTGTGAAGAAAATCACAAGTTTAACACGTATGTCAAGATAACAAATGAAAACAGCAATTGCATGGCGTTATAGGATGAAAACAAGCTTAGCGCCAAAACGAGGCTATGCCTCGTGCGAGTCTAAGAAATGCCTCCCAAAAGGGAGGCAAAGAGCTTTTCACCTCCTACTTAAAGTTAGTTGCATCGAAGAGATGTTGGAGGCTCCTCGTGCGGGTGGACCGGTGAGGGTGGGACTCTGCAGAGACTCTGCTCCCGTTAACCCTACCCCCATGAGGGGGGTAGGGGGGAGCAGAGAACGAGGAGCATTTTGCTTGAATTATTTTTCGTTTTTTCCCTTTTAATAAACATGTTTAAAACACGCGTTTTAACCTGTATCCATATCAGATAAATATATCTGGCATTAAAAACTTGATTTAAACGTCAAGAATATTCGAAATTGTCCGCCTTTAAGGCGGGGGTACACGTGAATTTAAGTGAAATTTTGGTAAGTTTAAAGAGAGGTTGAAAGGGAAAAAAAAGGGTTATGGAACACCACCAGACAGTTGCCTGACCGCACAATGGCACCCCAGGTTGTTGGGCAACTGTTTGGAGTGTATGAACCAATTTTTAATTTCAAACTCTAATTTTAAAACAACACCAAATCTTCAAAATTTCCTATTTCCATCAATTTTACTAATCCTTTAAGAAAAACTATTTCTCTCCAAATATACCTAAAAATCACCAAAAAATTTACAAAACAACCCAAAACATAGATATGTGAAATGAGCAAAGCGATTCTTGATTGCTTGAAACGTCAACGAGATATTTGCATAAAAAACATACTACCCAGCCAAAATACGGCTTTCATGTGTACCCCCGCCTTAAGAGGAAGTTTTTAAGGTCATTCAAGCTGTAGCTACCGTCAAGCTAATAGGTGTGAAGAAAATCACAAGTTTAACACGTATGTCAAGATAACAAATGAAAACAGCAATTGCATGGCGTTATAGGATGAAAACAAGCTTAGCGCCAAAACGAGGCTATGCCTCGTGCGAGTCTAAGAAATGCCTCCCAAAAGGGAGGCAAAGAGCTTTTCACCTCCTACTTAAAGTTAGTTGCATCGAAGAGATGTTGGAGGCTCCTCGTGCGGGTGGACCGGTGAGGGTGGGACTCTGCAGAGACTCTGCTCCCGTTAACCCTACCCCCATGAGGGGGGTAGGGGGGAGCAGAGAACGAGGAGCATTTTGCTTGAATTATTTTTCGTTTTTTCCCTTTTAATAAACATGTTTAAAACACGCGTTTTAACCTGTATCCATATCAGATAAATATATCTGGCATTAAAAACTTGATTTAAACGTCAAGAATATTCGAAATTGTCCGCCTTTAAGGCGGGGGTACACGTGAATTTAAGTGAAATTTTGGTAAGTTTAAAGAGAGGTTGAAAGGGAAAAAAAAGGGTTATGGAACACCACCAGACAGTTGCCTGACCGCACAATGGCACCCCAGGTTGTTGGGCAACTGTTTGGAGTGTATGAACCAATTTTTAATTTCAAACTCTAATTTTAAAACAACACCAAATCTTCAAAATTTCCTATTTCCATCAATTTTACTAATCCTTTAAGAAAAACTATTTCTCTCCAAATATACCTAAAAATCACCAAAAAATTTACAAAACAACCCAAAACATAGATATGTGAAATGAGCAAAGAGATTCTTGATTGCTTGAAACGTCAACGAGATATTTGCATAAAAAACATACTACCCAGCCAAAATACGGCTTTCATGTGTACCCCCGCCTTAAGAGGAAGTTTTTAAGGTCATTCAAGCTGTAGCTACCGTCAAGCTAATAGGTGTGAAGAAAATCACAAGTTTAACACGTATGTCAAGATAACAAATGAAAACAGCAATTGCATGGCGTTATAGGATGAAAACAAGCTTAGCGCCAAAACGAGGCTATGCCTCGTGCGAGTCTAAGAAATGCCTCCCAAAAGGGAGGCAAAGAGCTTTTCACCTCCTACTTAAAGTTAGTTGCATCGAAGAGATGTTGGAGGCTCCTCGTGCGGGTGGACCGGTGAGGGTGGGACTCTGCAGAGACTCTGCTCCCGTTAACCCTACCCCCATGAGGGGGGTAGGGGGGAGCAGAGAACGAGGAGCATTTTGCTTGAATTATTTTTCGTTTTTTCCCTTTTAATAAACATGTTTAAAACACGCGTTTTAACCTGTATCCATATCAGATAAATATATCTGGCATTAAAAACTTGATTTAAACGTCAAGAATATTCGAAATTGTCCGCCTTTAAGGCGGGGGTACACGTGAATTTAAGTGAAATTTTGGTAAGTTTAAAGAGAGGTTGAAAGGGAAAAAAAAGGGTTATGGAACACCACCAGACAGTTGCCTGACCGCACAATGGCACCCCAGGTTGTTGGGCAACTGTTTGGAGTGTATGAACCAATTTTTAATTTCAAACTCTAATTTTAAAACAACACCAAATCTTCAAAATTTCCTATTTCCATCAATTTTACTAATCCTTTAAGAAAAACTATTTCTCTCCAAATATACCTAAAAATCACCAAAAAATTTACAAAACAACCCAAAACATAGATATGTGAAATGAGCAAAGAGATTCTTGATTGCTTGAAACGTCAACGAGATATTTGCATAAAAAACATACTACCCAGCCAAAATACGGCTTTCATGTGTACCCCCGCCTTAAGAGGAAGTTTTTAAGGTCATTCAAGCTGTAGCTACCGTCAAGCTAATAGGTGTGAAGAAAATCACAAGTTTAACACGTATGTCAAGATAACAAATGAAAACAGCAATTGCATGGCGTTATAGGATGAAAACAAGCTTAGCGCCAAAACGAGGCTATGCCTCGTGCGAGTCTAAGAAATGCCTCCCAAAAGGGAGGCAAAGAGCTTTTCACCTCCTACTTAAAGTTAGTTGCATCGAAGAGATGTTGGAGGCTCCTCGTGCGGGTGGACCGGTGAGGGTGGGACTCTGCAGAGACTCTGCTCCCGTTAACCCTACCCCCATGAGGGGGGTAGGGGGGAGCAGAGAACGAGGAGCATTTTGCTTGAATTATTTTTCGTTTTTTCCCTTTTAATAAACATGTTTAAAACACGCGTTTTAACCTGTATCCATATCAGATAAATATATCTGGCATTAAAAACTTGATTTAAACGTCAAGAATATTCGAAATTGTCCGCCTTTAAGGCGGGGGTACACGTGAATTTAAGTGAAATTTTGGTAAGTTTAAAGAGAGGTTGAAAGGGAAAAAAAAGGGTTATGGAACACCACCAGACAGTTGCCTGACCGCACAATGGCACCCCAGGTTGTTGGGCAACTGTTTGGAGTGTATGAACCAATTTTTAATTTCAAACTCTAATTTTAAAACAACACCAAATCTTCAAAATTTCCTATTTCCATCAATTTTACTAATCCTTTAAGAAAAACTATTTCTCTCCAAATATACCTAAAAATCACCAAAAAATTTACAAAACAACCCAAAACATAGATATGTGAAATGAGCAAAGAGATTCTTGATTGCTTGAAACGTCAACGAGATATTTGCATAAAAAACATACTACCCAGCCAAAATACGGCTTTCATGTGTACCCCCGCCTTAAGAGGAAGTTTTTAAGGTCATTCAAGCTGTAGCTACCGTCAAGCTAATAGGTGTGAAGAAAATCACAAGTTTAACACGTATGTCAAGATAACAAATGAAAACAGCAATTGCATGGCGTTATAGGATGAAAACAAGCTTAGCGCCAAAACGAGGCTATGCCTCGTGCGAGTCTAAGAAATGCCTCCCAAAAGGGAGGCAAAGAGCTTTTCACCTCCTACTTAAAGTTAGTTGCATCGAAGAGATGTTGGAGGCTCCTCGTGCGGGTGGACCGGTGAGGGTGGGACTCTGCAGAGACTCTGCTCCCGTTAACCCTACCCCCATGAGGGGGGTAGGGGGGAGCAGAGAACGAGGAGCATTTTGCTTGAATTATTTTTCGTTTTTTCCCTTTTAATAAACATGTTTAAAACACGCGTTTTAACCTGTATCCATATCAGATAAATATATCTGGCATTAAAAACTTGATTTAAACGTCAAGAATATTCGAAATTGTCCGCCTTTAAGGCGGGGGTACACGTGAATTTAAGTGAAATTTTGGTAAGTTTAAAGAGAGGTTGAAAGGGAAAAAAAAGGGTTATGGAACACCACCAGACAGTTGCCTGACCGCACAATGGCACCCCAGGTTGTTGGGCAACTGTTTGGAGTGTATGAACCAATTTTTAATTTCAAACTCTAATTTTAAAACAACACCAAATCTTCAAAATTTCCTATTTCCATCAATTTTACTAATCCTTTAAGAAAAACTATTTCTCTCCAAATATACCTAAAAATCACCAAAAAATTTACAAAACAACCCAAAACATAGATATGTGAAATGAGCAAAGAGATTCTTGATTGCTTGAAACGTCAACGAGATATTTGCATAAAAAACATACTACCCAGCCAAAATACGGCTTTCATGTGTACCCCCGCCTTAAGAGGAAGTTTTTAAGGTCATTCAAGCTGTAGCTACCGTCAAGCTAATAGGTGTGAAGAAAATCACAAGTTTAACACGTATGTCAAGATAACAAATGAAAACAGCAATTGCATGGCGTTATAGGATGAAAACAAGCTTAGCGCCAAAACGAGGCTATGCCTCGTGCGAGTCTAAGAAATGCCTCCCAAAAGGGAGGCAAAGAGCTTTTCACCTCCTACTTAAAGTTAGTTGCATCGAAGAGATGTTGGAGGCTCCTCGTGCGGGTGGACCGGTGAGGGTGGGACTCTGCAGAGACTCTGCTCCCGTTAACCCTACCCCCATGAGGGGGGTAGGGGGGAGCAGAGAACGAGGAGCATTTTGCTTGAATTATTTTTCGTTTTTTCCCTTTTAATAAACATGTTTAAAACACGCGTTTTAACCTGTATCCATATCAGATAAATATATCTGGCATTAAAAACTTGATTTAAACGTCAAGAATATTCGAAATTGTCCGCCTTTAAGGCGGGGGTACACGTGAATTTAAGTGAAATTTTGGTAAGTTTAAAGAGAGGTTGAAAGGGAAAAAAAAGGGTTATGGAACACCACCAGACAGTTGCCTGACCGCACAATGGCACCCCAGGTTGTTGGGCAACTGTTTGGAGTGTATGAACCAATTTTTAATTTCAAACTCTAATTTTAAAACAACACCAAATCTTCAAAATTTCCTATTTCCATCAATTTTACTAATCCTTTAAGAAAAACTATTTCTCTCCAAATATACCTAAAAATCACCAAAAAATTTACAAAACAACCCAAAACATAGATATGTGAAATGAGCAAAGAGATTCTTGATTGCTTGAAACGTCAACGAGATATTTGCATAAAAAACATACTACCCAGCCAAAATACGGCTTTCATGTGTACCCCCGCCTTAAGAGGAAGTTTTTAAGGTCATTCAAGCTGTAGCTACCGTCAAGCTAATAGGTGTGAAGAAAATCACAAGTTTAACACGTATGTCAAGATAACAAATGAAAACAGCAATTGCATGGCGTTATAGGATGAAAACAAGCTTAGCGCCAAAACGAGGCTATGCCTCGTGCGAGTCTAAGAAATGCCTCCCAAAAGGGAGGCAAAGAGCTTTTCACCTCCTACTTAAAGTTAGTTGCATCGAAGAGATGTTGGAGGCTCCTCGTGCGGGTGGACCGGTGAGGGTGGGACTCTGCAGAGACTCTGCTCCCGTTAACCCTACCCCCATGAGGGGGGTAGGGGGGAGCAGAGAACGAGGAGCATTTTGCTTGAATTATTTTTCGTTTTTTCCCTTTTAATAAACATGTTTAAAACACGCGTTTTAACCTGTATCCATATCAGATAAATATATCTGGCATTAAAAACTTGATTTAAACGTCAAGAATATTCGAAATTGTCCGCCTTTAAGGCGGGGGTACACGTGAATTTAAGTGAAATTTTGGTAAGTTTAAAGAGAGGTTGAAAGGGAAAAAAAAGGGTTATGGAACACCACCAGACAGTTGCCTGACCGCACAATGGCACCCCAGGTTGTTGGGCAACTGTTTGGAGTGTATGAACCAATTTTTAATTTCAAACTCTAATTTTAAAACAACACCAAATCTTCAAAATTTCCTATTTCCATCAATTTTACTAATCCTTTAAGAAAAACTATTTCTCTCCAAATATACCTAAAAATCACCAAAAAATTTACAAAACAACCCAAAACATAGATATGTGAAATGAGCAAAGAGATTCTTGATTGCTTGAAACGTCAACGAGATATTTGCATAAAAAACATACTACCCAGCCAAAATACGGCTTTCATGTGTACCCCCGCCTTAAGAGGAAGTTTTTAAGGTCATTCAAGCTGTAGCTACCGTCAAGCTAATAGGTGTGAAGAAAATCACAAGTTTAACACGTATGTCAAGATAACAAATGAAAACAGCAATTGCATGGCGTTATAGGATGAAAACAAGCTTAGCGCCAAAACGAGGCTATGCCTCGTGCGAGTCTAAGAAATGCCTCCCAAAAGGGAGGCAAAGAGCTTTTCACCTCCTACTTAAAGTTAGTTGCATCGAAGAGATGTTGGAGGCTCCTCGTGCGGGTGGACCGGTGAGGGTGGGACTCTGCAGAGACTCTGCTCCCGTTAACCCTACCCCCATGAGGGGGGTAGGGGGGAGCAGAGAACGAGGAGCATTTTGCTTGAATTATTTTTCGTTTTTTCCCTTTTAATAAACATGTTTAAAACACGCGTTTTAACCTGTATCCATATCAGATAAATATATCTGGCATTAAAAACTTGATTTAAACGTCAAGAATATTCGAAATTGTCCGCCTTTAAGGCGGGGGTACACGTGAATTTAAGTGAAATTTTGGTAAGTTTAAAGAGAGGTTGAAAGGGAAAAAAAAGGGTTATGGAACACCACCAGACAGTTGCCTGACCGCACAATGGCACCCCAGGTTGTTGGGCAACTGTTTGGAGTGTATGAACCAATTTTTAATTTCAAACTCTAATTTTAAAACAACACCAAATCTTCAAAATTTCCTATTTCCATCAATTTTACTAATCCTTTAAGAAAAACTATTTCTCTCCAAATATACCTAAAAATCACCAAAAAATTTACAAAACAACCCAAAACATAGATATGTGAAATGAGCAAAGAGATTCTTGATTGCTTGAAACGTCAACGAGATATTTGCATAAAAAACATACTACCCAGCCAAAATACGGCTTTCATGTGTACCCCCGCCTTAAGAGGAAGTTTTTAAGGTCATTCAAGCTGTAGCTACCGTCAAGCTAATAGGTGTGAAGAAAATCACAAGTTTAACACGTATGTCAAGATAACAAATGAAAACAGCAATTGCATGGCGTTATAGGATGAAAACAAGCTTAGCGCCAAAACGAGGCTATGCCTCGTGCGAGTCTAAGAAATGCCTCCCAAAAGGGAGGCAAAGAGCTTTTCACCTCCTACTTAAAGTTAGTTGCATCGAAGAGATGTTGGAGGCTCCTCGTGCGGGTGGACCGGTGAGGGTGGGACTCTGCAGAGACTCTGCTCCCGTTAACCCTACCCCCATGAGGGGGGTAGGGGGGAGCAGAGAACGAGGAGCATTTTGCTTGAATTATTTTTCGTTTTTTCCCTTTTAATAAACATGTTTAAAACACGCGTTTTAACCTGTATCCATATCAGATAAATATATCTGGCATTAAAAACTTGATTTAAACGTCAAGAATATTCGAAATTGTCCGCCTTTAAGGCGGGGGTACACGTGAATTTAAGTGAAATTTTGGTAAGTTTAAAGAGAGGTTGAAAGGGAAAAAAAAGGGTTATGGAACACCACCAGACAGTTGCCTGACCGCACAATGGCACCCCAGGTTGTTGGGCAACTGTTTGGAGTGTATGAACCAATTTTTAATTTCAAACTCTAATTTTAAAACAACACCAAATCTTCAAAATTTCCTATTTCCATCAATTTTACTAATCCTTTAAGAAAAACTATTTCTCTCCAAATATACCTAAAAATCACCAAAAAATTTACAAAACAACCCAAAACATAGATATGTGAAATGAGCAAAGAGATTCTTGATTGCTTGAAACGTCAACGAGATATTTGCATAAAAAACATACTACCCAGCCAAAATACGGCTTTCATGTGTACCCCCGCCTTAAGAGGAAGTTTTTAAGGTCATTCAAGCTGTAGCTACCGTCAAGCTAATAGGTGTGAAGAAAATCACAAGTTTAACACGTATGTCAAGATAACAAATGAAAACAGCAATTGCATGGCGTTATAGGATGAAAACAAGCTTAGCGCCAAAACGAGGCTATGCCTCGTGCGAGTCTAAGAAATGCCTCCCAAAAGGGAGGCAAAGAGCTTTTCACCTCCTACTTAAAGTTAGTTGCATCGAAGAGATGTTGGAGGCTCCTCGTGCGGGTGGACCGGTGAGGGTGGGACTCTGCAGAGACTCTGCTCCCGTTAACCCTACCCCCATGAGGGGGGTAGGGGGGAGCAGAGAACGAGGAGCATTTTGCTTGAATTATTTTTCGTTTTTTCCCTTTTAATAAACATGTTTAAAACACGCGTTTTAACCTGTATCCATATCAGATAAATATATCTGGCATTAAAAACTTGATTTAAACGTCAAGAATATTCGAAATTGTCCGCCTTTAAGGCGGGGGTACACGTGAATTTAAGTGAAATTTTGGTAAGTTTAAAGAGAGGTTGAAAGGGAAAAAAAAGGGTTATGGAACACCACCAGACAGTTGCCTGACCGCACAATGGCACCCCAGGTTGTTGGGCAACTGTTTGGAGTGTATGAACCAATTTTTAATTTCAAACTCTAATTTTAAAACAACACCAAATCTTCAAAATTTCCTATTTCCATCAATTTTACTAATCCTTTAAGAAAAACTATTTCTCTCCAAATATACCTAAAAATCACCAAAAAATTTACAAAACAACCCAAAACATAGATATGTGAAATGAGCAAAGAGATTCTTGATTGCTTGAAACGTCAACGAGATATTTGCATAAAAAACATACTACCCAGCCAAAATACGGCTTTCATGTCTACCCCCGCCTTAAGAGGAAGTTTTTAAGGTCATTCAAGCTGTAGCTACCGTCAAGCTAATAGGTGTGAAGAAAATCACAAGTTTAACACGTATGTCAAGATAACAAATGAAAACAGCAATTGCATGGCGTTATAGGATGAAAACAAGCTTAGCGCCAAAACGAGGCTATGCCTCGTGCGAGTCTAAGAAATGCCTCCCAAAAGGGAGGCAAAGAGCTTTTCACCTCCTACTTAAAGTTAGTTGCATCGAAGAGATGTTGGAGGCTCCTCGTGCGGGTGGACCGGTGAGGGTGGGACTCTGCAGAGACTCTGCTCCCGTTAACCCTACCCCCATGAGGGGGGTAGGGGGGAGCAGAGAACGAGGAGCATTTTGCTTGAATTATTTTTCGTTTTTTCCCTTTTAATAAACATGTTTAAAACACGCGTTTTAACCTGTATCCATATCAGATAAATATATCTGGCATTAAAAACTTGATTTAAACGTCAAGAATATTCGAAATTGTCCGCCTTTAAGGCGGGGGTACACGTGAATTTAAGTGAAATTTTGGTAAGTTTAAAGAGAGGTTGAAAGGGAAAAAAAAGGGTTATGGAACACCACCAGACAGTTGCCTGACCGCACAATGGCACCCCAGGTTGTTGGGCAACTGTTTGGAGTGTATGAACCAATTTTTAATTTCAAACTCTAATTTTAAAACAACACCAAATCTTCAAAATTTCCTATTTCCATCAATTTTACTAATCCTTTAAGAAAAACTATTTCTCTCCAAATATACCTAAAAATCACCAAAAAATTTACAAAACAACCCAAAACATAGATATGTGAAATGAGCAAAGAGATTCTTGATTGCTTGAAACGTCAACGAGATATTTGCATAAAAAACATACTACCCAGCCAAAATACGGCTTTCATGTCTACCCCCGCCTTAAGAGGAAGTTTTTAAGGTCATTCAAGCTGTAGCTACCGTCAAGCTAATAGGTGTGAAGAAAATCACAAGTTTAACACGTATGTCAAGATAACAAATGAAAACAGCAATTGCATGGCGTTATAGGATGAAAACAAGCTTAGCGCCAAAACGAGGCTATGCCTCGTGCGAGTCTAAGAAATGCCTCCCAAAAGGGAGGCAAAGAGCTTTTCACCTCCTACTTAAAGTTAGTTGCATCGAAGAGATGTTGGAGGCTCCTCGTGCGGGTGGACCGGTGAGGGTGGGACTCTGCAGAGACTCTGCTCCCGTTAACCCTACCCCCATGAGGGGGGTAGGGGGGAGCAGAGAACGAGGAGCATTTTGCTTGAATTATTTTTCGTTTTTTCCCTTTTAATAAACATGTTTAAAACACGCGTTTTAACCTGTATCCATATCAGATAAATATATCTGGCATTAAAAACTTGATTTAAACGTCAAGAATATTCGAAATTGTCCGCCTTTAAGGCGGGGGTACACGTGAATTTAAGTGAAATTTTGGTAAGTTTAAAGAGAGGTTGAAAGGGAAAAAAAAGGGTTATGGAACACCACCAGACAGTTGCCTGACCGCACAATGGCACCCCAGGTTGTTGGGCAACTGTTTGGAGTGTATGAACCAATTTTTAATTTCAAACTCTAATTTTAAAACAACACCAAATCTTCAAAATTTCCTATTTCCATCAATTTTACTAATCCTTTAAGAAAAACTATTTCTCTCCAAATATACCTAAAAATCACCAAAAAATTTACAAAACAACCCAAAACATAGATATGTGAAATGAGCAAAGCGATTCTTGATTGCTTGAAACGTCAACGAGATATTTGCATAAAAAACATACTACCCAGCCAAAATACGGCTTTCATGTGTACCCCCGCCTTAAGAGGAAGTTTTTAAGGTCATTCAAGCTGTAGCTACCGTCAAGCTAATAGGTGTGAAGAAAATCACAAGTTTAACACGTATGTCAAGATAACAAATGAAAACAGCAATTGCATGGCGTTATAGGATGAAAACAAGCTTAGCGCCAAAACGAGGCTATGCCTCGTGCGAGTCTAAGAAATGCCTCCCAAAAGGGAGGCAAAGAGCTTTTCACCTCCTACTTAAAGTTAGTTGCATCGAAGAGATGTTGGAGGCTCCTCGTGCGGGTGGACCGGTGAGGGTGGGACTCTGCAGAGACTCTGCTCCCGTTAACCCTACCCCCATGAGGGGGGTAGGGGGGAGCAGAGAACGAGGAGCATTTTGCTTGAATTATTTTTCGTTTTTTCCCTTTCAATAAACATGTTTAAAACACGCGTTTTAACCTGTATCCATATCAGATAAATATATCTGGCATTAAAAACTTGATTTAAACGTCAAGAATATTCGAAATTGTCCGCCTTTAAGGCGGGGGTACACGTGAATTTAAGTGAAATTTTGGTAAGTTTAAAGAGAGGTTGAAAGGGAAAAAAAAGGGTTATGGAACACCACCAGACAGTTGCCTGACCGCACAATGGCACCCCAGGTTGTTGGGCAACTGTTTGGAGTGTATGAACCAATTTTTAATTTCAAACTCTAATTTTAAAACAACACCAAATCTTCAAAATTTCCTATTTCCATCAATTTTACTAATCCTTTAAGAAAAACTATTTCTCTCCAAATATACCTAAAAATCACCAAAAAATTTACAAAACAACCCAAAACATAGATATGTGAAATGAGCAAAGCGATTCTTGATTGCTTGAAACGTCAACGAGATATTTGCATAAAAAACATACTACCCAGCCAAAATACGGCTTTCATGTGTACCCCCGCCTTAAGAGGAAGTTTTTAAGGTCATTCAAGCTGTAGCTACCGTCAAGCTAATAGGTGTGAAGAAAATCACAAGTTTAACACGTATGTCAAGATAACAAATGAAAACAGCAATTGCATGGCGTTATAGGATGAAAACAAGCTTAGCGCCAAAACGAGGCTATGCCTCGTGCGAGTCTAAGAAATGCCTCCCAAAAGGGAGGCAAAGAGCTTTTCACCTCCTACTTAAAGTTAGTTGCATCGAAGAGATGTTGGAGGCTCCTCGTGCGGGTGGACCGGTGAGGGTGGGACTCTGCAGAGACTCTGCTCCCGTTAACCCTACCCCCATGAGGGGGGTAGGGGGGAGCAGAGAACGAGGAGCATTTTGCTTGAATTATTTTTCGTTTTTTCCCTTTTAATAAACATGTTTAAAACACGCGTTTTAACCTGTATCCATATCAGATAAATATATCTGGCATTAAAAACTTGATTTAAACGTCAAGAATATTCGAAATTGTCCGCCTTTAAGGCGGGGGTACACGTGAATTTAAGTGAAATTTTGGTAAGTTTAAAGAGAGGTTGAAAGGGAAAAAAAAGGGTTATGGAACACCACCAGACAGTTGCCTGACCGCACAATGGCACCCCAGGTTGTTGGGCAACTGTTTGGAGTGTATGAACCAATTTTTAATTTCAAACTCTAATTTTAAAACAACACCAAATCTTCAAAATTTCCTATTTCCATCAATTTTACTAATCCTTTAAGAAAAACTATTTCTCTCCAAATATACCTAAAAATCACCAAAAAATTTACAAAACAACCCAAAACATAGATATGTGAAATGAGCAAAGCGATTCTTGATTGCTTGAAACGTCAACGAGATATTTGCATAAAAAACATACTACCCAGCCAAAATACGGCTTTCATGTGTACCCCCGCCTTAAGAGGAAGTTTTTAAGGTCATTCAAGCTGTAGCTACCGTCAAGCTAATAGGTGTGAAGAAAATCACAAGTTTAACACGTATGTCAAGATAACAAATGAAAACAGCAATTGCATGGCGTTATAGGATGAAAACAAGCTTAGCGCCAAAACGAGGCTATGCCTCGTGCGAGTCTAAGAAATGCCTCCCAAAAGGGAGGCAAAGAGCTTTTCACCTCCTACTTAAAGTTAGTTGCATCGAAGAGATGTTGGAGGCTCCTCGTGCGGGTGGACCGGTGAGGGTGGGACTCTGCAGAGACTCTGCTCCCGTTAACCCTACCCCCATGAGGGGGGTAGGGGGGAGCAGAGAACGAGGAGCATTTTGCTTGAATTATTTTTCGTTTTTTCCCTTTTAATAAACATGTTTAAAACACGCGTTTTAACCTGTATCCATATCAGATAAATATATCTGGCATTAAAAACTTGATTTAAACGTCAAGAATATTCGAAATTGTCCGCCTTTAAGGCGGGGGTACACGTGAATTTAAGTGAAATTTTGGTAAGTTTAAAGAGAGGTTGAAAGGGAAAAAAAAGGGTTATGGAACACCACCAGACAGTTGCCTGACCGCACAATGGCACCCCAGGTTGTTGGGCAACTGTTTGGAGTGTATGAACCAATTTTTAATTTCAAACTCTAATTTTAAAACAACACCAAATCTTCAAAATTTCCTATTTCCATCAATTTTACTAATCCTTTAAGAAAAACTATTTCTCTCCAAATATACCTAAAAATCACCAAAAAATTTACAAAACAACCCAAAACATAGATATGTGAAATGAGCAAAGCGATTCTTGATTGCTTGAAACGTCAACGAGATATTTGCATAAAAAACATACTACCCAGCCAAAATACGGCTTTCATGTGTACCCCCGCCTTAAGAGGAAGTTTTTAAGGTCATTCAAGCTGTAGCTACCGTCAAGCTAATAGGTGTGAAGAAAATCACAAGTTTAACACGTATGTCAAGATAACAAATGAAAACAGCAATTGCATGGCGTTATAGGATGAAAACAAGCTTAGCGCCAAAACGAGGCTATGCCTCGTGCGAGTCTAAGAAATGCCTCCCAAAAGGGAGGCAAAGAGCTTTTCACCTCCTACTTAAAGTTAGTTGCATCGAAGAGATGTTGGAGGCTCCTCGTGCGGGTGGACCGGTGAGGGTGGGACTCTGCAGAGACTCTGCTCCCGTTAACCCTACCCCCATGAGGGGGGTAGGGGGGAGCAGAGAACGAGGAGCATTTTGCTTGAATTATTTTTCGTTTTTTCCCTTTTAATAAACATGTTTAAAACACGCGTTTTAACCTGTATCCATATCAGATAAATATATCTGGCATTAAAAACTTGATTTAAACGTCAAGAATATTCGAAATTGTCCGCCTTTAAGGCGGGGGTACACGTGAATTTAAGTGAAATTTTGGTAAGTTTAAAGAGAGGTTGAAAGGGAAAAAAAAGGGTTATGGAACACCACCAGACAGTTGCCTGACCGCACAATGGCACCCCAGGTTGTTGGGCAACTGTTTGGAGTGTATGAACCAATTTTTAATTTCAAACTCTAATTTTAAAACAACACCAAATCTTCAAAATTTCCTATTTCCATCAATTTTACTAATCCTTTAAGAAAAACTATTTCTCTCCAAATATACCTAAAAATCACCAAAAAATTTACAAAACAACCCAAAACATAGATATGTGAAATGAGCAAAGCGATTCTTGATTGCTTGAAACGTCAACGAGATATTTGCATAAAAAACATACTACCCAGCCAAAATACGGCTTTCATGTGTACCCCCGCCTTAAGAGGAAGTTTTTAAGGTCATTCAAGCTGTAGCTACCGTCAAGCTAATAGGTGTGAAGAAAATCACAAGTTTAACACGTATGTCAAGATAACAAATGAAAACAGCAATTGCATGGCGTTATAGGATGAAAACAAGCTTAGCGCCAAAACGAGGCTATGCCTCGTGCGAGTCTAAGAAATGCCTCCCAAAAGGGAGGCAAAGAGCTTTTCACCTCCTACTTAAAGTTAGTTGCATCGAAGAGATGTTGGAGGCTCCTCGTGCGGGTGGACCGGTGAGGGTGGGACTCTGCAGAGACTCTGCTCCCGTTAACCCTACCCCCATGAGGGGGGTAGGGGGGAGCAGAGAACGAGGAGCATTTTGCTTGAATTATTTTTCGTTTTTTCCCTTTTAATAAACATGTTTAAAACACGCGTTTTAACCTGTATCCATATCAGATAAATATATCTGGCATTAAAAACTTGATTTAAACGTCAAGAATATTCGAAATTGTCCGCCTTTAAGGCGGGGGTACACGTGAATTTAAGTGAAATTTTGGTAAGTTTAAAGAGAGGTTGAAAGGGAAAAAAAAGGGTTATGGAACACCACCAGACAGTTGCCTGACCGCACAATGGCACCCCAGGTTGTTGGGCAACTGTTTGGAGTGTATGAACCAATTTTTAATTTCAAACTCTAATTTTAAAACAACACCAAATCTTCAAAATTTCCTATTTCCATCAATTTTACTAATCCTTTAAGAAAAACTATTTCTCTCCAAATATACCTAAAAATCACCAAAAAATTTACAAAACAACCCAAAACATAGATATGTGAAATGAGCAAAGCGATTCTTGATTGCTTGAAACGTCAACGAGATATTTGCATAAAAAACATACTACCCAGCCAAAATACGGCTTTCATGTGTACCCCCGCCTTAAGAGGAAGTTTTTAAGGTCATTCAAGCTGTAGCTACCGTCAAGCTAATAGGTGTGAAGAAAATCACAAGTTTAACACGTATGTCAAGATAACAAATGAAAACAGCAATTGCATGGCGTTATAGGATGAAAACAAGCTTAGCGCCAAAACGAGGCTATGCCTCGTGCGAGTCTAAGAAATGCCTCCCAAAAGGGAGGCAAAGAGCTTTTCACCTCCTACTTAAAGTTAGTTGCATCGAAGAGATGTTGGAGGCTCCTCGTGCGGGTGGACCGGTGAGGGTGGGACTCTGCAGAGACTCTGCTCCCGTTAACCCTACCCCCATGAGGGGGGTAGGGGGGAGCAGAGAACGAGGAGCATTTTGCTTGAATTATTTTTCGTTTTTTCCCTTTTAATAAACATGTTTAAAACACGCGTTTTAACCTGTATCCATATCAGATAAATATATCTGGCATTAAAAACTTGATTTAAACGTCAAGAATATTCGAAATTGTCCGCCTTTAAGGCGGGGGTACACGTGAATTTAAGTGAAATTTTGGTAAGTTTAAAGAGAGGTTGAAAGGGAAAAAAAAGGGTTATGGAACACCACCAGACAGTTGCCTGACCGCACAATGGCACCCCAGGTTGTTGGGCAACTGTTTGGAGTGTATGAACCAATTTTTAATTTCAAACTCTAATTTTAAAACAACACCAAATCTTCAAAATTTCCTATTTCCATCAATTTTACTAATCCTTTAAGAAAAACTATTTCTCTCCAAATATACCTAAAAATCACCAAAAAATTTACAAAACAACCCAAAACATAGATATGTGAAATGAGCAAAGCGATTCTTGATTGCTTGAAACGTCAACGAGATATTTGCATAAAAAACATACTACCCAGCCAAAATACGGCTTTCATGTGTACCCCCGCCTTAAGAGGAAGTTTTTAAGGTCATTCAAGCTGTAGCTACCGTCAAGCTAATAGGTGTGAAGAAAATCACAAGTTTAACACGTATGTCAAGATAACAAATGAAAACAGCAATTGCATGGCGTTATAGGATGAAAACAAGCTTAGCGCCAAAACGAGGCTATGCCTCGTGCGAGTCTAAGAAATGCCTCCCAAAAGGGAGGCAAAGAGCTTTTCACCTCCTACTTAAAGTTAGTTGCATCGAAGAGATGTTGGAGGCTCCTCGTGCGGGTGGACCGGTGAGGGTGGGACTCTGCAGAGACTCTGCTCCCGTTAACCCTACCCCCATGAGGGGGGTAGGGGGGAGCAGAGAACGAGGAGCATTTTGCTTGAATTATTTTTCGTTTTTTCCCTTTTAATAAACATGTTTAAAACACGCGTTTTAACCTGTATCCATATCAGATAAATATATCTGGCATTAAAAACTTGATTTAAACGTCAAGAATATTCGAAATTGTCCGCCTTTAAGGCGGGGGTACACGTGAATTTAAGTGAAATTTTGGTAAGTTTAAAGAGAGGTTGAAAGGGAAAAAAAAGGGTTATGGAACACCACCAGACAGTTGCCTGACCGCACAATGGCACCCCAGGTTGTTGGGCAACTGTTTGGAGTGTATGAACCAATTTTTAATTTCAAACTCTAATTTTAAAACAACACCAAATCTTCAAAATTTCCTATTTCCATCAATTTTACTAATCCTTTAAGAAAAACTATTTCTCTCCAAATATACCTAAAAATCACCAAAAAATTTACAAAACAACCCAAAACATAGATATGTGAAATGAGCAAAGCGATTCTTGATTGCTTGAAACGTCAACGAGATATTTGCATAAAAAACATACTACCCAGCCAAAATACGGCTTTCATGTGTACCCCCGCCTTAAGAGGAAGTTTTTAAGGTCATTCAAGCTGTAGCTACCGTCAAGCTAATAGGTGTGAAGAAAATCACAAGTTTAACACGTATGTCAAGATAACAAATGAAAACAGCAATTGCATGGCGTTATAGGATGAAAACAAGCTTAGCGCCAAAACGAGGCTATGCCTCGTGCGAGTCTAAGAAATGCCTCCCAAAAGGGAGGCAAAGAGCTTTTCACCTCCTACTTAAAGTTAGTTGCATCGAAGAGATGTTGGAGGCTCCTCGTGCGGGTGGACCGGTGAGGGTGGGACTCTGCAGAGACTCTGCTCCCGTTAACCCTACCCCCATGAGGGGGGTAGGGGGGAGCAGAGAACGAGGAGCATTTTGCTTGAATTATTTTTCGTTTTTTCCCTTTTAATAAACATGTTTAAAACACGCGTTTTAACCTGTATCCATATCAGATAAATATATCTGGCATTAAAAACTTGATTTAAACGTCAAGAATATTCGAAATTGTCCGCCTTTAAGGCGGGGGTACACGTGAATTTAAGTGAAATTTTGGTAAGTTTAAAGAGAGGTTGAAAGGGAAAAAAAAGGGTTATGGAACACCACCAGACAGTTGCCTGACCGCACAATGGCACCCCAGGTTGTTGGGCAACTGTTTGGAGTGTATGAACCAATTTTTAATTTCAAACTCTAATTTTAAAACAACACCAAATCTTCAAAATTTCCTATTTCCATCAATTTTACTAATCCTTTAAGAAAAACTATTTCTCTCCAAATATACCTAAAAATCACCAAAAAATTTACAAAACAACCCAAAACATAGATATGTGAAATGAGCAAAGCGATTCTTGATTGCTTGAAACGTCAACGAGATATTTGCATAAAAAACATACTACCCAGCCAAAATACGGCTTTCATGTGTACCCCCGCCTTAAGAGGAAGTTTTTAAGGTCATTCAAGCTGTAGCTACCGTCAAGCTAATAGGTGTGAAGAAAATCACAAGTTTAACACGTATGTCAAGATAACAAATGAAAACAGCAATTGCATGGCGTTATAGGATGAAAACAAGCTTAGCGCCAAAACGAGGCTATGCCTCGTGCGAGTCTAAGAAATGCCTCCCAAAAGGGAGGCAAAGAGCTTTTCACCTCCTACTTAAAGTTAGTTGCATCGAAGAGATGTTGGAGGCTCCTCGTGCGGGTGGACCGGTGAGGGTGGGACTCTGCAGAGACTCTGCTCCCGTTAACCCTACCCCCATGAGGGGGGTAGGGGGGAGCAGAGAACGAGGAGCATTTTGCTTGAATTATTTTTCGTTTTTTCCCTTTTAATAAACATGTTTAAAACACGCGTTTTAACCTGTATCCATATCAGATAAATATATCTGGCATTAAAAACTTGATTTAAACGTCAAGAATATTCGAAATTGTCCGCCTTTAAGGCGGGGGTACACGTGAATTTAAGTGAAATTTTGGTAAGTTTAAAGAGAGGTTGAAAGGGAAAAAAAAGGGTTATGGAACACCACCAGACAGTTGCCTGACCGCACAATGGCACCCCAGGTTGTTGGGCAACTGTTTGGAGTGTATGAACCAATTTTTAATTTCAAACTCTAATTTTAAAACAACACCAAATCTTCAAAATTTCCTATTTCCATCAATTTTACTAATCCTTTAAGAAAAACTATTTCTCTCCAAATATACCTAAAAATCACCAAAAAATTTACAAAACAACCCAAAACATAGATATGTGAAATGAGCAAAGCGATTCTTGATTGCTTGAAACGTCAACGAGATATTTGCATAAAAAACATACTACCCAGCCAAAATACGGCTTTCATGTGTACCCCCGCCTTAAGAGGAAGTTTTTAAGGTCATTCAAGCTGTAGCTACCGTCAAGCTAATAGGTGTGAAGAAAATCACAAGTTTAACACGTATGTCAAGATAACAAATGAAAACAGCAATTGCATGGCGTTATAGGATGAAAACAAGCTTAGCGCCAAAACGAGGCTATGCCTCGTGCGAGTCTAAGAAATGCCTCCCAAAAGGGAGGCAAAGAGCTTTTCACCTCCTACTTAAAGTTAGTTGCATCGAAGAGATGTTGGAGGCTCCTCGTGCGGGTGGACCGGTGAGGGTGGGACTCTGCAGAGACTCTGCTCCCGTTAACCCTACCCCCATGAGGGGGGTAGGGGGGAGCAGAGAACGAGGAGCATTTTGCTTGAATTATTTTTCGTTTTTTCCCTTTTAATAAACATGTTTAAAACACGCGTTTTAACCTGTATCCATATCAGATAAATATATCTGGCATTAAAAACTTGATTTAAACGTCAAGAATATTCGAAATTGTCCGCCTTTAAGGCGGGGGTACACGTGAATTTAAGTGAAATTTTGGTAAGTTTAAAGAGAGGTTGAAAGGGAAAAAAAAGGGTTATGGAACACCACCAGACAGTTGCCTGACCGCACAATGGCACCCCAGGTTGTTGGGCAACTGTTTGGAGTGTATGAACCAATTTTTAATTTCAAACTCTAATTTTAAAACAACACCAAATCTTCAAAATTTCCTATTTCCATCAATTTTACTAATCCTTTAAGAAAAACTATTTCTCTCCAAATATACCTAAAAATCACCAAAAAATTTACAAAACAACCCAAAACATAGATATGTGAAATGAGCAAAGCGATTCTTGATTGCTTGAAACGTCAACGAGATATTTGCATAAAAAACATACTACCCAGCCAAAATACGGCTTTCATGTGTACCCCCGCCTTAAGAGGAAGTTTTTAAGGTCATTCAAGCTGTAGCTACCGTCAAGCTAATAGGTGTGAAGAAAATCACAAGTTTAACACGTATGTCAAGATAACAAATGAAAACAGCAATTGCATGGCGTTATAGGATGAAAACAAGCTTAGCGCCAAAACGAGGCTATGCCTCGTGCGAGTCTAAGAAATGCCTCCCAAAAGGGAGGCAAAGAGCTTTTCACCTCCTACTTAAAGTTAGTTGCATCGAAGAGATGTTGGAGGCTCCTCGTGCGGGTGGACCGGTGAGGGTGGGACTCTGCAGAGACTCTGCTCCCGTTAACCCTACCCCCATGAGGGGGGTAGGGGGGAGCAGAGAACGAGGAGCATTTTGCTTGAATTATTTTTCGTTTTTTCCCTTTTAATAAACATGTTTAAAACACGCGTTTTAACCTGTATCCATATCAGATAAATATATCTGGCATTAAAAACTTGATTTAAACGTCAAGAATATTCGAAATTGTCCGCCTTTAAGGCGGGGGTACACGTGAATTTAAGTGAAATTTTGGTAAGTTTAAAGAGAGGTTGAAAGGGAAAAAAAAGGGTTATGGAACACCACCAGACAGTTGCCTGACCGCACAATGGCACCCCAGGTTGTTGGGCAACTGTTTGGAGTGTATGAACCAATTTTTAATTTCAAACTCTAATTTTAAAACAACACCAAATCTTCAAAATTTCCTATTTCCATCAATTTTACTAATCCTTTAAGAAAAACTATTTCTCTCCAAATATACCTAAAAATCACCAAAAAATTTACAAAACAACCCAAAACATAGATATGTGAAATGAGCAAAGCGATTCTTGATTGCTTGAAACGTCAACGAGATATTTGCATAAAAAACATACTACCCAGCCAAAATACGGCTTTCATGTGTACCCCCGCCTTAAGAGGAAGTTTTTAAGGTCATTCAAGCTGTAGCTACCGTCAAGCTAATAGGTGTGAAGAAAATCACAAGTTTAACACGTATGTCAAGATAACAAATGAAAACAGCAATTGCATGGCGTTATAGGATGAAAACAAGCTTAGCGCCAAAACGAGGCTATGCCTCGTGCGAGTCTAAGAAATGCCTCCCAAAAGGGAGGCAAAGAGCTTTTCACCTCCTACTTAAAGTTAGTTGCATCGAAGAGATGTTGGAGGCTCCTCGTGCGGGTGGACCGGTGAGGGTGGGACTCTGCAGAGACTCTGCTCCCGTTAACCCTACCCCCATGAGGGGGGTAGGGGGGAGCAGAGAACGAGGAGCATTTTGCTTGAATTATTTTTCGTTTTTTCCCTTTTAATAAACATGTTTAAAACACGCGTTTTAACCTGTATCCATATCAGATAAATATATCTGGCATTAAAAACTTGATTTAAACGTCAAGAATATTCGAAATTGTCCGCCTTTAAGGCGGGGGTACACGTGAATTTAAGTGAAATTTTGGTAAGTTTAAAGAGAGGTTGAAAGGGAAAAAAAAGGGTTATGGAACACCACCAGACAGTTGCCTGACCGCACAATGGCACCCCAGGTTGTTGGGCAACTGTTTGGAGTGTATGAACCAATTTTTAATTTCAAACTCTAATTTTAAAACAACACCAAATCTTCAAAATTTCCTATTTCCATCAATTTTACTAATCCTTTAAGAAAAACTATTTCTCTCCAAATATACCTAAAAATCACCAAAAAATTTACAAAACAACCCAAAACATAGATATGTGAAATGAGCAAAGCGATTCTTGATTGCTTGAAACGTCAACGAGATATTTGCATAAAAAACATACTACCCAGCCAAAATACGGCTTTCATGTGTACCCCCGCCTTAAGAGGAAGTTTTTAAGGTCATTCAAGCTGTAGCTACCGTCAAGCTAATAGGTGTGAAGAAAATCACAAGTTTAACACGTATGTCAAGATAACAAATGAAAACAGCAATTGCATGGCGTTATAGGATGAAAACAAGCTTAGCGCCAAAACGAGGCTATGCCTCGTGCGAGTCTAAGAAATGCCTCCCAAAAGGGAGGCAAAGAGCTTTTCACCTCCTACTTAAAGTTAGTTGCATCGAAGAGATGTTGGAGGCTCCTCGTGCGGGTGGACCGGTGAGGGTGGGACTCTGCAGAGACTCTGCTCCCGTTAACCCTACCCCCATGAGGGGGGTAGGGGGGAGCAGAGAACGAGGAGCATTTTGCTTGAATTATTTTTCGTTTTTTCCCTTTTAATAAACATGTTTAAAACACGCGTTTTAACCTGTATCCATATCAGATAAATATATCTGGCATTAAAAACTTGATTTAAACGTCAAGAATATTCGAAATTGTCCGCCTTTAAGGCGGGGGTACACGTGAATTTAAGTGAAATTTTGGTAAGTTTAAAGAGAGGTTGAAAGGGAAAAAAAAGGGTTATGGAACACCACCAGACAGTTGCCTGACCGCACAATGGCACCCCAGGTTGTTGGGCAACTGTTTGGAGTGTATGAACCAATTTTTAATTTCAAACTCTAATTTTAAAACAACACCAAATCTTCAAAATTTCCTATTTCCATCAATTTTACTAATCCTTTAAGAAAAACTATTTCTCTCCAAATATACCTAAAAATCACCAAAAAATTTACAAAACAACCCAAAACATAGATATGTGAAATGAGCAAAGCGATTCTTGATTGCTTGAAACGTCAACGAGATATTTGCATAAAAAACATACTACCCAGCCAAAATACGGCTTTCATGTGTACCCCCGCCTTAAGAGGAAGTTTTTAAGGTCATTCAAGCTGTAGCTACCGTCAAGCTAATAGGTGTGAAGAAAATCACAAGTTTAACACGTATGTCAAGATAACAAATGAAAACAGCAATTGCATGGCGTTATAGGATGAAAACAAGCTTAGCGCCAAAACGAGGCTATGCCTCGTGCGAGTCTAAGAAATGCCTCCCAAAAGGGAGGCAAAGAGCTTTTCACCTCCTACTTAAAGTTAGTTGCATCGAAGAGATGTTGGAGGCTCCTCGTGCGGGTGGACCGGTGAGGGTGGGACTCTGCAGAGACTCTGCTCCCGTTAACCCTACCCCCATGAGGGGGGTAGGGGGGAGCAGAGAACGAGGAGCATTTTGCTTGAATTATTTTTCGTTTTTTCCCTTTTAATAAACATGTTTAAAACACGCGTTTTAACCTGTATCCATATCAGATAAATATATCTGGCATTAAAAACTTGATTTAAACGTCAAGAATATTCGAAATTGTCCGCCTTTAAGGCGGGGGTACACGTGAATTTAAGTGAAATTTTGGTAAGTTTAAAGAGAGGTTGAAAGGGAAAAAAAAGGGTTATGGAACACCACCAGACAGTTGCCTGACCGCACAATGGCACCCCAGGTTGTTGGGCAACTGTTTGGAGTGTATGAACCAATTTTTAATTTCAAACTCTAATTTTAAAACAACACCAAATCTTCAAAATTTCCTATTTCCATCAATTTTACTAATCCTTTAAGAAAAACTATTTCTCTCCAAATATACCTAAAAATCACCAAAAAATTTACAAAACAACCCAAAACATAGATATGTGAAATGAGCAAAGCGATTCTTGATTGCTTGAAACGTCAACGAGATATTTGCATAAAAAACATACTACCCAGCCAAAATACGGCTTTCATGTGTACCCCCGCCTTAAGAGGAAGTTTTTAAGGTCATTCAAGCTGTAGCTACCGTCAAGCTAATAGGTGTGAAGAAAATCACAAGTTTAACACGTATGTCAAGATAACAAATGAAAACAGCAATTGCATGGCGTTATAGGATGAAAACAAGCTTAGCGCCAAAACGAGGCTATGCCTCGTGCGAGTCTAAGAAATGCCTCCCAAAAGGGAGGCAAAGAGCTTTTCACCTCCTACTTAAAGTTAGTTGCATCGAAGAGATGTTGGAGGCTCCTCGTGCGGGTGGACCGGTGAGGGTGGGACTCTGCAGAGACTCTGCTCCCGTTAACCCTACCCCCATGAGGGGGGTAGGGGGGAGCAGAGAACGAGGAGCATTTTGCTTGAATTATTTTTCGTTTTTTCCCTTTTAATAAACATGTTTAAAACACGCGTTTTAACCTGTATCCATATCAGATAAATATATCTGGCATTAAAAACTTGATTTAAACGTCAAGAATATTCGAAATTGTCCGCCTTTAAGGCGGGGGTACACGTGAATTTAAGTGAAATTTTGGTAAGTTTAAAGAGAGGTTGAAAGGGAAAAAAAAGGGTTATGGAACACCACCAGACAGTTGCCTGACCGCACAATGGCACCCCAGGTTGTTGGGCAACTGTTTGGAGTGTATGAACCAATTTTTAATTTCAAACTCTAATTTTAAAACAACACCAAATCTTCAAAATTTCCTATTTCCATCAATTTTACTAATCCTTTAAGAAAAACTATTTCTCTCCAAATATACCTAAAAATCACCAAAAAATTTACAAAACAACCCAAAACATAGATATGTGAAATGAGCAAAGCGATTCTTGATTGCTTGAAACGTCAACGAGATATTTGCATAAAAAACATACTACCCAGCCAAAATACGGCTTTCATGTGTACCCCCGCCTTAAGAGGAAGTTTTTAAGGTCATTCAAGCTGTAGCTACCGTCAAGCTAATAGGTGTGAAGAAAATCACAAGTTTAACACGTATGTCAAGATAACAAATGAAAACAGCAATTGCATGGCGTTATAGGATGAAAACAAGCTTAGCGCCAAAACGAGGCTATGCCTCGTGCGAGTCTAAGAAATGCCTCCCAAAAGGGAGGCAAAGAGCTTTTCACCTCCTACTTAAAGTTAGTTGCATCGAAGAGATGTTGGAGGCTCCTCGTGCGGGTGGACCGGTGAGGGTGGGACTCTGCAGAGACTCTGCTCCCGTTAACCCTACCCCCATGAGGGGGGTAGGGGGGAGCAGAGAACGAGGAGCATTTTGCTTGAATTATTTTTCGTTTTTTCCCTTTTAATAAACATGTTTAAAACACGCGTTTTAACCTGTATCCATATCAGATAAATATATCTGGCATTAAAAACTTGATTTAAACGTCAAGAATATTCGAAATTGTCCGCCTTTAAGGCGGGGGTACACGTGAATTTAAGTGAAATTTTGGTAAGTTTAAAGAGAGGTTGAAAGGGAAAAAAAAGGGTTATGGAACACCACCAGACAGTTGCCTGACCGCACAATGGCACCCCAGGTTGTTGGGCAACTGTTTGGAGTGTATGAACCAATTTTTAATTTCAAACTCTAATTTTAAAACAACACCAAATCTTCAAAATTTCCTATTTCCATCAATTTTACTAATCCTTTAAGAAAAACTATTTCTCTCCAAATATACCTAAAAATCACCAAAAAATTTACAAAACAACCCAAAACATAGATATGTGAAATGAGCAAAGCGATTCTTGATTGCTTGAAACGTCAACGAGATATTTGCATAAAAAACATACTACCCAGCCAAAATACGGCTTTCATGTGTACCCCCGCCTTAAGAGGAAGTTTTTAAGGTCATTCAAGCTGTAGCTACCGTCAAGCTAATAGGTGTGAAGAAAATCACAAGTTTAACACGTATGTCAAGATAACAAATGAAAACAGCAATTGCATGGCGTTATAGGATGAAAACAAGCTTAGCGCCAAAACGAGGCTATGCCTCGTGCGAGTCTAAGAAATGCCTCCCAAAAGGGAGGCAAAGAGCTTTTCACCTCCTACTTAAAGTTAGTTGCATCGAAGAGATGTTGGAGGCTCCTCGTGCGGGTGGACCGGTGAGGGTGGGACTCTGCAGAGACTCTGCTCCCGTTAACCCTACCCCCATGAGGGGGGTAGGGGGGAGCAGAGAACGAGGAGCATTTTGCTTGAATTATTTTTCGTTTTTTCCCTTTTAATAAACATGTTTAAAACACGCGTTTTAACCTGTATCCATATCAGATAAATATATCTGGCATTAAAAACTTGATTTAAACGTCAAGAATATTCGAAATTGTCCGCCTTTAAGGCGGGGGTACACGTGAATTTAAGTGAAATTTTGGTAAGTTTAAAGAGAGGTTGAAAGGGAAAAAAAAGGGTTATGGAACACCACCAGACAGTTGCCTGACCGCACAATGGCACCCCAGGTTGTTGGGCAACTGTTTGGAGTGTATGAACCAATTTTTAATTTCAAACTCTAATTTTAAAACAACACCAAATCTTCAAAATTTCCTATTTCCATCAATTTTACTAATCCTTTAAGAAAAACTATTTCTCTCCAAATATACCTAAAAATCACCAAAAAATTTACAAAACAACCCAAAACATAGATATGTGAAATGAGCAAAGCGATTCTTGATTGCTTGAAACGTCAACGAGATATTTGCATAAAAAACATACTACCCAGCCAAAATACGGCTTTCATGTGTACCCCCGCCTTAAGAGGAAGTTTTTAAGGTCATTCAAGCTGTAGCTACCGTCAAGCTAATAGGTGTGAAGAAAATCACAAGTTTAACACGTATGTCAAGATAACAAATGAAAACAGCAATTGCATGGCGTTATAGGATGAAAACAAGCTTAGCGCCAAAACGAGGCTATGCCTCGTGCGAGTCTAAGAAATGCCTCCCAAAAGGGAGGCAAAGAGCTTTTCACCTCCTACTTAAAGTTAGTTGCATCGAAGAGATGTTGGAGGCTCCTCGTGCGGGTGGACCGGTGAGGGTGGGACTCTGCAGAGACTCTGCTCCCGTTAACCCTACCCCCATGAGGGGGGTAGGGGGGAGCAGAGAACGAGGAGCATTTTGCTTGAATTATTTTTCGTTTTTTCCCTTTTAATAAACATGTTTAAAACACGCGTTTTAACCTGTATCCATATCAGATAAATATATCTGGCATTAAAAACTTGATTTAAACGTCAAGAATATTCGAAATTGTCCGCCTTTAAGGCGGGGGTACACGTGAATTTAAGTGAAATTTTGGTAAGTTTAAAGAGAGGTTGAAAGGGAAAAAAAAGGGTTATGGAACACCACCAGACAGTTGCCTGACCGCACAATGGCACCCCAGGTTGTTGGGCAACTGTTTGGAGTGTATGAACCAATTTTTAATTTCAAACTCTAATTTTAAAACAACACCAAATCTTCAAAATTTCCTATTTCCATCAATTTTACTAATCCTTTAAGAAAAACTATTTCTCTCCAAATATACCTAAAAATCACCAAAAAATTTACAAAACAACCCAAAACATAGATATGTGAAATGAGCAAAGCGATTCTTGATTGCTTGAAACGTCAACGAGATATTTGCATAAAAAACATACTACCCAGCCAAAATACGGCTTTCATGTGTACCCCCGCCTTAAGAGGAAGTTTTTAAGGTCATTCAAGCTGTAGCTACCGTCAAGCTAATAGGTGTGAAGAAAATCACAAGTTTAACACGTATGTCAAGATAACAAATGAAAACAGCAATTGCATGGCGTTATAGGATGAAAACAAGCTTAGCGCCAAAACGAGGCTATGCCTCGTGCGAGTCTAAGAAATGCCTCCCAAAAGGGAGGCAAAGAGCTTTTCACCTCCTACTTAAAGTTAGTTGCATCGAAGAGATGTTGGAGGCTCCTCGTGCGGGTGGACCGGTGAGGGTGGGACTCTGCAGAGACTCTGCTCCCGTTAACCCTACCCCCATGAGGGGGGTAGGGGGGAGCAGAGAACGAGGAGCATTTTGCTTGAATTATTTTTCGTTTTTTCCCTTTTAATAAACATGTTTAAAACACGCGTTTTAACCTGTATCCATATCAGATAAATATATCTGGCATTAAAAACTTGATTTAAACGTCAAGAATATTCGAAATTGTCCGCCTTTAAGGCGGGGGTACACGTGAATTTAAGTGAAATTTTGGTAAGTTTAAAGAGAGGTTGAAAGGGAAAAAAAAGGGTTATGGAACACCACCAGACAGTTGCCTGACCGCACAATCACCCCAGGTTGTTGGGCAACTGTTTGGAGTGTATGAACCAATTTTTAATTTCAAACTCTAATTTTAAAACAACACCAAATCTTCAAAATTTCCTATTTCCATCAATTTTACTAATCCTTTAAGAAAAACTATTTCTCTCCAAATATACCTAAAAATCACCAAAAAATTTACAAAACAACCCAAAACATAGATATGTGAAATGAGCAAAGAGATTCTTGATTGCTTGAAACGTCAACGAGATATTTGCATAAAAAACATACTACCCAGCCAAAATACGGCTTTCATGTGTACCCCCGCCTTAAGAGGAAGTTTTTAAGGTCATTCAAGCTGTAGCTACCGTCAAGCTAATAGGTGTGAAGAAAATCACAAGTTTAACACGTATGTCAAGATAACAAATGAAAACAGCAATTGCATGGCGTTATAGGATGAAAACAAGCTTAGCGCCAAAACGAGGCTATGCCTCGTGCGAGTCTAAGAAATGCCTCCCAAAAGGGAGGCAAAGAGCTTTTCACCTCCTACTTAAAGTTAGTTGCATCGAAGAGATGTTGGAGGCTCCTCGTGCGGGTGGACCGGTGAGGGTGGGACTTTGCAGAGACTCTGCTCCCGTTAACCCTACCCCCATGAGGGGGGTAGGGGGGAGCAGAGAACGAGGAGCATTTTGCTTGAATTATTTTTCGTTTTTTCCCTTTTAATAAACATGTTTAAAACACGCGTTTTAACCTGTATCCATATCAGATAAATATATCTGGCATTAAAAACTTGATTTAAACGTCAAGAATATTCGAAATTGTCCGCCTTTAAGGCGGGGGTACACGTGAATTTAAGTGAAATTTTGGTAAGTTTAAAGAGAGGTTGAAAGGGAAAAAAAAGGGTTATGGAACACCACCAGACAGTTGCCTGACCGCACAATGGCACCCCAGGTTGTTGGGCAACTGTTTGGAGTGTATGAACCAATTTTTAATTTCAAACTCTAATTTTAAAACAACACCAAATCTTCAAAATTTCCTATTTCCATCAATTTTACTAATCCTTTAAGAAAAACTATTTCTCTCCAAATATACCTAAAAATCACCAAAAAATTTACAAAACAACCCAAAACATAGATATGTGAAATGAGCAAAGAGATTCTTGATTGCTTGAAACGTCAACGAGATATTTGCATAAAAAACATACTACCCAGCCAAAATACGGCTTTCATGTGTACCCCCGCCTTAAGAGGAAGTTTTTAAGGTCATTCAAGCTGTAGCTACCGTCAAGCTAATAGGTGTGAAGAAAATCACAAGTTTAACACGTATGTCAAGATAACAAATGAAAACAGCAATTGCATGGCGTTATAGGATGAAAACAAGCTTAGCGCCAAAACGAGGCTATGCCTCGTGCGAGTCTAAGAAATGCCTCCCAAAAGGGAGGCAAAGAGCTTTTCACCTCCTACTTAAAGTTAGTTGCATCGAAGAGATGTTGGAGGCTCCTCGTGCGGGTGGACCGGTGAGGGTGGGACTCTGCAGAGACTCTGCTCCCGTTAACCCTACCCCCATGAGGGGGGTAGGGGGGAGCAGAGAACGAGGAGCATTTTGCTTGAATTATTTTTCGTTTTTTCCCTTTTAATAAACATGTTTAAAACACGCGTTTTAACCTGTATCCATATCAGATAAATATATCTGGCATTAAAAACTTGATTTAAACGTCAAGAATATTCGAAATTGTCCGCCTTTAAGGCGGGGGTACACGTGAATTTAAGTGAAATTTTGGTAAGTTTAAAGAGAGGTTGAAAGGGAAAAAAAAGGGTTATGGAACACCACCAGACAGTTGCCTGACCGCACAATGGCACCCCAGGTTGTTGGGCAACTGTTTGGAGTGTATGAACCAATTTTTAATTTCAAACTCTAATTTTAAAACAACACCAAATCTTCAAAATTTCCTATTTCCATCAATTTTACTAATCCTTTAAGAAAAACTATTTCTCTCCAAATATACCTAAAAATCACCAAAAAATTTACAAAACAACCCAAAACATAGATATGTGAAATGAGCAAAGAGATTCTTGATTGCTTGAAACGTCAACGAGATATTTGCATAAAAAACATACTACCCAGCCAAAATACGGCTTTCATGTGTACCCCCGCCTTAAGAGGAAGTTTTTAAGGTCATTCAAGCTGTAGCTACCGTCAAGCTAATAGGTGTGAAGAAAATCACAAGTTTAACACGTATGTCAAGATAACAAATGAAAACAGCAATTGCATGGCGTTATAGGATGAAAACAAGCTTAGCGCCAAAACGAGGCTATGCCTCGTGCGAGTCTAAGAAATGCCTCCCAAAAGGGAGGCAAAGAGCTTTTCACCTCCTACTTAAAGTTAGTTGCATCGAAGAGATGTTGGAGGCTCCTCGTGCGGGTGGACCGGTGAGGGTGGGACTCTGCAGAGACTCTGCTCCCGTTAACCCTACCCCCATGAGGGGGGTAGGGGGGAGCAGAGAACGAGGAGCATTTTGCTTGAATTATTTTTCGTTTTTTCCCTTTTAATAAACATGTTTAAAACACGCGTTTTAACCTGTATCCATATCAGATAAATATATCTGGCATTAAAAACTTGATTTAAACGTCAAGAATATTCGAAATTGTCCGCCTTTAAGGCGGGGGTACACGTGAATTTAAGTGAAATTTTGGTAAGTTTAAAGAGAGGTTGAAAGGGAAAAAAAAGGGTTATGGAACACCACCAGACAGTTGCCTGACCGCACAATGGCACCCCAGGTTGTTGGGCAACTGTTTGGAGTGTATGAACCAATTTTTAATTTCAAACTCTAATTTTAAAACAACACCAAATCTTCAAAATTTCCTATTTCCATCAATTTTACTAATCCTTTAAGAAAAACTATTTCTCTCCAAATATACCTAAAAATCACCAAAAAATTTACAAAACAACCCAAAACATAGATATGTGAAATGAGCAAAGAGATTCTTGATTGCTTGAAACGTCAACGAGATATTTGCATAAAAAACATACTACCCAGCCAAAATACGGCTTTCATGTGTACCCCCGCCTTAAGAGGAAGTTTTTAAGGTCATTCAAGCTGTAGCTACCGTCAAGCTAATAGGTGTGAAGAAAATCACAAGTTTAACACGTATGTCAAGATAACAAATGAAAACAGCAATTGCATGGCGTTATAGGATGAAAACAAGCTTAGCGCCAAAACGAGGCTATGCCTCGTGCGAGTCTAAGAAATGCCTCCCAAAAGGGAGGCAAAGAGCTTTTCACCTCCTACTTAAAGTTAGTTGCATCGAAGAGATGTTGGAGGCTCCTCGTGCGGGTGGACCGGTGAGGGTGGGACTCTGCAGAGACTCTGCTCCCGTTAACCCTACCCCCATGAGGGGGGTAGGGGGGAGCAGAGAACGAGGAGCATTTTGCTTGAATTATTTTTCGTTTTTTCCCTTTTAATAAACATGTTTAAAACACGCGTTTTAACCTGTATCCATATCAGATAAATATATCTGGCATTAAAAACTTGATTTAAACGTCAAGAATATTCGAAATTGTCCGCCTTTAAGGCGGGGGTACACGTGAATTTAAGTGAAATTTTGGTAAGTTTAAAGAGAGGTTGAAAGGGAAAAAAAAGGGTTATGGAACACCACCAGACAGTTGCCTGACCGCACAATGGCACCCCAGGTTGTTGGGCAACTGTTTGGAGTGTATGAACCAATTTTTAATTTCAAACTCTAATTTTAAAACAACACCAAATCTTCAAAATTTCCTATTTCCATCAATTTTACTAATCCTTTAAGAAAAACTATTTCTCTCCAAATATACCTAAAAATCACCAAAAAATTTACAAAACAACCCAAAACATAGATATGTGAAATGAGCAAAGCGATTCTTGATTGCTTGAAACGTCAACGAGATATTTGCATAAAAAACATACTACCCAGCCAAAATACGGCTTTCATGTGTACCCCCGCCTTAAGAGGAAGTTTTTAAGGTCATTCAAGCTGTAGCTACCGTCAAGCTAATAGGTGTGAAGAAAATCACAAGTTTAACACGTATGTCAAGATAACAAATGAAAACAGCAATTGCATGGCGTTATAGGATGAAAACAAGCTTAGCGCCAAAACGAGGCTATGCCTCGTGCGAGTCTAAGAAATGCCTCCCAAAAGGGAGGCAAAGAGCTTTTCACCTCCTACTTAAAGTTAGTTGCATCGAAGAGATGTTGGAGGCTCCTCGTGCGGGTGGACCGGTGAGGGTGGGACTCTGCAGAGACTCTGCTCCCGTTAACCCTACCCCCATGAGGGGGGTAGGGGGGAGCAGAGAACGAGGAGCATTTTGCTTGAATTATTTTTCGTTTTTTCCCTTTTAATAAACATGTTTAAAACACGCGTTTTAACCTGTATCCATATCAGATAAATATATCTGGCATTAAAAACTTGATTTAAACGTCAAGAATATTCGAAATTGTCCGCCTTTAAGGCGGGGGTACACGTGAATTTAAGTGAAATTTTGGTAAGTTTAAAGAGAGGTTGAAAGGGAAAAAAAAGGGTTATGGAACACCACCAACCAATTTTTAATTTCAAACTCTAATTTTAAAACAACACCAAATCTTCAAAATTTCCTATTTCCATCAATTTTACTAATCCTTTAAGAAAAACTATTTCTCTCCAAATATACCTAAAAATCACCAAAAAATTTACAAAACAACCCAAAACATAGATATGTGAAATGAGCAAAGAGATTCTTGATTGCTTGAAACGTCAACGAGATATTTGCATAAAAAACATACTACCCAGCCAAAATACGGCTTTCATGTGTACCCCCGCCTTAAGTAGTGAACAATAAAGACAATAGAGTGTTTATGTTGCGGAACTATCGATCTGTTAGTTGCCCCTTTGACATTTGATGCTCTTAAAACAAACATTTAGACACAGCTGAGTGGGTACTGATGGCCATTTCGAGGGTTTATCCGCCGACACCCTTCTTTCCCCGGCCTTGAGAGCGAAAAACGTTCTGTGCATTCCTTAGCCCTACTTGCTGGCTCAGGTAATAATGCAGGCTGAAATGGTGGAAACAACGGCAGAGTCAACGGCGGACGGGTCATAAGGTACGCGAGGATGTCGTTCGGTTGATATATCATTGTATACTTGGGCAAGCATGAATTTTTTTCGGCATTTCACTGTTAAGGAAACCAGGCTCCCCCTGCCTGTTGAGAGGCTCTCTTGCTTGTATATTCAGTGGTTTGCTTATATGGATGCAATACGTAAAGTGGATTTGTGGAAAAAGGTGTCTTCGCACCGAAATAAACTCCTTGTGTACCGCGGGGAAATAAAGGGTTCGGAAACCTTCTTTAGGACAATTTTGTCCAAAAACTTTTGAATTCCACGAAAGCAATACACCAGCTTTCCATTAGTGACGTGAAAATGTTGCTGTTTACCGGAAAAATTGGGAAAGCACGATCGACGAAATTCCCGCCATTTTTCCAAATTGGAGACTGGCGCTCCACGCAGGCAAAACTCGCGTATTCTTTAAGGCTGGTTGACACGAGTGCATAAGCTTAAGCATAAGCCGACATACGCAGACTCAATAAGATGCCGATAATTTGCACCTTTTTTAGGAGAATTTCTAACCAAAGGCGCTGATTATCAACATCTAACTGCGTATGACGACTATAACAATTAGACCCAATTAGTAACAATTAGACCCGTAGCCCTTTCGGGCTACGGGTCAATAACCCATGAGGCGAAGCCGAATGGGCTATTGACCCGTGGCCCTTGAGGGCAAAGGGTCTAATTGTTTTAGTATCACCCAACTAGTCGGACAGAAATGGCAATCATAGCAAATGTATTAAAGTTGAAAAAAGATTTTTTTGGGACTAAAACGAAAGAAAGCGTCACGTTCGATGGCGCTCGATGACTATTGCTAATAGTCCTCGAGTAGCGTAGCCAATTAAAATGCAGGATTTGCATTAGTCCACTAGTTGGGTAATGCTAAAAGACGGCTTATGCTAGTGGACTGTAACTATCCGCTCCTCTCCCCAATCCCCACACATTCGTCCCAGGCTATCACGGTCTTTGTAGGCCCGTTTCCTGTTTCACTCTGCAAAATGTCAGGTAGCGAGCGTTTTCTCCATTTATATTTGTTCCTGTTTGTACATTTAGTAGCAATTGGAGAAACCACTGCTGCTAGTTGTACGAAGATAAACGACTGCGAGTGTCGAAAGAGCAATGGCAAAACTATGAGCTTGAAGCCAATAGACAGTGCTTCGGGCCCCAAGTGAGTAATTAAAATGTGTTGACTTTGTTCGATGTACGTGTTGAAGTGATAAGCTTATCAAGACTGTTGTTTGAAAATTAAGAGTTGTTGTTCAGAAGTGTGAAGCGACAGTGGCAGTTCTTTTGCAATATTGAAGGAATATTTTAGAAATAAATATAGATCTATCTGTATATGAAACTAAAAAAGATCATAAACTTAAGCTTACACATTATTTGAAGCTCACTCTTTCGCTTTGACATTCTAGGGATGTAGTATACTATAAGCCTACGATTTCAGTCCATACGAGGGGCGTTGGTAACTCTAAAGATGTTACTCTTGATGTAATTAAGTCCTCATCGAAGATCCTTCAAGTGTTGAACAACTGTGCTGGGAAGAATTTTAGGTCAAATTAACTGTCATTGAAACTTTCTTTATGATGGTATTGCCTTGTTATTCTCCAAGATTTCCAGACATAAAGGGAAGTAGTCCAGGCCATACTTATGAATTAAGCTGGAATCCTTGCACAAAATTTTCTGATGGTAAATGTGACAATGTTTTGGTGAGTAATGTTTGGTGAGTAATGTTTGCAAACAGTTTAGCTGCATATAACAGGTGCAGGTGGCCCATGTAAACGATAACTGGCCTAGTGGTTAGTGTGGGATGTGCGGTGGTCTCCTGGTTAGTGCACTCATCTCTGGTCGAGTGGTCTGGGTTTGAGCCCTGGCCAAAGACATTGCATTGTGTTCATGGTAAAGACACTTCACTGTCACAGCACCTCTCTCCACCCAGGTGTCCAACCCAGTGTGATGGACTAGCATCCCATCCAGGCAGGAGTTGAAATACTCCCAGTCGTTTCATGCTAGTACACAAACCGGGATAAACTCTGACTTGATCGGCCACTTGGCTTGTATGCAGACTTAACCTTTTATCTTTTTAGGGTGCTGGATCTGGAATGTGAAGGTCCCAGATTCACAACCTCAACCTCCCTGCCACTAGATGGATTTGTGTTTGATGGTCCCAAATTCCACTCCTCTTTGCTTTGTAAATAGCCCACTAGTTAGGCACAGTTGGGAACTTTAAAGATGATTACCAGTCTGTACTGCGCACTCTCAAAAGTTTGTTTGCATTTTTTGTTTTGCTTGACGTAAGGCATCACAAAATGTAAACTTTTGGCAAATACTTACATGAAGTGAATTCAAAGTTTCCAACCAGCTGCTATTATGGATGCGATGTGATCCAAGCTTTATGCTTCGTTCTTTCTCAATTATCACTTGATGAAAGAACTTCGAAGCGGTAAAAATCAATGAAGCTGTTGGAAAAAGAATTTGAAAGGTCTTAAAGCCGAAGTATGTGGTTCGTATGTATGTGGGAACTTATAATGTTTACAGACATGTGGGTACTGAGACTGCGCAGTATGGACTGGAAATCATCTTTAACAAGTTTCTGTTCAATTTACAATATTTGTTTACCTATTTCAGTGTCTCCAATTAGTACAGCAGTGCTAAACACTTTGAAAGTTACATACCTAAAGTGATTTAGTTACTTTTATAAAAAACATGAAAAACAATTAAATCCCTAGTGACTCTCTTTGTTGTTTTATGCATACTGTAAACATTAATGTTGAACTATTTGTTATCACACCAAAGGGCAATTAATGGCCCGTAGGCACCTTAGAAATTCACTAACTGTGAGAATTAGTTGGCCAACTTGGTCATTTTCCCATTGATTGCAAGACAATAATTTGTAATTACAGAAGTTAAGTTTAAAACATTTTTTCGTGCCTGTGAAAACTTTGCAATTACCTCCTTGGTTAAAAACCTTAATGGACCCCGGAACAATAGTTAAATTTAACTGTTTAATAGATAAATGTAAGGTAGGTGAAGGTAAATTCTGATACTGGAGCCAAGTAGCCCATCAGGCTGGAGCTTATCCCGGTTTCTGTTGCATGAAGTGACTACTGTAGGAGTATTTCTACTACCTGCTGTCCAGGTCGGATGCTAGTCCATCACAGGGTACCCCCTAGTACTAAGTTCGCCGGTATCCATTTTTATTATTCAACAAATTTTAACACTATCCAAATATGGTCATGATGCTCTCGATATCTGTCATCCGTAGGTAACAGATATCCGGCGGTATACGTAGCTTCGTACGTGGGAAGAAAAAGTGATGTGAGAAAATGTTGACAGAGAGATTTACAAGGATTTAGGCTGTTTTGTTATCAATTTGTTGAATAATAAAACAATTATCCTGCTCAATCTCGCGGAATATCGTCTGATTTTACCCGACTCGGCATATGGCCTCGTCGGCTAAGTATCAGATGATATTCCGCGTGATTTCGCAGGATAATTGTTAAATACATGTGGGTAGGGAGACTCACCATAAGACCACAGCGCCTCCTTAGCTAAATGTACAAGTTTGTAATGAAGGTTACATCACATTATGAGTGGGAGTGAGTAGGGGCATGGAGGGGGATGGGGGATGGTCCTAACTGAGAGGACACCAAATTCAAAAGAAACCAAATTAATTAAGGGGATAGCATGATGATAATGTCTTCATTTTGATTGGAACTGTCCCTCAGACGACCTTGAAATTAGAAATGCCACTGGACAAAAAACATAAATTAAAATGTTCTTATATCATTATGTCAGTTGAGAATGTGACTTGACAATAACCCTTTTCACTATTAACTTTTCTCATTTGCATTACAAAATAATCTAGCATTCGGGGCATTTGGGCTATTTTGTATTTTTAGCCTTAAATTGCCTGGCATCCACATTAGATTACATTGTAATGCGAATGAGAATAATTAACCATGAAAAGGGCTATTCTATTGCTCATTTGTCTGTTGCCATTAGGTATTTGTGCCAGCAGAAAAGAGGGAAAAATTCAATTTTATGATAACTGCAGCAGAAATTATCGCGTGCTCATTGGCTAATTTTAATCATCAATATGCGGACAGACACATGAATTTGAAATTCATGCGACGCGTCAGCGAGCGAGAGCTGACAATTCGACCATTTATTATGATCGTAAAAAAAATTGATGTCAGTTTTTAATGAGTCTGTTCTGTTATTGACAATGAATTTCGTCATCACATTGTCAAAGTAATGTGATGACGAAATTTATGATCAATAACAGGACAGACACATGAAAAACTGACGTCAATTTGTTAAACTACCTTCATGGTCATCCCATTTTAGGAAACATAGCGTTGTTGTCTTGTTTAGGTTTTTAACATTAGTTGTAAATGGACTCTGCATCATCCCTCCTAGCTGGCATAAATCTAGTTTCCCCTTTATTTTTTTCCTGGTCTGATAAGGTCCTTCATTGTCTTCTTGGTGATGAATTACATGTATGAAGTAAATTAAAATCATTTGCACTTTCTATTGTTTTCTCACCCATGGTATTTCTTTTTTATTTCTTTTGGTTTGCATTCAATAGGTGTGCCAAAAAGATAGTGGCCTAACTTATCCAGTTGCAAAAGAAGCAAGTAGCTTCAATGAGGAAACTGATGGTTCTATTACTTTGACCTACAAGCCAGTCACATCTACTAATGAACACACCAGGTACAGTGAAAGTCCAGAATAATTCTTATTGTGAACATCAACTGTAGCCCACCACTGGATAGAAATTGCTGTGTTTTACAGTACGTAATAAACGTTAATGCAGATTTATAACTACTGGTAGATACAGTAAGAGTGGTTTTCAATTACATGTATGTGTGCTGTAGTAAATTTTATCCAAAACCAAAGTGATCCCTCTGGTCAACCACAAAAAGCACAGACAATCCAGTGGAGCAATCAACACTCAAAGTAAATACATGTACATGTAGCTGGTGTGAAGTGCGGGGAAATGTGTGAGGGAGTAACGATTGGTTTTGGCTTTACTTCTGATTGGCTAAGAGAGTGTTGCCTGTTTTAGAAACCAATCACAAAGCCCAGTTATCCAAAACCAGAGCAAGTGTGAATTACTTTTGGCACTCAGAAGCAAAAACTGACACCCTTTGCAATCCTAAGGACAGGAGGAGCCACATGGCTCTTTGATGTTGCCTAGGAGATACTAACAGTTAATTATGCTGATGAGATGAGATGCTGAGCCATTGCAGGTACCCTGTCCCTCCCCCCCCCTCCCCCCCCTCCCCGCCCCCCACCTAAGCAGTTTGTAAAGCAGTCGTCTTCTTCCCCATTATTTGTCAGGTTTTCCTGTTGCCCTGTGAGGCTGTGTGGAGGTGCAGTGGCCTCATCATTAGTGCGCTTGACTCCAGATCGAACGGTCTGGGTTCCAGCCCTGGCCATGTACATTGCATTGCGTTCTTGGGGCAAGACACTTTACTCTCACAGTTCCTCTCTTCACCCAGGTGTACAAACGGGTACTGGCGAATTTAATGCTGGGGGTAACCCTGGGATGGCATCCCATGCAGTGGGGAGTGGAAATATTCCTAGTCACTTTATGCTACAGAAACTGGGATAAGCTCCGGCCTGATGGGCCACTTGGCTCATATGCAGACTTAACGTACCTAACATTTTGGTATCCAATTGTAAAGACAATACTCCTGAGTGGAGCAAGAGACATCATGAGAGTAAAGACTGAGTCTAATGCACAAGAACAAGACAAACATTTCACTGGCCAGCTGGAATGAAATCCAGACCAGTAGTACAACATACCACCCACAATGCTGCTGCATCTCCCACACCTTAAATAACAAGGTGCCTGCATGGCTGTGAAATTATGTGGTTCCAGGAAATTTCCATGCCCTCTCCATGGAAGGTTTTGGTGGCTGTGGCAGTGGCAGTGGCATTGTGAGTTACACACAAAAAGTCAGTGACATTTACAACTTACGATAGATGACCCCTCTCACATTCCATCAACCATTGTCATCGGGTGCAAGTCAGGGTGGACAAAAACACAAGAAATTAATTGAAATGTCTACCCTAAACTTGAAGTGGTTGCTATTGTTCATACATGTATGTACTAAAGTGGACTGCAGTAAGGGTCTGCTGCAATCTTAAATATGGCTTTTGTTTTTTTTTATATATAGAACAGCAACAATTACGTTGATTTGCGACAAAACCCAAAATCCTGGGAAACCTGATGCATTTACTGAGGTGAAAGTTAGTGGAACAGAGTCGAAGTATGTAAGTGGTGTTACAGCAATGCTTGTAGGTTCACATTTTGTACATGTGTCTTCCATGGGTCTCGTTCACCATGAAATAATGCTATAATGCCTAACAATAGACCTGAATAGTATTACAAGTTTACTAGTATAATATGTGGGGGGAGGGACCAAAATGTGTCAAAGCAAGGGAGTGGTGTAGGCTAGCACATTGTCTTAGTTGCTTAGAAATTTTATTAGGGAATGAGAAAGGAATTCATCAGCCTACAGTACCAACAACCCTTTTTGCATAATTTATTGAACAACTGCAAATTCTGTCGGTGGGAATGAAACAAGATGTTCGTGAGTTTTGTGGAGAACTAGGTATATTACTGTTGTTAAGATATACCATTCTAAGCTGGAACACAAGACCTTTGGTTATGTCCGAGTGGACAAGCGAAATCAAAGAGGCTTAAGTTCTTAGGGACATTTTATCTGATTTTGTTTTCCTTTTTTTTCCCTCCTGTAATTTTAGCAAATTTTACTTAACCTTGTAATTTTATTGTAAATGTGTATATAAGCCAAGCCTCAATGTGCAAACGGATTCCATTCGTGCTAAAGTATTTTTATAGCCAATTTCGCACGTGCTTATTATGTTAATTCTTAGCATCAATCGCTTTTAATACTGTAATTTTAGCATCATAGAACATTTTTTACCTTGATAATGGAGTGATGTCTACTCCGAAACGTCGGTTTAACTTGTTATCTCTAACTTTTATAGTTTTATGTTTTAAGAAATCTCTTTTAATACGAAATGTGTATATGTAAGTCTTATTGAACCCAGGGCCCCTAAGGATACCAGCCTTGCAGCTAATTGGGCTACCCTGGTAAAATAAAGTTCTGTCTGTCTGTCTGTCTGTCTATAGCTTACTCGAGTTCTGTTTCCATCGATTTGCAGAAGACAACGTTTCGTTCTCTATGTGTGTGCGATGAAGGCTGCTCCGAGTCTGGTAATCTTAGCGTGGGCAGTGTCCTGCTGATAGTGTACGTATCAGTTATACTGCACGTGAGACGTACATGTAGCTTGCGTCTATGTTGGTATGGAGATACCCAAGAGTTTGGAAAGCACGCTGTAGAGAAGCGTAGCTTCTTGTGGGCTAGTCTCAAGCTGAACAGTCGGATATGCTTCTTTCGTGCCCCTTAAGGGACCGTTCAGTTTTTATGAGATAGGGGGGGCTGGTGGGATTGAGGGGGGGGCCATGAAAAAAAAACTGGCCTTAAAGGGGGGGCCAGCCAAAAAAATATTGTCTGTGAGGGGGGGTCACTCAAAAAATTACCCTAAAATGTTGTAATAACAGCATCTATGATGCTGCAAAATTTTCTACCAAAATGCCCTAAAATTGCATTTCTGAGGTTCTAAAAATCTAAAATTTCCCAGGGGAGCATGCCCCCTGGACCCCCTAGTTTGTAATGGATGGAACAATATCAATTCAAAACTACTTGAGAATGTTCACTCCCAACAACAAACAGTACCTTGTTTATCAGTGGAAAAGACAGATTACCATGGCCAGTGCACATGTAAATATTTAAAAATTATTTCTACTATTTTCAATTTAAATTACAGTAAATGAATCTACAAATGTTACAAAATGTTTGCTAGAATGGCGTAAAATAGCATTTCTGAAGTTCTGAAATTCTAAATTTTCTCGGGGGAGAATACACCCGAACCCCCCTAGTTAGGGCACTTGTTGGGTTAAAAATAGCCACGTACACAAAGGACATATCCCATAGGTGAAAACGGTGATTCAGAAAGAACTTTTTTGAAACTGCAGTTTTTGTGTTTAACTTATAAGGCAAACTTTACTTGATCATTCTTTTTGCTTTGCTTTTGACTTCTTTTTTTTTTGGGGGGGGGGGTCATCAAAAAAATTTAGGTTTATGAGGGGGGGCCAGGGAAAAAATATCCGGTTAAGAGGGGGGGCCATCATATGCTACAGAGACTATTTACCAAATCCCACCAGCCCCCCCTACCCCATAAAAAATGAACGGTCCCTAAACTCTATGCGTTCGTCCATAACTCGATAAGCGCACGTTAAACATGAACCAGTTGTTGTATAACACAATGAAAAAGGTCAAGAAAGCTTTGGCATTGACAACTGAGTCCCTGTCCATTGTCCATTTTTATTGTTGTTGTTGTTTTCTATTTTGACTTTTGGAGTTGAAAGTCCACGCCGATAGAAAAGAGATGTTCACTGTAGTTTTCCATTTTCGAAACTACCAAGGCTTGCTTATGGCAGGCGAAAAACTTGTCATTGCTAAATGTTTTCATTTCCCTTCTAGTTGTCAGCCTTATCCGATGAAGAGAGACTTGTGTGCAAAATGTTTGACGTTACACAGCAATTGATATTGAAATATTCTGTCTCGTTTGTGTTTTGTTTTGTTTTGTTTTGTTTGTTTTTTTGTTGTTGTTTTTGTCTTGTTTTTTTTTTAAAGTTATTTTGCTTTCTTTGTTTTTCTTTTCTTGCAGGTTCTTTACACTTCTTCTTGTTTATCTGATTGCCGGTTTATTGTATAAAAGATACGGTAAGGGTGTACAGAGCGTGCCTGAAATGTTTCCAAATTATTCTTTCTGGGCAGATTTTCCATTCTTGATCAAGGTAAGTCAAATGGGACACTGCTTCTTATTCTTCCTTCCCTGTCTATTTAAATAGAAAGCTAGTGTACAGTCAACTCTTGCCTTAGTGACACCCCGCAACTGCAGACCCCGGGGGATTCCTATACATAAAGGAAGGGGGTGTTCATCGTATCTTTTAGGGGTTAAAAAAGCGGTTTTGGTATCTCTTAAGATCTTCAGCCTCAGAAGGTCTACGGCAGGAGCTTTTGTGATACCTTGTAAGGCATTGAAACGAAAATAAATACGACAGGGGATAATGTGCTGTTTTAGAATGGATAGGTAAAAAAAATTCAAGCCGCGCCCTCGAAGCAGCATCTTGATACCTCATACTGGTTCTTTTCGAAATTCCGACGAGCAGCCCCGTCCCGTCCTGGGAGTCCCAGCCCCACCCCCACCCCCGGGCTACGGACACCCCTATTATGGACAAGCTACATCCCCGGCCAAGACTACAAAAAGAAAATGTATGGAAACAACCCGCGCTATAACGTGATTGTGGACACATTGCAGTCCCAAACTAATTTCTTTTCGTCTTCTCTTGTCACCACGGACACTGGGCACATATTGTTCTGCAGTCGCGTAATGTTTACTATTTTGTGCAGTATTGTAACCTACAGAATATGATAAAATAATTGAGCCATTAGGCGCGCTCTAATTGGTCAATAGGAGTGTTTAGATGAGAGTTACGATGTGCGTTACAAATTAAAAGAAACTGGAAATATAAAAGGAGTATAGCAGTACAGGAAACTTAAAAGCCCAAAATTGACTCATTTTTATCACACCCCGCTATTCCGGATTCTTGCTATCACGGACACTAATTGACGGTCCCGAGATTGTTAACAATAACAAGAGTTGACTGTACATCACGCCAGCTTATTTGTAACCAAGCAATTGAACCAATCTAGTTTGTGACCATAGTTACTGAAAAGACCATTTACCTGGTGATATAGAGTATTGTCTTACTATTAAAGAAAATGTATGTTAATCAGCTGGGAGAGTGAACTATTAAAACTGAAAGAGTAATTTTCTCATTTCCTTTGCTTTCACAGGATGGCTGTGCCTTTACATTTCAAAGTCTAGCTGCTTGTTGCAAAAGTCTGTGCATGAAAATGAAAGGAGACTCTTACGCCTCGATATAGTCATTTGGTAATTGCTTCCTAAGAAAGGAATAAGCCGGGAGTAAAACAAAAAGCAAAAAAAAAAAAAAATAGGAAAAAAAAAACTCCCGCAGAATAGGCTCGGCATTGGACTGGAACTAGCTTGCAATGGAGGCTCATGCGGGGAAATGTCATTTGCATTTGAAAAAGACGCCCGCATTAGCCTAAGCGGCAAGCTACCTCCAGTCTAATAACGAGAATATGCATGAATATGGCCTATTGAAAGGCACGGTTAAGATTGTGGCTCCAACTCCCGTTTTGGCTGGCAATGATTTTTTTTTTCTATCGACAAACTTTGTGTCTAAGTCATAGTTTATATGTCATATTTTGTATCTCGCGGAACGCAGGGTCAATAAGATGAGATAAGTGAAGTCCAATGCGGTTTGTGATCATACAAGTGCGGGAGTCCGATTTGTTGATCACCAGTATGATTACAGACCGAATTGGACGACACGAACTCCTGTTACGAATTAATAATGAAAAGAGAAGAATAGCCAAGTTATGAAAGAAAGGGAAAATTTGCATTAAAATACTGACAAAGGAGGCGTAAATTATTTCATGTCGCTCTGAAATTGAGTTTGGTTGATTTAAACTACAACTTTTAATGTGATTGGTTGATTTAAACTACAGCTTTGAATGTGATTGGCTTGTTGGACTGTCCGATAACAAACTGTCCGATAACAACTTGGCAAGTAAAATAGTGGAAAATAGGAGTTTTTTAAACCAATCACAATCGAGGAAATTGTAATTTTTATGATTAATGACGTAATCGCGCACGAAACGCAAAGTTCCGCCACATGTACAATTTTAGAAATGCAAGTTGAATCGGTCTCTTGCGGTGGGGGTTTGGCCAGGAGGCGTTCTTTTGCAGTTTCATGCGGGACTCCACTAACCTACGCTTGGTTTCTCTATCCTAAAAGTAGATTTCTGTCTAAAATCCAACGTTGGTCTGGTTGGAGGTTTTTCCATTTCATAACATTTTTACGACTGAAAAACTATAGTAGTTTATTCAGAAGCGGTAGGAAATTTTTACTCTGTTCAAAAATCGGATTTTCGTAAAAAAAAATAAGAGTAAGCAATGGGGCGTGGTCCGTCATTTCACCATTTCAAATACATCCTAAGCAATGTCATACTGTTAAGTTAGCGCGAAAATGGTCACGTTGGTTAAGATGAAATGACCACTTACACTGTCCACAAAGACGTGGCCTCTTCCAGCCTTTCAGCTAGTTGAAACGCAGCGCGCAAAATGGCGCTAGCCTTTCTTTATTTCGGCACGCCCCAACTAACTGAACAAACCTGGAAGAGGCTAACGAAGACGTCCAGTTTAAATAAAATTCAAGCACTGTATGCAAAGCAGGGCATTAGTAACCTCGGTAGGTAATCCAGAATTAATTAGTCAGAGTTAGTTAGTATGCCGTGCTTCGGTATACAGTAACCCCCCCCCCCCCCCCCACCCCCTTTGAGAACCTAGAATTTTCCAGGTGAAAGTTAAAGTGTTCTTATATCCGGGGTGTTTTTTAAGAATTTAAAGACGATGTAGGTTGTTAGTTTTTGCCTCTGGTCCAAATGAGTCCATTGATTGCTTTTGTATGGGAAACAAAAAGTTAAGTTTTAAAGAAACAGTTTACTACGTCGACAGGCAAGCAAATACTTGAGATCTCCTGATATATTTCAGACTCCTTATGCTCTGTACTGCATCAAGACTGAGAACCTGTTAAAGGCCACTTACGAGCTGCCTTTGTCTCGGTGTCAAAACGAGTCTTCGTGCGAAACCATTCATATGAAACTGTGTTCAGGTTCTTTTTCGTGCAAATCAAACTCATTTTCATATGAAAGGTTTTGCACGAGGACTCGTTTGGCAAACAGAGGTACAAGGTAACTCGGAAAGGGCCTATTTTAGGCTCAAATGGTTCTTACTTAATGGGTTCATGATGCGAGAACATTACAGAGTATAAATGTACAAGGAGAATAAATAGTTCTTGACATAATCACTAGGTTCTGGTAGCTGGGTTTTAGCAGTATAATAACTTGAAATGTTTTTCTGTCCTTAAACCCACCTTTATGCTTTAATAGTCGCTTCTGTGTCAATACATGTACTTTAATATATTTACTTGAATTAGTTTGTTAATTTTTTACTAATTTATCTCAAAAACCATGAGATAAGATACCATAAACGTCATTAAATCTTTGTAGGATAATGTAATTCAAATAAATGTTATGTCAGGCGTGAAACTTTGTTACTTGTAACTTGTATCTGATGTCCTCAAACTCGCATATAGAGATCTAGTGAAATTTTGTGGTTCGTGTTACTGTCTGGCTAAGCTTAGGTCGGTACAATATATACCTACCAGAAAATAAAGTAAATTGCATTCGGTCCGACCCGGTTTAACGGTGGAGGAGCGGTGGCCTCATGGTTAGTGCGCTCATCTTCGGATCGAGCGGTCCTGGCTCGAGCCCTGGCTGGGGCTGTCACAGTGCCTCTCTCCACCCAGGTGTATAAATGGGTACCGGCGAACTTAATGCTGGGGGTAACCCTGCGATGGACTAGCATCCCATCCAGGGGGGAGAAGAAATATTCCTAGTCACTTAATGCCACAGAAAGCTGGATACGCTCTGGCCTGATGTGCCACTTGGCTCGTATGCAGACTTTACCTTGCCTTACCAACCTTAACTTCTTTACCTTACCAATTAAAGACGTTGCTCAAGTACATTCGAAACTGTTTTATATCCAGCGTCCTCCAGGGTTAAGGTGGTGAATTTGATATCATGGTGGTATCAGTAGAATTAACCTTTGGTGCCCGCTTATATAAGCAATGGCCTCCATTTGGCGCGAAAATATGTTTTGATGTTTGTCCGCGGAGATTATCTGTTCTGAGAAAGTGAACAGTTTTCAGAGGTAGCTCGAGGAAAACTGTGAGCTTTGAGGAACAGATAATCTCCAAGGACAAATATCCGAGCGTATATTCGCGCCAAATGGAGGCTATTGTGTTTATTATTCTTCAAATATTTTTCGCAACACGCGCGGTTTTGAAAACTGGGCATTCCCTAGTTTTAGCTGGAGCATGTTCAGTCACGTGAACGCATTTAGACCATGCTGATGGATTCTTCGGATATTCTCTTTCTATGTGCTTGGTAAGGTTGACATGTTTCGTAAACCGATCTTCATACCTTTCTTAGAACCAAATATTGTTCTCGGAAATTCCACACTCCGTCAGTAAACAGTCACTCCTTCCTCCTCAGAGGCCTTTTTTCGTGCTACCTTAACCGTGTAGGCTGGTAGTTTGGAGACTGGGGAGAGGGAATAACGTCCCTGCGCGCCTTCTCACTCCAAGTTCACCGCCTCCGTCCAGCCTAAGGAAAGAGAAACAGTCGGGCTGCGGACAAAACGTGGTGTAGGCCCCGGCCTAAGCCATGATGTAGGCCATGGCCTGCCTGTTGCCGCCTAGGTATACTGGCATTCAATGAGGGTACTAACACGATTTTCAAAGTCAGAAGGAATGAAACGATCCAACCAATCACTGCTCAGTGTTCAAATGGTATTAAGGAAGAATACAACACAAGTTCGAGTAACAAGCGGACAAAAACTTGGTACCGAGGTTATTTACATGGTATTGCAAACTTCTGTGCGACTGTTTTAAATATCTTCTCAAAATAAATTAAATAATTTCTAACAACACCAAATGTCGAAAACATATTGTGAAGTTCATATGAAACACTTGAAAGTACTAGTGAAATGAAACTAATGATGAAATTGTATTGTGTTTGCTCAATTTCCCTGAACTTTGAAATTTATTTTCTCAAGATCCCATGGCAAATTGCTTTTGGTTTTATTTCAGGCCCGTCCACATGTATCCGGATACTGTTCCGCAACTTTTTCTTTCCGGATGCAAAATTTCCCAGTCCACAGGTACGTAGCGTATTCATGGAGCGGATTAGAAAATATCCGGATTCGCTGCCGAATTCGCCGGATGCGTGTGAACGGAAGCCGTATCCGGAAAGAAAAAAGTTGCCGGTTTAACAATATCCGGATAGGTGTGGACCGTAGCCTACGAAAACAGCCGTCCTTCTTCGCTCCCGGACGGCTATTTTCGCAGGCTATGTAGACCGGGGTCTCAGGCGGTTAGTTATATTTTTGGCTGTTAGAAGGTGCAAATAGATGGCGCCATCATTGCCCGCTAGGGTAGCCAACCACAGCGCAGCATTTGGTTCATCTTTCCCGCTCACTGAGCTAGCCATATAATAAGCTGGAGGAAATGCGGTGTATGACATTTGCAGACTGCAGACTGTAGGTCTTTAACTAAATATTACATTCGCCCATTTCCATTACCGATAGCTGAACCGTAACAGGCTAACCTGAGTGCTATTCAGGCTAACCTGACTGATACTCATGCTAGCCAGAGTGCTATTTAAGCCTAAATGTAGTCTGCAGTCTGCAGTCTGCAAAAAGGCCATGGCGGGTTTTCTGAAAGAAATTGAAACCCAGCCTGACTCTCCTAGTTTTCACTCTGTCACGCAATAATACGAGTGCGGGGAGAGGGCCAATGAGTCGAGCAATCAGGAGAGCTCATATGATGATATTTGCCCATAGTTGCGTTTATATCTGTTCCTCGATTCCCTTGTTCAATCAGTTGGGTAAGTAAGTTTCAGATAGAAACGTGGACGCTAAATTAGTGTAAGAAAAGTCGTTGGTAGGATAATCCCAACGAAAACGTCGAAAAGTTTGCAGTAATGCTATGGTTTTAAAAATAGGATCACCCATAGGCCACTTTAGTATAAGGACCTGTAAGCCATAGGTTCGGAATAGGCCCGGCTACACGACTCGCCCTACCCCACGTTTTTCAACACCCAAATTGGTGTTGGTGTCCCCAAATTAGTAAGGGATTCTTTTTCCCTAGCTAGATGGTCTCTGACACTTTAATAATGTTTCTATCTATCTATCTATCTACCCGTCTAAAGTCACGTAAAACATACTCCCCTTGCAAGTAAGAAGGAGAGGAAAGGGGAAAATGTTTCCTACTTTCTTTTGCTGCGAAAAGCCTCAGTGCTCGAGCGTGTTCGCTATGAATGTTGCGTGTTTCCCAGGTTAATGTTTAATCTTTAGCTATTATATATTTCAGATAGGATGTCAAAGTAACGCTTTGGTCCAAATATCCTCAAACGCGATGAAAGCTTTCCTAGTTTCTTGTTTCCTATTTGTGCACAGTCTTGCTGAGGTTTGTCAAAAGCTTGACCAATGCTCTTGCAAGAAAAACAGTGGGAAAATCGTCAGCTTGTGGGAAATCGATGGAGGATCAAACGCAGCGTAAGTCTGTAACAATCTCTTAATGTCATCGGTTCACTGATGGCAAGCATATTGCACAGGTTGAGACGGCCTGTATATTTATTCCAATTGAAGTCGAATAAACCCCAATATAATGGGTCACCACCAGCAACCTAAACTAATTTAGGCTAACCGGGCTATTTAGACTCCCTCGCGGAATTCGATTGTTGATCCTGCAACCTGCAACCTGTAACCTCTCCTATTGCTAAAGAGGAAAACGCGAGTTGAATCTTATCAAAGAAATGATTCAGCACTTGGTTTAGATTATATTATCTTCCCTTAGTTTTTGACGACAAGGGCCGATCGTAATTGTAATTTGAATGGCAGGTAATCACTGAATGCGCCTTTAGCTCCATGCTCAAAGACCTTCCGTTAGCGCAAGACAACACTAGATCTATTGTCTTAGGCTGCAAAATCTCTTGTTTTTGGTCCTGAGTTCGAGTTTTGCAGTGTTTGACGATTTCTGGTCGATGAATAGTTATGCTTATGCATGGCTTCACGGTGGATGGAAACCCTGAGACTACGAGATTTAGGCGCTATGAGAAAACCCTGTTTCGATGGACGAGTTACTTGTAGTCACGCTTTCCACAACAACTCGCGGGTGGCATTTGAGACCTAATGACGTCAATGTGTGCAAATGAAGCGTGAAGGTATTCTTGGTTTTCACGTGACGTCATCAATATTCTAAAATGTAAAATCACTGAGCCCCTGAGTTTTCAGCTTTCTTTGGTTATTAAACATGCTAAATATATCCTTTTGAAGGTTTTCAGTTCAATAGCAACCTTCGTTTTTATAGTAGGGCATTTTGTAAAAATGTAGCCAGCGTGTGCTGCGGTTTCCTGTATTTACCATTTCCTTCCAGCCGATTGGTTAAACTACTCTTGTGGCTAGATAAACCAAAGATTAACCCTAGGACTTGGTTCGGGGAATGTCATGTTGTCTTTGATGTCTCCATAGTGACTCCCCGTGGGCAGTTTCACCGTGGGAATAAAGGCTACATACCAAGCACAGACTGGCCATGGGAAAGTCCTTTTTTCCCGTGGGCAAAAGTTCTAGAGGAACCGCAACTAATGAGTTTTTTATCTTGTTCTGTGCAAAATATTTCTTGGGGAGATTTTTAAGATTCGTAAGGTCTATAATTTCACTTTGTTGTAATTATTTCACCTTTTTATATCGGTGTCAATAATCTCTGTTTTCTTTTGTTTTATTTTTTTCACTGTGGGTGTGTGTGTCTTTGTTTTCAGTTTTAAAGATATAGTGACTACAAGTCCTCCGGGTACAAGGTTTTTATTTGACTGGAATCCCTGCACAAAGTTTAGCGAAGGTGACGGGTGCCAGGGCGTGCTGGTGAGTAAATGAAACAAATTTGATTAACTCGCCCGTCACAATACCGTAGCCACGAGAACATCAAGTTCCTTGACCAATCACATATCATACTCAGTATATTTAAGGTAGAGCCACTAAATCTGGAGCTGATTGCTACTATGATCAAATTTTTACCCCTTGATTTTTTAGATTAATCACATAAAATTCCACGAAAGATTAAAAACGCCGTTTATTGTTTACAAATATCTGCATTGGTTCAGAAGATATTTAAGCTTGAAAAATGAGTAAAATATGCAAATGAGATTACTGATGACGTCCTCCACTCAACCAAATATTACATGAAGTATATGAATAGCGCTCTCTCGGTCAATTTGCAGCAGAAACCATTGAAACTTGGTAGGCTAATAGTTCTAAATGCAACACATCTACAGCTACAACAATTTCCGTTTCCATGGCAATCCACTCTTTTCCAGTCCCCTCTAGCCTGATATCAATATTTTAGTGATTTTAAGGCGGGGGTAAACATGAATAGGAGTGAAATTTGAAGTAATATTAAAAGGAAATTGTTAGGATTAAGATGGGTTGGAAACACTACCAGACAGTTGACCCCCGCAAAAGAGAGCCCTAGGTTGGTAGGGGACTGTTTGGTATTCACCTATTAATTCTTCACTTCAAATTTCAATTTTCCAAATCCATCAAATCTTCAACATTTCATATTTTTATATACAAGCGAAAACTAACGATAGAAAAGTCCGACGTTTCGGCGACATCTTGGCGCCATTGTCAAGGGAAACTAAATTAAAAATGCGATTACGAGAGTAACTAAGAGTCCAGTGTCAATAATTTGCATAAGTTAAACAAAGACCTTGGCGCGAATTGAGTCTGATTGTACATTTAGACACGGTCGTAATTGTTTAATGAGTAACATCTCATTAACGAGACAATCAAACTTGCTCTGGCATTTTTTCAACACCTTAAAACAACTGTGGAGGTCATCCGGAATCCTGCCTGGGTGTCTATTATCATAGTGTTTACGAACTGACGAGGTCTTGCTTCTATGTCCGTTGACGCGTACGAACAGATGTCCACGGGTGTATCCGACATAACCAGCATCGCACTGGTCACACTTGAAATTATAAACAACACATTGTTGATCAATGAGCTGAGGCTTTGGTTCGTTTGTCGGGAACTCATGGGCATTCTTGCGGCTCGTAAACACTGGTTGGACATTAACCTGGAGCTTCACACTGAGATCTTTTAACTGCGTCTTCACGATATTCGCAGAATCTTGATCTTTAAAGGGTATGACGACCCGAATAGTGTTTTCTGTCGTAGATTTAGACCGTAATAAAGACTGGTCAGTGACCCTTGAATTTAGGAAGGTTTTAACAGTAGAGTCCACAAGGTGTTTGGGATACTTCAGTTTAGAGAACACGGACTTCAGTCGGTCGCCTTCCTCAGTGAAGTAAGACCATGACGAGGACAGGTGATATGCGCGATCGAGCATAGTTGACAGTAGGCCGCGCTTGTACCTATTATCGACGTGACTGTGGTAATGGAGGAGCAGACCACTGTTTGTTGGCTTTACGAAAACTTTAGTTTCGATACGGGGCGCTCGGTTTAGGAGTTGAGTACCGAGGAAGGGGAGCATTCCATCTTTTTCGACCTCCATAGTGAACTTGATGGCGGGGTGGGCGTGGTTGAGGGTGTTGAGAAAGTCCTTAGCAGTAGATAAATCAGGCATCACAGTAAATGTGTCGTCAACATATCGACGATAATAAGGTGGCAGTTTACCCTCAACATCTAATTTCTCTTCAATAGATGACATGAAAACGTTGGCTAGCAGGGGTCCGAGGGGGGACCCCATCGCTACGCCGTCAATCTCTTCGTACAACGAGCCATTAAATTGGAAAAGCTGGCCCTTGGTGGCCACACTCAAAAGATCAATTAGGTCCTGCTTCGAAATGTTCAAGTCGTACTCGGAATTAAACCAGTTGTTACTAAAAGCTCTGTCCGCGAGAATCTTAATGGTTTCATCCAAAGGTACATTCGTGAACAAAGAGGACACATCATAGGACACGAGTAAATCACCAGGTGTTATATTGAGGTCTCGTGGTAGTTCATTCACAAAATCGAAAATATCAGTGACTGTGTGCTGATTTACAGACAACGGTTTGAGCTTGCTGTCAAGCCATTTCGCCAGGGCATAATTATACGTATTAGTTGCTGATAGGATTGGTCGCATGGCTAATTTTTCTTTGTGTGTTTTCGGTAAGCCGTACAGGTGTGCCAACCTAGAACCAGTCGGACAAAGGGACTGGGCCACAGCGTTGAAAAAAAAAAGATCTTTTTCCCAAAATGCCCAAAAATCACCCAAAAATTTACACAAAACCGCCAAACAGTGGTTAATGAGATAAGCAGAGAGATTTAGTGTCGCTTTAAACGTGACCGAGATATTGGCAGAAAGGCCGTGTTAAGGCAGGGGTACAAGTGAAGGCTGTTTTGACCCTATATAGAACCCTAATAGAACCCTAAAAGTGGTCAGAAGAGCCTTTAATATTGTGGAGGTCTGGAACCTAGTGTGTTGCCATGGTAACAACAATTGTTAAGCTCATATTGCGGAGCACCTCTAGTAGAATCTTATTGTAAAAATTCAAACATTTATTATACAAATTGACTGAGATATCCTTGTTTATCATATTTGATCAAAATGCGGTTGAGTGTATGACGTCATATCTTGGCTAATTTGCATATTTTAAAAACTTGAATATCTCTGGAACGAAAAGAGATATTTGAAAATTAAACAGTAAACAGCATTTTTACTCTTGTACAGACTACTTGTTTATGTCTTAAAATGGCTCAGATTTGAAGGATGCGATTTTCGTCATAGTGGCACTTTAAAGTTAAAACAGGAAATTCCCTTCCTACCACCCCCGGAGGGGGCGGGGGGTGTTGAATAAAGCTGAACAGTTTAAGCCGTTGCTATGGTACCCTGTTGCTACGAACATGATGATAATGGTTCACCAATAACATTTTTTTACTATCAAACCTCCATATTTCAAAGTTCAAGTACTGTAAACTGTTGTGAGGCACCGCTGATTTCCCTTTCGTAAACGGTCGATGCCATTTTCGTAAGCGGTTGATGCCATATCTGCTCTAGTTTAGGCCTGGACAAGGTAGAAACTGGCATAATTTGTTGATAGAGTAAAATGCACTCACCAAATGCTTAGTTGTTCATATTCACACTGGTTTGCTTGCCATTATTAATGTTTATGAATGTCACGGTTCATAATTAAATTTTGGGGAGATTTGGTGGATCAACCTAGTAGTGTGGTAGAATAAGAGGGATGTCAGGAAACAGAGGTTCTGGCTTCGATACTAGGTGGTTACTTGCAAATTTTCCTTTTTCTTTAATGTAGTAGAGAAAAATTCGTTTACAGTTGTAAAAAATTCTAAGTGTCGCGAAAATGGCAAAGACCGTTTACGAAAGGGACATGCGTTGAGGCACCATTAGTTTAAAGACGTTCAATTGTTGTATTTACCTCTTTCCTTCCTTAAGATGTGCCAAACTGACCCCCATGTTACTGGAACTACTAGCCCATGTGCTGACTCTGTTGACGGCTTTAAAGTGGAGAACGATGGAACTACCACCATAGAGTATCAAGAATTAACTGATAAGTTTGATTACAAAAGGTACTTCCAAGATTCGCCATGCATTTATGGCAGTTCAGATGGCAGTTCAGATCAACCAATCAGATTGCTCCATTGCCGGACCAACATTCTCTAAGTATTTAACCGGGCACTGTCCCCAATAATCCCGCATTATTATACATTGTAGTTACCATCCGTCTTCTCATTGGCTAAAAGCCTACTGTTAATTCTGGGGAACAGCGCAACCTACAGATTATTCACTAATCTGTACCTACAGATTAGTGAATAATCTGTAGGTTGCGCGCGCAATGCATGATTTCCAAGGGTAATCATGTCAACTTCGCGCGATTCGTGTTGCTTGCCGTCAGTGAAGAAGCAGAAACATGACTTCCAAGTTTTTGCGTTCGTTCAATGTATAATAAAACAATTATTAGATTCGGTTTTTGTGATATCCAGAATAATCAAGGTCTCGGTAAGGGTTATCAGCCTCAGCCTTCGGCTTCGGCTGATAACTCTTACCTCGACCTTGATTATTCTGGATATCACAAAAACCTCATCCAATAATTGTTTAAAATCACTCTTGTTCGTGTAGTTACAGTCACATGATAAATATCTTATTAACCAGGCTTGGTCGGGACCGTACCGGGAGAGTATCGGCCCTCGGTCTTTTTTATAAGATCTCGCTGCGCTAGGTCCATGCTGTCCAGACCTCCTGTCGATATTTTCCCGTTACGGTCGTCCTCGAACACAACCCTCACCCCCACCCGCACCCCATCCATAACGTTTTTCGAACTTTTGAAAAGACGATTTACTCTACGGGGTTGAAACTTTTTATGAACAGCGGAGTTATGTCTACCACTTTTGACGTTGCCATGGCAACCGCAAATTTCATGTAAGTTTGGACAAAAAATCAACTTGTTTTACATGATTCTGTATTTGTCCAGTTTTCTTCGTCAAATTGCAAAAATTCGCGAATTAACAAAGTGCATAAGTGGCTTGATTTTAGGTTAATTTCTTGACCTTTTAGGAAAATAGTAGTGAGGATCAAATGACGTCATTTAACGTCATATGACGTCATAACTAACAAAAATGGTATAATATTGTAGAGCAAGCTAAGGGCTATCTAGTCAATGTAAAGTTATGTCACTATGACTTAAAGAAACCCAGAGGGGGATTCCATCAACCCACTCCCCCTTCTTTCCCCTTTGTACCACGGTGGGGCTATCAAGGTAAAGGTGATGGTAAAATCTTTATTTAGACACGGTATTTACTTCAGGACTTTACAATATTGAATTAAAATTACTCTAACTACGCGCGTGACTAACAAATCACTAATAACTGTTGCAATTAAAGAAAAGATAAGAAAGCCTGCTTTACAAGGAAGCCGTGTATAAAAGCAAACTGAAGCTTACCGGCATACGATTACTATCAAAATCATAACATCCAAGGGTCGACTATTCCACAGTACTGCTCCGCAGCAGGACAGGCTTGTTTTACAATAATTAGTGCGGGGCTGTGGGATGGCAAGCGAGCAGTCACTATCTCTTAGGTTATAAGTTAAGGTATCGGAACGGAAGACAATGTGCGAACTAAGATAGTCCGGAAGCATATTATTTACAATCTTATACATCATTATTGATTTGTTAACAAGGCGTTGACGGTCCAGTTTACAATCCGCAACAATTCATCAGTACTACGATCGTAATTTGAAAACGTTATGACGCGTGCAACACGATTTTGTAAATTCTGTACCTTTTGAGAAAGACTCTTATGCACCAGTCATTTGAAACAACCGCCCCCAAGTCTAAGGACAGACTTAAGGATGGTCTCAAATCACAAACAGTTCAATCCAGGTTAGAGGCAGCTGTAAAACATGATAGAATCGATACTGCGTCCGAATTAATAAGTGAAACTTTGGTAGAAGCGTGCAAAGAAGCCGGATTGAAAGTGAGAAGCAGCAAAATTAAATGCAAATCACAAAACAAATGGTTTGATCAGGAATGCGAAACAGAAAACGGAAACTTGCAATCCCTCGGGGAGAAAATTTCTAAAAACCCTAATAATTCAGAACTTAGACAACTACTGCGCGACAAAAAGAAGAGGTTCAAACAAACTTGTAGTTGGAAGAAACGGGAATATATTAGCAAAGGCATGTCTAATATCGATATGCAGAACTCTAAAGAGACCTGGCGACAAATAGGAAAAGTATTTAACTTAGGAAAAAGAAAAACACATGGAGCTGAAACAGTGAGTACGGAACAGTTTTATAAATACTTTAAGCAACAGAATGCGACCTCTCCCAATAATATACTAGATCCAGAGAAGAGTATGGAAACCCACAGTAACGAAAGAGCGGAAGGCCCACTTGATTATCCAATAACTGATGAAGAGTTCGAAGCTGCAGTTAACAAACTAAAGGCAAACAAATCCCCAGGTATCGATAATATATTAAACGAAGTAATAAAAATCGGAAAGGACGCCATCAAAGGGCATTTAGTAAATTTATTTAATCGAATCTTAGATACTGGCAAATACCCTACTCTTTGGAGTTTTGGCCTCATTGTGCCTATTCACAAAAAGGTTGATCGATCCAAAGTCGAAAATTACCGAGGTATCACTTTCCTCTCTACGTTAGGCAAGCTCTTTACATCGCTCCTCAACGATCGACTGTACGACTACATGGTTCAAAAAAGCTCAAAAAGGAATTTTGAAAGCTGAACAAGGTGGTTTCAGAAAAATGCACGGCACAGTTGATAGCATCTTCACATTAAAAATGCTTATTGACAAATACGTGAAATCTAAGCCACAGAAGCACCGAAATTTACTCTTTTCACGCTTCGTCGAAATTAGAAAAGCCTTCGACTGTATACCTCGACAAAAACTATTCGACAAGCTGAGTATCCATGTACTCAAATGATAAATCGGCAGTTAAAATCGATAACAAATTAACCGAAGCCTTTACTTGTTTTGCCGGGGTAAAGCAAGGCTGCATGATGTCTCCTACTCTTTCTAATTCAATTAAAAAGAGTAGTGAAACAACTTAGATAGAGTCTATCTAAGTGATCTACCAAAATTCCTAAATACGGCGAGTTCAACCGACATTATGCTAAGCGGTATATCTATAAATTGTCTCTTATATGCGGACGATCTAGTGATCTTGTCTAAATCAGCAAAAAAACTTCAAATAATCCTTACTGATAAGCTGGAATCTTTCTGTGAAAATGTCGATTTAAGGGCAAATTTAGACAAGACAAAAATTATGATTTTGCCGTGAGTTCAACAATTGTGGTAAGTCTTTAAACAGCTACTTGTTCAGATACGCCGCTGATGAACTGGAAAATGTCAAATCTTATAAATATCTTGGACTCATAATGAGTCCTTTTGGAAACTTTAATCTCGCTAGGCAAGAGTTGAAGAAAGTTGCACTTAAAGCACTCCATAAATTACGAAAAGAAATGGGAAACCACTTCAGAGAAAATATAAAGTTAACGATGAAGTTATTTGATCGACTGATATCTCCGATACTCTTTTATGCGAGTGAAGTGTGGGGGATTGATTGCACTGGGAAATTAGAAAAGGATCCAGCAGAATTACTTCAAAATAAATTCCTAAAGTGGTTGTTGGGAGTTAACAAATACTGCGACAACAATGCGTGCAGGGCTGAGACAGGACGGTTCCCAATGACAATTGATGCCCAACGTAGGAACTTTAAGTTCTGGTTAACTTTAACCAAAAATGAATACAAATTATCTCAAATAGCATACAATGACATTAAATGGAAGGAAAATAAGGCTTTCTGGAGCACAAAAACATCAAATGCTTACTGGAACAGATAGGATTAGGAGATCTCTGGGCGAAAGACATAGGACATAGGACATAGGAATTGTAAACATAATCAGGCAACGACTTAAGGATATCGAACTACAAAGATGGCTAAGTGAAATAAATAACGACACCAGAAAAGATACTAACCAAAGGAACAAAATGAGAACCGGGGGCGGGGGTTTCAAATGAATGGTGCATTAGATACAGGATCGCCATACCGAGCTGCGGTAATCGAGATGAGGTTGGACTTTGAGTTAGCTCAGTTGTACGTCCGAGGATTAATAAGATATACATATAGGCGGCTACTGGAAGATAATGTATCCAATGCGGTAATGCCATCTCAAAATTGCATTTAGTTTCGTTTGGGGATTGAATCCATTATCCTTGCATAAACCTAAACTTGCGCCCACTAAGAATTTATATTTTGATCCAAAATACTGCCAAGTGTGGTGGCGAGTTACTTTCTATTAAGCCACAAATTCGTTTTAAAAACTAAGAAATTCATTCAGTGTATCTATGTAAAGTTCACAGCAAACAAATTTGGCTTACTTTACTAAGTTACACCATTTAGCGCGAGTTGTAAGGTCGTGTTAGTTACAATGTGACGTCATCATCTCACGTTGTTAACGTCATAGGAAAAAATGGAGATACTTTTTAATAAAGTCTTTGCTAGTCTAGAGTGTAAACTATGACTCTTTTACATCCTCAGGACCGTCTATATCAACCTTAAGTGCGATGAAGGCCAATCTCCTGGAGCCCTTAGCGGTGTGAAAGAGGACTACATACCTAAAGACTCAAAATACGTATGTCAAATGATCGTGAAGTATTGCATCAATCAATCTCTATTTGCCCTATTCGTTGTAAGTTACGAGATTGCATTGACAAAATTAACCTAAGGACTGGAGCTCTCAGCAAACCCTTTTGGGCATTTCAAGGAGAGTTCTCTAGTTTAATATTTTTCTATGTAACTTATCAAGTTTTCTTAACAAATTAAGAAGTCTAGGCCGTGTATTACACTGTGATAAAACACGACGGGTATTTGAGAACACGAGGAAAATATAGAAAACACCAGCCGCAGGCGAGTGTTTTCTACATTTCTCGAGTGTTGTCAAATGTCCGGAGTGTTTTAACAGTGTAATACACGGCTTAGGCTTCTTCATTTGCTTTATGATACAGAGGCAATGAAGCGAAAAACAATAAAACACGCTTTTTCTCGCTTTTATTCTCTGATAAAACATGGGTTTTTGACCAATCGGAGCGCGCGCAGGGTCCTTTCTATATTATCAATGGCTCTATGAATTATCTTGCACATAATTACAGTGAATGTAAAGCCCCGGCTAAGCGATCGCAACACTTCAACGTAACACATCGCGACGTTGTTGGGCGCAACATGTTTCGCGCGTTTGACCACCCTGTTGCGACATTTTGGGTGTTGTTGGCTGAAGTTTTAAAACGGTCAAATTTGAGCTAACAACACTCAACATGTCGCAACAGGTTCGCCAAACGCACGCAACGAGTTGCGCCTAATAATGCTCCGATAGGTTGTCTTGAAGTGTTGCGATCGTTTAGCAGTGCCTTAAAGTGCTATTGTGATCAAATTTTTACCCCTTGATTTTTTAGGTTATTCACATAGAATTCTACGAAAGATTAAAAACGCCGTTTAACACCATTGGCAAATATCAATATAGAACCCTAGAAGTGGTCAGAAAAGCCTTTAATATTGTGGAGGTCTGGAACCTATTATGTTGCCATGGTAACAAAAATTGTTTAGCTCATATTTTAAAAGAATGATAGGTTTTGATTTCTTTCACTGACTCCGGAAAATTATTGAAAATTAACCAAATGTTTACATTAATACATTTCAGCGTAATTTCTATGTACACTTGTTGATGGCCTTTTGCTGTGTTGATGTATTTCTTTATTTAGCGTAAAATAATCATTAAATGAATCAGGTGACATATTACTCTTAAAGAAGCGAACATAAACAAAGCAACAAAGGGCGGAGGTGCTCATTGCACCTTTCTATCAAGCTGAATTTTAATACTATCGAAAGTGGCCTATTGTGTTAGCTCTTTGGTCTTACCACAGTCTCATTTTGTTTTCAGGTTTTTCGTATTGCTCTTTGTTTATGTTATTGGTGGAATTATAGTTAACAAGTTCAAGTTGGGAGTTGAGAGCATGCCGGAGATGTGTCCTAATTACCAGTTTTGGGCCGGAATTCCATCTCTTATCAAGGTAAATTTAAAGTATGGAGCACAATGTCATGACGGGTACGACAAAACCAAAACGACACTGCCGCGCCATTAGACAGTACAGTGAAGCGATCTAAACACGAACAAAACCGCGCCAGAAGTGGAAAACGGAGGTAGAACCATGAGATCACGAAAGCTATATAAAATAAAAATAATAATTTAAACAGCTAAGAAACCAATTTAAGTAGCTTGCAAGCTGATGTAGGTGGTTTAAACATTCACGATTCGTTTACCAAAGACGTAATCGAAATCTGGTCAAATTTAATCCATGAAGAAAACCCAACACAATCCGGTAATGCGCCAATTTGGTACAACTCCCTTGGTCTCCCTAATAAGAATCGCAAACCGGCAATTTCTTTTTATCCTGATTGGTCTCGTTCGAGAGTTAATCGGGCCAAGGACATGCAGCATGTATAAGGATTTTAAAACTCGCTACAAAGTTAAGACCACTAAGGCGTAGTCTCCTCCCTAACAAAATGAAAATAGTCTTTTCAGGCCCAGACTACGCTGAATTCTAAAGACCAACTTTCGTAGTCAAAAGCTACTATCGTCCTTTGCAATGAAGCGTATAAGTTAATTGTTAAAGGAATCACTTCAACACCTGATAAAAGCCAGAGTAAATGGATAGCTGACTGCGAAAATTATGAAAACTTGATAAAATGGGGTAAGTCATATAATCTGCCCTTCTATTTCCACTTTCCAATTTCTACTTTCCAATTTAAGCTTCCTCTTAGAAGAATTGCAACGAATGATTATCTCTTTAAAATAGGTAAACAGACATATGTACTTTCTGTGAAAAGTACCGTAATGTAAGTGGTGTAAATATAACCATGTAGGTAAATGTTGTATTGTAACTGCGGTGTAAGTATTGTATAGTAAAGAATGTAACGTAATGGTAAGTAGGGTATTTCGTGTAACTATCATTGATGTAGCCGGGAATGTAAGTATTGCATTGGAAGTGTTTTTTATTGTAAATAAAAAGAGATTGGTGTTAAGCGCCAAAAAAAAATTTGCACATGTTTTGCAGTAAGAATCTCTGATTTTTTTAAGAGAATTCTCAGATTCTCTCTACGCCAGCCCTTTATCGTGCCTAGCCTTAGATGGTGCCTAAAGATGTGATCAAACCTAAACTCGCAAAGAATTTTCCCAACGCTTGGATGCCTTGTTGCTGTTCTTCACTATTAATGGGTTATAGACCAAGCGCGTGAGGTCTGGATGTCTGGATATGGGTCTAGTTTGAGTTTTGCGTGTTTATTGACCGAGGGACAGACGAGGTCCAAAAGCGACCGAAAGGCACCACAATCAAAGCACTAGGTCAATTTCCAGCAATCTTGACCGAGCAAGATTTGTCACTAATTGTTCTATTGCAAGGCACAACAGCGCAGGATTTGATTCATCTTTCCCGCTCTCGGGGTAGCAGTACGCTGGCCGTAGGGTTTAACGAAACGGACAGGCACCGAAACGAGCATACACCACAAGGTGGTTCATCCATGAACTCTGGGTAGAAATAAGTCGTGAGGCTGTCAGTTACATCTGCTTTTGGTTCTCTGAGAAAATTCGTTTACACTTTGAACTTTTCCTTTTCTATTTCATTCCTTTAGGATGGATTTCTGTTTTCGTGTAGCAGTATGAAGTCTGTATGTTCATCTCTTTACCAGAAGTGCAATAAAGACAGCTACGCCAAGGTGTAACCAACTAATGTAGTGATCAAGCCATCAAGGTCCATCAAGGTTGGCACGAAGAAACACTTACAACTGATTTCACGATCTCGACCTTTGATATCTTTTGACGATCTTCGGGATTTAAAATGTTTTTAAACTAACGGCATAGGCTACAAAAGACACTTCACAAGACGTAGAAGTGGTAATAGCCCTTAAACATGTAAAATATCTCAATAAATTTAAAATTGAATTAGGGCCAAAAATGCTTTGATGCACATTTGACAAAAGTAACAACAACATTTCTAAGGCAACATATGCATTTGTTTAACAAAGGAAAAAGAAGAAGTGAATGGAGCCTGTGCAAAAAAACATGTATAAAAATAAACTATTGCAGAACACACAGTTTTTCAAGATATAAAGGAAACTTCTCGTGATATTTTAAAAATTTGTGGGAATTCCCGGAAAGATATTTAGGCGATTTTACGTGATCTTTGTGGAAAGGCCTATCTCTGTAACCCTCATGACTCCCCATTCCCCCAGGAAAAACGGCCACGCGTCAAGTTCAATAGCGTCACATTCAATAGCGATGTTTCTTGTTGATAAACATTGATATAAAGTCATTTTCGATCACGTGCACCAATGTCATTCTTGTGCGGTCTGCGTCAGTGGTGATTGGGAAATTGGCAAAAGAGGGTTGCGAGCGGGTACGCTCGAATTCCCAGGTCGTTGGAAATGTTTAAATTTGTACTTCATCGAACATAATCAATACAACTGGAAGGAATACCCCAAATTAAGTGCATGATGTAGCCAAGTTTCAAACTTAAGGAACCGTCGTTTATTGGCCTTGATTGAAGAGCGCTACCACATGCTTTAAGGAAGATTCCAGTGACGTCACGAGCACTGTAAAACGCGACAACAACATAAGGGAAATCTATGAAGATCGAGTGTTCTTCATCGACTGTTGGTTCACTCCTACTAATTATTTTTCGGTCAAGTAACACTAAGAGTTTTAAACGACTGTTCTGTGGGCTGTTTATAATTTATACAGCACATTACGATCGAAAATCTGTTATTTGAGTGCGTGGCTTGAAACGTTTTCATGCTTTTAAGGTTCCGATTCTAGAACAACACTGACATTATTTCCTGTCATATTTTTTGACACAATACACTAAAAGTTATCGCTAAAGCTCCTGCTTTGGATCTTATGAGGCTGAACGCCCTAGGAGGTACCAGCCCCTGAAAAGTACGACGAGCAGCCCCGTCCTTTTTTTGGGAGTTCTCCCGCGGGGGGCTCAACTCAGTCAAACAATTTACACGTTATCACGGTTTTCAGAGCGGAAAATGTACCGCGCAGCTCTTAGCGCATACCTAACCCTACTATAGTTGCGGGCTCAAGCGATAATGGGTGCTGCCACGGTGGAAAGAACGGCGGATTGTATAGGTACGCGAGGATGTCACTTGGTTGAGTTATTTATTCTTGGGCAAGCATGAATTTTTTTTCGCCATTTCACTGTTAAGAAAGCAAGGCTTCCCCAGCCTGCTGAGAGTCTCTCTTGCTTATATATTCAGTGCCGTGCTTATGTGGATCTAATATTTAAAGAGTGAGTGTAGAAAAAATGTATCTTCGCACCGAAATTTCTTGTACACCGCGGGGAAATAACGGGCTCAGAAACCTTCTTTATAGGTTAATTTTGCACGAAAAAATTTGATTTCCTACGAAAACAATACACTGGCTTTCCATTATTGACGTTTAAATGTTGCTACTTACCGGTATGATTGGGAAACTCTAGCATGCTCATTACGTTTATCACAGTCCGGAAGCCAGGTCGCGCACGAACCATAGATAATGAACATACTCTACTGTAATTAGAGGAATGTTACAAAATATATTTCCTCGCCGAAATCTACACATCACCGGTGTTTAAAGTTTATTCTTTTGCGGTAACCCTTGCCGCTGATTGATTTGGCCCAGGTTCTCATGTGATCCAGATTAAGGAATTCGCGTTGAATTGTCGTCGTGCGTCATATTTACAAAGCAAAGGAAACTAGTGAATGATGTCGGTTTCTTTGCAAGAAACCATTCAGGCACTCTTCTTCCAGATTTGCTACTAAACTCGAAGAAATTTCACTCACACTCAGCTTGTTCACTTAAAGATTGAAGTCACCTGTTTCTTAATTTGCGTCGCAACCTCTTTTTAAAACGAGGAACTGAGAGAAGACTGATTCCAATGGGGTGAGGGCCACAAGTTTCTCAGTCTAGGACTGTAAAGTGCTTCCCACGTTAAATAAAGTTATCTATTTATTTATTTATTTATGGGGGACAATTTGGTAGCCAATATATTTGGAGTTTTGTCAATTATTTCATTATCACGTTTTTTGTTTGTCCATTTTTTTGTTTGCTTGTTTGTTTGTGATCGCGAATACAAATAAGCACACGTCCCTGATGCATTCAGTGTGTACATTCAAGTGACACAGGTAATCCTCTTAGGACCGCACATCTGGTTAGTAAATCCGCTGGGCACCTCAGTTGATTTGGAAATAGCTTCCTACTCCTTACGTCCCAGGCGAAGACGAACTCATCAATACAATTTCGCCTATATTGAAATTTAGCCTAACAAAATAGACCTCAGCACGAGGCGCTGGGGAATGAACCCCACAAACTCTGTACTTATTCCCCAGAGCCTCGTACTAAGGTCTTTTGTTTTAGGTTGAATTTTAATACATCGACTACATGTTTATTTCATAATGCTGAAAGACGAATATACCAGAACGGCAATTGTGTATAGCGTGGAGCTCACTAGACACGAAAATTACGTTTACAAAAATTGTGTTGTTAAATACATCGCACGCAATTTACAAAACATTGAGAAGTGTTTGACGCATGGAATACAATTATACCAAATATGTTCTACACTTCAGTAATTTCCACCAATCATAGCTGATATCGGAATCGATTTATGATCATAGTAAGTTCTTTTCTTTAGGCTTGTAAGACTCCAAGACGTAGTCTTGCTGGGCTTCTTCCGACTGGTTCTTTAGTCTTGCTGTAGTCAGGAAGGTCCAACGCTGTTGGAAAACATGTAACTAATTAATGCTTGGAGCAATTGTTTCTAAGCGTCAAGTTCGAGGAGAGCACCTCTAAACTTGAACTATGACGCTAATTACATATATATATATATATCTACTCGCATCTTACATTAAACATGTACAGGACTTGATCGGCAACCGAATGTGCTCGGATCATCGTGGACATGCTTATATAGGTTGTCGTTGTTGTTTTAACTCTCAAACGTAGACAAAAACTCATACCCACATAGTGGTACTAGTGGAGGAGAGAGGCGTGGTTGGAGCCCCTATGAAAAACATCTCAAAATTGATTGCTTCTTATTGACCGATAGCCCTCGGCTTACTGACGTCACATGATGTCTTCACTTTTACTGAGATTGAGCTACAATTGTAGCCTGGGAATACAGCTTACAGCAGGATTGTCTACCAGAATTTGGTAACCTTTCCTTGTCGCCTTTTTCGAAGGGTCGGTATTTTTGGGATATTTTCTTTACGTTTAGGTTAAATTTTCATCAGATAAGTACCGATCCAACTTAATACAATCGTGGCAAATGAAATATCGCATAAGGTACAAAAGTCTTATTTTGTGTGATTTTTGTCTATTTTTATTTATTTTTAGCAAAAGTTTTAAAGAGTCCGCCTGAGTCATTGGCAGTCAAAGACAGCTATATAGTCTTTCTGTTCCTATAAAATGGCAGTGTGGGCAGCTAGATTGAGATCGTTACCGTTTGAGTTCACCATTTTCTGAGGACTCCTTATTTCAGGCATGGAAGTTGTAATTTTTGGTTTTAACTAAAATCACGAATGTCGTCGACTCTCTCGGTTGGTGATTTTGAGAATTGTTTGGTACTTTTTCGTTGCTGTACTTTAACGAAGTACAAGTTCAAGTCAAGTCAAGCTCAAGTTACCTCTTGAAGCGATCCCGGCGTGGTAGCTAACTTGTAAATCATCACAGCTGGAATGCACGCGATTGAGGACAGAGCCATGATCCAACCGATAGCCTGACCCCAGCCTGGATACTCATAGCCATCGTACTTAAGCGGTGAATATGTCACGAGACTGAAAATGAAGACGCCCTATCGGGGAAGAAAAAGTGTGCTATCAACTAAACCATACTTCAGAAAGAGGACCTCCCAGCGGTCCAAGGGAGTAAGAGATGTTAATATTTGACTGGTTCTGCTTGTGGGCAAGATGAACCAAATCCTAGCCTGTGCTTTACTCTCGAGCAGACAAGATGGGTCTGTGAGTGTGCTGTCTTTTTCATTTGGGATTGTTCTGCTGTATTCCGCAAGGAAACGGTGTCCTGTATTCCATTTAATAATAGACCCTCGATTTTTTCTCCTTTATGGTTGGAGGAGGGGGGGAGGGAGGGGGCTGAGTATTGACATCGACAGCATCTCGGTCCTGAGACCATCTGGGCCCACATGACCAACATGTGTTGCATGAACAGGGAACAATTAAATTTGCTAACGGAGCAGGTTTTAAGTAAAATTTGAGACCAGAGGCCTCAAAAATCGAAACAAAATGTGGCAAAATAATCTTAACTGACCAATCGCAAACACAACAAACCACTCAAAAAAAGTGCGAAAGGCTGAAAACTGTGATTGCGTCAGTTCGATTGGGTTTGTTTTGCGGCTGAATATACAATTCAATAGGTTTGGTCTGATTGAAGCCAAACAAAAACTGCTCGAGAAACCTTTGTGTATGGATTGAACTGTCAGTGCTGGTGATTTCTAAAGAAACTGTTTCCAAGCTAATTAATTGCATTTTTAAAAATCATTTCAAATCTAATTTGTTAAGTTACCAAGCAGAATAAAGGCGTGAGAAACTTCCAACACCATCTGATCCAGGGATTGATACGAAACCCAAGCATATCCTCCATATCGTCATAGAAACGTTCTCCGCCTGCATATTTAACCCAAAACATCATGTTAAGGGGGATGTTACTTGTGTCAATAGAATGACCTATTGTAGGCTTTTCACATATTTTTTCGACCGATAGTTCTTCTAAAAAAAATTTGGGTACACTGACATCCTTTTTTCTGAAGGACTTCTAGCCCCGTTTAAGTTAACGTAAACCCTCTTGCTTTCATCATCAAATTACATTGCTTAGGAAAAATCTTTTCCAACCCGCCATTTTCTTGAACTTCACCTTTGCTGAACATGATATCTTGTTCACCATTTACATTGTCGAATAGTACAACTTTATTGCATCTTCAAAGACCGCCTTAACTCAGTAGTTCACCTTTGTTGCACCTTTGTTGCACAACGAATCAGTTCAATGGCAAAAATATAAATACTATTTCTTCCCGGTAAAGTCCGTAAAGGGCGTTTAGAAGTTCGATTTTGTCATATGTCTGATTGCCATTATTGATGAGTTTGAGGAACATATTTCACAAGCCTGGGCGTTGGGCAATCCTAAAGTCCAACGATATTTAGCAATTATTCCACGAGCGCGCGTTGGATATGAGATGGTAGATAGCCAACGAGGCGCGTAGCGCCAAGTTGGCTATCATCATCTCATATCCAACAAGCGCGAGTGGAATAATTGTTTTATTAAAAACAACCACCGACTTTCGCTAAAATCTTGCCACGTTTTATTTCGCAAAATCCTTTTCTCTCCGCGGAAAAAAGTTTCAGAATTTCAGCTGTTGTTCTGACGCGTACACTTACCATATTTGTAGGGCATGGTATAATGGCTCATATACCATGGCCACTAAGCCAATCAAATTCCTTGAATTGCATTATACAATGACCCAATTTTTAACAATGTATGATATACAATGTTTGAATGACGCAAGCAGTGCTCTACAACATTTCTACACGACTATTTCGGCCTTAACAATAAGTATCAAGCTATGAAATAAAAAGGGTTAAATAAGCAATAAGAAATTACCCCTAAAATGGAAAAGGATTGGAAAATAGTCGAAAAGCATTTTGAAATTAAAATCGGCCGTTAAGAGATCTGTAATCTCCCAGCGTTTCTTATCATGCATTCTAAGACGGCGTCCCAATATATAGATTAAACCCAAAATTCAAAATGGCTGTTGAGTGCGAACGAAAATGGATTTTGCGCGTGACTGCAAATATTGCTTTATTTATAACAGATGATAGTTCATTTAAGAACCAGTTTTTGTGTTTATTACATTCCTACCATATATCCACCCAATTGCAATACTTTGGAAGAGTGAGACCCATAGTAACGCAGAACCGCTGGCCGAATAGGTGTCAAACAGTTGAAAGACGAACATACCACCCTGAACAAAGAAAACATTAATCGAAACTGTAACAAGTGTGAAAAGTAATAATCAGTTCGTAGCAGATATGACGGACACTCGAAAATTTCTTAACAGAAGATCGTGCTGTGATAAGAAAAAGAAACTTCAAATGAGTTCCAATTAAATTTGACTTGCGTTGGCAAAATTCAACCTACATGTAAGAAATCAAAATAAAAGTACAAATGTATTTGCTTAAAGGTTGGTTGGTCCAGAACGTTTTGCGTTTATAGAACGCACTGTTAAAGACCAAGCAAATACTATTAACATTTACTCTCATAGATTTAGGGGAAAAAATGGGCCGTAGCATATTGAAAAGCTGCAGCTGTTATGATCCACGATAACTCTTGGCTCAAATTGACTATCCCATCCCTTATTGAGCATTGCAAACTTTACGATGCAATCTAGGAGGTTTTGAGATCCCTCTCAGTCGTGCCATGTACGAAGCTAAGAGCTCATGGCCGTGATCTGTGGAGAGCTTGAAGCTGATTGATAAGGGTAACTCTTACACGAACATGGGTTGGTGAGAATTTAGAACTTTTAAATGTCTTCGTATATCCAGTCCTCTCCTACGTTGTGATATACATAACGCTGCATATTTATTACTTTCATATGATTGGTAATTACCTCGGTGACCATAGACAATCCAAAAAGGAACCAGATTATGCACATTAAAGCAATAAACATCTCTTTACGATAACCACGCCTCAGCTGATTGGGAAACAGATCCACAATGGCTGTCACGAAGCCTTCAACGCCCACAAACTTAAAATGTAGAGAATAAAAATATTATCGTGTTAAAATTGAAATGCTACCCTTGGTAAAAAACGATTCACTTGCGGTAATCATGACTTTTTAGTTAGTACTTTTGAAAATTTTCCCAACGGGTTTATACGATCAAACTCAGTTATCAAACATGTTCTAGTATGGTAAGCAAATCTTATTTCGTTATGTAATAGGCCAGTTTCAATATAGAAATTCTAACTTGGCATCGAGGTTTTGGGAAATAATTTAAAATAAATCTTATCGTAATGTAGAAAGATTGAGGGACGAATAATTAATTTCCTATGTTTAATTCCCCTAAGCCTCAGAGCCAAGTTAGAATATATATAATATATCGAAATTGGTTTATTGGAACGCTGAAATAGTCAAACCTCAGGGGCGCATTTTTTTTTAATTACTTATTGCAACTGGTGGGAAATTCATATTTTTTTCATTAATTGGTCACGGGGTGCTACCAATACTGCAACTACAAATTAATGTAACTACTAAAATTGCCGAGCGTTTTGTCACGGGTGCAATAAGGAAAGCGTAATCAATACTTTTAATTGATTTTTCTTGCAGTAAGGTTTCATAAAGAAGTATTCTTTATAAGATTGAAAACCTAACCCTACGGGAATTACCACTGCTGAATACTTCAGATTACTTTTGTACCTCGCTGTCAAGTCCAAGTAAGAAGACCATGAGGAAAAACAGAACAGACCAGAGTGGAGCTACGGGCATCTGAGCTACTGCTTCGGGGTAAGCCACGAAGGCAAGCCCTGGACCTGTGTGAACGTACATTGAAGGTTGGTTGTATCGACAAAACAAAGTGAGTGGAATGACGCAAGCTTTATAAAGGGTGACAAATTCAAATTTGAATTAATTTACCAGTTATTTGTTTTATTAGTATTCTACTCTGATTTAGTTTTGAATCAGAACGGGACAACTTGTGTATTTTTCACGTCCCATATTTCCAGCTGTTGTCATACAAAACTGATTGTTCTTTAACACTATAGGCATGAATACAGTGACTAAAGCAAGGGCAACCAAGAGCCCTCGGATTTTCCCTTAAGGAGGGCACTCAGCTGTAATATTTTCTGAAAACACTGTAACACAGTCATAGTCTTTGTTGTCGCTATTATTGTTATTGTTGTTGTAGTTGTTGTCGTTGATGATGGAGATAGCATCAACCTCGACTCTTACAGCTCTTTTCGTACCTCCTTTAGCTACATGTCGTTGTTTTCACTGTCGGTCGTTATTATTATTGTTGTTGTTGTCATTGTCGTTGATGATGAAGTTGCCACCACCCTTGACCCTTACAGCCCAGTTTTCTTACCTCCTTTAGCTACATCCTTCACCTCTACTCCTTGCTTCTGTGCCATGAAACCTAGCACCGAGAAAATGACAAACCCTCCATAGAAACTTGTTCCACTGTTTACACAAGCGAATATTATGCTATCCCTGAAACGCAAGCAGAAACACGTGTTACTATAGAGAAATGATCCAGTGGAAGAAAATGACGGAAGGAGTCAGGGCAATGACCATGTACATCTACTGAGCATTTACTTGACTATGTGTTTGTCTCCATCTTATTAAGACAAGCAGGTGAAATTGTATGAAGTGAAGAAGAAACTAAGTTCTCCTTAGAACACTTCGATAGTAGACTATTGATAAATAAGCTAAGATTTTCTTATGTCGTTTATTAGGAGAGATATACACTTCAAGACTTAAGAGTTGGGAAACAAACAGTGTAAGGGATATGAACGTAATGTTACTTAAAGTACTGGCTGCCAGCACTCAGCAGCCTCTATCCTACCACTGTTCCTCTGCAGTTTCTCACCTGTAGCAGTTGTGATGAAATCTGTTGTAGCTTCCCAGTGCAATAAGCGTCCCAAGACCAATCGAATACGAGAAAAACACTTGCGTTGCAGCGTCAAGCCATACCTGTTTGTAAAGCAATTCAAACGCCTCTTAAAATTCACATCAGAACTGTAGCAGGAATGGAATATCTGAACACTAGGCCCCGGTTGTTCGAAAGGTAGATAACGCTATCTACCGGATAAATCACTATCCAGTGGATAGAGCGGTTGGTTTTGTGAACACTTGTCCACTTGAAAGAGATTTATCCGGTGGATAGCGTTATCCAGCCTTTGAACAACTGGGACCAGATCTTATTATGATTTTCTGAGAATCTTAGGGCATAACTGAATGGTTGAGGAGATTACTTCAAGTTTAGATTTGATTAATTTGTTATTTTAATTATATTGTCAACTCAACATTCCGTACAATTATTCATTTGTAAGCTGTGCAAACTGCCCAAATTAATTCTTAAGCTGGATGTTAATATCAAAATAAAGCAGGAATTTGGATAATTCCTTGGGAAATAAATTAAAGTGTAACACGACAACATCCAGGTCCAATTTGGACATTTTGGCAGTCATCTAATTTTTCACAAATTGGATAATAGGTAATCTTATTACTTAATACTTATGAAACGAGAATGAGGTCTTTAAGGGAAAATCTCAGACCGAGACATTGCCGTCTTGACCGAGCGATACCGAGGTCAACACGTCAAAAGCCGAAGTTTGAAGATTTTCCCATAAAGACCGAACGTTCGAAGTAAATAAGTTGTTTATTATATGTCTTGCTTTGTTTTTGCAAGCCCGTAATCGGCCCGTGGGCATTACGAGAAAATATTGCCCTACAATTAGTCAATCAAAGCGCGGGTTATATCGGCTACAAAAACAAGCCATATAATAAATATACTTATTTAAAGCAATGTTTCATTCAACTTTCATTACTCAAATTGTATTTTGACGCTCTGTCTCAATTGCGTTACGTTAGAAAACCAGCAAAAAACGGTATCGGCAAGCTAATGCAGAGGAAGTGATGGACAAGAAATAGCTGATTGTTTCCAGGTTAAGTCAGGTCTTACCTCGCCATCACTTAGTCGTGTGACGTTAGGGGTGAGATAAAACTTGATCCCTTCCCCGGCGCCAGGTAAAGTAACCGCTCGGACCAGCAAAATAGTTAATAGTATATATGGAAACGTTGCAGTAAAATACACAACCTACAAAACAAAACAGCAATACTGTCAGTTGCAATCTCAAATTGGTTCATTAATAACCATCTGGATAAGAAAAGCAGTATAAAGCAAATTGCTAATTTCAGCTTTACTTCAAATTCCACCGGGCACTTGCTTGGCCCTTACAACATCACAATACATTGATCATACGATTGGAAAGTCTGGGCTCCATCCTCCCCTCCCTTCTTCCCTCTTGAAACTGGAAACTTTCCCTAAAGATAAGATAGTTAACTGCTGACTATAACTGATTATAATACACCAATGGTTTAAAGTGGTACTAAGATCAACTTTTTACCCCTTCTTTTTTTTTTTAGTGTATCACAAAGAATTCCATGAAAGAATGAAAACGCCGTTTACCGTTTGCAAATATCTGCATTAGTCCCGGAGATATTTAAGTTTGAAAAATGGGTAAAATATGCAAATAAGATGGTTGATGACGTCATGCACTCAACCCAACATTTTATTGAGTATAAAAGTTATATGAGTTATCTTAGCCAATTTGCAGCGCAAAACCTTCAAACTTGGCAGGCTAATAGATCTACAGGACACACACCTATGACTACAAAAAATTCTGTTCCCATGGCAACTTACTCTTTTCCAGACCCCACCCTTTTTATTTCAATATTTTGGTGATTTTCAGCTTGAAAATGTTAGACAACGCCACAAAGTCGAGCTAACATATTTATAAGCTTGCTGGATCATGCATATGAAGTGCTGTTAGCAATTATCAAAATGGAATGCCAAAGGTGGCCAGTAAAGCTTTTAATATGGGGGAGGTCTGGAACCCAGTATGTTGCCATGGTAACAGAACTGTTAAGCTCATATTGTGGAGCACATTTAGTAGATCTTACTGCAAAGAATCAAACATTTCTGTTACAAAGTGGCTGAGATATCTCTTTTCATCATACTTGGACAAAATCTGTTTGAGTATATGACGTCATCGCTTGCCTTATTTGCATATTTTAAAAACTTGAATATCTCTGGAACGAAAAGAGATATTTGAAAGAAGTAAACAGCATTTTACTTCTTATGCAGTCTACTTGTTTATGTTTTAAAATGGCTTAAATAGGAAAGGTGCGATTTTCGTCATAGTACATTGGATCTGTTCACTTGGATTCACTTTCTCGAATCCATCATCTTGGATCTGCCAATTTGGATTTTAGTACACGTATTTTCTGGTGATGTCAAAAAAAAGCATACAAAAACATTGCAGAAAAGGTACAGTACACTTAAACTACAAAGCTACAGAAGGAAAAGATTGAAAAAAATCCCTGTTTCGCTAAACCTATCAAAATGCCAAGACAATGTTACATTCATGGTAAAAGAAAAAAAAAACAGTCTTATCAACATGCACTCAGTAGTTAAAAACAGCGTCAGTACAGATATAAATTGCATTACTCAACCCTTCTTCAAATGAGAAACCACCCTCGTGCACGTCGGAAGCATACATTAACGTCCCACCGGCGTGAGACGAATTATGAAAATGGCCATTTACAGTTCTATTTCCTACTTCTATTTGTCCGTTTCAACATTTTCCCTTCTTGTGAGGGTCCGTTGTGTTCTGTATTGTATTTTCAAAACTTTAAGGTGGCTCTGAACCCTATGTACAGAAAGTTGCGTCTTATCATGCTTATTCAAGTTTGATAATATGAAAAAAATTCACCGTGCCGTTTTTAAATTATAAGCCTCTAAAGCTGTAAATAAGGGTGCTTTTTAGCAGGTAATACTGTTGCTATGGTAACCTATTGTGCCACGAAAATGATAACAAAGTGTTCACCAATGATTGGGCCGTTTTCTTATGCCATGATTGTAGCATGAAGTGATAAAGAGTGACCAAAATGACCCATCAAAATGTTACTGCTGGAAACTGTTTTGAGCCACCTTAATCGAGTCTTTTCCGCGCCCCATGATAACCTACTCCGCACCAAACGAGATGAGCGTCTCTAATCTGAGCCTGGGGAAAGGAGTCGTAATCTGCCTGGTGGTTTTCCAGCGTCTGAATTGCCACATGTTGCACCCTGAATGCTATGATTTACTGTGTTACGTTTGGTGACATTTTCCTCTCGGTCGTTCCACTGCTAGTGAAGGAATCGAGAACACCTCTTCGTTTAGATACTGCTCAACACCCCACTATATAAGTAATCGTCAGCAACTCTATTCAAGGATGGCCTCTCGCACGCTAGGCATAGCGATAGAGTAATGGAAGGTACAGAATCCATAGTATTATTCATGAACACTGAGCCAGTTGAAGTGTTCATAGCGCCAGGTAAGGTAACATTAGGTTGGGCATGTTGGCAAGGTCTCTTCTCCAAACACAACACGTTGACAACATCTGATTCAGTTTCAGTGTATCCTTACCACAAATGCACCGATACAAATGATCGTTCTGCTCTCCATTACTAGCTAGAAAACCATCCCATCAGATGTCACCAACCGTGGCCAGAGGAATCGCAGCAACTTGAACTTCACGCTCCAACTTCAATTGATCGAACTTGATCCAACATGCATGGCAACTTCAACTCTCTCCCCCACATTTGGCGGCGGCTTTAAATCCTTCTTTCAATTTCCTTGTACCAAAGGTCTTCTCATTAATGTCTATGAACTGTTTCTTCCAAAGACAGCTCCTGTTTCACTTTGCTCTTTTTCTATGTGGCTTTTAGATACTTATACAGTGTCTCGCGGACGGAATAACAAGTCCTCAAGTTATTGTTAGAGTTTCTGTGCTAATGATGGCTTGTTTTCCAAGTGTTTCGTAGATGTTGGGAGTTTAAAAAATGCAGCGTCCTTTCAATGAGCTCTTGAATTTGTCTCCTCAGTTGTAAAGGCTTCTTCAATGTTGAGAGTCAGATCAAGAGAATCTAGTTCCAAATTATTGGTCGGCTTTCTTGAGCTGTAAAGTCCACCAGCGTCCACATGTGGGTGATGAGGCCAAAACAATTTTTTGTTGGAAATGGTAATTTTCCAGGTCCACTGTGGACTTCTTGACGGGCAGCGTGAAAGTACACTTCATCATTTGTGACAGTGCAGGAGACATTCTAGCTTCAACCCTTACTATTAGGCCATCGAATGACATATCTTCAATGCCGATACTCTAAGCTTGTCAATTTACAACACCATATAAAACAAAGCATTAGTCTCTCTAAGTTTTCTCAGGACTAATTTACTTTAGTGATTTAAAATGATTTCAAGATTTAAAGTGATATAAAAAACACATCATTTGCATCAATGAACTATCATATAAAAATATCCAAACAATCACCGTAGAAGACACAACGGTCTCACAGGCTTTTTAAAAGGGCGCGGAAGTCAGACATTTTCGTTGGCTTATCTACGCGATTCTAGGAGTTTGTTTCAAGGAAGAACGTTGTAAACCTGCGTGGCTAAATGAATGTCGCTTGTCATCAGGTCGAAAGTTATTTCCATATATTTCTCAAACTCATTAATAATTCATAAAGCTAAAACAAAGAAAATCACAACCGTGAAGGAGGTTTTGATACCCGGTCTTAATTAGCATAGATTTTGACGATTTTACCTCTCGATTTTCTCCTTAGTTTTTGCTTCGATTGAGAAGATATATCAAACACTCGAGGCAGTGTTTCATCGGCTATCCAAACACCTCGAAAAAGTCAAAAGTCAAAAGTCAAAAATACTCCGCTGCGCGTCGTATTTTCAACTCTCTTCTCGGTGTTTGGATATCCCGATGAAACACTGTCGCTCGTGTTTGATATATTACGTAAGGATTGCTGGTCTCCAAGTCAATTAGGATATCTTGATTCTCTTTGCAGTAGCCTCTTTATTCATTTCCAGTTCCTTTTAGCTTGTTGCCATTAACTGGACTTCTCACCGAATGGCCAATACCTTTTCAAATTAAAAAGTCGTGTCGATTGTTATCGTTCCAGTCAGAGTGTTCTCTCATAGCATGTTCTAACGGTCTCGCGGGCTGGTGTATGGCTTATATTGAATAAAAAAAACAAACAAACAGAAACAAGTTTGCATCGCAACGAAAACAACTCCAGCCTCGATGTTGCTTAAAGGCTTGACCACCAAACACGAAACTGTAAAATAAGCTATTCAGCTTAAACGCTTTCTCATAGCATTTAGGAATGCAAGCAGATAGCTTTCTCACCTTGCCTGTGGACTTGACTCCCTTAAAGACGCATAAGTAACAAATAATCCAAGCCAACAAAAGGCACAAAGCAACCTCCCAGTTCACTGCCCCTGGCTCGTCCAAAGCAGTACTGATCTTCAAGACCCTGAGCCTAAAATAAAAATATAACTTTTCAATTATTCATTACTAACTCGTTCGTCAAAAATGCTGATACATGACGTGAAAATGACTTGTATGTTCCTAGAATACGCCATGTTTGATTCCTTCTTCTTTTACATGACACCATATAGCCTGCTATAAATGACTGCGAATAATATGGAAAAGATGCTAAGACAAAAACTTTGTACCACAAAAATCAAGAGAATTAAGTTTTACCAATACGTTAACCTGAACGTTGAAAAGCTTCAGTTTAGGGTGAGGTTAAATGCCTGTTGAAAAGTTGCTCGATGAGCAAGATCTTGTTTCTTCCAACTTATTCCAACAAAATTTTAGGAAAATTATAACGTTCGTTGATTGTTCTCGAGTACAATGTCAAGGTAATTTAACCCAGTTCTGTCCTCCTTCACCAGCATTTTTACATTTCTACCAAAAGCCTTAACCGACAAAATAGCAGTGACCTCCTAGGCTAGCCTGGTGTGTGTTTTTTGGAGATCTCCTCGCCCTATCTAAGTTATTGTACTTCTACGGTATTTCTTGTTTATATTGCTTTGGCAAGTCAATGATAATGATGTTGATTTGGACTCACTCCCAATATTCTTCGCTTGCAGACACCTTTGCTGCGGTCGCAATTGCAGTCGGCACTGTTGACACGTTGGGCATCACCGTGGCGTTTGCCATACTGGAGCTGTTCACCGCGTCTTTTTCGGCAGCACTAAAAACGTCAACACAGTTTGGCGTGTTCCATTTATTACCGCACCGCGACCAAGGAAGCTCGGAGGAGAACGACGCGAACATGTAGAACAGGGCCCAACCCAGAATAACAATGTAGTAAACGTTCAAAAACTGCACGATTATTACACTGGCCCAACCAATACCTGCAAATATAATAATATCTCATGGGTTTCCCGTTTTCACGTTATATCAACTTTGGTTCCATTCCCAGCAAAACCTTGCTATTCCCTCGCCATTGGAATAAAATAAGAACAGAGTTTTTAATTTTATTTCAAAATTGATAAGAAAGACGGAGAGATTGACTATTTTAAATTTTTTTATAGGCGCCTTTCTCCTAACCAGTTTCGGAGTTGAGAACTTTAAGAGTAAAGGAGTTCGCGACGATATAACCTATGGGATCTATGTCGTATTGAATTTTAAATGCTTGTCACATAAGAAGCACTACTTCTGCAATAGGACTGACAGAAAATTCATTTGCCCGGCTTTTGTCTGTTATTTTTCTGGTGTGAGAGCATTATTTATTCAGACCACAGAATCACCGTGCACTACATATTTCCTATGATTAGAAGGTGTGAAATTCTTCAAACAAACCTTGAAAAATTGGACATATAAGCCATGCCGTAATTCCACCTTGACTGGCCAACTGTCCCAAACAAACCTCCAAGATAAGGATGGGTGCTCCAGCAACAACCAAACAGATCAGGTATGGGATGAGGAAACAACCTACAAGGGGAATTACACAAGCAGCGTACTGTCTCCATTAATTATAGCATATGGAAACAACATAATTGAATGAATTATAGTAATGAAGTTATATTGTATTGGATTAATTACTGACAAACAGTGTATTATGGTAGCCAATTAAACTAACTAAATGCGGATTTTCTGCGCCATTTTTGGATTACAAGTTGAAAGATTCTCAAGTCACTAGTAATAAACAAAACGTTACCAGAAGAGGGAATGCTTTTTCGGCCTCGTTGTGGTTGTTTTCAGTTTAATTCCGCAAAATATGATGCAAGACACGATAAGTTTACTGTCAGTCAAAGAAACGGCCACGAATATTAGCATGTACGCGCGCGAGCAACGAGCACATGACTATTATTCTCAATGTTTTTTTTTGTTTTAAGGGTACTTGGTAGTCACCAGTAAGAGTTTTAATAAAAGATCTATTCGTCTCAGGCTCAGTGAACATATAACATGAACTACGAAAATTGACATCTTTTGGAAAAGTCGTTTTTTCCGGCAGATTTAAAGGTATATTTGAGTTGTGATAAGTGAATAACGATGGTGAATTTTAAGCTCGGTATTGAAAATGTGAAAGGTGAATGGATCAACATGGCACGAGCGTAGGACAAAGAAAAAATCTGAGTCCCTGACTCACGAATCGAGCCCATGACCTCCCGAACACCGGGCAGGCGCTCTATCCACTGAGCTACGAGAACTCACGGAGAGCAGGCGTCCTGCATTCATCATCACTCACGATGACTTCGACAGTGCTGATCCAAGCAGTATGCAGGACGCCTGTCACTTATGAGCTCAGTTAAATAACCTTGCTCTCCGTGAGTTCTCGTAGCTCAGTGGATAGAGCCACAGCCCGCTATTCGTGAAATCATGGGTTTGATTCCTGTCGGGGACTCAGATTTTTGTTTTGTCCCAAGCTCGTGTCATGTTGATCAATTCACTTCTCATATAAGTAAGGAGTTGAAGGGGAGATATAAGAGACCAATAAAGGCTTTAGCTAATTAATGCAAATGGCATAAAGTGATAACAAAGAAAACTTTGCTTACGTTTTTGGTACTTTACTTTACTCTAAGTTCTGCCAAGTACTTGTTGTGGAACTTATTAACGACCTTCTTTGGTCGTGCTATTGAAATGTTCCTTCACTGTTTTATCGATGTTTCAATACACTGGTCATTTTTATATTTCACCCAATTTGCATGACATGAGCAAAGCTTTTGTTGTTGTTTAGGGCCGTACGCGAGTAACGGGGAACCTGAGGCACTTTCCTCAGTCATGCTATTCGTTTTTGATGTTCACTGTCATCATAAGCACCCTAAATACCTAGGAAGTGAATTTAACCATGCACAATGCGTTAGTCATAATCTTTTTCTGGATACTGCCCTGTTTTTATTCCTATTGTATAAAGTGATACTGCTCTGTATTGCGCCCGTTCTGATCTTTTGTTCTTGGACCAGCATCCGAGAGCAGTCAACCATTAAGACCATTCAGACGGGCCTTGACGGATTTATTTATTTATTTATTTATTTTGGTTTTGACATGAAGGTCATATTGAACTAGCAGGTTCACCCGACGGAAAATAAACACGTGTCGACGGTTTTTGAGAGGCCATGCGGATGTCATACGTAAAAACAAGCGTGACTAAATACACAAGCCATTGAATGGAATGCCAACATGACTTAGCACGAACCACATTGTTCGGTGGGCTTGTTCATGAAGTCTCTGAACGAAAACTACGCATATATTGTATATTCGATCGTATACTATCAAAACTAAAATTATAAAGCTTTTAGCTATTACAGCGACTAAATGTTAATCGACTTTATGGTGTGTTCGGCGTCACTGAATTAAGTTTTACGAGGCTAGCGACGCCCATTGAATTCGTACGTGAATTATTATGCCAGCATGACATGTGTGGAGTATCATTATTGTTTTTGGAATTGTTTCGTACGTAGGAGATGTTGTGTTGCTTTTAGCGCTACAATGCAAGGAAGATTGTGTACACAACAGCTTTTCTCGAGGACCTCTTTATAAACCGTTAAGATTTGAAATGCCTTTAGATCAAATTTTACAAATCATAACTGATTTACATGATTTAGCATACCGGTTGAACCTTTGATGATGTACAGAAAAAAGGTTGATTCGAACGAGTTCTAATAGCGAGCGATATCGCGCAACACGAGGTAAAGTCGTTGGCCTCATTCGTTCATCCATGCAGTCTTCCTGAGCGATCAGCGAGTAGAGTACTGCGGGAATTCATGAAGAGACTGACTGAACGAGTCATTTTGTATCTGCTTTAAGCATCACCACGTTGGGCCAACAGAACACGCTATTTGCACTCACCTCCACCATTTTTGTAACAAAGGTAGGGAAACCGCCAAATGTTTCCCAGTCCTACAGAAAACCCTATCAAGGCTAAAACGAAGTCGAATGTCTTGCTCCAAGTTTCCCGCTTCTTGACTTGGTTGCCCATCGTCTGCGGCGGTTCTCTTTGCGACCAGCTTTGTTGATCCCACAGTACAATGAACGTCAACGAACCATGAGGGAGCCTTTGTCATTCATGAGGCACACAATTTTCGATCCAGTGCATTAATTTAATTTTTCGTGTCGCTGAAATTTACTGCTGATATGAATAAATTAATTTGTGAACGGCATGCGACTCAAACAATTCGATTTGATAATTTGGCCATATAACACAGTCACTCGATTCAGCTTAGGATGTTTAGCCAGATTGCAGAGAAGTCCAATAAAAACAAGTCTTTAAGAATATTAATTTTAAATTCTCGACACTAAAATCCACTCACTGAAATGAATAGAAATTATATTTTAAGAAAGTTCTTGAGGTCTCGATTAATGCATTTCCGGTCGCAGCCTCTGGTTCAAGCCACTTATTAGACCTTAAAAAAAAACGCCCTAATTCTGGATATCACAATTAATATTGCAAACAAGGCACTTTGAACATATAGAAAGAATCATTGTTTACAATATTTGTCCATTAGCTAAGCGATTCAGTTTTTGATGAGCTACAAAAGCATTAGTTCTGAATATTGAAAGGGCGTAGCACGTTTAACTGCCCCAAGCAATTTAAGCCCAATGTATTGGACACTCATTTTGTGCGACGCGGGTTTAAAAGCTCAAAATTTTACAAAGTACATCTGTGAGCTCATTAGCGATTTGCCACCCAGAAATTTTGCAGTTTTTGAAAGCTACTTTCTCCTCGAATATTACACCCAAAGAGCCAAAACCTTCACCAATTACTAAGTTTTCCAAGCTATTTAAATGTTTGTAGTCAATTCGCGTCTAGCATGAGGCCTTTTCTGGACAGTCGTATGTTAATGAGGAAAAATTTTAACATTGACGTAACGAAAGGATTCGCAATAGTTGACCGAAAAGGAAAATGGAACACCTCAAGTGCAAAAGTATTTTGATAACTAGGGGTTAACATATTTCGTTTGCAGCAATGCCCTCAAAATTCTCAATCATGATTGATCCCCCCCCCTCCCACGCGCCAAACTATTTCGAAAATAAACACAATTAAAATACAAGTAAAAAAAGCACGAGCTCGTGCTATTTGTAGTGTTTATAAGATTTACTAGTGCTTATTTGTTCAAAATGGCACGAGAAAAATCACATGATTACTTATACAAATAGGCGCGCAAAAATACATGCAAAAACTCGACTCTGTTTCCTCTTTGATCGTGTTTATTTCGTGCCACGGCTCATTGGTCCCACCTACATGAACATTGGTCGAGAAATGACCACCCTGATTGACAAGCTGACATTTTGTTGTCAGTATGGAACTGTGATAGGCATGATGATTCAGCATAGCATAACAAAATGGTTAAAAGGAAAGCAAGGTGTATCAATTGAGACTTTATTCAAGTATATAGAAGGAGATATTATGATATCCTCAGTGAACAAGTGTATAACGTTAAACTCTGGAACAGGGCAGTCCTTTATTTCTAGGTCTTGTTTTATTTGGTAATTGTATATATACCTCGAAAAACCAGCTGTATTGAGTCATCCTTTTAATTGAAGACATTGTCAATGTTGCAAATCTATCCTAAACTTCTAGTTGTAAGAGTTGTTTTTGAACACTAAATAATGATTACCCCATCAGATCTAAAAGCAAATTTATACTCCAACGGTGGTACAGAGGGGCGGGGGGAAGGGGGGTAGGGGGGCTGATGTAAAACCGGCCTCGTGGATCTCGCCATTAAAATGTATAAACCATTCCGAAATTGTGCAGGGAACTGGGGCAAGTTTCAATTTTTAACCAATCGATAAACTGGCACCACCACATGAAAGATTACTTTGAGAGTAGTCATTTAACCAAGTTTGATGTTTTGGGGGTAAACAGAGATCAAAATATGGACCTTGAATCTATACATGCATCTCTAGACAGTGTCATATACTTTTTATAGTAAAAAAAAAAACGAAATTTAGCTTCATTGGCATGTCAAAATATGCCGGGCCTGACAAAACAGTTGAAGCATCAAAATCAGCCAGCATCACGACGTAAGAATTTCAGAATTTTGAAATAATAAAAGTGTTCAGAGGGGTTTAAATTCACCATACCATCAGTACCCTGACCCCCAGGGTTAACAAACCTTGCAAATACAACTATTTCCGATAATTCTCTCTCGTTTTTATCTATGGCAACTACTAACAGCTATGACACTACAAAATGATGTATGAAAAATGAGTTAGAACTCCTGTAAATTAGATATATTAAAAACACTTGAATTCTTATTCGGCTCGATTTACACCGAGCTAGTAATCAATACAGCCTTTTCATTTATTCCTGCCTTCTTTGGATCACTGATCAACCCATTCATATCTATGTCTTTCTCCTTCATGTCAGGTACAAGTAACTTGTCCAAGCGCTGTCAAACCAAACAAAAAAAAAACAATAAAATACATCAAATGACTATTTTCGGAACATGGCTGCGTTTCCTTATCACTGGCAGTATTCATTGACGGGCTCGTAGTGTGAGCCGTTCTCCTCTCGTTTACAAAATAATAACAAGGGTTTAACACCTAAAATGGTAGTGCAAGGTACACTTTCCAGAAATAAAATTTATTTCTTTATTGACCATTTTGAAAAGTATACAACATCAGACTCTTTTCCAGATTTGCCAAAAACGCCACACAATGACAGATTAACTCTTAAATGATCCTTTTCTTTTTCTGTTTCGGCTAAAGAGTGTTCTATACAGCCTTGTAACAGTTCCCTATGCAGCGTTGCAAAGGTGCCCTATCGAAAGTTGCCAAGGTGCCCTAATGTGATAAAAGTGCCCTATATTACAAAAGCGCCCTATTCAAAGTTGCAATGGTGCCCTAATGTGGCATAAATGCCCCATGTTACGTGACATAAGTGCCTTATGTTACAAAAGTGCCCTATTGAACGTGATATAAGTACCCTAACGCCACATAAGTGCCCTATTATACGTGACATAAGTGCCCTTCAATATCTCTCTCTCTGTCCTCCCCCACCTCATTTTCATCCGCCACTTTCTCCACACCCTTGCTTCCTCCCCTTTGACAGGTCCATGGAACATTCATGATTTACCACAGTACCCTCTGCGTATCATGCCAAAATTAGTTGTTACTGCCTGCAGCATTGGGGAAAACAGAATGCAATCGCATTCTCTGAAGAATGTTCGGGAAAGGAGACAAACTCGTCCTCTGCAAAATAAACTACAGACTGCACTCGAGAGACGGCCGAAATTGAGCCTAGTACTCATGTAAATTACTGCAGTTGTTCACCTCTTTGATAGTTCCAGTGGTCTTGAACAGCTTGTATATCATCACCGCGGGAATAAAGACTAACGAGGATACCGTCAGCAGCCAACCAATCGCCTGACCCCAGCCTGGGTACACGTAGTCGCCAAATTTGAGTGGTGAATACGTCACAAGGTTAAAGACGAAAATAAACTGCAACGTTGAAGATAAAATCAATGAAGCAACCATGAAAATTCATCATTTATGAATAAAGAGGAGATGGCAACTGTTTTAGCAAATGCTACTGATTCCTTTGAGCACGCAGGGAAATTCTCTTCAACAGTAGCAAGTTACTATTATAGCAATTTTTCTTGGACAATTTTGTCCAAGGGGGAAAGGTGCAAAGAGGTTAACCCTATGTAAAGCACCAGCCCGTGAGATAAGGCCAGACCACAACACCGGGAACAACGTGCCCAACTCTTTTCGATACGTTTGCGGGGTTTTTTAACGTCCCCTGCTAACCATGTAACACTGAAGATGCAGGAGACGGAGCCTACGGTTTATAGTCGTTATCCGAGAAGACTTGAACGTCTAACCATTTGCAGATGGTTACACAGAAGGACTTACTTGTAAAGGAAAAGAGCTATATAACATCTATTTAAAAATAACTTTTACCTTTCCTTGGCGATTTGCCCACAATTTATGGTTCATTAATGGGAATACCACGACGAAACACGCTACCCGCCACTAACAAGTCACAAGTTTGAACTTTAACGAAAGAGAATTCCATCCATGCTTCAGTTGCAAACACAATTCACCGTTTCAACAGGTAATAGAACAGGTAACAGAACTGATACCAATCTGACTGTTTTTAATCATGGCGCTTATCGTGGTTTATAAGTTACATCTCGCAGAACGCATATTTCCTTTTCATGTGTGCATGGCCTACTATTTCCTCTGAAATGTTTTTCAACATCGGAAGTTCGTAAATTATCTGGAGGTTTTCTGCCATTCGGAGATAAGCTAGAGTTGAACGTTCGAAAAGCAGCGCGAGATATTGGTTGTGTCCTGGTGTACCGGTACACAGAGGGAATAACTATTGTACTCCTTTGTTTAGAAGCCTTTGTTTAGCTGTTGCATATTGTTGGGTCTATTGTATCGGTTCTTGTGTACCGGTACACGAGGACAGAACCGGGGATATTATACGATCAACGATACACACTCAAATCGATTTACTGAATCAAAAGACTCACCGAACAGAAAATGGGCGAAAAAAAACACCAGCACCAGCCGATCCATGGATTGATTCGAAATCCCAGCATGCTTTCAAAGTTGTCATAGAAACGATGACGTCCTGTTAATAGTTAAATGAAACTATAATTAGTAGAGAGTATTTATGGTCAGACAAGCTACACGATGAAGCTGCCTAAGATAGGTCTGGTTAGGTGTGAAAAGGTGTATGGAAAATGGCGCATTTTGACCTAAAATATGTAAGTTAAAAGTATGGAGAGCCGGCTGGTACACATGCACCAAAATACTCCACCCATCCTTTGCGGGAACTCAGCACGCGATTGATACGTAACATGGAAACTGTAATATAATCTGCTAAAGAAACCTACAAATAATTAACAATTATCCTGCGAAATCGCGCGGAATATCGTCTGATACTTAGCCGACGAGGCCGTAGGCCGAGTCGGCTAAAATCAGACGATATTCCGCGAGATTGAGCAGGATAATTGTTTTATTATTCAACAAATTGATAACAAAACAGCCTAAATCCTTGTAAATCTCTCTGTCGACATTTTCGCACTTCACTTTTTCTTCCCACGTACGAAGCTACGTATACCGCTGGATATCTGTTACGGATATCGAGAGCATCATGACCATATTTGGATAGTGTTACAATTTGTTGAATAATAATGGTTTTTAATGGTCACAAAGCATAACAGAAAATTACTAAAAGGACATATCAATGGGTTGGAAAATTCATTAAAGCGAATTCCAACACCAGCCACAGGAATCAAGGAAATTAGGAGTTGGGTTATCAGTTGGGAAATTTGGTTAGGAAACAGATATGAATCATGCGTTATTAAATAACTGATGATTCAGATTGGGACACAGGGATTGAGGATTTGCTGTTGAAATTTAAGATTCGCATAGGCACAGTCTTTCTGTAGGATAATTTGGTTTTATCAACTGAGTTGATAATGTGAATTGGCCACCGTAAAGAGATTCGAAAGCTAATACGGTGTCCAATTCACATGATCAACTCAGTTGATAAAACCAAATTATCTTGTAATACTCCCACCAACGCAGCACCACAGTTTCTTTAGAAACTGACCCCCTTTTATAGTCTTTCTGTAGCTGACGACCGTTATACACTAATAAGCTATTTTTCTCACCATAAAACCATCCTATGGCAACACATTCGCAGATCACCACTAACAAAAGAACTGATCCGCTGCCAGAGTATGCGTCAAACAACTGGAACACGTACATACCACCCTGTAAAGAATATAGACAGTGGCTTTTGCAATGTTCGTCAAGCACGATTTTTACTTAATAATCTCTAGAACTTAATTTGATAGTAATGTTATTCAAGTTAGGTTGCTTGTTTTCTTAACGGTCTTCTTAGTTTGTTTAACTATTTGTTGTTTATTTTTAGTTTGTTTTTAGTTTGCTGTCTATCTGTCTGTCTGTTCGTCTGTCGAGAGTTATGGAAGTGATAGACAGGCTGATACATCAGAGCTCTTATCACCAACGTACATAGGGAGCTGGTCAATTGCTCAGAGGTGTCAGTGTCAGGAACAAACAATCGGTGTAGTTCATATTAAGTCATTTGTGAAGTTGAGATAGAGAGCAAATGCACCTGTTCGGATTATTCTGCCATTCAAGGATCAAAGATCAGCCGAGGTTGTACGAAGAGAGCTGTCCGATCTTGGAAAATAAACAGTGATCTACGCCCAGTAGAAAGAAAAGAAAATTGCGGACGACATCAAAGTAGCAGAGGCTAAACCACCGTTAGTACATCAACAATGCGTTGTCTTTAAATTCAAATGCGATCTGTGTGATGCGGATTATGTTGGCTATACTCGCCGACGTCTTTTTCAACGCATTGATGAACACGAGTACTCAGCTATTGAAAGACACCTGTATGACGCACACAATCAGAAGAACAAAGATCTTAACGAACAATTTACCCTCCTGAAAAAATGTCATTCAAAATTATTATCGCTGATTTTTATTCTTGACTGAGATAGAACGGAGACTGAAATCAAGTCCGATCCATTGTGCATGCAAAACATGGTCAGCATCTTTACCTCAGTAACCATGGACAACCCGAGTAGAAACCAGATGCAACAGACAAAGGCAGTAAACATTTCCTTGCGGTGGCCATGCCTCAGATGTCGCGGAAACAAATCAACGATGCCTGTAACCACGCCCTCGATACCTACAAACTTGATGCACAAAAAAAAACACAAAAATTATTAGCATGGAATAAAAGAAACAGTACCAACATATTACAGTTTACTTGCCGTGTATCATGTCTTCCTTGACAATTGGTCAAAATTTCAACGGTCAGAGGAGACTATACTTAAATATCTTTTTTAACTGAGAACTGAGATCTTCGAAATTCATTGATTGCTGACAAAGGGGCTGAGTGAAATTTTCACCAATAGCTTAAAGTTCGCTCAATTTTCAATTAATTACTGACACCAGGGAGGCACGGTGGCCTCACAGTTAGTGCGTTCGTCTCCGGATCCAGCGGCCTGGACATTGTTCTCTTGGCAAAAGACTTTACTCTCACAGTGCCTCTCTCCACTCAGGAGAATAAATGGGTACCGGCGAATTTAATGCTTGGGTTAACCTAGCTATGGCCCACAGAAACCGGGATAAGCTCCAGCCTGATCGGCCCTTTAGCTGCAGACTTTATCTACTTACACCTATCCCGACCCTCAATCCACAGATCGTGGGTGCGAATCTCACCAAGAACAAAATAGTTTTTTCTTCCCTCGCGCATACAGCGCAGGCTCTCGTTCATACCGAAGGAATTTACTGGATTATTTTCAGCAAAAGGATATGTCCACAAGTACACATTTACATCTGAAAACGAATACAGAATTGTTCGTCCTCGCGAGTCCGATGATCCGTATTGTTTGCACCGTACTTGTCCACACGAGAACGATAAACGGAAAGGTTAACGCTCAAAATCTTCTCGAACGAGAACGCCTGGATACGAGACGGACACTGAGCGTGTGTAAATGGATTGACGACAGTTCCGCGTTTACAAGTGAATACATTCATGCCGTGTACACGAAAGAACAAAATCATGTCATTTACGATTGTGGAAAGGAACAAACTGTTTGGAAACGTAGGCTTTCACGGGCATAAACTTACACGTGTGGAACAAGTTCAAATAATCAAATAATTACCCTTTAAAAGGATAATTATTTGATTTCCAGATAGGCTATAGATCATACTCCTAACTGACAATTTTTCTTCACTTTTTTAGGGAATCTTGAAATATAGTTGTAGCTATAGCTTGCCATTTTCTTCATTATTTTTACCCCTGTAAGTTAAATCGATAGAGGAGTTATTCCATTATTTAGCTCTGTTAATTTACCTCACTGTCAAGACCAAGCAAGATTAACATGAAGAAAAACAAAGCAGACCACAAAGGAGCTAAAGGCATCTGAGCAACCGCTTCTGGATAAACGATGAAAGCAAGTCCTGGACCTGTGAGAGAATGCTCAATCAGTCGACTAACAAGATACACCTTTAGTAAGAATAAAAATAATCCACTTTCCTGAGTGGCAAAGATTTGAGATATTAAAACTCTTCTGAGTCTGACTGCGGACTCCTCTGTCCTCTTGCGAGTATGGCCGTGTCCAGCCTGTTTTGTGACCACGTACCAGACTAAAAGGCCACAGGTGCGATAAGGTCGTTCCGTAAACAGACACCCTTGTCGTGAAAGGGTTCCTCAATACTTGAATACTAGAATAGAGAGTCTAAAATGCTTCAGACAACCATGTAATCTTGTCCAGTTAAGCATACCTATGCAGCTTCGTAGAGGAATACAACCAACAATTTCGGATTTCCCGATTGCCGGGTTTCAGTCTTTTGCGTGCCACAATGAAATTACTATTTTTGACCACAACAGTATAAAAAATGCTTTCAGAACGTTTAGGACATTTCCTGATTTATTGGTAAGCACTCTGTAGCGTGCACTGCAAGCAGGGGTAGCTAACAAGTATTCTTATAACCTGACTTAGCGACGTCCTTCACTTCCACTCCTTGATTTTTTGCCATAAATCCCAGCACGGAGAAAATCAGAAATCCGCCATAGACACTTGTTCCACTATTGAAGCAAGTAAATAATATGGAATCCCTAAAGAAATTTTAAAAAACTGGTTAAATATTAACAACAATAGATTTTAAAACATGCATTCACGGCGACCTCTCGTGATTATGAAATTAATCTTTAAAACCGTCTTTTCGAGAGTCACGAGGTAGCTGATTCCGAGTTGGCAAATACTATTTGTAAGCCACATCATTTGGACTGGTGTTGAGATCCGTCAGTCGGATCGACTATGAAGTAGTACCGTGAGAGGTTGTTGATGAGCATCATCTTAAGTAGCTGTATAGGTCAATCCTGGATTAACTGAAATTTCTACTGTAGCCCTAGTATATGAACAGAGATGCCTATTGTGGATCTGTGTGATCTGGGTAGATCTGGCCTTTCTTCTAGTCCTTCATTCGCAGTTTTTTGTCTCGGTTGGCAGTCTCCCCTGTTATTTCAAGTACGCCGGGTTTGGAATAGGCTGTCAGTATTATCTTGGGGATTCCTTGGGTTTTAAGGCACAGAAAATCTCCGAAAGACTTCGAAATATTACATAAAATATGTGACCATCGTTAGTCATTATGAGCCGCCAATTACTCAAGTGCACGAGCTAAGACCTACACTGTGATAGCACTTATGCTTATTATTGTTGCCTTACCTGTAAAAGTTGTTCTTAAATTTGTTGTAGCTTCCAAGCGCAGTCATGGTCCCCATACCAAGCGAGTATGAGAAAAACACTTGAGTAGCGGCGTCGATCCAGACCTAAACGCAAAAAAATATTTTCGTGTTGTTGCGCTGGTAGAAACTGAGCTAACTGGCGAGAAGAGGCTCTGACAGAAGTGCTGTACAGGGTAAATTAGGGAGTGATCCAGCAGAAATGTAGTGAAGAAGAATTCATTTGTAGCACACGTTAACAGGATCGCAACGCAGTGGTTCTTCCAGAAGAAACGTTAAGCTAGTGACAGGAGGGGGCATTAGCAGTGTTATGGTTCGTTTTTCTATTCAGCGTGAGCGGTCAATGCGTACCTAGTTACAATGCACAGAAACAATTGCTCGGAACGTACTTGAATAAAATATCGAAAGAATACTACCTGGCCATCTGAAAGTCTTGACAGATCAGGGGTCAGATAAAACTTGATTCCTTCAATGGCTCCTGGCAATGTTACCCCACGGATCAGAATGGCGGTCAGTAGCAGATAAGGAGCTGTAGCAGTGAAGTACACAACCTGTAAAGGATAACGTCTTTAGCGTAGAGTGGAGGCCAAATAATCAAATCACGGAAATACTCTTATCAAAGTAACAAACATAGAGTGACATCATCCAAATAGAGTTTAAAATCGACATATCTACTTTATACATGTTTGAAACGGAAACAAGCCAATCCAAATGATCTATCTCGCC
>OZ026601.1:29550817-29553317 GCA_964020085.1 Micromussa lordhowensis | reverse complement strand
ATAGTAATTAATCAAATCTAAACTCCATTACGACCTTACATAATATAAGTGAATATATATGAAATTAAAAATCATGTATTTGAACTGCGGAGTTGAAATACATGAATATTATCTTCACCATCTACGGGTATATTACGAACTTACACCGTGACCAGCTCCCAGGTGGCTTGATAGCTCGGGTCAGTATCGAATCCCGTTCAAGCCTGATTTTGTTTTTCGGCCTTTAATTTCACAACTACTTAAGGAGGTTGGTAACACTTTCCAGCACTTTTCTAACAGCTATACTTTGAAAGATGAATACTACCACTGTTAAACAAGTGATGCTACAATAACGGTATCATACAAATTCCTAATCATTGGTAGACAAGTTGCGGTCATCCTTTTTATATAACAAGTTACCATAGCAAGGTGGCTCTGAACCCCCTTCACAGAATTTTTTTAAACTTTGCAAAATTAAAATTACACCTAGCCATGAAAATATGCATGGAACTTGCACGTTACGCAATTGGGAATCCTTATGAGATATAAGGCCAGATTGCCAAAAATAATTCAGATGCTAGCGGGACTTCAAACGCGATGTTCGACGAGTTGGCTACACCGAAAGGTCTCTAATGAGTCTCTTGGAAGAGACGAAACACGCGTGTCAGACTAGCCATGAAATTATGTTAATTATAATTCGATTTAAAAATGGGGGTTACCGTGCTCGTTTTGGTGTTTTAAGCGCTTCAAGCTAAAATTAAGGGAGTTTTCAGGAGGTCATATATTGTTGCTATGGTAACCTATTGTGCCACAAAATTGACAGCAACATGCTTAAAGCTAAAATTAAGGGAGTTTTCAGAAGGTCATATAATTTTGCTATGGTAACCTATTGTGTCACAAAATTGACAGCAACATGTTTACTAATGATTGGGCAGTTTTTGATACCATGCTCTGTATCCACCGATATAGAGTGGTATAATGACCCATCAAAATATAAGTCTTGGCAGGTACCGGGAAATGTTTCAAGCCACCAAACGTTGTGCATATAACTTCAACGATCAATCATGCCATCTCCTAACCGAATTAGTACAACAGCAAAATGAAACTAAAAACACAAGAGAAAACCTTACCTCCACCATTTTTAAAACACAGGTAAGGAAACCGCCAAACATTTCCAAGACCGATAGAAAACCCCATCAAAGCCAGAATGAAATCGAACTTTGAACTCCATGTCTCCCGTTCGTTCCGAGCTTCGACCATTTTTAGTTCTCACTCAAAAACTGTGCAGAGGAGACAATAAGTGAAACATTACTTTATATCTTAGTTGTTAAAAACGAAACCTGATGAAGGCTGGAGATTGTACAAAATAAGCAGGAACACAACATACTATAAAAGTTTTAATTTCACGCTTATCAACAACCGATAGCCATTTAGTTCCAGTTCAGCAACACACAACAAAAGTTGTGATATAGGAAAACCGGCGTAAGGTAATTTTACTGATCTACAGACTGATCTACAGACTCATTCTCCGCGTATTAAAGGTTTTAAGTCAAGGTATTTTGAGTTGTTTTGGCCGCGTACAGAATCACCTTTAAATTGTAGGAGACCTGAAAATATTACCTTAATAAGATGGCAAAGCTCTAAAGAAATAGTAATAAACCCTAAAAGAACAAGGATGGCGAAGATTAACACGGATTACAAATGACGAGTTAAAAAAAAATAGGCTAAACATTTCAAGATGCCCAGTGACGTAGCACCTCGATAATTCGTATGTAAACAGCTCTTTCAAAACGTTTTATAAAGTACTCGCAAAACGGTGAAAACGGTGTTGAGATGCCAAACATTAAACTATTTCTACAACCTTCAGAATCTTGATTGGATTCTATATGATTTTCCATGCAATAGGTTCATAAAACGTTTCGCCGTCCTCACTTGTTTATATCAAGTACAAATGCCAGTGCCAAGCGCAAATTTAATTGCGTTCACCTAATCCAGTCTCTATGGAATTTTTTTGCCTGCGTCGCAGACGGAAATTATTTCTTGGGAAGGATTTGTTGGCTGATAAGTATTGATGACGAGCCTTCTGGCAGGGGGGTCGGCTGGTGAAAAATTTATTTTCTCAAGAAATACTAATCACAATTGTTGGCGATCTGAAACTGAAATTTGCGTTTCGCAAATAGTTAAATAAAATGTATTTCCAAGAAAATATTTCGTCCTGTACAAGTTAAAACTTAACTTAAAATCACGTTTACGGGTCGCTGCTGCGGAATATAATTTATTCATCTCCAGTTCAACTACGCGTGCAAATCGTTATCTGTGATTCGATCAAACTTTGTTGACCAAATATGCAAAGTACACACGTGAACGCACCGCTCTGATCTAGTCATGCACCTAGCCTGAATTTCAGCCGTCTCCTCCTCTCGCTAAGTCTCGGGAGAGAGACGTCTGAAGGCACTGGGCGATAATGTCGTCAAGTGACGTCACTACCAGAAAACCTGGTAGTGCTTCTGATTGGTTGCCG
>OZ026601.1:29525817-29528317 GCA_964020085.1 Micromussa lordhowensis | reverse complement strand
GAAATATATCAAGTAGAAATGCAAATCTAAACTCATTGATCTCGACTGTTCCCTTGAGAAAAGCATCATTCAAAAGAATCTTAAACAAACAAAAGACATTTTAAGCCACCGTTGAAGAATTAACATATTAAGTCAGAGATGAAACGTGAAATGAATTAAAACCGAGCGCGTGCACGCTTAGAAGCTAAACATATCATCTAAGGTATTTCAAACAAACTTTCGCGCTTGAAGTAAAGATCAAACAAACATTGCAAATCGCATCGCTCCTGATTCAACAGCCGCACAAATTGTAATTCGGTCTAAGCAGGAGCTCCTGGTCTAAGCGGTTCTCTAATAGTGGCAAGAATAATTCACTTACATCAACCATACTCCTTTCAAATTCTTCCAAAGCGATGCTCAGCTCTTGATCACTTAGTTTCATAATCGCCAAGACAAGAATGCGAAAAAGTGTGTCCAACGTCGTCACAAGTAAAATGATGTGAAAGACTTGTATATAAAAACGGGTATCCAATGAGAAGATGGGGGATAGGGGGTATGCGATATCACATGGTTAAGAACCATTGTGAAGACAGGGATAGGGGGGTATACCTATGTCATGAAATTGTTATGAACAAAGCAAAGAGTCTGATGCATAATGTATGACGTTTATTGAAAACAGCATGAAAACCAAAGAAAGAATTGATTACAACTTTAAGTCTTGACCGTCGGTGTTCCACAAAGTGTATCGCTGGGAACTAGACTCCTTTCTAGTTTCTCCGACTCTTGGTCCCAGGCCCCAAAACGCACGATATTCTGACCTTCTTTTCTTTGTTTTTGGTCACGAAGTCTTTGCCTGATCTGTTCCTTATTCTTGGCATAATAAGATCTCCAATATTTGTTGATCCGTTCCCTGTTGTTTTTACAGTATTGGCTTCGGTAATTTCTGATGTGTTCCTTGTTTTGTTGACAATAGGCTCTCTGGCTGCTGGCGAGCCTTTCCCTGTTGTTTTCATACCACCTTTTACGACGTGATTTGAGAATCTCAGCGTTCTCGGCACGATATCGTTTTTGCCGGGCCAGGATGTGCTTTCTGTTCTTTGCATAATAGTCTTTATTGTAGGCTTTCCTACAAACAACTATCTTGTCATTCCCCGACCGTTGATTGGAGCAATTCATCTTGTGTGGCGTCTTACAAATAATGATTAAAACTCTAGAATCGCAAACTCTTATAAGAGTCACATGGCCAATTCAGTGTATCACACTAAGGTTTAAACCTCCCCTTCCGCTACTTCTTCGTCGTCGTTACCCTCAGGGAGCAATTTCTTTTTCATTAGTCTGTTCAACAGGAATTTCCGTTTTGCCACTGCCGACTCGGCCGCCTCGTCAAAATCCATGTCATCTTCCTCAGTAAAGCGTCGAAGAGTCTTCATGACTTTATGGTGTATTGCATCGTCTTTGATATGGTGAGGCCATTTTAGACGTTCTAAATAAGTTCTTCGTAGCCTTCTTCTACTTACAGGTAACAGGGCGTTGAAAGCGGCATTTTCGGCATAGTGTTGGGATTTTCCCCTATCCAGGAACTGTTGGACTTCTCTCAGGTAGGTTTCATTGATACTTTCTCCGACTTTTTGACGTAACGGAAGCCACGGATCTGGTTCATTGTCGTCGTCTGCTTCTTCTTCCTCTTCGGAGCTGCTAGTCTCTTCCTCCTCAGGCTCCTCTTCTTCCTGTTCCTCCTCGACCTCTTCTTCTTCTTCTTGTTCTTCGTCTTCTATGTTTTCATCATTGTTTTCTTCCACGGGGCCAAAAATATCTGTTGAAGGAGAACGCATGGTTCTCGTCGTCCTTCACCCAAGACAACGTGCTTCAAATGAGCCGAAACGCTTGAAGTGATATTTTATATATCATTTTTTGCTCGGTGATCAAACATCCTCTTTCTTAATTCTTCGATGCCAGCGCGGGTATCCTTCGTGAGTCAAGAGGTGACTAAACACGCGTTTCCTGTCGTCACTGGCAGGATGTAAATCCAGGACCGTGTACCCAAATGGTCGTTCGGTCACTTTTTGATAGACGTCCATCATGTCTTGCCAGCAAGTGGGAAAAGCTTGAAACAGTAAATTCCTCATCCCTAATTGATCTCGTGGATTTTTGAAGGCTATGACATAGTGAGCGTTCCTGGAAATACTCTTTGCGTATTTCCCTGGAGGAAACATGTCTTGGCACAAGTACAACACGGTGATATTTTGATGATGTGAATGTTTGGTGAATAAGTCCAGCAACTCTTTGTCTTCACCTCCCTCGACCATCAGATCATCTAACACAAGTAAACCACCTTTTGGAAACCATTTTTGCAAATGGAAGGTGGTAGGAACCCCTTCGTGAAATTGTATGCCAGCGTCTTTCATGTCTTGGAATCCATGTTGCCACACCCCGTAGCAATAATGAATCGTGGGAGGAGGGGACAAACAATTCTTCCAAATGAGAGTAACGAACCGAAACGCTATTCCCCTCTCTATGCCAT
>OZ026601.1:29519617-29522117 GCA_964020085.1 Micromussa lordhowensis | reverse complement strand
AAGCAATAGAGCGCAGCTTGACGACTCCAAACGCCGGGTACGAGAGAGGCTTGTAAACTGAAAGCAAGGTAATTGTAACAATTAGGAAACAAGCAAGTCTTTCGACATTTGTTATAAATCATAACCATTTACTATCCTAATTGCAGGTTGCTTACATCTATGCTACGACATCAAGATCACCTCAAGCTACCTCAAGAGCAAAAAACGAGGCCATTCACATATATTAAACTCTGAAGGTCAGTGTTTCATATTTACTGTCTCGTTTAATTCTCAATTGAACTGGTTTCTAATCTTGTACTTTTTTTGAATCAGTTGAGCGAAATACGTTACGAAACACACAGCGCGATATAACTGTGGAAGCTGTCCCTGTTGTGAATAGAACAGCTGTAGACAAGACTCGGACAACACGGTTGATTATAGTGATCAAATATTTTAGAGTAGTCGCATAACTTCCACACTCCGTCTCCTGTTTGGAACACTCATCGCGTTTGTATTCATTGTAGTTTCCCATAATTCGGAGCAACAAGACTAACCTATAACTTACCAGACATTGAAAATCTTCTCTTTAGCATGCTAGCGTGGTGACAAGCGCAGATATCTATCTACCCTCGCTTGCCATATACCCGCTTAACCGGCACTACATGGTCCGCAAGTTATGAGTAATTTCAATTTGGTTTTCCGTCTTTCAATTTTTTTCAATTCACCTCTAACTTCCCAACGTACACCGGTCTTTAATATCTCTATTTTGATTCGTTCTCGTTAATATGTACCTCTTTTGTTCTTAGGCTGTGTTGTTTACCTAATGTTTCGTTTGGCCATTTATAAAGAATCGAACCTTACAAACGATGCAGTCGGGGAGTGATTCAAGCGTTCAGAAGGGTCACTAAACTTACTTAACTCTAAATCAAGCAACTGCTACCTTAATAAACGGAGAGGAACTGACAATTGGATGTCTTACCTCCCTATCTTTCAACTCCCTCCTCATTAATCTTTTTTCGCCTTATTTCCTCCCCCTTTGAGTTTGAATTATATTTCCTCCTGATTAGTGCTTAAATTACACTGCAGTCTAAATTCCCTTCAATGTTGTAGCTTTATTAAGAGAATTTCAGCTCTTCGAAGACCTACAGGAAACCATATTATACGTATAGTACCAGCTTTGCTATTTATGAATTATACTAGCTTTGCGGCTTTCCAAAATATCAGACACTTCTCTAAATCTCAGTGGTTTTCGCTATGGCTAAGTATTGATCATAACGGAACATGATTCTCAAGCGACGTTTTTACTTGACTTCAGGGATGCCGAAATGATACAAATAAAACAATTATCTGTGCTAATTAGAGATATTTTGAGCAACATCTTGAAATAAAAAGCAGCGAAATCAAAGGCAAACGACGCTTCGCGGTCCTCATGGAAGCAATATTGTCAATGCCAAGTGCGTGAAGTATTAAGTGTTAGTGAAGTCTTTTGAATATAATTATAGACCCGGCTTATGAATGTGATTATAGCTAGAAAAATTGAGTGTGGATTTTTTTTACCCGAAAGGGAAACACCAGGGAAACACCAACTAATAGCACTAGAGGCTGACTAATGCAGCTTTTATCTTTGTTCATAGCGGAGCTCCGGCGGCCGAAGGCCGCCAAGCGGAGCCCCATACCCATATTAGGAAGCTGAAGGGAACCCATGAACTGATTTTCTCATGTGTATCATGGCTAGCGGTATTGCTCGTGGGCGCGTACGCACGACGACGACGACGACGACGACGACGGTGGTGGAGTCGCGCAACATGGCGGCCACAATTGACACGTAAACCAAAACGAGGCTTCAGTTTTCGCGGGCTTTCCTTGTAGGTTGACAGAGCACATGTACCCTTGGTTTAAAGCGTCCTTTGGACATCCATGTTGCAGTCAATTGACACCTGTCAAAACAAGGAATCCGCTGACCAGTATCACGTGACCATATCGCGGGCTCAAGTTCAGGGCTCATCGAGGTCACGTGTTTTTTTAAAGTTGACCGCTGCCCAAGTGCTGCTTTTTTCGATTAGATCGCGGGCTCATGTCAGGATTAACTTGCTGTAAACAGCGTAGGGTTGGTAGGAAGCCGGTTAACGCTAACCCAGGATTAAAATTTAACCGAATTATAACCTTTTCTTTTGTACAAAGTTTTTTCACTGCTTTTGTTTTGCGTATTTTGCTTTCATTAAAATTCAAAACACAAAAACAATATACAGAAAATCTCACCGCAAAGTTACAAAACTCAAATCAAAATTCTACTTTATCCTCGGCTAGTTTGATCGGGCTCTGAACAACCCGGCCCAGGAGCTACGCTTTTAGGCTGGCCTAAATCTATATATTAATGCAAAGTAAGCAAAGGTGAAGCACACAGTTTTAATAATATTTTTAAAAAAACTCGAGACTGAGATTTTGAAGAGAATACAATATTGTGTGTTGAAAATTTGTAAATACAACACAATTACATGTTTTTAGCTACGCCATATAAAAT
>OZ026601.1:29499617-29514617 GCA_964020085.1 Micromussa lordhowensis | reverse complement strand
TTTGCATATGTACATCATTTTATATGAAGTTGTCCATGAATGCCATGCTATCACTGTCTATCAAAGGAAACCTTTTTCTTACGACTGATATACAAAATAGAAGAATATCCCAGATTATTAAAAACTGGATCATTGGATAATGCAATTTTAGAGTTTTCATTGGCTTAGCCATCATGGTATATGAGCCATTATACCACGATCTACAAAAATGGCGAGCGTATGCATGATTTTTTGGGCCTTTTTACTTTAATTGTAGTCTAGTTTTCTATATTTTGAGGGCGTTTCAATAAAACAATTATTCCACTCGCGCTTGTTGGATATGAGTTGATTATAGCCAACTCGGCGCTACGCGCCTCGTTGGCTATCTATCATCTCATATCCAACGCGCGCTCATGGAATAATTGTTAAATATAGTTCGATCTAGCAATCGATCAGTTAAATTTTAACGTCAGAGCAGACATGTCCTGATATGTTTCATGGTGACTGAAAAGTGATCGGACGCTAAATTGCCATCTTATTTTCAACCGGCGTGCTTTCCAGCCGACATGAACGAGAGAAATGAGCGTTTTCTAACAACACTTATCTCGACAGGATTTCCGCAGGATGAGGAATTCATTATTGCCTAATTAGTTATGCGGTGATCGGTAAAATCACCGTACAACATATCTAGAAACAGTTGCCACAGTATCCGGTTAACTCTTAATCTGATTGTACACGTTGTGTCATTAGCTATAGAGTGTTACGGCTTTCTGATGGTTTTGGTGATCCAGGACAAATAAACTGGGACCTAGCGTTGTGTCTCTTGTTGGCTTGGATCATTTGCTACCTGTGCGTGTGTAAAGGAGTCAAGTCCAGTGGCAAGGTAAAGTCTCTTTTCTTGGCAGAATCAACTTGCTTAGTCAAAAGAAATAATTTAGCCAAACTATGTGTACTTAACTTGGCAATTGCGAAACGCCCAGTTGTGAGGAGGTTCTCAGTAACGTGTGTTATTATCCAACTACACTTCCTAGAGTAGAAATAACGCCCAAAACGAGTACAAATATCACGCGGTATTTGTACTCCAGGGGACCGGTTAGACAGGTTTTCTCACAACCTGCAAGCGACGAAATTGGATTGAAGTTACGAAAAAATGGGGGACAATTAAATTATTTTTCTGACGACAATGAGTCGGAATGACTGGCGAATATTGATTCAAGTTTATGAGATAAATCGAACGAAGAAAAGCAGTTAGACGACAGTGAAATTTCATCATTTATTGAAGAAAATAGAAACAGCAACACAACAAAGAAGACGAAAACTGACCTTAATGTTTGCACTCACCAATTCCGTTCCGCTTCGCATACTTCTGTCGCGCATTCCTGGAATTAAATATCCGCGAAATTTGCCCGCACGAACATAACAATTTGGCGTCAAAATACGGCACAACTCGTAAACATACTCAGCGATACTACACAGCAAAACGTCTGATAAGATATATTTATGTCTACGTAAGGAATACAAGCAACATTGAAACAAATTATATAACAACGGGCAAGTAAAGCGAGATAATAGGCAATTTTTAATTTACATTTTGCCTCTGTCTTAAAACGAGTCCGAGTTTACAACCAATCATATGAACATAAGTTTGGTTTCATGAAAATGAACCCGTAGTCGGAACACAGTTTCACGATATGAATGGTTTCGCACGAAGACTCGTTTTAACACCGAGGCAAAGAGTAACTGGGAAATGGCCTATTGTTCCAGGTCTTAATAAAGTTAATTTGATTCAAAGTATGGAAACAGACAATGCAAACGTAATCTTTTCCAGGTTGTGTACTTCACTGCTACTGCTCCTTATCTGTTACTGACCGCCATTCTGATCCGTGGGGTAACATTACCGGGAGCCATTGAAGGAATCAAGTTTTACCTCACACCTGACCTGTCAAGACTTAGCGATGGCCAGGTTCTCATCTCTTTCTCTCTCGCGTTTTTTTGCGCCTTACAGGCAACGTCATACCTCGCGTCTTTGTTAAGCTTGCGTAATGTGCTGTAAAGAACGAAGAGTCGCCATTTGAGTAGAGCGTGCAACAGGTCCATTTGTGGACATTTTTTTTTACTTTGTTTTGTATTTCTCGATGCGTCACTGCTATTTGCCTTCTTAGGTCTGGATTGATGCCGGAACGCAAGTGTTTTTCTCATATTCAATTGGAAATGGAACCTTGACAGCGCTCGGAAGCTACAACAAATTTAAAAACAACTTTTACAGGTACATCAATACAGCAATACTTGCACCAGATAGACTGTTACTTTTTGCAATAGTTTTTTCTGATGTCGCTACACTAAACGAAACCATCTTTATTATGGATAGTACTCTTTGTTCGGTTTGTCAGCTAAAGGGATCTGCTAAAACCATTTGACTGCTAAGAGTCACTGTAACAAGACCCTAGAAAAGAGTAATCTTTAGGCAGTGCGACAAGCACATGTATCATACATGTTCAGGTGTTGAAGGTGTTGATGTTTTGTGATACTGAGTTGGTCATGTTACAATCGGTAAAAGTTGCCTTTTGTTGAAAACAAAATGAACAACATAGACCAAGGCAAGACGTCGTAAGGTAGGGAAATGCACATAACAACAGAGGGGAAGAATTTTGAAGGTCAAATTTGCCACTGTGAAGCTCGGGTCTGTAAAACTATTTCACTCTGCATAAATTTCGGTTTGTCTATGTAAACCAAGAACCATCTTGAGGGTAGCTGCGTAGGGGCATTCAATTTATCGATATAAACGTCTCTAACCACACGGCAACCGTACCATGTGTTTAAAACCTGTTATCTTTTGTTTATTTTCCTGCTCCCGTATAGGGATTCAATATTGTTCACATTATTTAACAGTGGAACAAGTTTCTTTGGCGGATTTCTGATCTTCTCCGTGCTGGGATTTATGGCCAAAAATCAAGGGGTGGATATAAAAGATGTGGCGACGTCAGGTACTTGAAAGTTCCTCACAGCTACGAAAAAGATGCACTGACAGAAACAGTAGCAGGGGGGAACCAAGTGGAGTGTTCTAAAAATCCTTCCAGAAGTAGTGCAAGGAATTCCGACTCATTTATTTTATTTTTTTTTAATCTGTATTTAAACACGGTTTTAAAAATTCGTCAGCCTAAAAACTTAATTAAAAAACTTAATTAAGGAAGCTCCTTTCCACGAATGCCGTGCCTTAGACATCTCATTTGAGAATTAGAAATTACCTCACGGACTCCGTTTCCCTTAAGTCGCAGGGAAGACTGTTCCAAAGAATGGCGCCACTATAGCTAAACCTATTTCTATAACAGCTTGTGCGCGGCAATGGAAGTTTATTCTCAGAATCATTTAGGTTATATACGGTTTGACGCCTCTCGGGCATCTTGCAACACAGAAAGAAAATAGCTCGGAAAGGGTGCTATTATAAAATTTTAGAGTGTGAACCACTAACAACGATAATTACAGCGTGAAGTTTCCCAATTCCCTTTAGATAAAAACTTCGAGTCATCGTTAAACTTTTTACATGCACCTTTATCAAGCTGCACGTGGATTGTATAAAATTCTCAACATCGATAGATTGGCTTCTATTGTATTTCTCTTCCAGGTGCAGGACTTGCTTTCATCGTTTATCCAGAAGCGGTTGCTCAGATGCCTTTAGCTCCACTGTGGTCAGCTCTGTTCTTCTTCATGATACTCCTGCTTGGTCTTGACAGCGAGGTAACGTAACTAATCCGAACGACCAGGCAGACTGACTGGCTGACAGATTAACAGCCTAACAGACTGATAGACTGACATACTGACAGACTAACAAACTCACCAACTAACCAACTAACCAGCTAACCAACTAACAAACCAACAAACCAGCAAACTAACAAACTAACAAACTGACAGACTCAGTGACCGAGAGACTGACCAATTATTATCCAAGTACACGAGCCTTTGTCTCCAAATATTAACATTTATCTCAGTTTAAATCCGAGACCCTGATAGTTTCGATCTCAGTTTAAATCCAAGACCCTGATAGTTTGGAATGAGGACGGTTTAGATGACAAACTGAAAACTTTTACTAAGGTGTGTCATCGGCGTTATTGTACCATATCACACGACATCTTTCACTTCTCGCTAATTAAGTGTATTCATTTTACGGCTTCCTGGGGCTGATTTGACTTTTTTGTACGCATTAAGTTTGTAGGCATCGAAGGTGTTGTGACGGCTATTGTCGATTGGTTACCGCATCATCTAAGACGTGGATACCGCAAGGAACTGTTCACCGCCTTTATCTGTTTTGTCTGGTTTCTCATTGGGCTGTCTATGGTTACTGAGGTACAGATACTTTTTTTTTTTGCTTTCTCCAATCCATGTTACCGAAGTTTACTAGGACCTTTCACTGAGATCAATGTAACTTCAGCCATCGGCAGCAGCCTTTTAACCTCCAGTCCTGCATACCAGACAGACCATGCCAGTGCTACTCAGTTCCAACCATTATTCGTGTTTCAAAGAAGTAAATTTTCAGTAATGACTCACTTGTCATCAACAGTGACAAAATAATGACAAGAAAACTAAAGTGTTAGTTATATCTCATCGTTTGCTCGTGGCAGCCACTCTTCCTCCGCTGTGGTGTGCATGTGTATGTTCATACGTTCTGAAAATGTGTAAATCTTAATCGATGATTTTTCCTAGGGTGGAATGTATGTCCTCCAGTTGTTTGACGTCTATTCTGGCAGCGGATCAGTTCTCCTGGTGGTGGTCTTCTGTGAAAGTTTGGCCATAGGTTGGCTGTACGGTGAGAAGCAATTTATAAAATTTACCGTCTTTCACGTCTGTGCGAGGTGAGGTGGGTCAATAGTTCGTGATCAAGGTTCTAGATCTAGTGTAGGGTCCGAACCGTGCTGGAATCATTGTGTAGAGTTCTTGGGCAAGACAATTTACTCTCACAGTGCCTCCCAACACTTTGGATTAAAAGATTACCAGGAATAGTATTTGGACAACTTGACTGAAATCCAGGGAGTAAGCTACCTTACACTAGAGCAGCATCCCATACACGAGAAGTGGGAATCAGTTTCCTTGTCACTTCATGGTGGAAAAGACGGAGTAAAGCACCAAGGGTGTAAACCACAAAGCATTAGTGGAAATTCTTTATTCCTGGTTGTAGAAATAGAAAACGATTGAGACAACTTAATGAAGATAAACGCCGGTGAACAGTTACGCGTATTAAGTCAGGTCATGTCAGTGTCATGTGCCGAAGAATATCAATTTTTTGTCTGTATATCTCCTTTACAACGGTTTTTATGACCCTACGTAAATACGTAATTTACAATACAACTTGTCATCTTATTGACAGGTCGCTATCGTTTCTATGACGACATGGAAAACATGCTGGGATTTCGTATCAATCCGTGGATTGGCTGGTGCTGGTGCTTTTTCGCACCCATTTTTTGCTTGGTGAGTATATTCAGTAGTTGAGTCGTGTTTTCGATACTGTTACCGGTTCTTGTTCGCGTTTCTTTTGTGCACTAACTATCACGTTAAGAACAACCACTTTTAAGAAAGGCTTAAAATAAATAGTGGAAAAATTAATCAAACACAGAATTAAAAAGATTGAAGCAAATTCCAAAGACTGGTAGGTGCGTTTCTGCAAGTCGCTTTGGACAATCTTGGGATGGATTCTGGTCATTTCTGGAAGCTTCAAAGAGCCTTGATGGATACTCGGGAATTTTTACGTCGACAGAAAGCAAGTAACTAAAAATAACCATTGTCTAAAGCTAAAGTTATCTAAATTAATTCGGTCTTTTAAAGTATACTATAAATGAACTCCAGCTAGGAAGGGACCAACCATGCAAACATTGCATCAAGTGGTGGTGTTGCCCTGTAGGTGGTATCGGAGAAAATGGTACTTTGCAAACCTCAGTCATCGACTGTTTGGGTGATTGCGTGTCCTTCATACCCAAGTCTATTTTCGGAATGCAAATAGAACAACCTTGAAACGTGCCCATATTTGATATAAAATGCTGAAATATGGATGTCCACTTGGCTTAACAACCGGGACATTTATTTTTCCATCGACACTGAACTGATCAAACTTATAACTTCAATCTGCAGTTTATCTTCATCTTCCAATTTGTGACGTATATCCCACTGTCGTATGATAAATACAAGTACCCAGACTGGGGCCAGATGATTGGTTGGCTGTTGACGTTATCCTCATTGTCCTTAATTCCCGCGGTGATGATATACAAGCTCATCAAGACCACTGGAACTATCAAAGAGGTAAGTATCTCCCGGAATGGTTTATATGTGCATGAGCGGCACAAAAAAGTCCAAAAATATAAAACCCGTAGAATAATAAGCATCCAATGGAAATTGCCACACCAGCCATGAACACCACGTATGACTTTCATGAAGTCAACAGAATGACGTAGAAATTCCCCAGTCTAGGTTTTACAAGGACCAACATTGCATTGAACATAGCTAAAGGAGTGAAATGGTTAGGAAGCCCGGTAAACAACATCAAAGAAGCAAACAAATTGGTCAAAATTTAAGGAAGGAAGGTCCTTGACCCTGCACATCTTTTGTTTTATGCTCATTGGGCGTGCATGAATTACATAATCGCAATGATTTTATTGGTTAGTTGTGTGAGCACACATTGTATTTTGCCAGGTTTTTGTGCAGGGTCAGCCCCCAAAATAGACAACAAGTTCATTTTACAGCCTTAACTATCAAGATGACCAATGCGACCCACAAAATTAAGCATCGCTCACAATGAATGTTGGAGAAATGGTCAATTCCCTCTGAGACGCCCCGCAGGGTAGTTGTAGTCATCAAAACAAATATTCTGTCCAAGATGATGAAGACAACTACCTTGATTCCCTGCAGGCGCAACTTATGGAGGGAATTGGGAATTGGCCATAATATCTTTCAGAGGTAGGGAGAGGAGTGGGGGACAATTTTTTTGAGCGACAAAAAGTATTTTCAGTGTTCTCAGTCTCTTTCTTTAGTGCGGATCGCTTTGCACGATTTTTCAGTCATGTTTTTCTAAGACGAAAGTAGTTTTTTTCTTTCTTTTTGTGATTACCCAACCGTCTACCTATCAAAATTATAATGGTCCTTCCCTTATACAAGAAAGTGATTACGCTAAACAGGCCGGGTAACTCAGCCTATTCTTTGCATAAAAATGTTACGAAAGGCATTTTCTTTATGAGAATCCGATGTCCATAATGCCAGAATATTATCACGAGAACATTTACATGTCGTGTTTTCTTTGTTTTTTTTTTTCAGCGTTTGACCAAGCTAATAACACCCGACCTACAGGACAAAGAAGCCAATCAAAACGTGCTTCTCAGTGACCTGCAGGAAAAGAACGGAGATGAACTTCTGTTGACAAGCACTTTGTAACTTGCATTTTCAAGTTCCGCCTTTTTGTGCATTCAATAATCATAAATTGGATATCAATGCGGTTTCGTTACTCAACATTTAAATTTACTTCCTGTGTAAAAGAAAACCACAGAAGACTTTTGACGTATACATGTATGCCTGATCATGTGATTATTAAAAGTGGGCACTATGGGAATTTATCTTTTACGTTTGAACATAATTCGGTATGCAATAATATTTGTATATAATTCTATCGAATTTTGCCGACCACCTGACTATATCCGAAAATGTTCGACGTCCTTGAGTGCACTTCAGAATTCTTGGACATCTTCAGAAATGATCGGTTTTCGAGTCAACACTGGAGAATTGGGTAACGTTCGGGAATTGTCCAAGTCACTAGTCCGCAAGTAAGGTAGAGCCAATCATACTACATTAACATGTCCCTATGTGAACAGTAGGATCTATAATAACCAGGGATTCAGTTACGTTGAAGAATAAAAAAGATTTAGTTCTATCGAGCTAGACCATCCCCTTGTCCGACCGATACGGCTTCTCGCCTTTTCGAGAGTGCTTCCGCAGCTTTTTCGGTTCACCCAAACTATCACAATCAATCAATGTTTACTTAAATTCGATATCTTATCGTAAAAATCGTCTTCCTAGGATTTGTGTAAAAAATTACACAAATACACTAACTATATTAACAGCAATACATTAACTACATCAAAACTATCGAGCTACTTAACTAAGAAGGATAGCGTACAATAAAAACCTATATAATGACACGTTCATTAACTTATAGTGCACTAAAAATTATCTTTACCATCTAATGAGGTTTTAAACACTTTTAAACCAGTCAGATATCTGATTTCCCAGACGATCCTGTTCCACAGAACAGATCCTCTGTAGTGCAGGCTGCTTTTGCGATTCAGATCTTGGTCTGGGGACATAGCAATTTATCTCAGAGTTTCTAAGATTGTGTGCGTGTTTCGTAATCTGAAAAGGTGAGAATTCTAGCCGCCCTACACCTGACGAGTGTTTCTATTGCGAAAACACTACGAGAAAACATGTAAACAGCTCATGCTAGTTCTTTGTTTCTATTGAGTTTTAGAAGTACGCATTTAGTACGGGATTTCGCACAGGGTGTTTTCTAAATTGCTAAAAATCCCCGAGAGTATAAGAAGTGAAGAAACAATATGTTCTAATAATTTTATTTATATATAATTGACAAAAGTTTTCATGTGGCTTTACTCATAGAAAAATAAACCTACTTAACTAAGACAATACTGTCGAAACTCTCCTAACGGACACCGCTAAGCCAAGGAAATCTCTATAATGCATATGAAACAAGCGGCAATACCAAAATACCAAGGGTAATATTAAACAACAACAGAGACTCGTTCCAAACGCCGCCTTCCAGTGCTAATGACCATCTTTCAGGGCTATAGCCACAAGTGCACGGCAAAAGAACTGTCAAGGATGAACTATTCGAACGTTTTCGACTGGTAATAATTAACAACAACAAACAGTTGTCACGATTTACATAAACTTTTGTTTCGATTTTGGTCAGTGACCAACTCTTTAGCCTAACTGGGCACATTATAATTTAATATTTGTATAAATTTTTCTTCACTCCTACTTTTTTTCTATTATGTACATTGTAATTAAGACAGCCCAAAATATTAAAATGTAGTACCACCAAAATGACTAAAATACCGTTGTGTCAGACTTACACTTACAACGGCACGACTTATTTCGTATAGAAAACACTTCTACTTGGCAACCTTAAAAGGAAGCTCAAGTTGTCGGTCTTGATTCTACACGTAGCCAATATTTAAAACGATAGCATTTTTTAAAATAATTACTTAAAAGGAATATGTCGCAATCTTAGTCGTAGGTACAAAAATTACTTTCAAATTGAAGGAAACTACAAAAGAATACTAAACAAGATGTATGAAATAAACTCTTACTCTTAAACCATCGAAGCTTGATTAAGAAAATAACACAACCAGCGGTGATAAAAATTGTATTCCAACGCATGTTTATATATAGAACTTCACGTTTCGTATGCTAGTCAACATTTCAAAATTGTAACGAACACTTTTGAAAATATATGTTGACTAGCATACGAAACGTCAAGGTCTATATAAAAATGCGTTGGAATACAATGTTTATCACCGCTGTTTGTGTTATTTTCTTAATCAAGATGTATGAAAACAAGTAATAACAAACCAGAAATGAATAGGGTCCATCGAGGCATGCCTGTAGTCTACACTCCGTTTTCGTTTGTGGGGTGAGACTTGAAGACGAAAAAATTCAAAATAAAAAACCATAAGATAAATACAAAACAATTCAAACCCACTCCCCCCTCCCCCCCCCCCCCCGCTAAATACAAAAACAAAGATGTGAAAATAAAATAAAACAAAAACCAAGCTAAAAACAAAAAGCAAAAAAAAAAAAAAAAAACAATGGCAGAAAACAAAACAAAAGCAAAATGTGAAAAAAGGGTCAGTGACCTTTGGAATGCCGTACCACGACACCTCACAGATACATCAAGACGTACTACAATGCACTTTCTCTCTCCCTTTTTTTACGTTCCAAAACACCAAGCATTGGAGGAAAGGGAAGGGAAGGTGTGGTGTCAGCTAAGATACATGTATTTTGACCTATATAAGTCTCCAGCAATTTATAGTATGTCAGAGAAATTGTAGTTAACCTTTTTGCCTTGCACAAGAAGTTTCCAACAATGTATAATATGTTACAGAGAAAGTACAAATCTGAATGTTCCGAGCAAAAACACTCTCCTGCGATAATTTTCAAATTCCTACATTGGTAATTTCGCTCTTAAGATCTCAACATTTAAGTTGTTATCAACGTTCTCACATTGTAACAAAAGAACTTCCTAAAATACATTATGACGTTATGCATGGTGAAATTCCACTGGAATAGAATATATAACATCTAGAATTATTCTCGCATTTTGAATGGTTCTTAATATTGGAGGACAGACGTACAAAAATGACGTCATTTAAATTTTTCTGTTTCTTTATTATATAAAACAAGTAGATTCTATGTTGTCGTATGTCTGTTTAGTAGTAGATCACAGATGATGTCAAGATGTGGTGAAAATATCGTAGAGACATGCGCCGATGGGCTGGCGTGCCACCAATTACTGAACAGACGCACAGCAACATGCAATCTATTTGTTAATTTTCCGGGAAGAAAACTAGAAATATCTCCCTATATCTCGGCGTATCCATCTTTATTGCATTTCCGATAAAGAGAAGAACACGCCTCCTTGATACAGCCACAAGTAAACACAACTCCATCCTGAGGACAAAAAGGGAAATTCATAACTTTAACCATAAATAGGTCTAACTGGATTTGCCCTTCACTGCGTGAAAGATAAAAACTTACGTCCGGCCTCCAATGGGCCATGTACAATTTGGATTTAAACGATTGTCAGGTTTTATTAGAAGAAAACTTTTAATTCATTCATTTCATAATCTAGCATATAACGAACGATCATTTATTTCAACCCTATGGTTACCAACACAACTTGTTCCATGTGATAAGTTTGGGCAGCCAATTTCATGGTAATTTTGTCCTCGTTTTGTTGTCGTTGCTGTTGTTATTATTGTTGATGTTGATGATGATGATGATGATGGTGATGATGATGATGATGATGATGATGATAATGATAATGATAATGACGATGATGGTGATGACGATGATGTCATCGGTACACTAAGATTGTTTTCCCAAGTCAGTAGATTTTATCCCGTGCATAAAGAAATAATCACTGGTCTTGACATAGAAATGATCACAAACCCCAAAGCCAGAATTCAAGTATATAATAAATTCGTATATTTACCTTAACAAGAAAAGGAAAGTCGGCCCAGAAGGAATGATTCGGTATTAATTCAGGCATGCTCTGTATTCCACGACCATAACGGTTTATCAACACTCCGATAATGAAATACATGAGAACTAAAGGAAAAAATCTGAAAGGAAATTGTGCAAAGTCCCGGTCAAATATTATTAGTATCAGTTTGATACAATATCCCCTAACATTGCTGGATGCAAGAGTTACCACTCCTTTACCATCCTGTCGGGACTGTTGAACGAAAGTATAATTGAGCTCAAACTTCCTTCTTACATAGTTGAGCAATATATTAGACCCGAAGGAACGTGTTTGACCACATTTCCAAAGACCGAGATGAGGGTTGAAAATACGACGCGCAGGAGTACTTTTGAGGACTTTCGAGTTGTTTGGAAATGTGGTTGAACATTGTCTTGAATCTTCTCAATCCAGACTAACACTAAGGAGAAAACGGAGCAAGAAAATTGAAAAAGTGTGTGCTAATTAAGATCAGATATCCAAACAACGCGACGACATGATTCCCTTAGTTTAAGCTTTATGAATTATAAATGTGTTTGAGAAAACAAGAAGAAATATTTCATCTCTTTAAGTCCTACACCACTGCAGTTTTTTGTTAACTTACCGCCATTTGTCTAAGCGACCATTAGTAGGAAGATTTCACCCACAATCAGATACTGATATCTCCGAGACGTGTGTCAATTAGGAGTTTAGGCCCTCTACAGACTAGATGTTTAGTTGTCGACAACTGAGTGTTAGTTGTCGATGTCCAAGTCAGGTCAGTGCGAGCTTGGAAAATAACGTTCACTACGCATGCTCAAAACACAATACGCATGCTCAAATGTGTATTATGTTTCGATGGTTGTCCACAACTAAACCAATGATTCCCACAAACAGAAAAAACGGTCGAAACGTAGTTGTTGCAAACTATTCAGTTGTCTTTTCGATGCTTAGCTGTCATCAACTAAAACTTTATCGTTCAGTTGTCGAAAACTCATCTCACACACTACGTTTTTTAGTGGTCGGTCTCACATAGCTGTCAACAACTAAATGTCTAGTCTGTGGAGGCCCTTAGATATCTAAGAGACCGGAGGTTAAATAAGCGCAATTATTGAATGAGGCCGAGTAGGATATGAAGAATTCTGCAGAACAAGGAGGGTGTTATCCACAGAGGCCGAAGGCAGAAGTAGATAATACCCTCCGAGGTCTGCAGAATTCCTCATATCCTACGAAAGCCGAATTCAATAATTATTGCTTTATTATTCATTCAAAATATTTCTCCGTTCTCAAAAGAATTTCGCCATTTCGCTCTTTGTTTAATAACATAATATCGTCCCCAGGTTTTCTCGGTCAATGGTTCAATAATCTGCAGCGAGCTGCACTTTTGACGTCATTTTGACGTCATCGGTTCAATAATCTGAAGCGGGCTGCACTTTTGACGTCATTGATTCAATATGGTGAAGATTCTTTCCAAATTTGGTGAACAGCAGCCGGTTATGGTAAATTATGCGTGTGGTTTTCATCAATCAGAAACGGGGAAATATTTGAATGAATAATAATACATCTTACATGATTAGAAGGATGCTGCCAGTACTGATTCCACCCTCTGTTGGACTTCCTGTCGCACAGGCGTATTTTGAAGTATATGTTGCAGACTGAAACACATGACAATTAAGCAATAAGGTGATTTCACAAGAAAACCCCTTGAGGACGGTGCCTACGAAATACAGATCTTTTCTCCAGATAAGGACTATGTTTAAAAAGTAGACATTAGCGAGGGCTATTGGGATCCACAAAGAAAATTAGGGGTAGCCACGCATTTTTTTCGAGACAATTAGTCTTAAATCTCGAAAAAACCGCTAGCGTCAGCATTTTTCTGATTAGGATGGAAAAAATTGTTCACAAATTCGCCTTATCAAACAGAAAAGTAAACACATTTATAAAGACCATTAAACGACATGGTAAATGATCTCTGATCGTTCCTGTATTCAAGATAATTTCTATGGAATACACTTAACGAATGTCCTCGCTTTCTGCTACTCCATTTAAGGTAAGAAAAAGTCTGATTTCGAGTGATTCGCAACGACTGATAGAAATTGTTGTAGTACAACTGCAAACTTTGCACAAAATGTCACACCGGAAAACAATTTGGAGAACTTAACTGGTGAACTAAATGCAACTAATATAAAGTAGTTCCAAATAAATCTCTTCTTTGATACGTTCGCTCGCTAGATTTTTTAAGATAGTTTGTAGACGGCGCGTATAGTAAGCCAATTCAATGACCAAGGTGGCGACATTACTAGCAATGTGTCGATATTTACATATATTGAAGTTCCCGTCACTGGAATGTCCTCCACAAAGCCTGTCCAAGTTCCTCTTTTTGTTGGTACTGTTGGATCACATTTAAGAGTTATCTTTGCACTCCTGTGTAAGAAACAAACATACGAGTACATCAGGATGTCAATGAAAAAAACTGGTAAAATAAGGAGAGAAAGTACGAAACCAGCTTTTATAGCAACAGTTGGCATAACTAGTAACTTCACAAAATGCAACCAATTGAGCCCTTTCACCCTTATATAAACGAGAGTGGAGATCTCCTATCAGCACGGGTGTTGATTGGCGAAAACGTATGATTAACAGATCATGAAGTTTTTGTTTCGTTTCCAGTTCAGAGGTGAACTATTTACACAGTGGAGGTAACATCCAATCAGTGGCGTCGTTTCGGACGTCGTACGCACAATCACGTACAAAACAATCACAAACAAAACAATTTAGGTCGATGGATTACCAAATTTTCCAAGCAATGGGGCTACACTCGCGGTCTTGGGCGTGCAGAAGCTCCGCTGATAATCAAGGGTGACCGAAGTCTCCATTGATCATTATAAGTAATGTAAATACAATTATTATAACTATCTACACCTTTTTGGTACGCGTAATAACTAAGTGTAATTGTAAATAATTATTTTTTTAGTTTTAATTTTTCTAGTTTTATAACTAGGGAACTGTATTAATATCAAATTTTATACATATTTTTTTCTTTTTTTTAAATGTTCTCAATTAGTCGAGCATCTTTACCCTAGGCAAGATAGGTTCGACACTTTAAGAAAGTAATTGTTTTTGTTAATTGGCAGCATATAAGGTGAGTCTGGTTAAGTCATGGTTTGTATTTTGGCAAGATATATTCAAGCCAAGATACCTACTGCAATAATAAACAATCATGTCTGCCATGCCCCTGAAGGGTACCAAAAAGATACTGGGCCAAAATTCTACAGATATTTTTATAGTAGTGACGTTATTAAAATACACCAGTGCTCTGTGGCACAACATCTCAAAACCTTTTTCCAAGAGATGGCCCTTGACCACTTGTTATAGCTCCATATGTTATAACAACATTGCCTGTACTGTCCACAGTAAAACTAGTGTCATCTGTTCCAACAGGGTAACATTCACCTGTGCCAATTTGGGCAACCTACAGAGAGGTACAAAATATCATAGCTTACAAAATCTTTACATCATTCACGTCAAATTAAAATGCATTAGCTCAATCAAGCATATGAATTTTCCTTACAATTTAATAGCTCAATCCAGCATATGAATTCTCTTTACAGTTTAATACACTGTCAAGCAGACTGGTAATGACAATTAAAAAATTATCAATTAAGGGAAAGTGTCTTCATAAAAAAACAAATTCTCAGAATTATAAAAACAAAGGTTTGTATGGTTACCAGTAAGGAGAATTAGTTTTCAGATATTGG
>OZ026601.1:29372117-29494617 GCA_964020085.1 Micromussa lordhowensis | reverse complement strand
TCCATGCAGAAATGTTGGGACAGGAAGCAAGTTCTCCCCTTCCCCTCACTTACAATGTTGATAATCAGGTGATTTTTCCCCTTTTTGTTGAAAAAGAAAAAAGACACAACATTTTCCGACATTGATTAGGCGGGATGGGAGATACATCAACCAGCTCAACTGTCCCAACTCAACCAGGATTGTCTGTAAGACATGCACGAGGAATTTTCTAGTAAAGGTAATGCCAACAATTGTCATGGCATCACAACATTTTAGAATTCGATTTTGGGTCAATGACAAACAGTTTGCTTCTCAGTGGAAATTGGACAGAACTTTCCTACGTTTGTCTAGATTAAGGCTCGATGCAGATATTTGTGGAGAATACAGTGACTCGTAACTGCCTGTAATAAAATTGAATTTTTGATCTGCTTCAAGGAAAATGGCAATGAAAGGAAGGTTAGAGCTTGTGTCCATTAGTTAAGACATTTTCCAGAATTATCTATTAATTCGCAAAGAAGCAGATCTTTGGGTTGTTTCATGGAATAGTGTTGAATGAATTGACTGAGGCTTATCTGTGTACGGTAATTAGATATATCCCATGATTACAAGCGACACAAAAACCTCTGGGTTCCATATATTAAATTAACACACACAAATAAATAACCAGAGTAGTTAACATGTTTAGGTAGCAGCAGTGCTTTATTGCTGTCCACTGATAAACTCTACGAGACAGTGAGGACAAGTAAAAAATATGTAGCTTGCTTGGTACCCATTGTTTCAATCGAATTTGCATCATTTCTGTTTCGTGCAAATCAACCAGCCCTCTAAAGATGTAGACAAGATCATCTTTTCCAGTGCAAGAAACAGAAACATCCTTTTCAAACACTGAGTATCTTGTGCATACTCTGACTCTTTAACAATGACAAGAAAAGGAAATTCTCCAGCACTTCATCATTGCTAGAAAAGAAAAGAGCTTTGTTAAACTCACCAGCACATCAGCTTGGTCACACTTAGGCACCTTGAAAGAAGTACATGGGTTCCAGTCATATGTCCGATCACCCTGAGCACTTTTCAGGAGAGTAAAACTATCAAATGAACAAAAGAGGAAAGCTTTAAAGCTTGGAACAAACTAAATGAGTCTTGCATTGTGCAACTTCAAGATTGGATGGACAATACAATTGATAAAAGATAGCCATGTCTAACGCAGTGCAAACACAACAAAAGCAAGACAACCTGCCTGATCATTTGTCGCAGCTTTACAAGCACTGCAGTTTTCCAAATTAAGCAGTTGAGAAATAGAGAACACCGGATCTGTATCCAAGTATTGTTGTGCAAGCATGATTAGGAGTTTGCAAACACTCAACAACTTCTGTCAACATCAGAGCTACAGAAATGACACATAATTTCCTGTTTCCATGTTTGCTTCAGCTTAACATGTAAAGTGGTCATTTATAGTCAGGTAATATCACAATAAGTGCATACACTATTTACATTTATATAATAACCAAATCAATGCCACGCTCTGATTGGTCAATCAGCTATGGGTTATTGTGCCGTTAAGCCCATGGGAAAATCACGCCTCTTCTGAATTAGTATATAAAAGCAATAGACCACTGGTTTCTATGGGTTTTAGGCTGATAAACCACTTGGGATGTTGGTAGAACACTCGAAGAATTCGTAAACCACTCGCCTGTGGCTCATGATTTACAAATTCTTCTCGTGTTCTACTAACATCCCGCCCGGTTTATCAGCCTATAACCCATAGAAACTTGTGGTCTATTGCTTAAGTATTTACATGTATTTGGACAATTCCACATGAGTGGTGTCAAAATCCAGATTTTTGAAAAGAGGTTGCACAGGAAATTATACCTTGTTCTACACTGTGGACAAGTTAAAGTACACAGAAAAATAAAGTTCTGCTCCCTTGCGACAACCATGTATTCAGGGGGGTCCCGAAATTAAGTATTTATTTTTTACAGCAAACAACAAGCAAGAAGTAAATTTTTTTAACTTGCTGTATCAATCTTGGAAAATAAAAGGACTTCAAACACTTGTATCAGAAAAAGTCCCTCACTGGGGTTAATACATAAAATTAATCATATAAACTTCACCCTGAACTTTTTTAAAAAGTAGATATAACAAAAATAAGTTTCATTGCAGACGTTACGTAATGTCCGCAACGTTTTAACCATCTTAGTTTTTACTTTTCCAACACAAGTACAAAAAAGACTTTAAAATCATTTTTGTCACACAGCTAGATATCCAATAGAAATACTTTGGTAAAAAGAAATCTCTGGTAAACAACATTTTCAAAATAATGGAAGCAAAACGTTGTTCCTGACGTTACGTTGCGGAAGTTACACTTCTTGAAGTTAAGTAAAAACATTTTGAAATAGCTCTTAAAAGCCGAACCATTACACCACAAGACCATACGCCCTTCTAGATTTGCTCTAGTTTCATCTAACAAACATTTTGACAAAGACGGCGGTTACGTTACGAAGCCCGAGTAAATAGACTTAGACCAACGCAGAGAAAGTTGCCCAGAAAACTCCCGCAAAATTAGCCAGTTTTTACTGATCATTTTTCAGCGAAATTTGCCCAGAAAATTCCTGCGAAATTCCTGCAAAATCGGCCTGTTTTTTCCGCGACTTTGTCTCTAAAAATGTACACTACTGAAATAGACTGATGCATAATATTATGACAACAAAATTCAAAGTGAAATGGTGGTCCTCCACCAACTTATAGGCAAAAGTATACTGTTACACAATTAGGTCAAAGATTTTGCATTGCAAATTATGTTGCCCATACTAAGGTTTTCTTTGGCCAAAACTATATATTTGGATGTTATGTGACCTCAAAGAAGCCTAATGAGAAAGCTTCCTGTAACAGCAAGGAGGGAGAGTTCCAATTACAAACAAGTAAATGTTTTCTCAGTAGTGAACTGGAACTAGCTGGTCACCCCAAAACATAGACCATGCAGACCGAGCACTTTATTCCTAACACTTTACTCACTTTTTTGATTCTAGTAAGAAAATAGTGTTCAATATATCCTAATGTTTGTTATTTATCCACAGGCTGCACAAACTCAGCATCTGACTGTTGATTCAACAGATGATCCCTTTTAATAGACTTTGTATGAGAAATTCCCTTAACTGGTCCTAAATATACAAAAATCAAGCATAAAAATAAGTGTTCATAGCTTTTGGGCACAAATTGCATCTATTTTTGACAGGTTTGTGCAACGTCGTCCCACAAATCACTTCCGCTATTCACAAAGTACAGACTCACCATTAGAATACGAGTACCTCTTCGCTTCATCCTTTGAGCGTGACCATAAGTAAAACTCGAGGAAAAAATGCCCTGGTTAAATTTTTTCCTTATGTGTCACGCACAATGGACTTAGCCAAACAGGGACTACTCATAGTCTAAATCACCATAAAAATACCACTGCCATAAGGCCAGATAAGTTAACCATCACAGCAACTCATCACAGTAACCATATAGCACTGAGAATTTCAAATGCTATTCAGTTTTCTGTGATCTTTCCACGAGCTTGGCTTTTTTGGTGGGATAACAGTCATGCTCCAACGACCATTTGGAATTATATTTTGTAAACCAAAAGTGGAAAATGTACATGTTGCGTGCGACATTACACTACAAGTGAAGTTTATTTCTACATTTAAAAATAGCTTTACTTAAGCATATTGAGGACTAAAAGGAGTTTCCCTTACAAAGTCTCTGACGTGTCAACAGTCCAATACCAAGCTTGCGTGGCCTGTGCCTAAATGGTCATAAATAACAAACACTTTGAAATATAACTGAACACTAATTTGTGACTAGAACCAAAAAATGCAAGTCAAAAGTAAATGTAAAACGAAGAATAAGAAAAAAAGTACTGTCTGCACGGCCTGCAGTCTGCAGTCTGCGTTTTGGAGTCACCTGGAAATCAGCTCGCAATGGAGTATGGCCTATGGGGTACTGTCATTGGATAAGCTTCCTACATTTCCGTTTATTTGAGTACATGCGAACATGTAGCCTTCGAGCTGCTTGCAGGATTTATTAAAAAAGATTCTCCAAATGAGCCTCCCTTGCAAGGTGGTTCTCGTTTTAACGAGAAACGAAACTGGTCAAATACTATATATACATGTATGTTGCAGGTTCAAATTAAAATTCAGGTTAAAATGATATTAACCTAGTTTGAGTCTCAATTTCCTTTGTCTTCTAACCATAATTATTCATGATCCATGAATAATTAGGGTAAATAGACAAAGGAATATGATTTTAACCTGAATTTCATTTGACCTGCAACATATATAAGCTATATATTAAGCTTACCTCGGTGAAGTAGCATTTCCGTCAACTGGCTTTAAATCAATCTTCTGTCCATTCGATAGCTCACATGAACAGGCATTGAGCCTTTTGCAGGTTTCTTCCGATGAAGAAAATGCTATTTTCAAAATGACTAAAATCAAAAGCACCCATTCCGGTCTGCGAACAGCCATACCCGTGACAAGCCGCAAGCAACTATTACTTCCCAGTCCCTCTGTGCGGAATGCCTGGGGAAAATGCGTTTCGTACCAGGTCCCTACGTGCAGACAAGAAATTTTTGGGACTCTTTTCATATACCGTAAATGCTCGAATAAGCGCCCGGGGCGCTTATTTAATTTTCTAGGTCGGGAGGGGGGCGCTAATTCGAAGGGGAGCGCTTATTGGAAGGGGGGCGCTTATTTCGTTTTTTTAAATTTTGGTCTCAAAATGACACAATCTTTAGTCTTTGAAACCCAAACTGTAACACATAAAAACGTTAAAGAAAATTGCTTTTTGGTGAAACAAGGCATTTTCGAGTTCTGCAGGAGGTGGTTGAAGTCACTAGAAGCCAAAAAAAAACTTAAAGATGGTCCCGTAATTCCAGAAAATTTAAGGGCCACATGGATATTTCTATCGAAGAAATGAGAAGCAAACCTGAACTGACGACTTTGAAGAACGTTTAAAGTAACGTTTACGCAGTATGCGCCTTATGTATCGTACCGAGTACCGAACGTTTTTTAGGGGGAGGGGAAGGGGGGGCGCTTATTGGAAGGGGGGCGCTTATTCCAAATTTCAAGCCTTAGGAGGGGCGATTATTGGAAGCGGGGCGCTTATTGGAAGCTGGGCGCTTATTCGAGCATTTACGGTAAATTAATTCCGAGTTAAAAGGGAATGGTTCGACCAAGTAAAACGACTTTAATTTTAGCCCTTCGATAAAAACACAACATAAACATCCTTCGACATTTTGACCTCGTGCTCGCTGTCTCCCCGCAAAGTCTTCTGGTATAGCGGGACTACAATTCTAATGGCCAGCGACCGCTCCAGGCAATGAAGACACACAAGTGTCGGCAAGTCGTGTTAAGGTGGTTCGAAATAGTTTTCATTTTCCCGAGACAAGTTCACAAATTCTTTTCTAAATTATGTTTGGTTCATCATATCACTATGAAATTTGGCACAGAAATAAAAGAAACATCATAGATGCATTACATGACATTCATTTCAGAAAACCTGTTACCATAGCAACCATATGACGCATTCAGTTGAGCCCCTAAAATCGAAATCTATTGTCTTTTTTAAAAAATTGGCCGGTGAAATCTTCTCAAACTGCAATATTATATGTCACCAGAAATGACCTTCAAAATATTCCAGTTTAAAAAAAATCTGTAGGGTAGATTAAGAAAAAATCCTCTTTTTGACTATTGTTCTCTTATTTTTTTTTCCTGCCTACCGAATTTTTTAAAAATCGGACTATGTATGCAGCCAATTGCAATTGAGCCTGGTTATCACCGAAAAAATGAAAAAAATCCACCGAGCGGAAGCGGAAATATGAACGATTAAAGTTATAAAAACTCCAAAATTTCGACACGACAAGATCAGCATTTGCGCATGTGCGTCAACTGCACGCGGGAGATTAGGCTTGTTGATTTCGCAGTTGGCAGTGTTTTGTACATGTCATTTTTTGTTCTACAAGATTCTAAAACAACTATCAATTGGGCGATTTTACCTTTCTCGGGGACCAATATGTGTTTAAAACATCAGTTTTTATCAAAGTACTCTATTATTTTTGCCAAAGTAGCCGGATGTTTTGTTCCTCGTGGCGTGGATCGACTTGATGCCGAATTTGCGAGATTAGAACCCAGTTTGCGCGCGCCATAAAACTATTTCGAACCACCTTAAGTTTGGTCTGATTTTGGAGGCAGTAAATATAGGTGTTGTAAATGTTTTTACGATAACTGCAGAAATTCTCGCGCGCTCATTGGCTAATTTTTATTGTCAATATGCGGACAGCCACATGAAGTTGAAATTCATGCGACGCGTCACATATATGTCACATACTCGCCATTTTCACAATATATTATTCTTTGCTATTCTAATATTACTCGTGCTCATATAAACTAACACATCCCACGGAAACGGCTATAAGATGTCTTGTTACTTCTCAATTCAACAGCCGCAAACAGAAATGTCAAGATTTCGTATACCGTAGTGTAAATTAAAATGCTTGGGATATATGTGGAATGAACTGCCGCCCATAATTATCTCAGCATCGAGTTCGTGTGCAATTTAACAAATTGATGTCAGTTTTTAATGAGTCTTTCCTGTTATTGACCACGAATTTCGTCATCATATTGTCAAAGTAGTTTGCGGATCCACTCGGCTATCGCCTCATGGATACACAGCTACTTTGACAATGTGATGACGAAATTTACGATCAATAACAGGACAGACGCATGAAAAACTGACGTCAATTTGTTAAATTGCACACGAACTCGATGCTGAGATAATGAGATAATCATATTGGCGGGCTTTGCAATTGAAAGTAGTATGATACACTTGATTTGATTGGTTGTTACTTAAAACTTCAATGTAGTCTGGTGTTGCATGCTTCTGTGCTGACATTTCTGGAATGGCTGTATTCCAGTCAAGGTTGTACTAGTTTGTTCTGGATTGTAGGGTAGTAATGAAGGATACTGTAACGATATAACTTAAAGTTGGAAGTTGAGTGAATAGGCTACAACAAGTTTGGTTTCCGCAACAATAACTTTACAACAATTTAATCAACAACAATTTGAAAAATACAGCACTATAGTTCTGGTGTGAACTGGTTAATTTCCACAGCATGGCCTTTAAGTTTGGCTATTCGGTGAATAGTATTTTCAAACATTGTAAGGGTCAGTTTGGTTACAGTGGAATTCTTGACTTCAACCAAAAGCTGGACAAGCCAATGTTTAGATGCTAGGTTTTGTTTCTGCTTGAAATGGCAGCTTGAGCATTCAGTGATACTATGGTGTTGAGAATTATCAACTCTTTTGTTGCACTTGAAGCAGGCAGTATAACTTTGTACTTTTTCTACACCAATAATCTCAATATCTACTGTTTGACTGTCTACTACTGTTACTGGTAGTATCTCTTGAAATTCTGGTGCAGATTCTAAAGTAGTACTCGAGTTGAGAGTGTTCAGATATAATTCACTATTTGTCCTTTCTTGCACTCAAGTTTTTGAATACGTACATACCACCTTGGTTCACTGTGTTAGTGTAGTTTTCCCTCAAGGTTAACTTAATAGTCCCTGTTGGATCAATAACAACTGCATTTTGCATCATCACATTATCTTTCGCAACTGTTTTTGCTGGATAGATATATGCAGTTATATACCTTAGCTTTTATGGTTATTCCTTGTCCTGGAAAAACTGTCTTTGCATTTGATACATTCATTGTAGTAGGAAGCTCTTGTTTCTGAAAGTCTATTTCTAGGAGGTCCTCGATGATGACATCACGACCCATAAGTAGGTCTTCTGAGTTTGACGCTGTGTCGACTCGGAACTCCTTTAATTTGATAGGGGGGCTTTTCTGACTGAGTTCAGAAAATCGTTTCAACTTTGGAGGAGAGAAACAAACTCCACGAACTGTTTTGTCTTTAAGTCTGCATCTGGAAATCAAAATAGCGTCCCTTCTTCAAAGGAGAAATATTGTGCAAGTAGCCGACTACTTCTGCTGGGGTGTTACTACTGCTGGTACTTGGCTATTTTTTGTCAGGATGTGCATCTGCTATGTTGCTGGGCCTGATTGTTTATCATCAGTATGACTTACTGCCATGTGCTCATCTTTGTCGATCGCCTGTACCATCTTCAACAGCTGATCATCAGTTACATTCATATTAGTTCTCTTGATCACTGTCGATAGAAAAAAAGCAAGGCAATGAAAAACAAAATCGGGTACTTTTGTTGCTATAGTTGTAATATATCAAACACGAGCGACAGTGTTTCATCGGGATATCCAAACACCGAGAAGAGAGTTGAAAATACGACGCGCAGCGGAGTATTTTTGACGAAATTCTCGAGTGTGTGATATATCTTCTCAATCGAAGCAAAAACTAAGGAGAAAATCAAGAGGTAAAATCGTCAAAATCTATGCTAATTAAGACCGGGTACCTTCACGGTTGTGATTTTCTTTGTTTTAGCTTGATGAATTATTAATGAGTTTGAGAAATTATTATGCATAACTATTTCGTACTTACCATATGAGAAACTGAAATGATAGTGTAGTAACAAGGCCGACTGATTTTAATAACAATAATTATAATTACCATATGAATCCAATTTTTATTATGTTAATGGTTTCTACTGGTTTCTACTTTTTTATGTTTATTTGAAATATTTGCTTCCTTTGTTTCAGTGGCATGCCTGTAAACTAGCTAATGCTTAGTGCTAAGCTAAGTGCATGTCCACTATAAATCCAAAATTATTTTTGTTAACGTTTTATTGTAGGGTGCATTTTATTGGTTGTATTTCAGAGCTTGGTAGAGAAGTTGATAGCAGCTCTTGTTTTTTTTTCCATGAAATGTACCACGTTTTTCTATGATACATGTAGAGCTTAGCGGTACCTTAGGGGCTGAACAGCCTCTGTATGGTGCCCTTTATTTTTAGAAGAGCATTGCGTATGAAAGCAACTACCATGAAATCGTCAAAGTACAAATTTTTTCAAAAACTGGTTAATTTATGATCTCATCATAAAGACATGACATGGATTAATGTAATGTTTAAAAAACGAGCACGTGTGTTTTATCACGTTTAAAACAACAAGGCGCAGCCGAGTGATTTTAGACCCGATAAAACTTGTGCTGCGGACTTAAAAAACATTCTACAAAAAGCGTGTGCCTTGGGAGTCCGAACAAAGGTTTAAATTGTGAGAGGGAGATATTAGCATACAAGAAAAACAAGGTATGCGTTATTAGTATTGTTTATATAAAGAATACTAACGAGGAGTACGTGTTTTATCCGATATAAAGTTCATGCGTGTGACGCTTTAGCGGTGTTTTCATAGGCTGTTAGCCTCATGAATTATTTATGAGTTTTTGAAGTTTCTAGTAAAAGGGCTGACTGAAACTGCAAATAGGCTCATTGATCGTCTGAAGTGATGTGGATGCAGCATGTAAAGGAAATTTGCATTTGCTTATTCATTTTGCTTCATTAGGACTGTTATGAGTTCACAGACTTAAGGTGCCTATATAACTTCCAGTGTAAGTAGTTAAAAAAGTATTGTTATTTGCAAGTGTACTTTCAAACAGAATTTTGTAAGATTATAGAACTTAAAGATTGGTTAGTATATATGGTAGGTATACTTCAACTTGTGTGTTAATAGTATGTACATGTAATACAGAAGATTAAATTGGTATAGTAATTCTACCTCGTTACCATGCTGAGAGATCCCATGAGATAGCAAGCGCATGCGCCAAAAAATGCAACGCTTGTCGCCAAACAGTGCAGTTTACCTGACTGTTCGTCCGTAACTATTCTTCGCGAAATACCTTCATTCGCTCGCTATAACATGGATTCAGAGAGCCTGGATGAGGACAATGGTCAGAACACCTCCGAAGCTTCTAAAACAGTTTCGAACGACGTGTTAACTGACTGGAATGCCGAGCTCTGCAGAGAGAAAGAAACCGCGGTTTCGGTACAAACACGTGCGGCGGGAAATTCCGCTCGTTTGACTCGAAAACCAGAGTCTAAGGGGACCAAAGATCCCCCTTCGTCCCAAATAAGGAAAGCTGGTCAAACTGTAAAACCCTCAAAAGAGGGAGATAATGGAAAAGCAGCCACAGGCACTCCCAAGAGAGATGTGGGTGAAAAATCGCCAGGGAAGAAAAGCGCCCCAAAAGATGGCAGCGAACGGCCAAGCACATCGGCCACGACTACCCCGCATGGAAAAGACGTAGCGTCAACCCAAATGGTTGCCAACATTGCGGAAATTTTAAAAGATTCTTTCGCCAGCTTATCGCAGAGTATGAGCGAAGGATTTGACAACTTGGGACAAATGTTTCAAGGCAGTCGCTCTGCTTGCATGTCACATGAAAGTCGCTTGATAGATGACCTCAGCTCTGTCGACTCAGATGTGTCGGAAGTCGAGGAACCAGCAGCAAAGAGACCAAAAAGCGATGAAGCAGGTCACAGCACCGAGAATGAACTCATCTTAGGTCAACTTGAAAAGACTTTAACTTAGAAGAACATAAATGAGCGAAAATCAACACTAATTTAGCTGCTATCGTCTCAAAATTACTGAAGGAAAAAACCGAGTAAGACAAGCTCATGGAAATAAAGAAAAGCTATCCGACGCCCAAAAATTATAACAGATTAGCCGAAACACGAGTTAACTTGCCAATATGAAAAGGCACGTACAGCTGACATAAAATTGCAGAAAGTGCAAAAATCCCTTGTAAAGGGAGCTACAGCAGTAGTATCAGTTGTAAACAACTTGATCACTGCTTCGGGGATGCCCTCGAAAAACGAAGTTGTAAACAACCTCATGGATGGAGTGCTTTTAATTATTAGCCAATGCTAACATGGAACTAAACGTTCGTCGAAGGGAAGCTCTTCGACGAGAACTCCATGCCAGCTACAGATATCTTTGTGCACCTTCCAATCCAATTTCTTCAGAATTATTCGGGGATGATTTGCCCAAAGCAGTTAAAGATATAACTGACACCAACACAATTACCTCGAAACTCCAACGAGACGAGAAAGAGAGTTATCGAAGGGGTAGGCAACCTGAACGCCTTGACAAATTTCGAAGGAAAAGGAACTACTCTGGGGCAAAAAACTACCTTCGTCCCTCTCAATACAAAGGGGAGGGGAAGAGAAAAGTCCAGAAGTCCCAGCCTTGAATCTCAAAAGCACACAACACCCAAATTCAGAGATGAGTGCTACACATAATGTATGTATCAAAGTGGCTGGCAGGCTCAATTATTTTCTGTCTGAATGGAAATTAATAACAACAGACCCTAAGATCCTTGACATGGTGCAGCACTGTCACCTGGAATTTATTGAGCTACCGTCTCAGCATTATAATTTACCTCCTATTAGATTCAATATAAGAGAGGCTAAAATTATTGACGATGAAATTAAGATGCTATTAACTAAAGGGGTCATTGAGGAAGCTCAGCCCTCACAACATCAAGTTATCTCAAGTATATTTCTGAAGAAAAAGAAGAATGGCTCTTACATAATGATCCTAAATCTTAAGGATTAAATGAGTTTATCGAATATAAGCATTTCAAAATGGAGAGCTTAGCTCTTGCTGTGCAATTAATGAGAGAAAATTGTTATATGGCCTCAATCGACTTGACTGATGCTTATTAGACAGTGCCAGTGGCACCTGAGCAGAGAAAATACTTGCGGTTCATGTGGGGTGGCAAACTATTTCAGTATACGTGTCTGCCCAATGGCTTGTCCTCAGCACCTAGATATTTTACCAAGCTCCTCAAGCCAGTGTATGGTACATAACGTAGTCAGGGCCATCTGAATGTTGGCTATATTGACGATTCTTACCTTCAAGGTAGTTCAGTATCAGATTGCAGCCAAAACATACAGGCCACCATATGCCTGTTTGAGAACCTAGGTTTTGTTATCAACAAAGAGAAATCGGTGTTACAACCATATCAAAAGCTTGTTTTCCTTGGTTTTATTTTGTACTCCATACTGATGGGAATCTATCTCACACCAGATAAAACAGACAGAGTTGTTTCAGCCTGCTAGATGCTCCAAAGCAGGAGCTATGTTTCCATTAGAGAAGTGGCCCAAGTGATAGGGTTGCTTGTATCCAGCCTACCAGCAGTTCAATATGGACCACTATTTTACCGCAACATTGAAATAGATAAAAATGAAGCCTTACATAAGAACTAGGGCAATTTTGAAGCACTGATGCAACTATCTCCAGAATCTAGGGAAGATCTTAGTTGGTGGGTGAGAACCCTACCACAGGCATACAAACAGATTGACGTCCCAATTCCTGACATAGAAGTCACTACAGATGCTTCAAAAATAGGCTGGGAAACAGTCGGCCTTGGGGAGACAACTCAAGGTTTGTGGTCAGAATCAGAAAAATTGAGGCACAAAAATGAACTTGAGATGTTGGCAGCTCACTTTGCATTGAGGTGCTTCAAGTCACATATTAAGGGAAAGCATGTCAAAGTTAACAGTGATAACTCTACAGCCATGTGTTATCTTAATTCCATGGGTGGTACCAAGTCTCCACCCTGCAATAAGCTTGTTCAGGACATTTGGACTTGGTGCATGCAGAACAAGGTTTTGTTTTCTGCTTCTCACTTGCCAGGTGTTCTCAACGTGGAGGCTGATCAGCGGTCTCGTCAGTTCAATGAACGAACTGAGTGGCACCTTAGAGAGGATGTCTTCCAACAAATTACCAAACTCTGGGGCACTCCAAAAATTGATCTTTTTGCCTCCAAGTTAAACTCCCAATTGCCTAAGTATGCTTCTTGGACACCTGATCCTGGGGCTACTCACGTTGATGCTTTCTCCTTTGCATGGACAGGAATCTTTCCTTACCTATTTCCTCCCTTCTGCTTAATTGCCAGATGCCATGAAAAAATTGGAGAGAGACGGAGCACTGGGTCTCACTGTAGTGCCCCTATGGCCAACACAAGCCTGCTGGCCACAACTGTTAAACCTTCTCATAGCAACTCCTGTTATTCTACCTCAGCACAAGGATTTACTGACACTTCCTCACAGCAGGATGGAACACCCCTTAAAGACCAAGCTAAGGATGGTGGCATGTCTGTTATCCTCTTAGCCTCCTGGAGAGGGGGCACCAAAAAACAGTACAATGAGTACATCAAAAAATGGACCAAGTTTTGTGCTGAAAGGGAAACTGATCAATTTCTCCCGCTTCTGGTAGACGTCCTTGATTTCTTGACAGAACTGTATGAAAAAGGCTTTACCTACGGTGCCATTAACACAGCACGCAGTGCACTGTCCTCTTTTGTTCAGTTGGATGATGGATGTAGGATAGGTAAAACTCCATTGATTTCAAGACTGTTAAAAGGAGTTTTCCAGTCCAGGGCCCCAAAACCAAAGTATACCGAAGTTTGGGATGTTGTCTTATCTTAAGACTTTGCACCCAGTGGAATTGTTAAGTCTAAAGGACCTTTCTATTAAATTTCTTACGTTATTGGTGCTTGTCACAGGCCAGCGGGGTCAGACTATCCACATGCTGGATCTCAATGATATGATTGTTTCGGAAAATGGCTTTGCTTTAATTTGTTATTGTTAATCACTTGAAGCAAAGTAGACCTGGGTACCACAACCCACAGCTTAATTAAGCTTGTTCCTTTTAAAGACTCTGGCCTTTGTGTTGTTACAACCCGTAAACAGAACCAAGTCTAAGCTTTTCATCAGCTATGTGAAACCTTTTAAAGAATTGAGTAGAGATACCCTGACTCTTTGGCTACGTCAAGTTATGGCAAAGGCCGGTTTAGATGTTTCTAAGTCTTCCCCACATAGCACTAGAGCAGCGTCAGTGTCAGCTGCAGATAGAGCATCTGTTAATATAGATGACATCCTGAAAACAGCTGGTTGCTCATCAGAATGTTGTTTTGCAAAATACTACAAAAAGCCGATAATTGCGGCTTCTAGCTTTGCAAATGCTGTGTTATCTGTTAAGTAGATACTTACGATGAACTTTATTGCCACTGTAATAAGAACTGTTTGTTTTATTCATGTGTGGTTTTTTCTTCATGTTTCTTTCTATAGCATAACCAAATCGGCCCTTTGGGAATAATACTGGAAATGCTAGTTCTTCACCATGTTTGTCCTTGATGAATGACGCTGGATGTTTATTTTCACCTGGTGCAATGTTGAAAATTTTATTTCCAGCTGACTTTTAAGTATCCTTGTGCTGCAGATAGGGAGGATAATCAGGCAAAATTGATTGGAAACATGTTTCTGTAGTTCGTGCCCTAAATCCTCTGTCTCTTCATCATTTTCTTCTTCTGTTGCTTCTGTTCAAAACAAATGTTACCACTTGGAGAACCTTCACTGTCTTTTTGTGAAGTACTTTGCAGCTCTAGGTCAGAAAGATTTCTGTTAACGTTCTCAGTTTTCAGTTTTTTCATAATTATTCCTGACCTTTCAGGAGGTCTTGGCAAGACATTACAAGTTTCATCACAATTTACAGGGACATTACATATAGCCCCTTTAATTTTTCGTTGTTAACCTTTTGGCATAATAACTATTTTTTGAAAGACAATGCCCTGGGCTATAAGAATCTGCTCCAGTTTTTTCCACACATCCAAGTTCTGAAGGGACTTTATCGAACATTTATTTGTTACAAACAGCTTGGCATGGAACTTGTCCCTTTGACATCTTATAGTTACATGTTTAACATATGTATTCTTGATTATCAAATGACTTTTTCTCTGGAAAAAGATGCTGAATGCTGTATTATCCTTCTTTAATTCTGTCACTGTTTTTCTATAGAGGATTCTATTACATACAGAACATATGTAATAAGGGCCTTCTCTGATTCTGTTTTCAAAGGAAGTGATACAAAAATTCAAGTCATTGTATTTGGTAGCTTTTGTCTGCTTAGCCTTACTTGTTAAATTAATTTTTTTACAAGGAAGTTCTCTTTTTCCCAGCTAACCATGTTTTGATAACCTTGTCTTTTTTTAGTTAAAAGATGTTGTTTTTTATTTGCATCCACAGCGTGGCACTTTTCTGCACACCTGGTTAGAACTTTCTTTTTTTTGTCCTTGTAATGCTGACGAGACGTGCCCAAGCATTTTTTCTTAGCAGGTTCAAGTTGAGCACAAGACATTTTCCTTTTTATTGCCGCTTTCATTTTCTGCTTGGAAGATTTGTGACAATTCAGAATCTTTTCCCTGTCAGCTTTACTTAACTGACATGTACAAATGGAGATTGAATAAAATACTCTGCTTTATTAGAGTTAAGCCTATTTGTTACACTTTCACAGATTGTTTGGACTAAATGATATGTATTGCTTGCCCTAACTAATTCAAGAATCAGTGACAGGGTCCGGCAATTCTACTTTTGTAGAAAAAGATCAACTCTTCTACTTGAAAAGAGCAGAAAATTTAACTTTCTGCATTTATTTTTCATAGAACAAATGGAAAATTTTTACCTTTTTGTTAATGCTAGTCGGTCAGGTGAAAAGTCAAAAAGGTACCTTTTTAGAGATTGTAGAACACGTCTGTGTACTGTTCGTTGGAGGCCCAACGGTTGACATCTGTCAATCAGTAGGATTTTAATTGACGCGTCATTTATTTTTTAAGGTACCTTTTTCTCGCTTTTGATGAGACTGCTTGTAACCGTAAAAAGGTACCTCAGTTATGTGCTCTTTTTATAGGAACCTTTCTAAACCACAAAAAGGTACCTTTTTCGCGCTTTTGAAGAGATCGCTTCTAACCGAAAAAAGGTACCTTTTTCGCGTTTTAAAGTTTTGTTTGGTAAAGTGAGAAATGGATGAAAAGCGGACAATATTGACGCTCAAATATTTTCACCCGAAAGATTAACTTTTCACCTAATCGACTAGCATTAACAAATAAGGTAACAATTTTGCATGTTGTTCTATGAAAAATAAATGCAGAAAGTTAATTTTTCTGCTCATTTCAATTAGCAGAGTTGATCTTTTTGTAAAAAAAGCAGAATTGCCGGAACCTTTCACTGATTCTCAAGCCCTTGAGTTTCATCCATGGTGATTAAAAAAAAATGTTGTGCTTCTGCTGGGTTTGTGAAAAACACAGCTATAACAGAGCTCAGAAAAATAGAGCAAAAAAACTGTATTCTTACTTGGAGTTTGCAAAATGAACCTCTCAAGACCTACTTTACTAGAAGGCGAAGTACACACAAGGGTTCCTTTACTACTGCTAACAAAATTCACATTAATATTGGCACCATATATATTAACATTCTGTGGTAGTACTGAAGAAAATGATAATGGTATCGAAAAAGAAAGTGCTTCCACATTGAACAATAGCATCTGATGGGCATGTACTAAAACCCGAAACACCGAAACGAAACCGCCGGAACGAAACCACCGGAACCACCGGAACCACGAGAACCACCGAAACAACCAACGAAACCACCGAAACCACCGGAACAACCGAAACGAAACCACCGAAACAACCGAAACGAAACCACCGGAACAACCGAAACGAAACCACCGAAACAACCGAAACGAAACCACCGGAACAACCGAAACGAAACCACCGGAACAACCGAAACAACCGAAACGAAAATACTGGAAATACAGTTAAAAGGAGTCACATCATACCGCCGATTCCCTCGTTTGTAACAAACATGGAAGATCTGAATGAAAAGGAGAGCCTAAAATGTATTTTATGGGGTTAAAGATTGAGTAATGTACATTTTAAAATGTTTAAAACGCATTCATTCAAGTTAAAGGTAGATCTGGCGCAAGACAATATTTTTTTACATAAACAGTACTGACAGACCTGGCTCCGCAGGTAGCAGGAGCTAATGGAGGTGGGCCAGGAACAATAAAAATAAATGAAAACTGCTAGCCTTTAGTTAGAATGAAGATGAAAAGGCTAGCTGTCTATTTGAATCTGTTATTACACTGAGATGCAAAATGGTTGAATGAAAAAGGAAAGTTGTATGTTCCTGACACCTTGACATTTGAATATCATTCGCCGCACGCTCAGCTGTTTAGTTTTTAACCTGTAGCTTTTGGCCTCAATATTATGTCCCGCTTATTTGTATCGCGATCTAAAACACGGTAATGCGGTGTTACTTTTGCCGTGCGTGATTGGTTTAAAAATTGCCATGACAACGTGGCACTGAAATGGGTTGCTCACGTACTCTTCATTCTTTTACTCCGTAAAAACGTAAATCTTAATTTGAGATTTTTCGTCTTACCTCAACACCAGAACAAAAGCTGACGTAAGTTGTCAGCTTTTGTTCGGGAAATCTTAATTTTTACGGAGTAACTTCTTGCCATTTGCACGGTTCAAACAACTTTTACTGTCCTCTAGTTTATCCCTGCAAGCTACGTAAATATGTAAGCGGGAGCTTTACGTAGGCGATTGTGAGACACTGCGCGAGCTACCTCCTGCGCGAGATGGCGAAACCTCTTTTTGAAAAGTTTATCGATTTGAATAAAGATAATTTTTTGTAAATTATTTCTTTCCTCACTACTTTGGAGAACCTTATACTGGCGGCAACCGTTGAAACTGAGAACGCGAAGAGCACTATTCAGAAAGTTGTTCCCATTAACTCTCTTCCGATGTTAAAATGATTTTACTTAGGTTACTAAATTGGAAAAAAGAAAACGTTTTCTATTTGAGTACCATTACGTAAAAACAAATCTTTGCAAAGATGCTTAATAAACTCACCTTAGTACTCAGGCGAACGCTGTGGACCTAGATTATCCATTGACCGCCGACCGGTTAGCTCAGTAGGTAGAGTTCCGGACTAGTGTGCGGGAGGTCGCAGGTTCAAACCCCGGCCGGACCAACACTCAGGGTCTTTAAATAACTGAGGAGAAAGTGCTGCCTTTGTAATGACATCTGCAAATGGTTAGACTTTCTAGTCTTCTCGGATAAGGACGATAAACCGTAGGCCCCGTCTCACAACTCTTCATAATTAATTCTGTGGGACGTAAAAGAACCCACACACTGTTCGAAAAGAGTAGGGGACGTAGTTCCCGGTGTGGTGGTCTATCTCTCGTCTGATGGCTAAATGCTCGGAGATATTAGCTGCATAAGCTACTCTAAAGACCGAGGGTAAATAAAGTAATGTATGTATGTATGTATGTATCCCAGTTGATCTGCCGTTATTTGTAGACGAAGCATATGTTTCGGCAGTAATCGAAACAGTTTGTTTTATCACTTTCGGTACTCAGTTCTGTGGTTCTCGTCGTCTTGTTTTGCGGGTGTTTCGGTTGTTCCGGTGGTTTCGGTGGTTCCGGTGGTTCCGGTGGTTCCGGTGGTTCCGGTGGTTTCGTTCCGGCGGTTTCGTTTCGGTGTTTCGGGTTTTAGTACATGCCCATCTGATGTGTCTAAGTTCCAATAACTACATGGCTTTAGAACTGAAAAACAAATGACATAAAACGCTAAAGCAGAGCTCTTTGTTGTAGTAAGTAAGTAAAGTATCAACAGAATCCTGCTGTGAAGTATTACTGGTCCTTGAAGTTGCTTCGATGTCATTATTAATGCTTATTGTAGACATCAGTGTAATTTCTGACTGAACTGCACATACCATCAATATATACCCAAAGAGAGTCATCTTTTACAGCCACAGTGAAATGGCGATTAAAACATCAAACCATGCCCTTGACTACATAATTTTGCCCTAACACGTCCATAGTTAAAGGGAACAATACTTGGCCAATGATATTATCATATAGTTCTATAGATAAAAATTTTGGAAGTATAACAAAATGTTGCACCATTGAAATGTCTCCAGAATCCTTTGACTAAGTCTACTACTTTGTCTTGATATAGCTCCAGAAACACTATCTTCAAATTTGATTTGAGACAAGTTTAGACAAGTTATGTAAATGGCAAATTGATTGCTCTATCTGTTGAACAAATTCTTGTCTCATCACACCAACTGTACTCAATGTAAATATGTCACTAAATACAGCATCATCAGATGATGTGACAAAAGAGTAACAATGTTGTCTTGGATAAGCCCAAACAGGTTCTCGGACATTTGAAAAACAACTATCAATATATGCATAATAAATAATAAATTGTTATTAATTAATTAAAATAAATAGTAATAACAATAATAATACCTTTATTTATTTTTTTATTATTATTTCATTTTTAATAACTTTTATTAAATTAATTCATACCATACCCGTAGTTTACGCTTATCTCGACATACACTCCAATAACTGTAACAAACAAAGCAGTAAAGTGGAAAGAGTTTTATCCGCTACAAGCGTGAACAGCGTCTTTTCTGGGATCTTTTACTTCTGTTAACGGCTGTACGGGACCGAAATGTAAAAGGAACGGGGACATTTGGGAAACGATCCTCCACGTTTCCCAAAATTTGGTCATAACGCGTTTTGCTGCCTTTGAGCGAAACAAACTTCACCAGATTTCAAAAATTGTTTTCATTTCACCTAAGCGCTTGATTTACGCTTTTATTGAGTTTTTCTTTAGTCTCTGACTCGTTTTTTCGCTGATTTTAAGTTTCGTTGGCTGTTCCTATATTCTAAAAGGAACGTTCCTGTAATATCGACTGTTCCTCATTTTTGTGTTCCTATTGACCATAAGAGGGCCAGATATTTTGCAAGGTAGGAACAAAACGTTCACTCTAGTGTAAAAGAGGAACATTTAGTTCCGTGTTCTCAACTATAAATGGAACATATTGTTCTCAAATTGGTCACTTAGGACTGTTTTGTTCCGAGTTCCTATCTGTAAATAGAACACATTGTTCCTAAATTGGTCATTTGGGACTGTTTTGTTCCGAGTTCCTATCTGTGAATGGAACACATTGTTCCTAAATTGGTCATTTAGGACTGTTTTGTTCCGAGTTCCTATCTGTAAATAGAACACATTGTTCCCAAATTGGTCATTTGGGACTGTTTTGTTCCGAGTTCCTATCTGTGAATGGAACACATTGTTCCTAAATTGGTCATTTAGGACTGTTTTGTTCCGAGTTCCTATCTGTAAATAGAACACATTGTTCCCAAATTGGTCATTTGGGACTGTTTTGTTCCGAGTTCCTATCTGTGAATGGAACACATTGTTCCTAAATTGGTCATTTAGGACTGTTTTGTTCCGAGTTCCTATCTGTAAATAGAACACATTGTTCCCAAATTGGTCATTTGGGACTGTTTTGTTCCGAGTTCCTATTTGTGAATGGAACACATTGTTCCTAAATTGGTCATTGAAGATCGTTTTGTTCCGAGTTCCTATCTGTAAATAGAACACATTGTTCCCAAATTGGTCATTTAGGACTGTTTTGTTCCGAGTTCCTATCTGTGAATGGAACACATTGTTCCAAAATTGGTCATTGAAGATCGTTTTGTTCCGAGTTCCTATCTGTAAATGGAACACATTGTTCCCAAATTGGTCATTGAAGATCGTTTTGTTCCGAGTTCCTATCTGTGAATGGAACACATTGTTCCAAAATTGGTCATTGAAGATCGTTTTGTTCCGAGTTCCTATCTGTGAATGGAACACATTGTTCCAAAATTGGTCATTGAAGATCGTTTTGTTCCGAGTTCCTATCTGTAAATGGAACACATTGTTCCCAAATTGGTCATTGAAGATCGCTTTGTTCCGAGTTCCTATTTGTGAATGGAACACATTGTTCCCAAATTAACGTGTCTTGTTTAAATAAAGCTAGCAATAGGGCGCGCACAGACCTGCTTGGGCAAGTTTGGTAGCATCTAACTGTCATGAATTTTGCACAATAGTAATGAGGGCAGGCAAGTGGGGGCATGCCTTGGCAAATACAAACACATACCGGTACGCAGTTCCTTTATTAGCCATCAGCTCCTTAATTTTGGTTCAGATTGAAAGGAGATTGTGTCAGCCAAACGCTCTTAAAAGGACAAAATGAGCAAGAAGTGCAAAGTCAATTGGTCGGATGTCGATGGAGCTTCACCAAAACCAAAACGCCTTCACTTAGAAAAGGATGAAAGCGACAGTTTGTATCACTGCCCAATACAAGAGTGTGACCACGATGGATTTCAAAGTCAAAGAGGCTGCAGAAAACATGTTAATACCAAACACAGTTGGTTCTTTCACTTTGACGAAAAGCCCAATTCGAAAGAAATCGCAGATTCGCTAAACGTAGCAAGCAATTTTCCAATAGAGAGCACAAGTCAAGGTCAAACAAGTGAGACCACAAAACATGCCGGAAAATTACTTCCTTCATTTTCATTATCGTGTGACATTGGCGAAGTATTTACGAAATGGTTAACTGGAAGTGGTGGCGGCTACAAGAAAGATCAAGAAAGATCGCGCAGCCCAACAGATTGTTACAAGATGCTTTAAGTTTCTTAGATTTTGCTGTGAAGACGAGGAAGAGTTGAGTTTCGACGTGGTGGACTTTGGTTTGTGTTCTCCAAATTTGTTGTTCAAGTTTATCGACTACTTACAAGACGAATGCAAGCTCGGTCATGGTGGACGGTTGGGCTACATAGATGCTATTTCTGAAATGATCGACTTCAGAAAACTTCATGGCGCATCAGAAGCAGTATTTCGAAAGTTCTCTGCAACAGAGCTGTACCTCAAAAGAGCACGAAAGACGGTTGCAAAGATGATGAGATTGCAGTGGACACAAGATTTAGACATTGAGACACTGGAAGCAAGAGGCCACTGGGCAACAATGGAGGAGCTGTTGGAGGTCGTGAAATTCCACCTGCCGCGCTACGAAAATACCGTGAAGATTTGCAAATCGAGTCCAGCTCAAGTTAACCCCTCAGACTTGACATTTGCCACGAAATTTGTCGCCATGTATCTGTTCATCAAAGTGAAGGGGTCGCGTCCCATGACTTATCAATATTTGACGGTGGACATGATTGCTACAGCTAAGGCCAAGGGTGGATTTATTGATCAGAAAACCTTCAAGACTGCTGGAAAGTATGGATTTGATTCCTTGATTCTGACCGATGCAAACATGCAAGTGCTCAACGGCTACATCTCGTACGTTAGACCTTTGCTTAAACCCCAGTGTGATTTCGTTCTCGTCAACAGAAATGGAGGCCAACATGGCAAATTGGGGGAGATAATGAGCAAACTGGTGTTTGATGCAATTGGAAAGTACATTCATCCCACGCGTTATCGCCAAATTGTTGAAACGCAGAGCCTCAATGAGCTCACTAGCGAGGAGCAGAGGATTTTGTCGGAAGACCAAAAACACAGCTCTGCTGTTGCTAAAGTTCACTATCAAAAGCAACGGTCCAGAGAAGTTGCTTTGAAGGGTCACGAGTGCCTCCAAAAACTTCAAGGTGCCAAGGGTTCAGAAGTGGACGAGGACGTCCACGCAAGACTCGGATATTCAACTTCTGACGCCGGGCCTTCAGTTGAAGGAGTGCAAAATATCAGCCTTTCCCCCAAAAAGGATGCCATGCCTAAAAGAACCGAGCGCTCTCAGAGGAACACTCGTCATGTTTTGAAATTCACAAAACAAGAGGACGATTTTCTAAAGGAAGGGATAACTAAGCACGGGTTTGGACAGTGGACTGCTATTTTGAGAGATGACGATTTCCAATTTCAAGACGGAAGAACAGCGAACTCCCTAAAGAAAAGGGCTGGAATGAAAATGCCGCTCGCTTGACAGCAGAGGGTCATATACTCGCGAAAAACCGCCTACATGACATCAATAATATGTTGTTTTTGGCAGATCTGCTACTCGTAAGCTTATCTTGCGTTGTCGTTAAAGTAAAACCCAGCAACAGTCACTGAAGCAAAATAATTGCTCTTCATTAACTTGAACTGCCACAAAACTTTAATGATTTTACTCTTACAAAGCATGGGTTTAATTAACGTAATATATTAAGTGATCACGAATTAAGTGATAGTTTGAGTGTGGCCTGCTCAGCTTCACTTTTGGCTAGTGCTAAAGTAGTCGAGGAGCGTATTCGGCTTTCTTCTCTTGGCCACAACTTGGCTGAGCGGACGATCTTTGCGCTTCTTCGTGGTACAGGTCCGAAGCAGCTCCTCTGAGACGACAAGGTCGTTGACGTTTGCAAGGGCAGCCTGCGCAGGCGATAGTGCACTGCTCGGAACGAGAGTAGCGTCAGGTGCTGGAGATGTTGTGATGGAGCACGGGGATTGTGGCCAGTACTGATCTACTTCGTGTAGGCGTGGAACGTAAGATGGCGTTCTTGGCGTTATGAACAAATCTTGTTCTTCGTCCTCTCTTTCTTCCTCGCCGTAGTTATTTTCCACTGTCGCAAGCGGGAGGGGCTCCGTTAAGCTTTTCACCAGGTTTTCGTCTTCTTCTGTGAGAAGGCCAAGCATTCTGCAAACTCGCTTCCGTTCGGCCAACGCTTCCTTAGAACCGAGGGTGCCGAGGTTACTGTGGTGGTTTTTGAGCTTGTCCTGCAGCACTTCGAGGTGGGCATTAATAGACGCTCTCCTGTTCTTATCTAGGTTGCCATTAAGAAGCCTAACGCAATCGTGGAACTCTCGCTCGGTCGTCAGCAGCCAGGAACCTTCAAACACTCGAGCTGCCTTCTCGCGGCACTGTTCTTCTTCTCTCGCTCTCTTATCTCTGCAGTAGTTCTCTACTTCCCTCTGAAGTGGGCTTGGCATCTCTTGATATGGATCAAGTGGCAACATCTCCACGCTCTCCACACTTATTCCCTTGTCTAGCAAGGCTTGTTTTTTCATTTCGTGCTGCTGTCGTCTTCTGTCTTCTCGTGTGGCTCGTTTCCTCTGTTCTTCTTTGAGTATGTGTTCACGCTGTCTGCGTTGTAAACTGCCCGGATATGATCGGCCCACAAAATCATTCAATGCATCCAAGACGTCGTCGGACATGGAAACACTTTCACTGTCTTGTGGAACATTCGTGACTGAGCTAGAAGTGGTCTCCTCGACGAGGGAACTGACCAGCGTGATAGATCTGAGTTCCTCTTTTTCCTTGTCTTGCAGGAATCCTTCTTCATCTTCACTGTCTGTGTCGTCTTCGTTATTTTCATCGCTCTCACTGTCGCCTTGACAATTTTTTGCCTTCTCCGTGGCCCAAACCACGCAATCCATTGCATGTTTCTTCAGCCATGCTGCGGCGCTCTTCTTAGGGTTTGGAAGGGTCTTGAATACATAAGTGCGCAGTCGTTTCTCCATTGCTGGTTGGTGTGTTGGACCAAACTGCAGCTTATGCTGGGCGGTGATTATCATTGGGCACTTGTTGAGAAAGGCCTTTGCGGTCTGGTACTTAACATCATGCGCAGAGTATCCTCCCTGCGTCAAGACCTTCCAATCCGCAATGTCCAGGGCGCTCTCACTGGCTTCATCAATGAAGATCACTTCAGTAAATGGCGTGATCATCGCTTTATTAAAGGCTCTTTGTTTGGTCACTGTTGCGATATTGCTGTGGTGTATCAATCCCTGGATCGGAAAAAACAAACTTGTCTTGCCACTGTTTGCTTCGCCCACAAGGCACGGTACCTTGTCTTTGTGCTGCTTCTTGTTATAGTTCAAAAGCTTCAGAAAATCGTCACAAAAGTGGGCCACCTCGTCTGGGGACAAACTGTTTTCCAAGATCTCTTTGAAATACTTAGGATCTGGATCCTTTGTGGAATCGTACGCGCAAAACGCCCTGGGCGATATTTTTCCAATGTTGTTAGCGTTAATTGCACCTTGTACAAACGCACGCTTCTTTATGGACCAGCAAATACCACCATTAACTTCAATGAGATCGTAGTCGATCATCAAAGGTTGGAACAGCTCACAATGAGGATCTGATAGCAGCTCAATCACCTTTTTCATCTCTCGGATGAGTCTCGACTTGAAGTGCTCGTTCGTCGCGATAGTGTTGATGAATGGTCTGGCCTCGCACTTAAATGAGTAGGTGTACTTTGCTTTTGGGTCACGCTTGTAGATCTTGCCTCGGTAACTGGCATATTCGAGTTGCTGCATTGCGATTGTTATGTCGTTTACTAAGATGGTCAGCTTGTCAGATAGTCTTTTCTCACCCGTCATCTTCGTTGTATTGGAGCTGTTGAAACCAAACTTGTCGATCTGTAGTTTGGCTTCAATCATCTTCTCTAGTGCCTTTGTCAGAGATTGCTGGAAGCTAGGGTTGATGAGTGTAACGCGCACGACGTTTTCTCTTCCGCAGTCCTCTAGCTCTTGAGAAGACAGAGGAGGCAGGCCTCTAAGACTTCGGTACTCTTCATGAAAGCTGCACTGGTAGGACGTTGTTACAAGTTCCTGCATAAAGGGGTTCTTGTGGTCTTTTAACGTTTTGTAGAGTTCCTTGATAGCCATGCACACTTTTCCGTCTTGAAACTGTACCTGAAAAAAAGGAAATTATGAGTATCGTGCTTAAATTGTGCATGTCAGGTGTGTGTCATTGCATTTATCGTTCATACACATGATACCTGATCAGCTGTGACTGCAACTCCACATTTTAGCAGTGCCCTGTGGACGATGAGAGGATTTGCCGGAGCGCCATTAGGTGTGGTCAGGGCTAACCAATAGTTTATTGCAGGCCAAAGCGATTTGTTGACAAGTGTTGGGTTGCCATTAACCATTTGCTCAGATTGTGTGCTCGGTACAGGACTACTTTCTCCATCGTCATCGCTTTCATCACTTTCTTCTATACTTCCTTTCTTTTTCTCTTGTGTGGCAATGGCGCTGAAGAAAAATGCCGCATTTGGTATACCTGAGAAAATTCAATCAAAATTGTTTTTCAAGGTCATAAAGCTTCGTTTGAAGAGAAAAGCAACCAGGAGCTGAGACGAACCTGAGATTTCCCTATCGCACAAGTCCCGCTTGTGGCAGATGCGATTCCAAGATGCGAGAAGGTCTTTTTCCTTCACGTTAAATACGCATTTTGCGCTTATAACGCTGCACTGACCGGCAACAACGGGACTCATGTAACATAAGGCGGCTCCTCGAATGGCCTCGCTGTTTAACTGTTTACTTGGCTGTTGTGCTCGCCGCATCCTCAACAGATTGGCAGTGGACAGAGATGAAGCCCAAGCTTGCTTCTTATATAGACAACTAGTACTTGCTAAGTGGCTATGAATATATAAATTTCACGAAGTAATGCATATTTCTGCCTTAAAAGGACTGTTTTTCTGTCTTAAACACCTTCTCTGATTTAGAAGTCCTGACGTACTGTTTATTCCACTATGAATTCACGAGTCGCAGTAATTTTCTTAAGCAGGCAGATTTCGGTGTTGATTTGTCCCATAGTAATTGTTAATTTTCACAGCTTCTAGATTTTGCGTGTTGTATTATGCTTCTCGATGCTTCTCTCTTTTTTTTATTAAAATGCTTCCAAATGTATGTGCAAACTTGTGAAAAGGTGGACGTGATAATTACACGTGAAAACTACCCGCAAATATCGCATCTTCCTTGATTATGTTACCAGAAGAGATAAAAAACAATTAGATACAAAGCAGCGCTGATGAGGCTGCGACAACCCAATTAACTTGACATTGCATACATTGTCTTGTACAATCCATGTCAGTAGTTACACAATTGTATGTTGGGTTAAATCTAATCTTTGTCTAATCATCTTCCCGTCAAATCCTTGAGAAGCACGTCTTAATCCGCCTTAATAGTAAACGTTTGTGTTGCTTATAAAATATTACACATAATTCATTGAATGACACTGCAAACTTGCAGATCGCACAAACTTTCAATATACAGGCGGGAGGTTAGGATTTCAAGGATTTAACGGGGACATGAATCTATAGTCATGTTACTGACTTATATTACTGTAAGTACATACATATGAAATAAATTCAATAATATGCTTACAGCAAACATGAGAAGTAAAACATTGTTTATTCATATTCCCGTCAAATCCTTAAGAACCACGTCTTCCGCCTAAATAGTAGAGGTTTGTGTTGCTTATAAAATATTACACATAATTCATTGAACGACACTGCCAGTTTGCAGGTCGCACAAACTTTTAATATATAGGCGGAAGATTAGGATTTCAAGGATTTAACGGGGACATGAATCTATAATCATGTTACTGACTTATATTACTGTAAGTAGATACATATGAAATAAATTCAATAATATACTTACAGTAAACATGAGAAGTAAATCATCGTTTATTCATATTCCCGTCAAATCCTTGAGAACCACGTCTTCCGCCTTAATAGTAGAAGTTTGTGCTGATAATATATTACACATAATTCATTGAACGACACTGCAAGTTTGCAGGTCGCACAAACTTTTAATACATAGGCGGAAGATTAGGATTTCAAGGATTTAACGGGGACATGAATCTATAATCATGTTACTGACTTATATTACTGTAAGTAGATACATATGAAATAAATTCAATAATATACTTACAGTAAACATGAGAAGTAAATCATCGTTTATTCATATTCCCGTCAAATCCTTGAGAACCACGTCTTCCGCCTTAATAGTAGAAGTTTGTGCTGATAATATATTACACATAATTCATTGAACGACACTGCAAGTTTGCAGGTCGCACAAACTTTTAATACATAGGCGGAAGATTAGGATCTCAAGGATTTAACGGGGACATGAATCTATAATCATGTTACTGACTTATATTACTGTAAGTAGATACATATGAAATAAATTCAATAATATACTTACAGTAAACATGAGAAGTAAATCATTGTTTATTCATATTCCCGTCAAATCCTTGAGAACCACGTCTTCCGCCTTAATAGTAGAAGTTTGTGTTGCTTATAACATATTACACATAATTCATTGAACGACACTGCAAGCTTGCAGGTCATACAACTATTAATTAATAGACGGAAGATTTGAATCTCGAGGTTTTGACGGAAACTCGAATCTAAAATCATGTAACTGACTTTTAATGTAAACCTCTACTCATTTTGTCGGAAAACATGTATTTCATGGATTTAGCGGGGGAATCTTAGATTCGTTTTGTAACTAAAGGGACCAGTACGACAATAAAGTTCATGCATAAACGGTCAAAACAATATCGGCTTTGGTGAGTGTTTGACATCTTTCTACTGAGCACGAGGCCTGACTTGATATTTTCACAGCGCGATAGTGCGCTGATTTCTTAGGAAAATTAGAAAGGAACAAACCGTGAAGGCCATTGCTTGAGTGTTCCGTGGTTCATGACAGTGTGTTTTTCAAGTGTGATTGAAGATTGTCTACTTTTTAGTCAAAAAACACCTTGCAGTTTTATTAAATTATTTTTGTCATGTCGAGAATGGATCGTTCAGAAAGAAACACAGAGATCAATTAATAACACCGTCGTAGCTATTATCTGCTAAGGAACCAGGAAGCTTGGGAAACGATCCTCTTCCTCCTCCTCCTCCTCCTCCTCCTCCTCCTCCTCCACAATTCTATTGTTTTCCCTCCTTCTCCTCCACGATTTTATTGTTTTCTCCTCCTCCTCCTCCTCCTCCTCCTCCTTGTTTTCCCTCCTCCACAGTTTTGTTCAGTTGGAATTCACATCGTTGTTTTGCATTTTATTTTAAAATAGATTTAAAAAGGAAATTTAAAATGTAGTTCACATGTCAAGAATACAATATATGCTTTCAATAGGAAGTTTAAAACCTATTTGAGACAGGAATTTATATTAAGAGCTAGAAAACATATAGGAGGAGGCCGAAGAGGCGGAGGAGGAGGAGGAGGAGGAGGAGGAGGAGGAGGAGGAGGAGGAGGAGGAGAGAGGAGAAACGAAACTATTTGCGACACGAAATTTTATGGTGATTTTGAGGGCTGATCGGTCAGAAACGGCAGAAAGGGTAGCTTTTTGGTTCTGTGTTTTTTTCTTGGGCCCGCTTTGAGTCTCAGGTGTAAGGCGCACGCGTGGCTAAACAGAAAACAAGTCATGATTAAATTCAACCAATGATTTATTTACAAACTATAATTACATTCTTCAGAACTTTTCAAGTCTTCAAATTACGTACAATTAACACGAGTGAAAAATTGGTATTCTCAGTGTAATGAAGACGATTAATCACGTGCCTTAAGAATAGAGAGCGTTTAAGTGAAACATTTCGTAGTTGTTGAAGCTTTCGTTGTCAATAATTGTAAGTATTCATTTCAAATCTCTGTGTATTATTATTTTTTTGTATTCGCTAATAAAAGTAATAAAGTAATCTTCAAGAAAACAATTTATTGTCGCGGGTTGACAATTAATTAGCGGTCCGAACTTCTATTGTTGTCATTTCAATGGTAGAGCTGGCCCATGGGGTTTTTCCATTAGAGTTTGTATGCAAATCTAGGGCTGAAAGTAGAGATCAGTGCATGACTAACGGAGCGGAAACCTCGCCCACTTAGCTAAGCCGAATATATTTTCTCTCGTCGCCAAAGTCAGCAGGCATCTTCACGATTAACGTTTCGACTTGCATGTTTGGAAGCTATCCGCTCAAAAATATTATTTACTCGACAAGAATAAAATACCGAATGGAGAACGCGCTTTTATTTTAAACACATGATAGATTTTTCATAAGGCCAATCAGGGTTCACTATTGCGGGCAAGCCCAGGCAAGCTTATTGTTTTCATTGTACTACAGTGACGCTCATTAGTATGGAGGAAGACACCTCATTAGTATGGAGGAAGACACTTTATTAGTATGCAGGAAGACAGGGAAGACAGGGGAAGACAGTAATCCGGCTAATTCCCAACATATATAACTACTAATAATTGTAATTTTCCCAAAGAAGTAGAAAAACACTTGCCTCGATCCAAGCCCACTCATAATAAATATCCACAAAAATATGAACACAATCTGCCGTCTGTACAACATTTAACCCCCAAATTTCAATACAACCATTTTTTTTACATTTATTAGTAAGTTAAGTGAGAGAAAAAATGTCTACAAGGTCTAAATAATAAGTGCATGAATGGGTGGGGCAGGGGTTCTGAACCTTCAACTGATTGTACTTTTTTATGTGTTCCTGGTGTTGTCGAATACAGGTTTTTGGTACCACATATTGTATTGATCAATTTCAAGAGGTTTTTTTTTCATTTTCACGAAATATAGTGAACCAATAGACAAGAATTTTATTGTTACATGTAGGTCGCATATTGACTAGGGGCCAAGATATTAAAACTTTTTTAGGAATGATTGCCTTATATTCAGCATAAAATGACAAAAGACGTGGCAAAAATTTAAACTATTTATATTTTTTGGTAGTCGCTTCAGTACACGTCTATTATTTCTATTTCTGTATTGTAACCGTTTTCTCCATTTTTGCTTTGCTTCAGTGTTGCCCCTGAAGAAGGTTAGTCATGTCTCGCCGTGATATATGGCATTAAAAGTTACCCTTTTCGACCATCATTTTGTTTCTTTGCCTTATATCTACCTTTTTATGGGATATATAATTTTATTAAAAACTGGATCATTGGATAATGCAATTCGAGAGTTTTCATTGGCTTAGCCATCATGGTATATGAGGCATTATACCATGATCTACAAAAATGGCGAGCGTATGTATGATTTTTTGGGCCTTTTTATTTTAATTGTAGTCTAATTTTCTATATTTTGAGGGCGTTTTTTATAAAACAATTATTCCACTCGCGCTTGTTGGACATGAGATGATTATAGCCAACTCGGCGCTACGTCCCTCGTTGGCTATCTATCATCTCATATCCAACACCCGCTCATGGAATAATTGTTAAATATATTATATATTGTTATTTCCGGTTTCACTTGTAATACTACTACTACTACTACTACTACTACTAATAATAATAATAATAATAATAATAATAATAATAATGATAATTCGTATTAAAAGAGATTTCTTAAAACATAAAACTATAAAAGTTAGAGATAACAAGTTAAACCGACGTTTTGAAGTCAGTTTTCTCACGCCTAAAGTACCCGAAACAACTCGTAAATTCCACTATCAAACGCTTTGTTGACTCAAAGGTCTGCGACCAACCGCGACCTTTATCAACAGCCCAAGGGACGGATAACACGGTTCGAGTAGTCTTGCCATTTAAAGACCAAAATTCAGCAGAATTTGTAAAAAAAACAACTTAAGGATTTGAGCCTGAAAGTAAACAAAACCATCCAGCCTGTATTTACCAGCAGAAAACTTGAACAGGAACTGAAAGTGAAAGAGGCAAAGCCGCTGATCATAAATCAGCAGTGTGTCGTATATAAATTTCAATGTGACCTTTGTGATGAAGGTTATGTAGGCTACACACGCGGACATTTACACAATCGTATAAAGGGACACAAACAACAGTCCTCGGCCATTGCCAAACACTATAAGAACGCACATGGGACGATCCCTCAGGACCTGCTTAAACGCTTTGAGGTGCTCAAAAAATGTAAAAACAAATTTGACTGCTTAGTGTATGAAATGTTATTTATAAGAACACTTAAGCCAAGCCTCAATGTGCAAACGGATTCCATTCGTGCTAAAGTATTTTTATAGCCAATTTCGCACGTGCTTATTATGTTAATTCTTAGCATCAATCGCTTTTAATACTGTAATTTTAGCATCATAGAACATTTTTTACCTTGATAATGGAGTGATGTCTACTCCGAAACGTCGGTAACTTTTATAGTTTAATAATGATAATAAAATCTTTATTACGGTGTCTATGTATTTAGCTCATAGAGCTAATTGGGGACACCTACTATTACAAAATTAATAGAAAAAAATGTACAGTATCATAATAAGTAACAATATAGCTAGATAAACTATGCATTAAAATTTAAAGAATATTTAGAAATATTAAAAACCTTTAAAATAAATAAAAAAATATGCTTATACAATGCAGATAATTGTAAATGATCACGTGCTGCAAAGATTGCAGCAGTTGCCACTGTCTTCCACTAGGCTGGCCAGGTCAACTCTACGAATATTAGTTTTACAAATGCTAAGGCTTGGTAGTTCACGCATACTATTTTCTTGTTTGGACCAGATATATGGTTCTTGATACCTAAGTGTGTGTTTACCATAGCGTATAGTTTTAAATCGTGGTATTTCAAAATCATTATTCCTAAGGTTATAAGGAGCACCTTTTTGAGTAAATATCTCAGATATGTGACTAGGTACTATAGATCGTTCTTTACTTTATACATTAGTATTGCTATGTCCCGTGTAAGCGTCTATTGTGAAGCGTAGGTAACTTAGCGCGCTTAAGAAGTTCCTCGTATGTCTCTGTTGATGTTTTGAAGACTGCACGCAGAGCTCGCTCTTGGATGTGTTCGATTTTCCGCCCATCTGAAGATTTACAAAGTTCCAGACTAAATGACAGTATGTTAAGTGTGGCATTATAGCTGTTTTATACAGTATAAGCTTAGCTTGGCATGGTATTAGGTTGCGCAAGCGCATGAGGACTCCTACTTTCTGGCTGGCTTTAGTGCATATTTTGCTAATGTGTTGTGTAAAGTTAAGGTTCTCATCTATATTTACACCTAGTAACTTGATTTGTTGAGTTTTCACGATCTCGTCATTGGCTATGATGAGAACGCTGCCCTTCTTATCTGCATCTATGTTTTTTTGGGTTAATCGTAAGATTGAAACTTATCTGGATTTGCCGAGAGAACGTTGTTCCTATACCATAATAGTGCTTGTTGGCCCTGAGTCTCTAGAGTAGATTCAACTTCTTCACAAGTTTTTCCTCTCACATACAATTGGTGGTCATCAGCATAGAGCGTAACGTTTGAGTCAGGGATATGAAATGCCATATCATTTTGGAACATGTTCCAAAGGAGAGGACCAAATGACGACTATAATTCTCCATTCACTCATGTAACCGTTTATTGTTACTCTTTTTAGCCTGCTATCAAAAAGTGATCCAATCAGTTCAAGTGAACTGCTATTAAAACCATAGGCATCGAGCTTTTTTGGAGTGAGTGAATGGCTTAACGAGTCAAATGGCTTACTCATGTCAGTGGACAGTATTGTTATCAGCTCTTCTCTGTCCACTGCAAGCCTCCAGTCTTCAATCAACATCAGCAGGGTTGTCTCGCAGCTGTGTTGTTTTCTATAAGCTGTCATCCTGTGGTACAGAGCAGGGTCATAATGTCTGGTCACTTGTTTGCCGAGTAAGTGTTCAAAGATCTTGTCCACACACATAAGTGAAGTGATTGGGCGATAGTTCAATTTGTCTTGTCTATCTCTCTTTTTAAATACAGGGCTCCATTTGCCTTTCTTCCATTCAGATGGCCACGCGCCTAAGTGAATACAGTCATTGTAAAGTCTATCCAGGGATGGTGCAATTCCTTCAGCCACTCCCTTAAAGAGTTTTGGTGGTGCTGTCACATCCCACCCATACGACTTTCTTACATTGAGATTTTTGAGAACATACTGCACTTCCTCTTTGTCAAACTCTTTGAAATCAAATTTATTCCCTTTGTAACCTTCAACAGCCTTGACACTAATGTGGCTCATATGGTAATTCTCGGTTAGGCTGGTGATATGGTTGCCTTCTATATTGGCTGCACCACATTTCTTAAACAGATCAGGATTGTTAGTTAGAATAGCATCCAAAAGTGACTCCGAGTGAGCTGTAACTCGAGTGGGTTCAGTTATCATGCACTGTAAATTACTACCTTCTTCCAGGTCCTTCAGAAGTTACCCCTCAGCACGATACAGTCTCAATCTGTCCACATTAAGGTCACCTAAAATGATGACAGACTGCTTTTGGAAGCACGCCCACTGACAGATGTGGTTAAGCTCCTCCTCAACACTTTTAAGATCCTGGAGGCTGGGCTCATTTCCCATCCTTTTATGTTTTGGGGGCCTGTTGATTGACAGAACTATCTGATCATTGCTTCCTATCTTCACCTCGGCAGCAATTGCCTCGAGGGTCTTGTAGGTCTTTGGCAAGGCCCGCTTATTAGAAGGTAGAGCTGTATGCTAACAGTCCGCTAACAGTCCGCCTCCACCTTTTTCCTATCTTCTCTATACATGTGATATCCTGGGAGATTAATTTGGCTGTTGGGATAGGAGCTATCCACTTTTGTTTCAGATATTACTATAATATGTGCTCTTAAAGGAATTGTTCAATATTTTTAGCTCTTCAAATTTATTTTGTATGCTATTGATGTTTAGATGAACAAAAAAGGGCTCCACTTGAATAAATAAAGTTGTCAAAGTTTTGTTAGTATTTAAAAATCTAAAAATGAGAAAATTTAATTTAACTTGAAATAAAGTCATCACTTGAGGAAATAATCTATTCCTTTTAAGTTTATATTAAACATGAACTGAAACAATGCTAAGCAACAACATATTCTAATAAAATGCTCGAGTAGATTTGTGAAACAAGGGATATGCTATTATTTCAATAGCGTTACTTTATAAATGGCGTAAGACCTTTTTTAAAATCAGAAACTACGAGGCTAGTTTTTGATATGCCCCCCCATGAAGATCCTTAATGCAACATTGAAAAGGGTAAGCGGTTTTTAGTTATTCTTCAACTGTTTTATGCATTTTAAGGACGGAAAACCTGTATACTGCTGATCTGACAGAATTTTTAGAGAGCACTCTCCCTAACATCAACAAGAAGATAAAAACTCAACGTACATGACAAAACAAAAAAATGGTCAATTATTTAAAGTTTTGAGAAAAACAGTATTTGAATAATCACAACATTTTCATTTTTTGTAGAAATCTGATGTTTAAATACAAAAATGGTATTTCTGACAATGTAGCTTCGCGGAATAGTTAGAAATAGCTATTTTGCCGGCACGGGCCAGAGGCCTGGGTCCGCGTGAGAGGGATTATGGGTAGCTTTGTGAGATACGTATTTTGGTCGTTGCAATTTCGAATCAGTCTAGGTCAGCACTTATTCGGACGATGAGAAGAAAATTTATCGGGCTGAGTCTCGTGCAAGAATTCCGAGAGAACGGCCTTGCAACGGAATGTTTTCCGAAACATGAGCACGGTTTCTCAGCTCGATCTTCTACGACAGCTTCAGTTCAGTCCTTGCCAATTCCCACGATTGTGACCAGAGGAGCGACTTTTGGTCAGGTATCCAGAGTATTTGGTTCACAGAGGTCCGCTCCAGGTGCTTGCTTCGCCTGCGGGAAATTTGGTCACTGGAGAGCGGGTTGTCCGCTTAATCAACAAACTAACATTGGAGGAGGACAGACGAAGCAATGACTAACCGCTGGCTTCGATCAAGGTGTAGTCTATTCTTTTATCGAGGTGTTTCCGCAGACTTGTTATTCTTGCGTTCTAATATAAATCGTTATTTTTGCAGAAATTCAATGCTTTGATGCTACTATTCCTTGCTTGGATCAGGATGTTCTGGGAAGGAATTATGAAATTAAATCTAATGGTTCAAAAGTCTCAGTAAGAGGCAGAATGCGCAAATCCCTTAGGCAATGGAAGCAGATCAATGCTCCGCAGTTTGTTTTAGAAATTATTGAATTTGGTTACAAATTTTGACAACGCCGCCGCCGAGAATATTTAGGAACAATAAATCTGCTTTAGATGAGCGATTTTTTGTGGAAGATGCCATCCATTCCTTGCTAGTTTTGAATTGTATCGAGGAGTTGGCAGAATCTCCAGGGTTATTAATCCTCTCTCAGTTTCCAAACAAAAATCTGGAAAGAGAAGATTGATTTTGGATCTTCGGCATATCAACCGTCACCTTACAAGAATAAATTCAAGTGTGAAGACCTTTCTTTCGCGAAAGAGATTCTTAGGCCAGGAGATTTTATGTTTTCCTTTGATTTAAAATCACCACATATATATTTTTTCTGAGCATAGGAAGTTTCTCGCTTTTTCTTGGTCATTTGCAGATGGTTCAGTTTTGCCTTTCGGGCTTTCTTCAGCGCCTTACATATTTACGAAACTTTTAAAACCTTTAGTCAGGAAGTGGAGACGAGAAGGAAAGTCTATTATCCTGTTTTTAGATGATGGCTTAGGCACAGCGCAACCTTTCAATTGAGCAAAAACTTTTTAGTTTACAAATTCATGCTGATTTACTTAATTTTGGCCGTTACCTAACGATGAAAAATGTGTTTGGGAACCCTGTCAAAGCATTGTTTGGCTAGGAACCGTTATTAATACAGCAAATTCTTCTATTGCGGCTACCGATAAGAGGATAGAAAGCCTGACGAGCGATCTTGATGACCTTTTGCGCGACTCACATGTTGCCGTTCATGTAAAGAGAGTCGCTACTGTAGCGGGGAAAATTATTTCACTCTCCAACTGCGTTGGAAATGTAACGAGATTGATGTGTAGAAATGTATACTCATTAATCAATTCTGCTTCGATGTGGTATGACGTCGTGAAATTGAGCAAAGAGGTTGTAATTGAACTGGTATTCTGAGAATCTTTGTAAATGTAATGGTATTCCTATCTGGGCTGTTAAAGTGAGACCAACAAGGATAGTTAATTCTAATGCTTCCAGCGTAGGCTGCGGAAGTGTAATCGCCATTGAGTGAAAGGTCTTTCAGCAGAATTGGTCTGAACTAGAAAGCAGTAGAAGTTCCACTTTCAGAGAACTCAAAGCAGTTGCTTTGTCACTTGATGCTTTTTTGAGGAATTGAAATCCCGAACAGTATCGTGGTTTACAGATAATCAGAATGTAGTGTCTATTGTTAACAAGAGTTCAAAGGTTCCAGAGCTTAATTCCATTTTGCTAGAAATTTTCCAGAAATGTATGTTAAATGGGATCACTTTTGATGTGAATTGGATCCCAAGAGATTTCAACAATGTAGCAGATGGGATAAGCAAGATAATAGATTACGATGACTACACAATTAACGACGATATATTTGCTTTTTTGGACGAATCATGGGGACCCAATACAATTGATAGTTTTGCGTGCCACTATAATAAGAAGCTAGCTTTATTTAATTCAAAGTTTTTTCAGCCGGGCACGACTGGGGTTAGTGCTTTTAGCCAAGATTGGGCATTTGCTAATAATTGGTTATGCCCTCCCACTTATCTCACTGTTAGGGTAGTTAACCATTTCAAGATTTGTAGAGCGTCCGGGACCCTTATCGTCCCTTTGTGGCGGTCAGCACACTTTTGGACTACAATTTGTGACAATGGAGTTCATTTTAGTAGACTCTGGGCACGACTGGTATGTTTTGCCGCACATTCCTAATTTATTCATCAGAGGCAAAGCAAAGAAGTGTATCTTCGGTAACGGCCAGTTGAAGTTCACCATGTTGGCACTAAGGATTTATTTTTCTGTCCCGCCTTGGTCGGCTGTACGAGGTTTTTGTACTGAGTTTAACAAACTCAGTATTATCTGTACGACGTGACGGCGTTTGTTGTGTTTTGGAGGGCTTGAGGCCACGGTTGCGTGTGTAATACATGTCTAGAGGATAATAGTTGATTCATTTGAGAGATCTGTTTTCATGTTTATTATTCCCAAGCGGGGAGATTGTGATTGTTAGCTTGAGGCCACTGGAAGTCGTTCCTTTTATGGAACTGGAGTTTTGGCATTATAGGCCGCTGAGAATGACGTTCTGAGGACAGTCGTATTTCAGTATTGCAGTTTATGTATTATGACGGCTAGGGTTTCGCAACCCGCACTCCGTTTAGGGTAACTAAGTTTATTTGTTTTCATTTGGAATGAATTATTTGGGTTAATTTCCATTATTTCTTTCTCTTTTCAGCTTTCTGTGATACAGGTTTCTGGAATGCACCTACGTTCTCAAGTCCCAATGGCAATATTTCACGCCTCGCGCAAAATTTGAAGGTTACGGCGTTGGCCTCGAGAGCGGCAGGCACCGTTGAGGGGTATCAGAGGGCTTTTAATCGTTGGAAATTGTTTGCAGCACAGACGTTGCAGGTGAATTGTTTTCCGATCTCCCCTACAAATTGTGCGTTATACATTAAGTATTTGCTGGAGCAAACAAGCTCAGCTTCGTCAATAAATACTGCTTTTTATGGTATTTACTGGGCGCACAAATTCCCTCATCTGGAATCTCCTACTGACCATCCTACCACGTTGTTAATAAAGGAAGGCGCCGTGTAACCTGGTTGGTGTCCTTATGCGGTTTCTGCAAGATCACATAGAATTTATGACAGACAGAGAGGCCACGTTTCATCAAGTACGGGTTCCCGATGAGCAGTGCGATTTCCTCAGATTTCTATGGTGGCCGGACGGAAATTTGGAGGGAGTTATCTAGGAATATCAGATGACAGTCCACCTCTTTGGTGCAGTCTAGTTCGGCTTTGCGGGCACTTTGGGAGCCGCGGTTTGCAGCACAAAGGTTGTGCTATGTTTGCGCTTTAAGTGCATTGTAATTAAGAGGTGATGGCATTTGCGCTAAAGTGATTTTTGTGGCCTCCTTTTCGGAGGACTTTCCCTTGGTCAAAACTTTGCAGAATTTCAGAAAATGCGCCTTGAGGGTGTCCTTGCCAAATTTGCCATAGCTCGGCTTTGCAAGCACTTTGTGAGCCGCGGTTTGCAGCAAAATGTTGTGCTATGTCTGCACTTTAAGTGCCTTGTAATTAAGAGGTGCTGCCATTTGCGCTAGGGTGCTTTTTGTGGCCGTCTTTTTGGAGGACTTTCTTTTGGTCGCAACTTTGCAGAATTTCACAAAATGCGCCTTGAGGGTGTCCTTGCCAAATTTGCCATAGCTCGGCTTTGCAAGCACTTTGGGAGCCGCAGTTTGAAGCAAAATGTTGTGCTATGTTTGCACTTTAAGTGCATTGTAATTAGGAGGTGATGGCATTTGTGCTAGGGTGTTTTTCGTGGCCTTCTTTTCGGAGGACTTTCCCTTGGTCGCAACTTTGCAGAATTTCAGAAAATGCGCCTTGAGGGTGTCCTTGCCAAATTTGGCATAGCGCGGCTTTGCGGGCACTTTGGGAGCCGCAGTTTGCAGCAAAATGTTGTGCTATGTTTGCACTTTAAGTGCGTTGTAATAAGGAGGTGATGGCATTTGCGAGAGGGTGTTTTTTGTGGCCTTCTTTTCGGAGTACTTTCCTTTGGTCGCAACTTTGCAGAATTTTAGAAAATGCGCCTTGAGGGTGTCGTTGCCAAATTTGCCATAGCTCGGCTTTGCGGGCACTTTGGGAGCCGCAGTTTTCAGCAAAATGTTGTGCTATGTTTGCACTTTAAGTGCGTTGTAATAAGGAGGTGATGGCATTTGCGAGAGGGTGTTTTTTGTGGCCTTCTTTTCGGAGTACTTTCCCTTGGACGCAACTTTGCAGAATTTCAGAAAATGCGCCTTGAGGGTGTCCTTGCCAAATTTGCCATAGCTCGGCTTTCCGGGCCATTTGGGAGCCGCAGTTTGCAGCAAAATGTTGTGCTATGCTTGCACTTCAAGGGCATGGTATTTACGAGGTGATGGCATTTGCGCTAGGGTGTTTTTCAAGGCCTTCTTTTCGGAGGACTTTCCCTTGGTCGCAACTTTGCAGAATTTCAGAAAATGAGCCTTGAGGATGTCCTTGCCAAATTTGCCATAGCTCGGCTTTGCGGTCACTTTGGGAGCCGCAGTTTGCAGCAAAATGTTGTGCTATGCTTGCACTTTAAGTGCATTGTAATTAGGAGGTGATGGCATTTTCGCTAGGGTGTTTTTTGTGGCCTTCTTTCGGAGGACTTTCCCTTGGTCCCAACTTTGCAGAATTTCAGAAAATGCGCCTTGAGGGTGTCCTTGCCAAATTTGCCATAGCTCGGCTTTCTGGGCACTTTGAGAGCCGCGGTTTGCAGCAAAATGTTGTGCTATGTTTGCACTTTAAGTGCATTGTAATTAAGAGGTGATAGCATTTGCGCTAATGGGTTTTTTGTAGCCTTCTTTTCGGAGTACTTTAACTTGGTCGCAACTCTGCAGAATTTAAGAAAATGCGCCTTGACGGTGTCCTTGCCAAATTTGCCATAGCTCGGCTTTGCGGCCACTTTGGGAGCCGCAGTTTGCAGTACAATGTTTTGCTATGTTTGCTCTTTAAGTTCATTGTAATTAGGAGGTGATGGCATTTGCGCTAGGGTGTTTCTTGTGGCCTTCTTTTCGGTGGACTTTTCCTTGGTCGCAACTTTGCAGAATTTCAGAAAATGCGCCTTGAGGGTGTCCTTGCCAAATTTGCCATAGCTCGGCTGTGCGGGCGCTTTGGGAGCTGCAGTTGGCAGCAAAATGTTGTGCTATGTTTGCACTTTAGGTGTATTGTAATTAGGAGGTGATGCCATTTGCGCTAGGGTGTTTTTTGTGGCCTTCTTTTCGGAGGACTTTCCCTTGGTCGCAACTTTACAGAATTTCAGAAAATGCGCCTTGAGGGTGTCCTTGCCAAATTTCCAATGGCTCGGCTTTGCGGGCACTTTAGGGTGCCGCGGTTTGCAGCAAAATGTTGTGCTATGTTTCACTTTATATGTATTGTAATTAGGAGGTGATACCATTTGCGCTAGGGTGTTTTTTGTGGCCTTGTTTTCGGAAGAATTTTCCTTGGTCGCAACTTTGCAGAATTTCAGAAAATGCGCCTTGAGGGTGTCCTTGCCAAATTTGCCATAGCTCGGCTTTGCGGGCACTTTGAAAGCCGCGGTTTGCAGCAAAATGTTGTGCTATGTTTGCACTTTAAGAGCACTGTAATTAAGAGGTGATGGCATTTGCGCTAGGGAGTTTTTTGTGGCCTTTTTTTTGGAGTACTTTCCCTTCATCGCAACTTTGCAGAATTTTAGAAAATGCGCCTTGAGGGTGTCCATGCCAAATTTGCCATAGCTCGGCTTTGCGGGCACTTTGGGAGCCGCAGTTTGAAGCAAAATGTTGTGCTATGTTGGCACTTTAAGTGCATTGTAATTAGGAGGTGATGGCATTTGTGCTAGGGTGTTTTTTGTGGCCTTCTTTTCGGAAGACTTTCCCTTGGTCGCAACTTTGCAGAATTTCAGAAAATGCGCCTTGAGGGTGTCCTTGCCAAATTTGCCATAGCTCGGCTTTGCGGGCACTTTGAAAGCCGCGGTTTGAAGCAAAATGTTGTGCTACGTCTGCACTTTAAGTGCATTGTAACTAGGAGGTGATGGCATTTGCGCTAGGGAGTTTTTTGTGGCCTTTTTTTCGGAGTACTTTCCCTTGGTCGCAACTTTGCAGAATTTTAGAAAATGCGCCTTGAGGGTGTCCATGCCAAATTTGCCATAGCTCGGCTTTGCGAGCACTTTGGGAGCCGCAGTTTGCAGCAAAATGTTGTGCTATGTTGGCACTTTAAGCGCATTGTAATTAGGAGATGATGGCATTTGCGCTAGGGTGTTTTTTGTGGCCTTCTTTTCGGAGTACTTTCTCTTGGTCGCAACTTTGCAGAATTTCAGAAAATGCGCCTTGAGGGTGTCCTTGCCAAATTTGCCATAGCTCGGCTTTGCGGGCGCTTTGGGAACCGCAGTTGGCAGCAAAATATTGTGCTATGTTAGCAATTTAAGTGTATTGTAATTAGGAGGTGATGGCATTTGCGCTAGGGTTTTTTTGTGGCCTTCTTTTCGGAGGACTTTCCCTTGGTCGCAACTTTGCAGAATTTCAGAAAATGCGCCTTGAGGGTGTCCTTGCCAAATTTGCCATAGCTCGGCTTTACGGGCGCTTTGGGAGCCGCAGTTGGCAGCAAAATGTTGTACTATGTTTGCACTTTAAGAGAATTGTAACTAGGAGGTGATGACATTTGCGCTAGTGTGTTTTTGTGGCCTTCTTTTCGGAGTACTTCCCCTTGGTCGCAACTTTGCAGAATTTTAGAAAATGTTCCTTGAGGGCGTCCTTGCCAAATTTGCCATAGCTCGGGTTTGCGGGCACTTTGGGAGCCGCAGTTTCCAGCAAAATGTTGTGCTATGCTTGCACTTTAAGTGCATTGTAATAAGGAGGTGATGGCATTTGCGCTTAAGTGTTTGTGTGGCCTTCCTTGCGGGGGACTTTCCGTTGGTCGCAACTTTGCAGAATTTCAGAAAATGCGCCCTGAGTGTGTCCTTGCCAAATTTGCAATAGCTCGGCTTTGCGGGCACTTTGGGAGCCGCAGTTTGCAGCAAAATGTTGTGCTATGTTGGCACTTTCAGTGCATTGTAACTAGGAGGTGATGGCATTTGCGCTAGGGTGTTTTTTGTGGCCTTCTTTTCGGAGTACTTTCCCTTGGTCGCAACTTTGCAGAATTTGAGAAAATGCGCCTTGAGGGTGTCCTTGCCAAATTTGCCATAGCTCGGCTTTGCGGGCGCTTTGGGAGCCGCAGTTGGCAGCAAAATGTTGTGCTATGTTAGCATTTTAAGTGTATTGTAATTAGGAGGTGATGGCATTTGCGCTAGGGTGTTTTTTGTGGCCTTCTTTTCGGAGGACTTTCCCTTGGTCGCAACTTTGCAGAATTTCAGAAAATGCGCCTTGAGGGTGTCGTTGCCAAATTTGCCATAGCTCGGCTTTGCGGGCGCTTTGGGAGAAGCAGTTTGCAGCAAAATGTTGTGCTGTGCTTGCACTTTAAGTGCATTGTAATTAGGAGGTGATGGCTTTTGCGCTTGGGTGTTTTTGTGGCCTTCTTTTCGGAGGACTTTCCCTTGATCGCAACTTTGCAGAATTTCAGAAAATGCGCCCTGAGTGTGTCCTTGCCAAATTTGCCATAGCTCGGCTTTGCGGGCACTTTGGGAGCCGCAGTTTGCAGCAAAATGTTGTGCTATGTTTGCACTTTAAGTGCATTGTAATTAGAAGGTGATGGCATTTGCGCTAAGGGGTTTCTTGTGGCCTTCTTTTCGGAGGATTTTTTCTTGGTCGCAACTTTGCAGAATTTCAGAAAATGCGCCTTCAGGGTGTTCTCGCCAAATTTGCCATAGGTCAGCTTCGCGGCCACTTTGGGACCCACGGTTTGCAGCAAATTGTTATGCTATGTTTTCGCTTTAAATGCATTGTAATTACGAGGTGATGGCATTTGCCCTAGGTTTTTTTTTGTGGCCTTCTTTTCGGAGTACTTTCCCTTGGTCGCAACTTTGCAGAATTTCAGAAAATGCGCCTTGAGGGTGTCCTTGCCAAATTTGCCATAGCTCGGCTTTGCCGGCGCTTTGGGAGCCGCAGTTGGCAGCAAAATGTTGTGCTGTGCTTGCACTTTAAGTGCTTTGTAATTAGGAGGTGACAGCATTTGCGCTAGGGGTTTTTTTTGTAGCCTTCTTTTCGGAGGACTTTCCCTTGGTCGCAACTTTGCAGAATTTCAGAAAATGCGCCTTGAGGGTGTCCTTGCCAAATTTGCCATAGCTCGGCTTTGCGGGCACTGTGGGAGCCGCGGTTTCCAGCAAAATGTTGTGCTATGTTTGCACTTTAAGCGCTAGGTAAGTAGGAGGTGATGGCATTTGCGCTAGGGTGTTTTGTGGCCTTCTTTTCGGAGGACTTTCCCGTGGCCGCAACTTTGCAGAATTTTAGAAACTGCGCCTTGAGGGTGTCCTTGCCCAATTTGCCATAGCTCGGCTTTGCGGGCACTTTGGGAGCCGCGGTTTCCTGCAAAATTTCGTGCTATGTTTGCACTTTAAGTGCATTGTAATTAGGAGGTGATGACATTTGCGCTAGGGTTTTTTTTGTGGCCTTCATTTCGGAGTACTTTCCCTTGGTCGCAACTTTGCAGAATTTCAGAAAATGCGCCTTGAGGGTTGTCCTTGCCAAATTTGCCATAGCTCAGCTTTGCGGGCACTTTGGGAGTCGCGGTTTGCAGCACAATCTTGTGCTATGTTTGTACTTTAACTGCATTGTAATTAAAAGGTGATGGCATTTGCGCTAGGGTTTTTTTTGTGGCCTTCTTTTCGGAGGACTTTCCCTTGGTCGCAACTTTGCAGAATTTCAGAAAATGCGCCTTGAGGGTGTCCTTGCCAAATTTGCCATAGCTCGGCTTTGCGGGCACTGTAAGAGCCGCGGTTTCCAGCAAAATGTTGTGCTATGTTTGCACTTTAAGCGCTAGGTAAGTAGGAGGTGATGGCATTTGCGCTAGGGTGTTTTGTGGCCTTCTTTTCGGAGGACTTTCCCGTGGCCGCAACTTTGCAGAATTTCAAAAACTGCGCCTTGAGGGTGTCCTTGCCCAATTTGCCATAGCTCGGCTTTGCGGGCACTTTGGGAGCCGCGGTTTCTAGCAAAATGTCGTGCTATGTTTGCACTTTAAGTGCATTGTAATTAGGAGGTGATGACATTTGCGCTAGGGTTTTTTTTGTGGCCTTCATTTCGGAGTACTTTCCCTTGGTCGCAACTTTGCAGAATTTCAGAAAATGCGCCTTGAGGGTTGTCCTTGCCAAATTTGCCATAGCTCAGCTTTGCGGGCACTTTGGGAGTCGCGGTTTGCAGCAAAATCTTGTGCTATGTTTGTACTTTAACTGCATTTTAATTAAAAGGTGATGGCATTTGCGCTAGGGTTTTTTTTGTGGCCTTCTTTTTGGAGGACTTTCCCTTGGTCGCAACCTTGCAGAATTTCAGAAAATGCGCCTTGAGGGTGTCCTTGCCAAATTTGCCATAGCTCGGCTTTGCGGACACTTTGGGAGCCGCGGTTTGCAGCAAAATGTTGTGCTATGTTTGCGCTTTTAAAGCATTGTAATTAAAAGGTGATGGCATTTGCGCTAGGGTCTTTTCTGTGGCCTTCTGTTCGGAGGACTTTCCCGTGGTCGCAACTTTGCAGAATTTCAGAAAATGCGCCTTGAGGGTGTCCTTGCCAAATTTGCCATAGCTTGGCTTTGCGGGCACTTTGAGAGCCGCAGTTTGCAGCAAAATGTTGTGCTATGTTTGCACTTTAAGTGCATTGTAATTAGAAGGTAATGGCATTTGCTCTACGGTGTTTTGTGTGGCCTGATTTTCGGAGGATTCACCCTCGATCGCAACTTTGCAGAATTTCAGAAAATGCGCCATGAGGGTGTCCTTGCCAAATTTGCCATAGGTCGGCTTTGCAGGCACTTTGGGAGCCGCGGTTTCCAGCAAAATGTTGTGCTATCTTTGCACTTTAACTGCATTGTAATTAGGAGGTGATGACATTTGCGCTAGGGTTTTTTTTGTGACCTTCATTTCGGAGTACTTTCCCTTGGTCGCAACTTTGCAGAATTTCAGAAAATGCGCCTTGAGGGTTGTCCTTGCCAAATTTGCCATAGCTCAGCTTTGCGGGCACTTTGGGAGTCGCGGTTTGCAGCAAAATCTTGTGCTATGTTTGTACTTTAACTGCATTGTAATTAAAAGGTGATGGCATTTGCGCTAGGGTTTTTTTTGTGGCCTTCTTTTCGGAGGACTTTCCCTTGGTCGCAACTTTGCAGAATTTCAGAAAATGCGCCTTGAGGGTGTCCTTGCCAAATTTGCCATAGCTCGGCTTTGCGGGCACTGTAAGAGCCGCGGTTTCCAGCAAAATGTTGTGCTATGTTTGCACTTTAAGCGCTAGGTAAGTAGGAGGTGATGGCATTTGCGCTAGGGTGTTTTGTGGCCTTCTTTTCGGAGGACTTTCCCGTGGCCGCAACTTTGCAGAATTTCAGAAACTGCGCCTTAGGGTGTCCTTGCCCAATTTGCCATAGCTCGGCTTTGCGGGCACTTTGGGAGCCGCGGTTTCTAGCAAAATGTCGTGCTATGTTTGCACTTTAAGTGCATTGTAATTAGGAGGTGATGACATTTGGGCTAGGGTTTTTTTTTGTGGCCTTCATTTCGGAGTACTTTCCCTTGGTCGCAACTTTGCAGAATTTCAGAAAATGCGCCATGAGGGTGTCCTTGCCAAATTTGCCATAGGTCGGCTTTGCAGGCACTTTGGGAGCCGCGGTTTCCAGCAAAATGTTGTGCTATCTTTGCAATTTAATTAAGTGCATTGTAATTAGGAGGTGATGGCATTTGCGCTAGGGTGTGTTTTGTGGCCCTCTTTTCGGAGTACTTTCCCTTGGTCGCAACTTTGCAGAATTTCAGAAAATGCGCCTTGAGGGTGTCCTTGCTAAATTTGCCATAGCTTGGCTTTGCGGGCACTTTGGGAGCCGCGAATTAAAGCAAAATGTTGTGCTATGTTTGCACTTTAAGTGCGTTGTAATTAGGAGGTAATGGGATTTGCGCTAGGGTGTTTTTTTGTGGCCCTCTTTTCGGAGGAATTTCCCTTGTTCGCAACTTTGCAGAATTTCAGAAAATGCGCCTTGAGGGTGTGCTTGCCAAATTTGCCATAGCCCGGCTTTGCGGCCACTTTGGGAGCCGCAGTTTGCAGCAAAATGTTGTGCTATGTTTCCATAATAAGTGCATTGTAATCAGGAGGTGATAACATTTGCGCTAGGGTGTTTTTGGTGGCCTTCTTTTCGGAGGACTTTCCCTTGGTCGCAACTTTGCGGAATTTCAGAAAATGCGCCTTGAGGGTTTCCTTACCAAATTTGCCATAGCTCGGCTTTGCGGGCACTTTGGGAGCCGCAGTTTGCAGCAAAATGTTGTGCCATGTTTGCACTTTAAGTGCATTGTAATTAGGAGGTGATGCATTTGCGCTAGGGTGTTTTTTGTGGCCTTCTTTTCGGAGGACTTTCCCTTGGTCGCAACTTTGCAGAATTTCATAAAATGCGCCTTGAGGGTGTCCTTGCCAAATTTGCCATAGCTCGGCTTTGCGGGCACTTTGGGAGCCGCAGTTTGCAGTAAAATGTTGTGCTATGTTTGCACTTTAAGTGAATTGTAATAAAGAGGTGATGGCATTTCCGCTAGGGTGTTTTTTTGTGGCTTTCTTTTCGGAGGACTTTCCCTTTCTCGCAACTTTGCAGAATTTCAGAAAATGCGCCTTGAAGGTGTCCTTGCAAAATTTGCCATAGCTCGGCTTTGTGGGCACTTTGGGAGCCGCAGTTGGCAGCAAAATGTTGGGCTATGTTTGCACTTTAAGCGCATTGTAATTAGGAGGTGATGGCATTTGCGCTAGGGTGTTTTTGGGGCCTTCTTTTCGGAGAACTTTCCCTTGGTCGCAACTTTGCGGAATTTCAGAAAATGCGCCTTGAGGGTGTCCTTGCCAAATTCAACTTTTTTGAGCATTTTCCCTTGGTCCCCCCTTGGCAAAATCTCAGAAAATGGCCGATTTAGGTGTCCTTGCCAAATTTGTCATAACTCGGCTATACGGACACTTATGGAGCCGCAGTTTGCAGCAAAATGTTGTCCTATCTTTGCACTTTAAGTGCGTACTCATTAGGAGATGATGCCATTTGTGCCAGGATCTTTTTGAACCCCCTATAGTCGGCCTACTTTTTTGAGCATTTTCCCTTGGTCCCCCCTTGGCAAAATCTCAGAAAGTGGCCGATTTAGGTGTCCTTGCCAAATTTGTCATAACTCGGCTATACGGACACTTATGGAGCCGCAGTTTGCAGCTAAATGTTGTCCTATGTTTGCACTTCAAGTGCATACTAATTAAGAGATGATGGCATTTGCGCCAGGGTGTTTTTGAAGCCCCTATAGTCGGCCTACTTTTTTGAGCATTTTCCCTTGGTCCCCCCTTGGAAAAATCTCAGAACATAGCCGATTTAGGTGTCCTTGCCAAATTTGTCATAACTCGGCTATACGGACACTTATGGAGCCGCAGTTTGCAGCAAAATTTTGAATTATCTTTGAACTTTAAGTGCATACTAATTAGGAGATGATGCCATTTGTGCCAGCATGTTTTTGAAGCCCCTATAGTCGGCCTACTTTCTTGAGCATTTTCCCTTGGTCCCCAATTGGCAAAATCTCACAAAATGGCCAATATAGGTGTCCTTGCCAAATTTGTCATAACGCGGCTATACGGACACTTATGGAGCCGCAGTTTGCAGAAAAATGTTGTCCTATGTTTGCACTTTAGGTGCATACTAATTAGGAGATGATGCCATTTGCGCCAGGGTGTTTTTGAAGCCCCTATAGTCGGCCTACTTTTTTGAGCATTTTCCCTTGGTCCCCCCTTGGCAAAATCTCAGAAAATGGCCGATTTAGGTGTCCTTGCCAAATTTGTCATAATGCGGCTCTACGGACACTTATGGAGCCGCAGTTTGCAGAAAAATGTTGTCCTATGTTTGCACTTTAAGTGCATACTAATTAGGGGATGATGCCATTTGCGCCAGGGTGTTTTTGAAGCCCCTATAGTCGGCCTACTTTTTTGAGCATTTTCCCTTGGTCCCCCCTTGACAAAATCTCAGAAAATGGCCGATTTAGGTGTCCTTGCCAAATTTGTCATAACTCGGCTATACGGACACTTATGGAGCCGCAGTTTGCAGCAAAATGTTGTCCTATCTTTGCACTTTAAGTGCATACTAATTAAGAGATGATGCCATTTGTCCTAGGATGTTTTTGAAGCCCCTATAGTCGGCCTACTTTTTTGAGCATTTTCCCTTGGTCCCCCCTTGGCAAAATCTCAGAAAAGGGCCGATTTAAGTAACCTTGCCAAATTTGTCATAACGCGGCTATACGGACACTTATGGAGCCGCAGTTTGCAGCAAAATGTTGTCCCATGTTTGCACTTCAAGTGCATACTAATTAGGAGATGATGCCATTTGCGCCAGGGTGTTTTTGAAGCCCCTATAGTCGGCCTACTTTTTTGAGCATTTTCCCTTGGTCCCCCCTTGGCAAAATCTCAGAAAATGGCCGATTTAGGTGTCCTTGCCAAATTTGTCATAACTCGGCTATACGGACACTTATGGAGCCGCAGTTTGCAGCAAAATGTTGTCCTATCTTTGCACTTTAAGTGCGTACTAATTAGGAGATGATGCCATTTTTGCCAGGATGTTTTTGAAGCCCCTATAGTCGGCCTACTTTTTTGAGCATTTTCCCTTGGTCCCCCCTTGGTAAAATCTCAGAAAATGGCCGATTTAGGTGTCCTTGCCAAATTTGTCATAACGCGGCTCTACGGACACTTATGGAGCCGCAGTTTGCAGCAAAATGTTGTCCTATGTTTGCACTTTAAGTGCATACTAATTAGGAGATGATGCCATTTGCGCCAGGGTGTTTTTGAAGCCCCTATAGTCGGCCTACTTTTTTGAGCATTTTCCCTTGGTCCCCCCTTGACAAAATCTCAGAAAATGGCCGATTTAGGTGTCCTTGCCAAATTTGTCATAACTCGGCTACACGGACACTTATGGAGCCGCAGTTTGAGGCAAAATGTTGTCCTATCTTTGCACTTTAAGTGCATACTAATTAGGAGATGATGCCATTTGTGCTAGGATGTTTTTTAAGCCCCTATAGTCGGCCTACTTTTTTGAGCATTTTCCCTTGGTCCCCCCTTGGCAAAATCTCAGAAAAGGGCCGATTTAAGTAACCTTGCCAAATTTGTCATAACTCGGCTATACGGACACTTATGGAGCCGCAGTTTGCAGCAAAATGTTGTCCTATCTTTGCACTTTAAGTGCGTACTAATTAGGAGATGATGCCATTTGTGCCAGGATGTTTTTGAAGCCCCTATAGTCGGCCTACTTTTTTGAGCATTTTCCCTTGGTCCCCCCTTGGTAAAATCTCAGATAATGACCGATTTAGGTGTCCTTGCCAAATTTGTCATAACTCGGCTATACGGACACTTATGGAGCCGCAGTTTGCAGCAAAATGTTGTCCTATCTTTGCACTTTAAGTGCATACTAATTAGGAGATGATGCCATTTGCGCCAGGGTGTTTTTTAAGCCCCTATAGTCGGCCTACTTTTTTGAACATTTTCCCTTGATCCCCCCTTGACAAAATCTCAGAAAATGGCCGATTTAGATGTCCTTGCCAAATTTGTCATAACTCGGCTATACGGACACTTATGGAGCCGCAGTTTGCAGCAAAATGTTGTCCTATCTCTGCACTTTAAGTGCATACTAATTAGGAGATGATGCCATTTGTGCCAGGATGTTTTTGAAGCCCCTATAGTCGGCCTACTTTTTTGAGCATTTTCCCTTGGTCCCCCCTTGGCAAAATCTCAGAAAATGGCCGATTTAGGTGTCCTTTCCAAATTTGTCATAACTCGGCTATACGGACACTTATGGAGCCGCAGTTTGCAGCAAAATGTTGTCCTATCTTTGCACTTCAAGTGCATACTAATTAAGAGATGATGCCATTTGTGCTAGGATGTTTTTGAAGCCCCTATAGTCGGCCTACTTTTTTGAGCATTTTCCCTTGGTCCCCCCTTGGCAAAATCTCAGAAAAGGGCCGATTTAGGTGTCCTTGCCAAATTTGTCATAACGCGGCTCTACGGACACTTATGGAGCCGCAGTTTGCAGAAAAATGTTGTCCTATGTTTGCACTTTAAGTGCATACTAATTAGGAGATGATGCCATTTGCGCCAGGGTGTTTTTGAAGCCCCTATAGTCGGCCTACTTTTTTGAGCATTTTCCCTTGGTCCCCCCTTGACAAAATCTCAGAAAATGGCCGATTTAGGTGTCCTTGCCAAATTTGTCATAACTCGGCTATACGGACACTTATGGAGCCGCAGTTTGAAGCAAAATGTTGTCCTATCTTTGCACTTTAAGTGCATACTAATTAAGAGATGATGCCATTTGTGCTAGGATGTTTTTGAAGCCCCTATAGTCGGCCTACTTTTTTGAGCATTTTCCCTTGGTCCCCCCTTGGCAAAATCTCAGAAAAGGGCCGATTTAAGTAACCTTGCCAAATTTGTCATAACTCGGCTATACGGACACTTATGGAGTCGCAGTTTGCAGCAAAACGTTGTCCCATGTTTGCACTTCAAGTGCATACTAATTAGGAGATGATGCCATTTGCGCCAGGGTGTTTTTGAAGCCCCTATAGTCGGCCTACTTTTTTGAGCATTTTCCCTTGGTCCCCCCTTGGCAAAATCTCAGAAAATGGCCGATTTAGGTGTCCTTGCCAAATTTGTCATAACTCGGCTATACGGACACTTATGGAGCCGCAGTTTGCAGCAAAATGTTGTCCTATCTTTGCACTTTAAGTGCGTACTAATTAGGAGATGATGCCATTTGTGCCAGGATGTTTTTGAAGCCCCTATAGTCGGCCTACTTTTTTGAGCATTTTCCCTTGGTCCCCCCTTGGTAAAATCTCAGATAATGGCCGATTTAGATGTCCTTGCCAAATTTGTCATAACTCGGCTATACGGACACTTATGGAGCCGCAGTTTGCAGCAAAATGTTGTCCTATGTTTGCACTTTAAGTGCATACTAATTAGGAGATGATGCCATTTGCGCCAGGGTGTTTTTTAAGCCCCTATAGTCGGCCTACTTTTTTGAACATTTTCCCTTGGTCCCCCCTTGACAAAATCTCAGAAAATGGCCGATTTAGGTGTCCTTGCCAAATTTGTCATAACTCGGCTATACGGACACTTATGGAGCCGCAGTTTGCAGCAAAATGTTGTCCTATCTCTGCACTTTAAGTGCATACTAATTAGGAGATGATGCCATTTGTGCCAGGATGTTTTTGAAGCCCCTATAGTCGGCCTACTTTTTTGAGCATTTTCCCTTGGTCCCCCCTTGGCAAAATCTCAGAAAATGGCCGATTTAGGTGTCCTTGCCAAATTTGTCATAACTCGGCTATACGGACACTTATGGAGCTGCAGTTTGCAGCAAAATGTTGTCCTATCTTTGCACTTTAAGTGCATACTAATTAAGAGATGATGCCATTTGTGCTAGGATGTTTTTGAAGCCCCTATAGTCGGCCTACTTTTTTGAGCATTTTCCCTTGGTCCCCCTTTGGCAAAATCTCAGAAAAGGGCCGATTTAAGTAACCTTGCCAAATTTGTCATAACTCGGCTATACGGACACTTATGGAGCCGCAGTTTGCAGCAAAATGTTGTCCCATGTTTGCACTTCAAGTGCATACTAATTAGGAGATGATGCAATTTGCGCCAGGGTGTTTTTGAAGCCCCTATAGTCGGCCTACTTTTTTGAGCATTTTCCCTTGGTCCCCCCTTGGCAAAATCTCAGAAAATGGCCGATTTAGGTGTCCTTGCCAAATTTGTCATAACTCGGCTATACGGACACTTATGGAGCCGCAGTTTGCAGCAAAATGTTGTCCTATCTTTGCACTTTAAGTGCGTACTAATTAGGAGATGATGCCATTTGTGCCAGGATGTTTTTGAAGCCCCTATAGTCGGCCTACTTTTTTGAGCATTTTCCCTAGGTCCCCCCTTGGTAAAATCTCAGATAATGGCCGATTTAGGTGTCCTTGCCAAATTTGTCATAACTCGGCTATACGGACACTTATGGAGCCGCAGTTTGCAGCAAAATGTTGTCCTATGTTTGCACTTTAAGTGCATACTAATTAGGAGATGATGCCATTTGCGCCAGGGTGTTTTTTAAGCCCCTATAGTCGGCCTACTTTTTTGAACATTTTCCCTTGATCCCCCCTTGACAAAATCTCAGAAAATGGCCGATTTAGGTGTCCTTGCCAAATTTGTCATAACTCGGCTATACGGACACTTATGGAGCCGCAGTTTGCAGCAAAATGTTGTCCTATCTCTGCACTTTAAGTGCATACTAATTAGGAGATGATGCCATTTGTGCCAGGATGTTTTTTAAGCCCCTATAGTCGGCCTACTTTTTTGAGCATTTTCCCTTGGTCCCCCCTTGGTAAAATCTCAGATAATGGCCGATTTAGATGTCCTTGCCAAATTTGTCATAACTCGGCTATACGGACACTTATGGAGCCGCAGTTTGCAGCAAAATGTTGGCCTATGTTTGCACTTTAAGTGCATACTAATTAAGAGATGATGCCATTTGCGCCAGGGTGTTTTTTAAGCCCCTATAGTCGGCCTACTTTTTTGAACATTTTCCCTTGGTCCCCCCTTGACAAAATCTCAGAAAATGGCCGATTTAGGTGTCCTTGCCAAATTTGTCATAACTCGGCTATACGGATACTTATGGAGCCGCAGTTTGCAGCAAAATGTTGTCCTATCTTTGCACTTTAAGTGCATACTAATTAAGAGATGATGCCATTTGTGCTAGGATGTTTTTGAAGCCCCTATAGTCGGCCTACTTTTTTGAGCATTTTCCCTTGGTCCCCCCTTGGCAAAATCTCAGAAAAGGGCCGATTTAAGTAACCTTGCCAAATTTGTCATAACTCGGCTATACGGACACTTATGGAGCCGCAGTTTGCAGCAAAATGTTGTCCCATGTTTGCACTTCAAGTGCGTACTAATTAGGAGATGATGCCATTTGCGCCAGTGTGTTTTTGAAGCCCCTATAGTCGGCCTACTTTTTTGAGCATTTTCCCTTGGTCCCCCCTTGGCAAAATCTCAGAAAATGGCCGATTTAGGTGTCCTTGCCAAATTTCTCATAACTCGGCTATACGGACACTTATGGAGCCGCAGTTTGCAGCAAAATGTTGTCCTATCTTTGCACTTTAAGTGCGTACTAATTAGGAGATGATGCCATTTGTGCCAGGATGTTTTTGAAGCCCCTATAGTCGGCCTACTTTTTTGAGCATTTTCCCTTGGTCCCCCCTTGGTAAAATCTCAGATAATGGCCGATTTAGGTGTCCTTGCCAAATTTGTCATAACTCGGCTATACGGACACTTATGGAGCCGCAGTTTGCAGCAAAATGTTGTCCTATGTTTGCACTTCAAGTGCATACTAATTAGGAGATGATGCCATTTGCGCCAGGGTGTTTTTGAAGCCCCTATAGTCGGCCTACTTTTTTGAACATTTTCCCTTGGTCCCCCCTTGACAAAATCTCAGAAAATGGCCGATTTAGGTGTCCTTGCCAAATTTGTCATAACTCGGCTATACGGACACTTATGGAGCCGCAGTTTGCAGCAAAATGTTGTCCTATGTTTGCACTTCAAGTGCATACTAATTAGGAGATGATGCCATTTGCGCCAGGGTGTTTTTGAAGCCCCTATAGTCGGCCTACTTTTTTGAGCATTTTCCCTTGGTCCCCCCTTGGCAAAATCTCAGAAAATGGCCGATTTAGGTGTCCTTGCCAAATTTGTCATAACTCGGCTATACGGACACTTATGGAGCCGCAGTTTGCAGCAAAATGTTGTCCTATCTTTGCACTTTAAGTGCGTACTAATTAGGAGATGATGCCATTTGTGCCAGGATGTTTTTAAAGCCCCTATAGTCGGCCTACTTTTTTGAGCATTTTCCCTTGGTCCCCCCTTGGTAAAATCTCAGATAATGGCCGATTTAGGTGTCCTTGCCAAATTTGTCATAACTCGGCTATACGGACACTTATGGAGCCGCAGTTTGCAGCAACATGTTGTCCTATGTTTGCACTTTAAGTGCATACTAATTACGAGATGATGCCATTTGCGCCAGGGTGTTTTTTAAGCCCCTATAGTCGGCCTACTTTTTTGAACATTTTCCCTTGATCCCCCCTTGACAAAATCTCACAAAATGGCCGATTTAGATGTCCTTGCCAAATTTGTCATAACTCGGCTATACGGACACTTATGGAGCCGCAGTTTGCAGCAAAATGTTGTCCTATCTCTGCACTTTAAGTGCATACTAATTAGGAGATGATGCCATTTGTGCCAGGATGTTTTTGAAGCCCCTATAGTCGGCCTACTTTTTTGAGCATTTTCCATTGGTCCCCCCTTTGGCAAAATCTCAGAAAATGGCCGATTTAGGTGTCCTTGCCAAATTTGTCATAACTCGGCTATACGGACACTTATGGAGCCGCAGTTTGCAGCAAAATGTTGTCCTATCTTTGCACTTCAAGTGCATACTAATTAAGAGATGATGCCATTTGTGCTAGGATGTTTTTGAAGCCCCTATAGTCGGCCTACTTTTTTGAGCATTTTCCCTTGGTCCCCCCTTGGCAAAATCTCAGAAAATGGCCGATTTAGGTGTCCTTGCCAAATTTGTCATAACGCGGCTCTACGGACACTTATGGAGCCGCAGTTTGCAGCAAAATGTTGTCCTATGTTTGCACTTTAAGTGCATACTAATTAGGAGATGATGCCATTTGCGCCAGGGTGTTTTTGAAGCCCCTATAGTCGGCCTACTTTTTTGAGCATTTTCCCTTGGTCCCCCCTTGACAAAATCTCAGAAAATGGCCGATTTAGGTGTCCTTGCCAAATTTGTCATAACTCGGCTACACGGACACTTATGGAGCCGCAGTTTGAGGCAAAATGTTGTCCTATCTTTGCACTTTAAGTGCATACTAATTAAGAGATGATGCCATTTGTGCTAGGATTTTTTTTTAAGCCCCTATAGTCGGCCTACTTTTTTGAGCATTTTCCCTTGGTCCCCCCTTGGCAAAATCTCAGAAAAGGGCCGATTTAAGTAACCTTGCCAAATTTGTCATAACTCGGCTATACGGACACTTATGGAGCCGCAGTTTGCAGCAAAATGTTGTCCTATCTTTGCACTTTAAGTGCGTACTAATTAGGAGATGATGCCATTTGTGCCAGGATGTTTTTGAAGCCCCTATAGTCGGCCTACTTTTTTGAGCATTTTCCCTTGGTCCCCCCTTGGTAAAATCTCAGATAATGACCGATTTAGGTGTCCTTGCCAAATTTGTCATAACTCGGCTATACGGACACTTATGGAGCCGCAGTTTGCAGCAAAATGTTGTCCTATGTTTGCACTTTAAGTGCATACTAATTAGGAGATGATGCCATTTGCGCCAGGGTGTTTTTTAAGCCCCTATAGTCGGCCTACTTTTTTGAACATTTTCCCTTGATCCCCCCTTGACAAAATCTCAGAAAATGGCCGATTTAGATGTCCTTGCCAAATTTGTCATAACTCGGCTCTACGGACACTTATGGAGCCGCAGTTTGCAGAAAAATGTTGTCCTATGTTTGCACTTTAAGTGCATACTAATTAGGAGATGATCCCATTTGCGCCAGAGTGTTTTTGAAGCCCCTATAGTCGGCCTACTTTTTTGAGCATTTTCCCTTGGTCCCCCCTTGACAAAATCTCAGAAAATGGCCGATTTAGGTGTCCTTGCCAAATTTGTCATAACTCGGCTATACGGACACTTATGGAGCCGCAGTTTGAGGCAAAATGTTGTCCTATCTTTGCACTTTAAGTGCATACTAATTAAGAGATGATGCCATTTGTGCTAGGATGTTTTTGAAGCCCCTATAGTCGGCCTACTTTTTTGAGCATTTTCCCTTGGTCCCCCCTTGGCAAAATCTCAGAAAAGGGCCGATTTAAGTAACCTTGCCAAATTTGTCATAACTCGGCTATACGGACACTTATGGAGTCGCAGTTTGCAGCGAAACGTTGTCCCATGTTTGCACTTTAAGTGCATACTAATTAGGAGATGATGCCATTTGCGCCAGGGTGTTTTTGAAGCCCCTATAGTCGGCCTACTTTTTTGAGCATTTTCCCTTGGTCCCCCCTTGGCAAAATCTCAGAAAATGGCCGATTTAGGTGTCCTTGCCAAATTTGTCATAACTCGGCTATACGGACACTTATGGAGCCGCAGTTTGCAGCAAAATGTTGTCCTATCTTTGCACTTTAAGTGCGTACTAATTAGGAGATGATGCCATTTGTGCCAGGATGTTTTTGAAGCCCCTATAGTCGGCCTACTTTTTTGAGCATTTTCCCTTGGTCCCCCCTTGGTAAAATCTCAGATAATGGCCGATTTAGATGTCCTTGCCAAATTTGTCATAACTCGGCTATACGGACACTTATGGAGCCGCAGTTTGCAGCAACATGTTGTCCTATGTTTGCACTTTAAGGGCATACTAATTAGGAGATGATGCCATTTGCGCCAGGGTGTTTTTTAAGCCCCTATAGTCGGCCTACTTTTTTGAACATTTTCCCTTGGTCCCCCCTTGACAAAATCTCAGAAAATGGCCGATTTAGGTGTCCTTGCCTAATTTGTCATAACTCGGCTATACGGACACTTATGGAGCCGCAGTTTGCAGCAAAATGTTGTCCTATCTCTGCACTTTAAGTGCATACTAATTAGGAGATGATGCCATTTGTGCCAGGATGTTTTTGAAGCCCCTATAGTCGGCCTACTTTTTTGAGCATTTTCCCTTGGTCCCCCCTTTGCAAAATCTCAGAAAATGGCCGATTTAGGTGTCCTTGCCAAATTTGTCATAACTCGGCTATACGGACACTTATGGAGCTGCAGTTTGCAGCAAAATGTTGTCCTATCTTTGCACTTTAAGTGCATACTAATTAAGAGATGATGCCATTTGTGCTAGGATGTTTTTGAAGCCCCTATAGTCGGCCTACTTTTTTGAGCATTTTCCCTTGGTCCCCCTTTGGCAAAATCTCAGAAAAGGGCCGATTTAAGTAACCTTGCCAAATTTGTCATAACTCGGCTATACGGACACTTATGGAGCCGCAGTTTGCAGCAAAATGTTGTCCCATGTTTGCACTTCAAGTGCATACTAATTAGGAGATGATGCAATTTGCGCCAGGGTGTTTTTGAAGCCCCTATAGTCGGCCTACTTTTTTGAGCATTTTCCCTTGGTCCCCCCTTGGCAAAATCTCAGAAAATGGCCGATTTAGGTGTCCTTGCCAAATTTGTCATAACTCGGCTATACGGACACTTATGGAGCCGCAGTTTGCAGCAAAATGTTGTCCTATCTTTGCACTTTAAGTGCGTACTAATTAGGAGATGATGCCATTTGTGCCAGGATGTTTTTGAAGCCCCTATAGTCGGCCTACTTTTTTGAGCATTTTCCCTTGGTCCCCCCTTGGTAAAATCTCAGATAATGGCCGATTTAGGTGTCCTTGCCAAATTTGTCATAACTCGGCTATACGGACACTTATGGAGCCGCAGTTTGCAGCAAAATGTTGTCCTATGTTTGCACTTTAAGTGCATACTAATTAGGAGATGATGCCATTTGCGCCAGGGTGTTTTTTAAGCCCCTATAGTCGGCCTACTTTTTTGAACATTTTCCCTTGATCCCCCCTTGACAAAATCTCAGAAAATGGCCGATTTAGGTGTCCTTGCCAAATTTGTCATAACTCGGCTATACGGACACTTATGGAGCCGCAGTTTGCAGCAAAATGTTGTCCTATCTCTGCACTTTAAGTGCATACTAATTAGGAGATGATGCTATTTGTGCCAGGATGTTTTTGAAGCCCCTATAGTCGGCCTACTTTTTTGAGCATTTTCCCTTGGTCCCCCCTTGGCAAAATCTCAGAAAATGGCCGATTTAGGTGTCCTTGCCAAATTTGTCATAACTCGGCTATACGGACACGTATGGAGCCGCAGTTTGCAGCAAAATGTTGTCCTATCTTTGCACTTCAAGTGCATACTAATTAAGAGATGATGCCATTTGTGCTAGGATGTTTTTGAAGCCCCTATAGTCGGCCTACTTTTTTGAGCATTTTCCCTTGGTCCCCCCTTGGAAAAATCTCAGAAAAGGGCCGATTTAAGTAACCTTGCCAAATTTGTCATAACTCGGCTATACGGACACTTATGGAGCCGCAGTTTGCAGCAAAATGTTGTCCCATGTTTGCACTTCAAGTGCATACTAATTAGGAGATGATCCCATTTGCGCCAGGGTGTTTTTGAAGCCCCTATAGTCGGCCTACTTTTTTGAGCATTTTCCCTTGGTCCCCCCTTGGCAAAATCTCAGAAAATGGCCGATTTAGGTGTCCTTGCCAAATTTGTCATAACTCGGCTATACGGACACTTATGGAGCCGCAGTTTGCAGCAAAATGTTGTCCTATCTTTGCACTTTAACTGCGTACTAATTAGGAGATGATGCCATTTGTGCCAGGATGTTTTTGAAGCCCCTATAGTCGGCCTACTTTTTTGAGCATTTTCCCTTGGTCCCCCCCTTGGTAAAATCTCATATAATGACCGATTTAGGTGTCCTTGCCAAATTTGTCATAACTCGGCTATACGGACACTTATGGAGCCGCAGTTTGCACCAAAATGTTGTCCTATGTTTGCACTTTAAGTGCATACTAATTAGAAGATGATGCCATTTGCGCCAGGGTGTTTTTTAAGCCCCTATAGCCGGCCTACTTTTTTGAACATTTTCCCTTGGTCCCCCCTTGACAAAATCTCAGAAAATGGCCGATTTAGGTGTCCTTGCCAAATTTGTCATAACTCGGCTATACGGACACTTATGGAGCCGCAGTTTGCAGCAAAATGTTGTCCTATCTCTGCACTTTAAGTGCATACTAATTAGGAGATGATGCCATTTGTGCCAGGATGTTTTTGAAGCCCCTATAGTCGGCCTACTTTTTTGAGCATTTTCCCTTGGTCCCCCCTTGGTAAAATCTCAGATAATGGCCGATTTAGGTGTCCTTGCCAAATTTGTCATAACTCGGCTATACGGACACTTAGGGAGCCGCAGTTTGCAGCAAAATGTTGTCCTATGTTTGCACTTTAAGTGCATATTAATTAGGAGATGATGCCATTTGCGCCAGGGTGTTTTTTAAGCCCCTATAGTCGGCCTACTTTTTTGAACATTTTCCCTTGGTCCCCCCTTGACAAAATCTCAGAAAATGGCCGATTTAGGTGTCCTTGCCAAATTTGTCATAACTCGGCTATACGGACACTTATGGAGCCGCAGTTTGCAGCAAAATGTTGTCCTATCTCTGCACTTTAAGTGCATACTAATTAGGAGATGATGCCATTTGTGCCAGGATGTTTTTGAAGCCCCTATAGTCGGCCTACTTTTTTGAGCATTTTCCCTTGGTCCCCAATTTGGCAAAATCTCAGAAAATGGGCGATTTAGGTGTCCTTGCCAAATTTGTCATAACTCGGCTCTACGGACACTTATGGAGCCGCAGTTTGCAGCAAAATGTTGTCCTATGTTTGCACTTCAAGTGCATACTAATAAGGAGATGATACCATTTGCGCCAGGATGTTTTTGAAGCCCCTATAGTCGGCCTACTTTTTTGAGCATTTTCCCTTGTTCCCCCCTTGGCAAAATCTCAGAAAAGGGCCGATTTAAGTAACCTTGCCAAATTTGTCATAACTCGGCTATACGGACACTTATGGAGCCGCAGTTTGCAGCAAAATGTTGTCCCATGTTTCCACTTCAACTGCATACTAATTAGGAGATGATGCCATTTGCGCCAGGGTGTTTTTGAAGCCCCTATAGTCGGCCTACTTTTTTGAGCATTTTCCCTTGGTCCCCCCTTGGCAAAATCTCAGAAAATGGCCGATTTAGGTGTCCTTGCCAAATTTGTCATAACTCGGCTATACGGACATTTATGGAGCCGCAGTTTGCAGCAAAATGTTGTCCTATGTTTGCACTTCAAGTGCATACTAATTAGGAGATGATGCCATTTGCCCCAGGGTGTTTTTGAAGCCCCTATAGTCGGCCTACTTTTTTGAGCATTTTCCCTTGGTCCCCCCTTGGCAAAATCTCAGAAAAGGGCCGATTTAAGTAACCTTGCCAAATTTGTCATAACTCGGCTATACGGACACTTATGGAGCCGCAGTTTGCAGCAAAATGTTGTCCTATGTTTGCACTTTAAGTGCATACTAATTAGGAGATGATTCCATTTGTGCCAGGATGTTTTTGAAGCCCCTATAGTCGGCCTACTTTTTTGAGCATTTTCCCTTGGTCCCCCCCTTGGCAAAATCTCAGAAAATGGCCAATTTAGGTGTCCTTGCCAAATTTGTCATAACTCGGCTATACGGACACTTATGGAGCCGCAGTTTGCAGCAAAATGTTGTCCTATATTTGCACTTTAAGTGCGTACTAATTAGGAGATGATGCCATTAGTGCCAGGATGTTTTTGAAGCCCCTATAGTCGGCCTACTTTTTTGAGCATTTTCCCTTGGTCCCCACTTGGTAAAATCTCAGATAATGGCCGATTTAGGTGTCCTTGCCAAATTTGTCATAACTCGGCTATACGGACACTTATGGAGCCGCAGTTTGCAGCAAAATGTTGTCCTATGTTTGCACTTTAAGTGCATACTAATTAGGAGATGATGCCATTTGCGCCAGGGTGTTTTTTAAGCCCCTATAGTCGGCCTACTTTTTTGAACATTTTCCCTTGGTCCCCCCTTGACAAAATCTCAGAAAATGGCCGATTTAGGTGTCCTTGCCAAATTTGTCATAACTCGGCTATACGGACACTTATGGAGCCGCAGTTTGCAGCAAAATGTTGTCCTATCTCTGCACTTTAAGTGCATACTAATTAGGAGATGATGCCATTTGTGCCAGGATGTTTTTGAAGCCCCTATAGTCGGCCTACTTTTTTGAGCATTTTCCCTTGGTCCCCAATTTGGCAAAATCTCAGAAAATGGCCGATTTAGGTGTCCTTGCCAAATTTGTCATAACTCGGCTATACGGACACTTATGGAGCCGCAGTTTGCAGCAAAATGTTGTCCTATGTTTGCACTTCAAGTGCATACTAATAAGGAGATGATGCCATTTGCGCCAGGATGTTTTTGAAGCCCCTATAGTCGGCCTACTTTTTTGAGCATTTTCCCTTGGTCCCCCCTTGGCAAAATCTCAGAAAAGGGCCGATTTAAGTAACCTTGCCAAATTTGTCATACCTCGGCTATACGGACACTTATGGAGCCGCAGTTTGCAGCAAAATGTGGTCCCATGTTTACACTTCAAGTGCATACTAATTAGGAGATGATGCCATTTGCGCCAGGGTGTTTTTGAAGCCCCTATAGTCGGCCTACTTTTTTGAGCATTTTCCCTTGGTCCCCCCTTGGCAAAATCTCAGAAAATGGCCGATTTAGGTGTCCTTGCCAAATTTGTCATAACTCGGCTATACGGACATTTATGGAGCCGCAGTTTGCAGCAAAATGTTGTCCTATGTTTGCACTTCAAGTGCATTCTAAGTAGGAGATGATGCCATTTGCGCCAGGGTGTTTTTGAAGCCCCTATAGTCGGCCTACTTTTTTGAGCATTTTCCCTTGGTCCCCCCTTGGCAAAATCTCAGAAAATGGCCGATTTAGGTGTCCTTGCCAAATTTGTCATAACTCGGCTATACGGACATTTATGGAGCCGCAGTTTGCAGCAAAATGTTGTCCTATGTTTGCACTTCAAGTGCATACTAATTAGGAGATGATGCCATTTGCCCCAGGGTGTTTTTGAAGCCCCTATAGTCGGCCTACTTTTTTGAGCATTTTCCCTTGGTCCCCCCTTGGCAAAATCTCAGAAAAGGGCCGATTTAAGTAACCTTGCCAAATTTGTCATAACTCGGCTATACGGACACTTATGGAGCCGCAGTTTGCAGCAAAATGTTGTCCTATGCTTGCACTTCAAGTGCATACTAATTAGGAGATGATGCCATTTGCGCCAGGGTGTTTTTGAAGCCCCTATAGTCGGCGTACTTTTTTGAGCATTTTCCCTTGGTCCCCCCTTGGCAAAATCTCAGAAAATGGCCGATTTAGGTGTCCTTGCCAAATTTGTCATAACTCGGCTATACGTACACTTATGGAGCCGCAGTTTGCAGCAAAATGTTGTCCTATGTTTGCACTTCAAGTGCATACTAATTAGGAGATGATGCCATTTGCGCCAGGGTGTTTTTGAAGCCCCTATAGTCGGCCTACTTTTTTGAGCATTTTCCCTTGGTCCCCCCTTGGCAAAATCTCAGAAAATGGCCGATTTAGGTGTCCTTGCCAAATTTGTCATAACTCGGCTATACGAACACTTATGGAGCCGCAGTTTGCAGCAAAATGTTGTCCTATGTTTGCACTTCAAGTGCATACTAAGTAGGAGATGATGCCATTTGCGCCAGGGTGTTTTTGAAGCCCCTATAGTCGGCGTACTTTTTTGAGCATTTTCCCTTGGTCCCCCCTTGGCAAAATCTCAGAAAATGGCCGATTTAGGTGTCCTTGCCAAATTTGTCATAACTCGGCTATACGGACACTTATGGAGCCGCAGTTTGCAGCAAAATGTTGTCCTATGTTTGCACTTCAAGTGCATACTAATTAGGAGATGATGCCATTTGCGCCAGGGTGTTTTTGAAGCCCCTATAGTCGGCCTACTTTTTTGAGCATTTTCCCTTGGTCCCCCCTTGGCAAAATCTCAGAAAATGGCCGATTTAGGTGTCCTTGCCAAATTTGTCATAACTCGGCTATACGGACACTTATGGAGCCGCAGTTTGCAGCAAAATGTTGTCCTATGCTTGCACTTCAAGTGCATACTAATTAGGAGATGATGCCATTTGCGCCAGGGTGTTTTTGAAGCCCCTATAGTCGGCGTACTTTTTTGAGCATTTTCCCTTGGTCCCCCCTTGGCAAAATCTCAGAAAATGGCCGATTTAGGTGTCCTTGCCAAATTTGTCATAACTCGGCTATACGGACACTTATGGAGCCGCAGTTTGCAGCAAAATGTTGTCCTATGTTTGCACTTCAAGTGCATACTAATTAGGAGATGATGCCATTTGCGCCAGGGTGTTTTTGAAGCCCCTATAGTCGGCCTACTTTTTTGAGCATTTTCCCTTGGTCCCCCCTTGGCAAAATCTCAGAAAATGGCCGATTTAGGTGTCCTTGCCAAATTTGTCACAACTCGGCTATACGGACACTTATGGAGCCGCAGTTTGCAGCAAAATGTTGTCCTATGTTTGCACTTCAAGTGCATACTAATTAGGAGATGATGCCATTTGCGCCAGGGTGTTTTTGAAGCCCCTATAGTCGGCCTACTTTTTTGAGCATTTTCCCTTGGTCCCCCCTTGGCAAAATCTCAGAAAATGGCCGATTTAGGTGTCCTTGCCAAATTTGTCATAACTCGGCTATACGGACACTTATGGAGCCGCAGTTTGCAGCAAAATGTTGTCCTATGCTTGCACTTCAAGTGCATACTAATTAGGAGATGATGCCATTTGCGCCAGGGTGTTTTTGAAGCCCCTATAGTCGGCGTACTTTTTTGAGCATTTTCCCTTGGTCCCCCCTTGGCAAAATCTCAGAAAATGGCCGATTTAGGTGTCCTTGCCAAATTTGTCATAACTCGGCTATACGGACACTTATGGAGCCGCAGTTTGCAGCAAAATGTTGTCCTATGTTTGCACTTCAAGTGCATACTAATTAGGAGATGATGCCATTTGCGCCAGGGTGTTTTTGAAGCCCCTATAGTCGGCCTACTTTTTTGAGCATTTTCCCTTGGTCCCCCCTTGGCAAAATCTCAGAAAATGGCCGATTTAGGTGTCCTTGCCAAATTTGTCATAACTCGGCTATACGGACACGTATGGAGCCGCAGTTTGCAGCAAAATGTTGTCCTATCTTTGCACTTCAAGTGCATACTAATTAAGAGATGATGCCATTTGTGCTAGGATGTTTTTGAAGCCCCTATAGTCGGCCTACTTTTTTGAGCATTTTCCCTTGGTCCCCCCTTGGAAAAATCTCAGAAAAGGGCCGATTTAAGTAACCTTGCCAAATTTGTCATAACTCGGCTATACGGACACTTATGGAGCCGCAGTTTGCAGCAAAATGTTGTCCCATGTTTGCACTTCAAGTGCATACTAATTAGGAGATGATCCCATTTGCGCCAGGGTGTTTTTGAAGCCCCTATAGTCGGCCTACTTTTTTGAGCATTTTCCCTTGGTCCCCCCTTGGCAAAATCTCAGAAAATGGCCGATTTAGGTGTCCTTGCCAAATTTGTCATAACTCGGCTATACGGACACTTATGGAGCCGCAGTTTGCAGCAAAATGTTGTCCTATCTTTGCACTTTAACTGCGTACTAATTAGGAGATGATGCCATTTGTGCCAGGATGTTTTTGAAGCCCCTATAGTCGGCCTACTTTTTTGAGCATTTTCCCTTGGTCCCCCCCTTGGTAAAATCTCATATAATGACCGATTTAGGTGTCCTTGCCAAATTTGTCATAACTCGGCTATACGGACACTTATGGAGCCGCAGTTTGCACCAAAATGTTGTCCTATGTTTGCACTTTAAGTGCATACTAATTAGAAGATGATGCCATTTGCGCCAGGGTGTTTTTTAAGCCCCTATAGCCGGCCTACTTTTTTGAACATTTTCCCTTGGTCCCCCCTTGACAAAATCTCAGAAAATGGCCGATTTAGGTGTCCTTGCCAAATTTGTCATAACTCGGCTATACGGACACTTATGGAGCCGCAGTTTGCAGCAAAATGTTGTCCTATCTCTGCACTTTAAGTGCATACTAATTAGGAGATGATGCCATTTGTGCCAGGATGTTTTTGAAGCCCCTATAGTCGGCCTACTTTTTTGAGCATTTTCCCTTGGTCCCCCCTTGGTAAAATCTCAGATAATGGCCGATTTAGGTGTCCTTGCCAAATTTGTCATAACTCGGCTATACGGACACTTAGGGAGCCGCAGTTTGCAGCAAAATGTTGTCCTATGTTTGCACTTTAAGTGCATATTAATTAGGAGATGATGCCATTTGCGCCAGGGTGTTTTTTAAGCCCCTATAGTCGGCCTACTTTTTTGAACATTTTCCCTTGGTCCCCCCTTGACAAAATCTCAGAAAATGGCCGATTTAGGTGTCCTTGCCAAATTTGTCATAACTCGGCTCTACGGACACTTATGGAGCCGCAGTTTGCAGCAAAATGTTGTCCTATGTTTGCACTTCAAGTGCATACTAATAAGGAGATGATACCATTTGCGCCAGGATGTTTTTGAAGCCCCTATAGTCGGCCTACTTTTTTGAGCATTTTCCCTTGTTCCCCCCTTGGCAAAATCTCAGAAAAGGGCCGATTTAAGTAACCTTGCCAAATTTGTCATAACTCGGCTATACGGACACTTATGGAGCCGCAGTTTGCAGCAAAATGTTGTCCCATGTTTCCACTTCAACTGCATACTAATTAGGAGATGATGCCATTTGCGCCAGGGTGTTTTTGAAGCCCCTATAGTCGGCCTACTTTTTTGAGCATTTTCCCTTGGTCCCCCCTTGGCAAAATCTCAGAAAATGGCCGATTTAGGTGTCCTTGCCAAATTTGTCATAACTCGGCTATACGGACATTTATGGAGCCGCAGTTTGCAGCAAAATGTTGTCCTATGTTTGCACTTCAAGTGCATACTAATTAGGAGATGATGCCATTTGCCCCAGGGTGTTTTTGAAGCCCCTATAGTCGGCCTACTTTTTTGAGCATTTTCCCTTGGTCCCCCCTTGGCAAAATCTCAGAAAAGGGCCGATTTAAGTAACCTTGCCAAATTTGTCATAACTCGGCTATACGGACACTTATGGAGCCGCAGTTTGCAGCAAAATGTTGTCCTATGTTTGCACTTTAAGTGCATACTAATTAGGAGATGATGCCATTTGTGCCAGGATGTTTTTGAAGCCCCTATAGTCGGCCTACTTTTTTGAGCATTTTCCCTTGGTCCCCCCCTTGGCAAAATCTCAGAAAATGGCCAATTTAGGTGTCCTTGCCAAATTTGTCATAACTCGGCTATACGGACACTTATGGAGCCGCAGTTTGCAGCAAAATGTTGTCCTATATTTGCACTTTAAGTGCGTACTAATTAGGAGATGATGCCATTAGTGCCAGGATGTTTTTGAAGCCCCTATAGTCGGCCTACTTTTTTGAGCATTTTCCCTTGGTCCCCCCTTGGTAAAATCTCAGATAATGGCCGATTTAGGTGTCCTTGCCAAATTTGTCATAACTCGGCTATACGGACACTTATGGAGCCGCAGTTTGCAGCAAAATGTTGTCCTATGTTTGCACTTTAAGTGCATACTAATTAGGAGATGATGCCATTTGCGCCAGGGTGTTTTTTAAGCCCCTATAGTCGGCCTACTTTTTTGAACATTTTCCCTTGGTCCCCCCTTGACAAAATCTCAGAAAATGGCCGATTTAGGTGTCCTTGCCAAATTTGTCATAACTCGGCTATACGGACACTTATGGAGCCGCAGTTTGCAGCAAAATGTTGTCCTATCTCTGCACTTTAAGTGCATACTAATTAGGAGATGATGCCATTTGTGCCAGGATGTTTTTGAAGCCCCTATAGTCGGCCTACTTTTTTGAGCATTTTCCCTTGGTCCCCAATTTGGCAAAATCTCAGAAAATGGCCGATTTAGGTGTCCTTGCCAAATTTGTCATAACTCGGCTATACGGACACTTATGGAGCCGCAGTTTGCAGCAAAATGTTGTCCTATGTTTGCACTTCAAGTGCATACTAATAAGGAGATGATGCCATTTGCGCCAGGATGTTTTTGAAGCCCCTATAGTCGGCCTACTTTTTTGAGCATTTTCCCTTGGTCCCCCCTTGGCAAAATCTCAGAAAAGGGCCGATTTAAGTAACCTTGCCAAATTTGTCATACCTCGGCTATACGGACACTTATGGAGCCGCAGTTTGCAGCAAAATGTGGTCCCATGTTTACACTTCAAGTGCATACTAATTAGGAGATGATGCCATTTGCGCCAGGGTGTTTTTGAAGCCCCTATAGTCGGCCTACTTTTTTGAGCATTTTCCCTTGGTCCCCCCTTGGCAAAATCTCAGAAAATGGCCGATTTAGGTGTCCTTGCCAAATTTGTCATAACTCGGCTATACGGACATTTATGGAGCCGCAGTTTGCAGCAAAATGTTGTCCTATGTTTGCACTTCAAGTGCATTCTAAGTAGGAGATGATGCCATTTGCGCCAGGGTGTTTTTGAAGCCCCTATAGTCGGCCTACTTTTTTGAGCATTTTCCCTTGGTCCCCCCTTGGCAAAATCTCAGAAAATGGCCGATTTAGGTGTCCTTGCCAAATTTGTCATAACTCGGCTATACGGACATTTATGGAGCCGCAGTTTGCAGCAAAATGTTGTCCTATGTTTGCACTTCAAGTGCATACTAATTAGGAGATGATGCCATTTGCCCCAGGGTGTTTTTGAAGCCCCTATAGTCGGCCTACTTTTTTGAGCATTTTCCCTTGGTCCCCCCTTGGCAAAATCTCAGAAAAGGGCCGATTTAAGTAACCTTGCCAAATTTGTCATAACTCGGCTATACGGACACTTATGGAGCCGCAGTTTGCAGCAAAATGTTGTCCTATGCTTGCACTTCAAGTGCATACTAATTAGGAGATGATGCCATTTGCGCCAGGGTGTTTTTGAAGCCCCTATAGTCGGCGTACTTTTTTGAGCATTTTCCCTTGGTCCCCCCTTGGCAAAATCTCAGAAAATGGCCGATTTAGGTGTCCTTGCCAAATTTGTCATAACTCGGCTATACGTACACTTATGGAGCCGCAGTTTGCAGCAAAATGTTGTCCTATGTTTGCACTTCAAGTGCATACTAATTAGGAGATGATGCCATTTGCGCCAGGGTGTTTTTGAAGCCCCTATAGTCGGCCTACTTTTTTGAGCATTTTCCCTTGGTCCCCCCTTGGCAAAATCTCAGAAAATGGCCGATTTAGGTGTCCTTGCCAAATTTGTCATAACTCGGCTATACGAACACTTATGGAGCCGCAGTTTGCAGCAAAATGTTGTCCTATGTTTGCACTTCAAGTGCATACTAAGTAGGAGATGATGCCATTTGCGCCAGGGTGTTTTTGAAGCCCCTATAGTCGGCGTACTTTTTTGAGCATTTTCCCTTGGTCCCCCCTTGGCAAAATCTCAGAAAATGGCCGATTTAGGTGTCCTTGCCAAATTTGTCATAACTCGGCTATACGGACACTTATGGAGCCGCAGTTTGCAGCAAAATGTTGTCCTATGTTTGCACTTCAAGTGCATACTAATTAGGAGATGATGCCATTTGCGCCAGGGTGTTTTTGAAGCCCCTATAGTCGGCCTACTTTTTTGAGCATTTTCCCTTGGTCCCCCCTTGGCAAAATCTCAGAAAATGGCCGATTTAGGTGTCCTTGCCAAATTTGTCATAACTCGGCTATACGGACACTTATGGAGCCGCAGTTTGCAGCAAAATGTTGTCCTATGCTTGCACTTCAAGTGCATACTAATTAGGAGATGATGCCATTTGCGCCAGGGTGTTTTTGAAGCCCCTATAGTCGGCGTACTTTTTTGAGCATTTTCCCTTGGTCCCCCCTTGGCAAAATCTCAGAAAATGGCCGATTTAGGTGTCCTTGCCAAATTTGTCATAACTCGGCTATACGGACACTTATGGAGCCGCAGTTTGCAGCAAAATGTTGTCCTATGTTTGCACTTCAAGTGCATACTAATTAGGAGATGATGCCATTTGCGCCAGGGTGTTTTTGAAGCCCCTATAGTCGGCCTACTTTTTTGAGCATTTTCCCTTGGTCCCCCCTTGGCAAAATCTCAGAAAATGGCCGATTTAGGTGTCCTTGCCAAATTTGTCACAACTCGGCTATACGGACACTTATGGAGCCGCAGTTTGCAGCAAAATGTTGTCCTATGTTTGCACTTCAAGTGCATACTAATTAGGAGATGATGCCATTTGCGCCAGGGTGTTTTTGAAGCCCCTATAGTCGGCCTACTTTTTTGAGCATTTTCCCTTGGTCCCCCCTTGGCAAAATCTCAGAAAATGGCCGATTTAGGTGTCCTTGCCAAATTTGTCATAACTCGGCTATACGGACACTTATGGAGCCGCAGTTTGCAGCAAAATGTTGTCCTATGCTTGCACTTCAAGTGCATACTAATTAGGAGATGATGCCATTTGCGCCAGGGTGTTTTTGAAGCCCCTATAGTCGGCGTACTTTTTTGAGCATTTTCCCTTGGTCCCCCCTTGGCAAAATCTCAGAAAATGGCCGATTTAGGTGTCCTTGCCAAATTTGTCATAACTCGGCTATACGGACACTTATGGAGCCGCAGTTTGCAGCAAAATGTTGTCCTATGTTTGCACTTCAAGTGCATACTAATTAGGAGATGATGCCATTTGCGCCAGGGTGTTTTTGAAGCCCCTATAGTCGGCCTACTTTTTTGAGCATTTTCCCTTGGTCCCCCCTTGGCAAAATCTCAGAAAATGGCCGATTTAGGTGTCCTTGCCAAATTTGTCATAACTCGGCTATACGGACACTTATGGAGCCGCAGTTTGCAGCAAAATGTTGTCCTATGTTTGCACTTTAAGTGCATACGAAGTAGGAGATGATGCCATTTGCGCCAGGGTGTTTTTGAAGCCCCTATAGTCGGCCAACTTTTTTGAGCATTTTCCCTTGGTCCCCCCTTGGCAAAATCTCAGAAAATGGCCGATTTAGGTGTCCTTGCCAAATTTGTCATAACTCGACAATACGGACACTTATGGAGCCGCAGTTTGCAGCAAAATGTTGTCCTATCTTTGCACTTTAATTGCATACTAATTAGGAGATGATGCCATTTGTGCCAGGATGTTTTTGGAGCCCCTATAGTCAACGTACTTTTTTGAGCATTTTCCCTTGGTCCCCCCTTGGCAAAATCTCAGAAAATGGCCGATTTAGGTGTCCTTGCCAAATTTGTCATAACTCGGCTATACGGACACTTATGGAGCCGCAGTTTGCAGAAAAATGTTGTCCTATGTTTGCACTTCAAGTGCATGCTAATTAGGAGATCATGCCATTTGCGCCAGGGTGTTTTTGAAGCCCCTATAGTCGGCCTACTTTTTTGAGCATTTTCCCTTTGTCCCCCCTTGGCAAAATCTCAGAAAAGGGCCGATTTAAGTAACCTTGCCAAATTTGTCATAACTCGGCTATACGGACACTTATGGAGCCGCAGTTTGCAGCAAAATGTTGTCCTATGTTTGCACTTCAAGTGCATACTAATTAGGAGATGATGCCATTTGCGCCAGGATGTTTTTGAAGCCCCTATAGTCGGCCTACTTTTTTGAGCATTTTCAATTGGTCCCCGCTTGGCAAAATCTCAGAAAATGGCCGATTTAGGTGTCCTTGCCAAATTTGTCATAACGCGGCTCTACGGACACTTATGGAGCCGCAGTTTGCAGAAAAATGTTGTCCTATGTTTGCACTTCAAGTGCATGCTAATTAGGAGATGATGCCATTTGCGCCAGGGTGTTTTTGAAGCCCCTATAGTCGGCCTACTTTTTTGAGCATTTTCCCTTGGTCCCCCCTTGGCAAAATCCCAGAAAACGGCCGATTTAAGTAACCTTGCCAAATTTGTCATAACTCGGCTATACGGACACTTATGGAGCCGCAGTTTGCAGCAAAATGTTGTCCCATGTTTGCACTTCAAGTGCATACTAATTAGGAGATGATGCCATTTGCGCCAGGGTGTTTTTGAAGCCCCTATAGTCGGCCTACTTTTTTGAGCATTTTCCCTTGGTCCCCCCTTGGCAAAATCTCAGAAAATGGCCGATTTAGGTGTCCTTGCCAAATTTGTCATAACTCGGCTATACGGACACTTATGGAGCCGCAGTTTGCAGCAAAATGTTGTCCTATGCTTGCACTTCAAGTGCATACTAATTAGGAGATGATGCCATTTGCGCCAGGGTGTTTTTGAAGCCCCTATAGTCGGCCTACTTTTTTGAGCATTTTCCCTTGGTCCCCCCTTGGCAAAATCTCAGAAAATGGCCGATTTAGGTGTCCTTGCCAAATTTGTCATAACTCGGCTATACGGACACTTATGGAGCCGCAGTTTGCAGCAAAATGTTGTCCTATGCTTGCACTTCAAGTGCATACTAATTAGGGGATGATGCCATTTGCGCCAGGGTGTTTTTGAAGCCCCTATAGTCGGCCTACTTTTTTGAGCATTTTCCCTTGGTCCCCCCTTGGCAAAATCTCAGAAAATGGCCGATTTAGGTGTCCTTGCCAAATTTGTCATAACTCGGCTATACGGACACTTATGGAGCCGCAGTTTGCAGCAAAATGTTGTCCTATGCTTGCACTTCAAGTGCATACTAATTAGGAGATGATGCCATTTGCGCCAGGATGTTTTTGAAGCCCCTATAGTCGGCCTACTTTTTTGAGCATTTTCCCTTGGTCCCCCCTTGGCAAAATCTCAGAAAATGGCCGATTTAGGTGTCCTTGCCAAATTTGTCATAACTCGGCTATACGGACACTTATGGAGCCGCAGTTTGCAGCAAAATGTTGTCCTATGTTTGCACTTCAAGTGCATACTAATTAGGAGATGATGCCATTTGCGCCAGGGTGTTTTTGAAGCCCCTATAGTCGGCCTACTTTTTTGAGCATTTTCCCTTGGTCCCCCCTTGGCAAAATCTCAGAAAATGGCCGATTTAGGTGTCCTTGCCAAATTTGTCATAACTCGGCTATACGGACACTTATGGAGCCGCAGTTTGCAGCAAAATGTTGTCCTATGTTTGCACTTTAAGTGCATACTAAGTAGGAGATGATGCCATTTGCGCCAGGGTGTTTTTGAAGCCCCTATAGTCGGCCTACTTTTCTGAGCATTTTCCCTTGGTCCCCCCTTGGCAAAATCTCAGAAAATGGCCGATTTAGGTGTCCTTGCCAAATTTGTCATAACTCGACAATACGGACACTTATGGAGCCGCAGTTTGCAGCAAAATGTTGTCCTATCTTTGCACTTTAAGTGCATACTAATTAGGAGATGATGCCATTTGTGCCAGGATGTTTTTTGAGCCCCTATAGTTTGCGTACTTTTTTGAGCATTTTCCCTTGGTCCCCCCTTGGCAAAATCTCAGAAAATGGCCGATTTAGGTGTCCTTGCCAAATTTGTCATAACTCGGCTATACGGACACTTATGGAGCCGCAGTTTGCAGCAAAATGTTGTCCTATGTTTGCACTTCAAGTGCATACTAATTAGGAGATGATGCCATTTGCGCCAGGATGTTTGTGAAGCCCCTATAGTCGGCGTACTTTTTTGAGCATTTTCCCTTGGTCCCCCCTTGGCAAAATCTCAGAAAATGGCCGATTTAGGTGTCCTTGCCAAATTTGTCATAACGCGGCTCTACGGACACTTATGGAGCCGCAGTTTGCAGCAAAATGTTGTCCTATGTTTGCACTTCAAGTGCATGCTAATTAGGAGATGATGCCATTTGCGCCAGGGTGTTTTTGAAGCCCCTATAGTCGGCCTACTTTTTTGAGCATTTTCCCTTTGTCCCCCCTTGGCAAAATCTCAGAAAAGGGCCGATTTAAGTAACCTTGCCAAATTTGTCATAACTCGGCTATACGGACACTTATGGAGCCGCAGTTTGCAGCAAAATGTTGTCCCATGTTTGCACTTCAAGTGCATACTAATTAGGAGATGATGCCATTTGCGCCAGGGTGTTTTTGAAGCCCCTATAGTCGGCCTACTTTTTTGAGCATTTTCCCTTGGTCCCCCCTTGGCAAAATCTCAGAAAATGGCCGATTTAGGTGTCCTTGCCAAATTTGTTATAACTTGGCTATACGGACACTTATGGAGCCGCAGTTTGCAGCAAAATGTTGTCCTATGCTTGCACTTCAAGTGCATACTAATTAGGAGATGATGCCATTTGCGCCAGGGTGTTTTTGAAGCCCCTATAGTCGGCCTACTTTTTTGAGCATTTTCCCTTGGTCCCCCCTTGGCAAAATCTCAGAAAATGGCCGATTTAGGTGTCCTTGCCAAATTTGTCATAAGTCGACAATACGGACACTTATGGAGCCGCAGTTTGCAGCAAAATGTTGTCCTATCTTTGCACTTTAAGTGCATACTAATTAGGAGATGATGCCATTTGTGCCAGGATGTTTTTGAAGCCCCTATAGTCGGCCTACTTTTTTGAGCATTTTCCCTTGGTCCCCCCTTGGCAAAATCTCAGAAAATGGCCGATTTAGGTGTCCTTGCCAAATTTGTCATAACTCGGCTATACGGACACTTATGAAGCCGCAGTTTGCAGCAAAATGTTGTCCTATGTTTGCACTTCAAGTGCATACTAATTAGGAGATGATGCCATTTGCGCCAGGATGTTTTTGAAGCCCCTATAGTCGGCCTACTTTTTTGAGCATTTTCCCTTGGTCCCCCCTTGGCAAAATCTCAGAAAATGGCCGATTTAGGTGTCCTTGCCAAATTTGTCATAACGCGGCTCTACGGACACTTATGGAGCCGCAGTTTGCAGAAAAATGTTGTCCTATGTTTGCACTTCAAGTGCATGCTAATTAGGAGATGATGCCATTTGCGCCAGGGTGTTTTTGAAGCCCCTATAGTCGGCCTACTTTTTTGAGCATTTTCCCTTGGTCCCCCCTTGGCAAAATCTCAGAAAACGGCCGATTTAAGTAACCTTGCCAAATTTGTCATAACTCGGCTATACGGACACTTATGGAGCCGCAGTTTGCAGCAAAATGTTGTCCCATGTTTGCACTTCAAGTGCATACTAATTAGGAGATGATGCCATTTGCGCCAGGGTGTTTTTGAAGCCCCTATAGTCGGCGTACTTTTTTGAGCATTTTCCCTTGGTCCCCCCTTGGCAAAATCTCAGAAAATGGCCGATTTAGGTGTCCTTGCCAAATTTGTCATAACTCGGCTATACGGACACTTATGGAGCCGCAGTTTGCAGCAAAATGTTGTCCTATGCTTGCACTTCAAGTGCATACTAATTAGGAGATGATGCCATTTGCGCCAGGGTGTTTTTGAAGCCCCTATAGTCGGCGTACTTTTTTGAGCATTTTCCCTTGGTCCCCCCTTGGCAAAATCTCAGAAAATGGCCGATTTAGGTGTCCTTGCCAAATTTGTCATAAATGGGCTATATGAACACTTATGGAGCCGCAGTTTGCAGCAAAATGTGTTCCTATGTTTGCACTTCAAGTGCATACTAATTAGGAGATGATGCCATTTGCGCCAGGGTGTTTTTGAAGTCCCTATAGTCGGCCTACTTTTTTGAGCATTTTCCCTTGGTCCCCCCTTGGCAAAATCTCAGAAAATGGCCGATTTAGGTGTCCTTGCCAAATTTGTCATAACTCGGCTATACGGACACTTAGGGAGCCGCAGTTTGCAGCAAAATGTTGTCCTATGTTTGCACTTCAAGTGCATACTAATAAGGAGATGATGCCATTTGCGCCAGGATGTTTTTGAAGCCCCTCTAGTCGGCCTACTTTTTTGAGCATTTTCCCTTGGTCCCCCCTTGGAAAAATCTCAGAAAATGGCCGATTTAGGTGCCCTCGCCAAATTTGTCATAACTCGGCTATAGGGACACTTATGGAGCCGCAGTTTCCAGCAAAATGTTGTCCTATCTTTGCACTTTAAGTGCATACTAATTGGGAGATGATGCCATTTGTGCCAGGATGTTTTTGAAGCCCCTATAGTCGGCCTACTTTTTTGAGCATTTTTCCTTGGTCCCCCCTTGGCAAAATCTCAGAAAATGGCCGATTTATGTGTCCTTGCCAAATTTGTCATAACTCGGCTATACGGACACTTATGGAGCCGCAGTTTGCAGCAAAATGTTGTCCTATGTTTGCACTTCAAGTGCATACTAATAAGGAGATGATGCCATTTGCGCCAGGATGTTTTTGAAGCCCCTATAGTCGGCCTACTTTTTTGAGCATTTTCCCTTGGTCCCTCCTTGGCAAAATCTCAGAAAAGGGCCGATTTAAGTAACCTTGCCAAATTTGTCATAACTCGGCTATACGGACACTTATGGAGCCGCAGTTTACAGCAAAATGTTGTCCCATGTTTGCACTTCAAGTGCATACTAATTAGGAGATGATGCCATTTGCGCCAGGGTGTTTTTGAAGCCCCTATAGTCGGCCGACTTTTTTGAGCATTTTCCCTTGGTCCCCCCTTGGCAAAATCTCAGAAAATGGCCGATTTAGGTGTCCTTGCCAAATTTGTCATAACTCGGCTATACGGACACTTATGGAGCCGCAGTTTGCAGCAAAATGTTGTCCTATCTTTGCACTTTAAGTGCGTACTAATTAGGAGATGATGCCATTTGTGCCAGGATGTTTTTGAAGCCCCTATAGTCGGCCTACTTTTTTGAGCATTTTCCTTTGGTCCCCCCCTTGGTAAAATCTCATATAATGGCCGATTTAGGTGTCCTTGCCAAATTTGTCATAACTCGGCTCTACGGACACTTATGGAGCCGCAGTTTGCAGCAAAATGTTGTCCTATGTTTGCACTTTAAGTGCATACTAAGTAGGAGATGATGCCATTTGCGCCAGGGTGTTTTTGAAGCCCCTATAGTCGGCCTACTTTTTTGAGCATTTTCCCTTGGTCCCCCCTTGGCAAAATCTCAGAAAATGGCCGATTTAGGTGTCCTTGCCAAATTTGTCATAACTCGACAATACGGACACTTATGGAGCCGCAGTTTGCAGCAAAATGTTGTCCTATCTTTGCACTTTAAGTGCATACTAATTAGGAGATGATGCCATTTGCGCCAGGATGTTTGTGAAGCCCCTATAGTCGGCCTACTTTTTTGAGCATTTTCCCTTGGTCCCCCCTTGGCAAAATCTCAGAAAATGGCCGATTTAGGTGTCCTTGCCAAATTTGTCATAACGCGGCTCTACGGACACTTATGGAGCCGCAGTTTGCAGAAAAATGTTGTCCTATGTTTGCACTTCAAGTGCATGCTAATTAGGAGATGATGCCATTTGCGCCAGGGTGTTTTTGAAGCCCCTATAGTCGGCCTACTTTTTTGAGCATTTTCCCTTTGTCCCCCCTTGGCAAAATCTCAGAAAAGGGCCGATTTAAGTAACCTTGCCAAATTTGTCATAACTCGGCTATACGGACACTTATGGAGCCGCAGTTTGCAGCAAAATGTTGTCCCATGTTTGCACTTCAAGTGCATACTAATTAGGAGATGATGCCATTTGCGCCAGGGTGTTTTTGAAGCCCCTATAGTCGGCCTACTTTTTTGAGCATTTTCCCTTGGTCCCCCCTTGGCAAAATCTCAGAAAATGGCCGATTTAGGTGTCCTTGCCAAATTTGTCATAAGTCGACAATACGGACACTTATGGAGCCGCAGTTTGCAGCAAAATGTTGTCCTATCTTTGCACTTTAAGTGCATACTAATTAGGAGATGATGCCATTTGTGCCAGGATGTTTTTAAAGCCCCTATAGTCGGCCTACTTTTTTGAGCATTTTCCCTTGGTCCCCCCTTGGCAAAATCTCAGAAAATGGCCGATTTAGGTGTCCTTGCCAAATTTGTCATAACTCGGCTATACGGACACTTATGAAGCCGCAGTTTGCAGCAAAATGTTGTCCTATGTTTGCACTTCAAGTGCATACTAATTAGGAGATGATGCCATTTGCGCCAGGATGTTTTTGAAGCCCCTATAGTCGGCCTACTTTTTTGAGCATTTTCCCTTGGTCCCCCCTTGGCAAAATCTCAGAAAATGGCCGATTTAGGTGTCCTTGCCAAATTTGTCATAACGCGGCTCTACGGACACTTATGGAGCCGCAGTTTGCAGAAAAATGTTGTCCTATGTTTGCACTTCAAGTGCATACTAATTAGGAGATGATGCCATTTGCGCCAGGATGTTTTTGAAGCCCCTATAGTCGGCCTACTTTTTTGAGCATTTTCCCTTGGTCCCCCCTTGGCAAAATCTCAGAAAATGGCCGATTTAGGTGTCCTTGCCAAATTTGTCATAACGCGGCTCTACGGACACTTATGGAGCCGCAGTTTGCAGCAAAATGTTGTCCCATGTTTGCACTTCAAGTGCATACTAATTAGGAGATGATGCCATTTGCGCCAGGGTGTTTTTGAAGCCCCTATAGTCGGCGTACTTTTTTGAGCATTTTCCCTTGGTCCCCCCTTGGCAAAATCTCAGAAAATGGCCGATTTAGGTGTCCTTGCCAAATTTGTCATAACTCGGCTATACGGACACTTATGGAGCCGCAGTTTGCAGCAAAATGTTGTCCTATGCTTGCACTTCAAGTGCATACTAATTAGGAGATGATGCCATTTGCGCCAGGGTGTTTTTGAAGCCCCTATAGTCGGCGTACTTTTTTGAGCATTTTCCCTTGGTCCCCCCTTGGCAAAATCTCAGAAAATGGCCGATTTAGGTGTCCTTGCCAAATTTGTCATAAATGGGCTATATGAACACTTATGGAGCCGCAGTTTGCAGCAAAATGTGTTCCTATGTTTGCACTTCAAGTGCATACTAATTAGGAGATGATGCCATTTGCGCCAGGGTGTTTTTGAAGTCCCTATAGTCGGCCTACTTTTTTGAGCATTTTCCCTTGGTCCCCCCTTGGCAAAATCTCAGAAAATGGCCGATTTAGGTGTCCTTGCCAAATTTGTCATAACTCGGCTATACGGACACTTAGGGAGCCGCAGTTTGCAGCAAAATGTTGTCCTATGTTTGCACTTCAAGTGCATACTAATAAGGAGATGATGCCATTTGCGCCAGGATGTTTTTGAAGCCCCTCTAGTCGGCCTACTTTTTTGAGCATTTTCCCTTGGTCCCCCCTTGGAAAAATCTCAGAAAATGGCCGATTTAGGTGCCCTCGCCAAATTTGTCATAACTCGGCTATAGGGACACTTATGGAGCCGCAGTTTCCAGCAAAATGTTGTCCTATCTTTGCACTTTAAGTGCATACTAATTGGGAGATGATGCCATTTGTGCCAGGATGTTTTTGAAGCCCCTATAGTCGGCCTACTTTTTTGAGCATTTTTCCTTGGTCCCCCCTTGGCAAAATCTCAGAAAATGGCCGATTTATGTGTCCTTGCCAAATTTGTCATAACTCGGCTATACGGACACTTATGGAGCCGCAGTTTGCAGCAAAATGTTGTCCTATGTTTGCACTTCAAGTGCATACTAATAAGGAGATGATGCCATTTGCGCCAGGATGTTTTTGAAGCCCCTATAGTCGGCCTACTTTTTTGAGCATTTTCCCTTGGTCCCTCCTTGGCAAAATCTCAGAAAAGGGCCGATTTAAGTAACCTTGCCAAATTTGTCATAACTCGGCTATACGGACACTTATGGAGCCGCAGTTTACAGCAAAATGTTGTCCCATGTTTGCACTTCAAGTGCATACTAATTAGGAGATGATGCCATTTGCGCCAGGGTGTTTTTGAAGCCCCTATAGTCGGCCGACTTTTTTGAGCATTTTCCCTTGGTCCCCCCTTGGCAAAATCTCAGAAAATGGCCGATTTAGGTGTCCTTGCCAAATTTGTCATAACTCGGCTATACGGACACTTATGGAGCCGCAGTTTGCAGCAAAATGTTGTCCTATCTTTGCACTTTAAGTGCGTACTAATTAGGAGATGATGCCATTTGTGCCAGGATGTTTTTGAAGCCCCTATAGTCGGCCTACTTTTTTGAGCATTTTCCTTTGGTCCCCCCCTTGGTAAAATCTCATATAATGGCCGATTTAGGTGTCCTTGCCAAATTTGTCATAACTCGGCTCTACGGACACTTATGGAGCCGCAGTTTGCAGCAAAATGTTGTCCTCTGTTTGCACTTTAAGTGCATACTAAGTAGGAGTTGATGCCATTTGCGCCAGGGTGTTTTTTAAGCCCCTATAGCCGGCCTACTTTTTTGAACATTTTCCCTTGGTCCCCCCTTGGTAAAATCTCAGATAATGGCCGATTTAGGTGTTCTTGCCAAATTTGTCATAACTCGGCTATACGGACACTTATGGAGCCGCAGTTTGCAGCAAAATGTTGTCCTATGTTTTTGCACTTTAAGTGCATACTAATTAGGAGATGATGCCATTTGCGCCAGGGTGTTTTTTAAGCCCCTATAGTCGGCCTACTTTTTTGAACAGTTTCCCTTGGTCCCCCCTTGGTAAAATCTCAGATAATGGCCAATTTAGGTGTTCTTGCCAAATTTGTCATAACGCGGCTATACGGACACTTATGGAGCCGCAGTTTGCAGCAAAATGTTGTCCTATCTTTGCACTTTAAGTGCATACTAATTAGGAGATGATGCCATTTGTGCCAGGATGTTTTTGAAGCCCCTATAGTCGGCCTACTTTTTTGAGCATTTTCCCTTGGTCCCCCCTTGGCAAAATCTCAGAAAATGGCCGATTTAGGTGTCCTTGCCAAATTTGTCATAACTCGGCTATACGGACACTTATGAAGCCGCAGTTTGCAGCAAAATGTTGTCCTATGTTTGCACTTCAAGTGCATACTAATTAGGAGATGATGCCATTTGCGCCAGGATGTTTTTGAAGCCCCTATAGTCGGCCTACTTTTTTGAGCATTTTCCCTTGGTCCCCCCTTGGCAAAATCTCAGAAAATGGCCGATTTAGGTGTCCTTGCCAAATTTGTCATAACGCGGCTCTACGGACACTTATGGAGCCGCAGTTTGCAGAAAAATGTTGTCCTATGTTTGCACTTCAAGTGCATGCTAATTAGGAGATGATGCCATTTGCGCCAGGGTGTTTTTGAAGCCCCTATAGTCGGCCTACTTTTTTGAGCATTTTCCCTTGGTCCCCCCTTGGCAAAATCTCAGAAAACGGCCGATTTAAGTAACCTTGCCAAATTTGTCATAACTCGGCTATACGGACACTTATGGAGCCGCAGTTTGCAGCAAAATGTTGTCCCATGTTTGCACTTCAAGTGCATACTAATTAGGAGATGATGCCATTTGCGCCAGGGTGTTTTTGAAGCCCCTATAGTCGGCGTACTTTTTTGAGCATTTTCCCTTGGTCCCCCCTTGGCAAAATCTCAGAAAATGGCCGATTTAGGTGTCCTTGCCAAATTTGTCATAACTCGGCTATACGGACACTTATGGAGCCGCAGTTTGCAGCAAAATGTTGTCCTATGCTTGCACTTCAAGTGCATACTAATTAGGAGATGATGCCATTTGCGCCAGGGTGTTTTTGAAGCCCCTATAGTCGGCGTACTTTTTTGAGCATTTTCCCTTGGTCCCCCCTTGGCAAAATCTCAGAAAATGGCCGATTTAGGTGTCCTTGCCAAATTTGTCATTAATGGGCTATATGAACACTTATGGAGCCGCAGTTTGCAGCAAAATGTGTTCCTATGTTTGCACTTTAAGTGCATACTAATTAGGAGATGATGCCATTTGCGCCAGGGTGTTTTTGAAGTCCCTATAGTCGGCCTACTTTTTTGAGCATTTTCCCTTGGTCCCCCCTTGGCAAAATCTCAGAAAATGGCCGATTTAGGTGTCCTTGCCAAATTTGTCATAACTCGGCTATACGGACACTTAGGGAGCCGCAGTTTGCAGCAAAATGTTGTCCTATGTTTGCACTTCAAGTGCATACTAATAAGGAGATGATGCCATTTGCGCCAGGATGTTTTTGAAGCCCCTATAGTCGGCCTACTTTTTTGAGCATTTTCCCTTGGTCCCCCCTTGGCAAAATCTCAGAAAAGGGCCGATTTAAGTAACCTTGCCAAATTTGTCATAACTCGGCTATACGGACACTTATGGAGCCGCAGTTTGCAGCAAAATGTTGTCCTATCTTTGCACTTTAAGAGCGTACTAATTAGGAGATGATGCCATTTGTGCCAGGATGTTTTTGAAGCCCCTATAGTCGGCCTACTTTTTTGAGCATTTTCCCTTGGTCCCCCCCTTGGTAAAATCTCATATAATGGCCGATTTAGGTGTCCTTGCCAAATTTGTCATAACTCGGCTCTACGGACACTTATGGAGCCGCAGTTTGCAGCAAAATGTTGTCCTATGTTTGCACTTTAAGTGCATACTAATTAGGAGTTGATGCCATTTGCGCCAGGGTGTTTTTTAAGCCCCTATAGCCGGCCTACTTTTTTGAACATTTTCCCTTGGTCCCCCGTTGGCAAAATCTCAGAAAATGGCCGATTTAGGTGTCCTTGCCAAATTTGTCATAACTCGGCTATACGGACACTTATGGAGCCGCAGTTTGCAGCAAAATGTTGTCCTATCTCTGCACTTTAAGTGCATACTAATTAGGAGATGATGCCATTTGTGCCAGGATGTTTTTGAAGCCCCTATAGTCGGCCTACTTTTTTGAGCATTTTCCCTTGGTCCCCCCTTGGCAAAATCTCAGAAAATGGCCGATTTAGGTGTCCTTGCCAAATTTGTCATAACTCGGCTATACGGACACTTATGGAGCCGCAGTTTGCAGCAAAATGTTGTCCTATCTTTGCACTTTAAGTCCGTACTAATTAGGAGATGATGCCATTTGTGCCAGGATGTTTATGAAGCCCCTATAGTCGGCCTACTTTTTTGAGCATTTTCCCTTGGTCCCCCCTTGGTAAAATCTCAGATAATGGCCGATTTAGGTGTTCTTGCCAAATTTGTCATAACTCGGCTATACGGACACTTATGGAGCCGCAGTTTGCAGCAAAATGTTGTCCTATGTTTTTGCACTTTAAGTGCATACTAATTAGGAGATGATGCCATTTGCGCCAGGGTGTTTTTTAAGCCCCTATAGTCGGCCTACTTTTTTGAACAGTTTCCCTTGGTCCCCCCTTGACAAAATCTCAGAAAATGGCCGATTTAGGTGTCCTTGCCAAATTTGTCATAACTCGGCTATACGGACACTTATGGAGCTGCAGTTTGCAGCAAAATGTTGTCCTATCTCTGCACTTTAAGTGCATACTAATTAGGAGATGATGCCATTTGTGCCAGGATGTTTTTGAAGCCCCTATAGTCGGCCTACTTTTTTGAGCATTTTCCCTTGGTCCCCCCTTGGCAAAATCTCAGAAAATGGCCGATTTAGGTGTCCTTGCCAAATTTGTCATAACTCGGCTATACGGACACTTATGGAGCCGCAGTTTGCAGCAAAATGTTGTCCTATCTTTGCACTTTAAGTCCGTACTAATTAGGAGATGATGCCATTTGTGCCAGGATGTTTTTGAAGCCCCTATAGTCGGCCTACTTTTTTGAGCATTTTCCCTTGGTCCCCCCTTGGTAAAATCTCAGATAATGGCCGATTTAGGTGTTCTTGCCAAATTTGTCATAACTCGGCTATACGGACACTTATGGAGCCGCAGTTTGCAGCAAAATGTTGTCCTATGTTTTTGCACTTTAAGTGCATACTAATTAGGAGATGATGCCATTTGCGCCAGGGTGTTTTTTAAGCCCCTATAGTCGGCCTACTTTTTTGAACATTTTCCCTTGGTCCCCCCTTGAAAAAATCTCAGAAAATGGCCGATTTAGGTGTCCTTGCCAAATTTGTCATAACTCGGCTATACGGACACTTATGGAGCTGCAGTTTGCAGCAAAATGTTGTCCTATGTTTGCACTTCAAGTGCATACTAATTAGGAGATGATGCCATTTGCGCCAGGATGTTTTTGAAGCCCCTATAGTCGGCCTACTTTTTTGAGCATTTTCCCTTGGTCCCCCCTTGGCAAAATCTCAGAAAATGGCCGATTTAGGTGTCCTTGCCAAATTTGTCATAACGCGGCTCTACGGACACTTATGAAGCCGCAGTTTGCAGCAAAATGTTGTCCTATGTTTGCACTTCAAGTGCATACTAATTAGGAGATGATGCCATTTGCGCCAGGATGTTTTTGAAGCCCCTATAGTCGGCCTACTTTTTTGAGCATTTTCCCTTGGTCCCCCCTTGGCAAAATCTCAGAAAATGGCCGATTTAGGTGTCCTTGCCAAATTTGTCATAACGCGGCTCTACGGACACTTATGGAGCCGCAGTTTGCAGAAAAATGTTGTCCTATGTTTGCACTTCAAGTGCATGCTAATTAGGAGATGATGCCATTTGCGCCAGGGTGTTTTTGAAGCCCCTATAGTCGGCCTACTTTTTTGAGCATTTTCCCTTGGTCCCCCCTTGGCAAAATCTCAGAAAACGGCCGATTTAAGTAACCTTGCCAAATTTGTCATAACTCGGCTATACGGACACTTATGGAGCCGCAGTTTGCAGCAAAATGTTGTCCCATGTTTGCACTTCAAGTGCATACTAATTAGGAGATGATGCCATTTGCGCCAGGGTGTTTTTGAAGCCCCTATAGTCGGCGTACTTTTTTGAGCATTTTCCCTTGGTCCCCCCTTGGCAAAATCTCAGAAAATGGCCGATTTAGGTGTCCTTGCCAAATTTGTCATAACTCGGCTATACGGACACTTATGGAGCCGCAGTTTGCAGCAAAATGTTGTCCTATGCTTGCACTTCAAGTGCATACTAATTAGGAGATGATGCCATTTGCGCCAGGGTGTTTTTGAAGCCCCTATAGTCGGCGTACTTTTTTGAGCATTTTCCCTTGGTCCCCCCTTGGCAAAATCTCAGAAAATGGCCGATTTAGGTGTCCTTGCCAAATTTGTCATAAATGGGCTATATGAACACTTATGGAGCCGCAGTTTGCAGCAAAATGTGTTCCTATGTTTGCACTTCAAGTGCATACTAATTAGGAGATGATGCCATTTGCGCCAGGGTGTTTTTGAAGTCCCTATAGTCGGCCTACTTTTTTGAGCATTTTCCCTTGGTCCCCCCTTGGCAAAATCTCAGAAAATGGCCGATTTAGGTGTCCTTGCCAAATTTGTCATAACTCGGCTATACGGACACTTAGGGAGCCGCAGTTTGCAGCAAAATGTTGTCCTATGTTTGCACTTCAAGTGCATACTAATAAGGAGATGATGCCATTTGCGCCAGGATGTTTTTGAAGCCCCTCTAGTCGGCCTACTTTTTTGAGCATTTTCCCTTGGTCCCCACTTGGAAAAATCTCAGAAAATGGCCGATTTAGGTGCCCTCGCCAAATTTGTCATAACTCGGCTATACGGACACTTATGGAGCCGCAGTTTCCAGTAAAATGTTGTCCTATCTTTGCACTTTAAGTGCATACTAATTGGGAGATGATGCCATTTGTGCCAGGATGTTTTTGAAGCCCCTATAGTCGGCCTACTTTTTTGAGCGTTTTTCCTTGGTCCCCCCTTGGCAAAATCTCAGAAAATGGCCGATTTAGGTGTCCTTGCCAAATTTGTCATAACGCGGCTCTACGGACACTTATGGAGCCGCAGTTTGCAGAAAAATGTTGTCCTATGTTTGCACTTCAAGTGCATGCTAATTAGGAGATGATGCCATTTGCGCCAGGGTGTTTTTGAAGCCCCTATAGTCGGCCTACTTTTTTGAGCATTTTCCCTTGGTCCCCCCTTGGCAAAATCTCAGAAAACGGCCGATTTAAGTAACCTTGCCAAATTTGTCATAACTCGGCTATACGGACACTTATGGAGCCGCAGTTTGCAGCAAAATGTTGTCCCATGTTTGCACTTCAAGTGCATACTAATTAGGAGATGATGCCATTTGCGCCAGGGTGTTTTTGAAGCCCCTATAGTCGGCGTACTTTTTTGAGCATTTTCCCTTGGTCCCCCCTTGGCAAAATCTCAGAAAATGGCCGATTTAGGTGTCCTTGCCAAATTTGTCATAACTCGGCTATACGGACACTTATGGAGCCGCAGTTTGCAGCAAAATGTTGTCCTATGCTTGCACTTCAAGTGCATACTAATTAGGAGATGATGCCATTTGCGCCAGGGTGTTTTTGAAGCCCCTATAGTCGGCGTACTTTTTTGAGCATTTTCCCTTGGTCCCCCCTTGGCAAAATCTCAGAAAATGGCCGATTTAGGTGTCCTTGCCAAATTTGTCATAAATGGGCTATATGAACACTTATGGAGCCGCAGTTTGCAGCAAAATGTGTTCCTATGTTTGCACTTCAAGTGCATACTAATTAGGAGATGATGCCATTTGCGCCAGGGTGTTTTTGAAGTCCCTATAGTCGGCCTACTTTTTTGAGCATTTTCCCTTGGTCCCCCCTTGGCAAAATCTCAGAAAATGGCCGATTTAGGTGTCCTTGCCAAATTTGTCATAACTCGGCTATACGGACACTTAGGGAGCCGCAGTTTGCAGCAAAATGTTGTCCTATGTTTGCACTTCAAGTGCATACTAATAAGGAGATGATGCCATTTGCGCCAGGATGTTTTTGAAGCCCCTCTAGTCGGCCTACTTTTTTGAGCATTTTCCCTTGGTCCCCCCTTGGAAAAATCTCAGAAAATGGCCGATTTAGGTGCCCTCGCCAAATTTGTCATAACTCGGCTATACGGACACTTATGGAGCCGCAGTTTCCAGCAAAATGTTGTCCTATCTTTGCACTTTAAGTGCATACTAATTGGGAGATGATGCCATTTGTGCCAGGATGTTTTTGAAGCCCCTATAGTCGGCCTACTTTTTTGAGCGTTTTTCCTTGGTCCCCCCTTGGCAAAATCTCAGAAAATGGCCGATTTATGTATCCTTGCCAAATTTGTCATAACTCGGCTATACGGACACTTATGGAGCCGCAGTTTGCAGCAAAATGTTGTCCTATGTTTGCACTTCAAGTGCATACTAATAAGGAGATGATGCCATTTGCGCCAGGATGTTTTTGAAGCCCCTATAGTCGGCCTACTTTTTTGAGCATTTTCCCTTGGTCCCCCCTTGGCAAAATCTCAGAAAAGGGCCGATTTAAGTAACCTTGCCAAATTTGTCATAACTCGGCTATACGGACACTTATGGAGCCGCAGTTTACAGCAAAATGTTGTCCCATGTTTGCACTTCAAGTGCATACTAATTAGGAGATGATGCCATTTGCGCCAGGGTGTTTTTGAAGCCCCTATAGTCGGCCTACTTTTTTGAGCATTTGCCCTTGGTCCCCCCTTGGCAAAATCTCAGAAAATGGCCGATTTAGGTGTCCTTGCCAAATTTGTCATAACTCGGCTATACGGACACTTATGGAGCCGCAGTTTGCAGCAAAATGTTGTCCTATCTTTGCACTTTAAGTGCGTACTAATTAGGAGATGATGCCATTTGTGCCAGGATGTTTTTGAAGCCCCTATAGTCGGCCTACTTTTTTGAGCATTTTCCCTTGGTCCCCCCCTTGGTAAAATCTCATATAATGGCCGATTTAGGTGTCCTTGCCAAATTTGTCATAACTCGGCTCTACGGACACTTATGGAGCCGCAGTTTGCAGCAAAATGTTGTCCTATGTTTGCACTTTAAGTGCATACTAATTAGGAGTTGATGCCATTTGCGCCAGGGTGTTTTTTAAGCCCCTATAGCCGGCCTACTTTTTTGAACATTTTCCCTTGGTCCCCCGTTGGCAAAATCTCAGAAAATGGCCGATTTAGGTGTCCTTGCCAAATTTGTCATAACTCGGCTATACGGACACTTATGGAGCCGCAGTTTGCAGCAAAATGTTGTCCTATCTCTGCACTTTAAGTGCATACTAATTAGGAGATGATGCCATTTGTGCCAGGATGTTTTTGAAGCCCCTATAGTCGGCCTACTTTTTTGAGCATTTTCCCTTGGTCCCCCCTTGGCAAAATCTCAGAAAATGGCCGATTTAGGTGTCCTTGCCAAATTTGTCATAACTCGGCTATACGGACACTTATGGAGCCGCAGTTTGCAGCAAAATGTTGTCCTATCTTTGCACTTTAAGTCCGTACTAATTAGGAGATGATGCCATTTGTGCCAGGATGTTTATGAAGCCCCTATAGTCGGCCTACTTTTTTGAGCATTTTCCCTTGGTCCCCCCTTGGTAAAATCTCAGATAATGGCCGATTTAGGTGTTCTTGCCAAATTTGTCATAACTCGGCTATACGGACACTTATGGAGCCGCAGTTTGCAGCAAAATGTTGTCCTATGTTTTTGCACTTTAAGTGCATACTAATTAGGAGATGATGCCATTTGCGCCAGGGTGTTTTTTAAGCCCCTATAGTCGGCCTACTTTTTTGAACAGTTTCCCTTGGTCCCCCCTTGACAAAATCTCAGAAAATGGCCGATTTAGGTGTCCTTGCCAAATTTGTCATAACTCGGCTATACGGACACTTATGGAGCTGCAGTTTGCAGCAAAATGTTGTCCTATCTCTGCACTTTAAGTGCATACTAATTAGGAGATGATGCCATTTGTGCCAGGATGTTTTTGAAGCCCCTATAGTCGGCCTACTTTTTTGAGCATTTTCCCTTGGTCCCCCCTTGGCAAAATCTCAGAAAATGGCCGATTTAGGTGTCCTTGCCAAATTTGTCATAACTCGGCTATACGGACACTTATGGAGCCGCAGTTTGCAGCAAAATGTTGTCCTATCTTTGCACTTTAAGTCCGTACTAATTAAGAGATGATGCCATTTTTGCCAGGATGTTTTTGAAGCCCCTATAGTCGGCCTACTTTTTTGAGCATTTTCCCTTGGTCCCCCCTTGGTAAAATCTCAGATAATGGCCGATTTAGGTGTTCTTGCCAAATTTGTCAGAACTCGGCTATACGGACACTTATGGAGCCGCAGTTTGCAGCAAAATGTTGTCCTATGTTTTTGCACTTTAAGTGCATACTAATTAGGAGATGATGCCATTTTCGCCAGGGTGTTTTTTAAGCCCCTATAGTCGGCCTACTTTTTTGAACATTTTCCCTTGGTCCCCCCTTGACAAAATCTCAGAAAATGGCCGATTTAGGTGTCCTTGCCAAATTTGTCATAACTCGGCTATACGGACACTTATGGAGCTGCAGTTTGCAGCAAAATGTTGTCCTATGTTTGCACTTCAAGTGCATACTAATTAGGAGATGATGCCATTTGCGCCAGGATGTTTTTGAAGCCCCTATAGTCGGCCTACTTTTTTGAGCATTTTCCCTTGGTCCCCCCTTGGCAAAATCTCAGAAAATGGCCGATTTAGGTGTCCTTGCCAAATTTGTCATAACGCGGCTCTACGGACACTTATGGAGCCGCAGTTTGCAGAAAAATGTTGTCCTATGTTTGCACTTTAAGTGCATACTAATTAGGAGATGATGCCATTTGCGCCAGGGTGTTTTTGAAGCCCCTTTAGTCGGCCTACTTTTTTGAGCATTTTCCCTTGGTCCCCCCTTGACAAAATCTCAGAAAATGGCCGATTTAGGTGTCCTTGCCAAATTTGTCATAACTCGGCTATACGGACACTTATGGAGCCGCAGTTTGCAGCAAAATGTTGTGCTATCTTTGCACTTTAAGTGCATACTAATTAAGAGATGATGCCATTTGTGCTAGGATGTTTTTGAAGCCCCTATAGTCGGCCTACTTTTTTGAGCATTTTCCCTTGGTCCCCCGTTGGCAAAATCTCAGAAAAGGGCCGATTTAACTAACCTTGCCAAATTTGTCATAACTCGGCTATACGGACACTTATGGAGCCGCAGTTTGCAGCAAAATGTTGTCCTATCTCTGCACTTTAAGTGCATACTAATTAGGAGATGATGCCATTTGTGCCAGGATGTTTTTGAAGCCCCTATAGTCGGCCTACTTTTTTGAGCATTTTCCCTTGGTCCCCCCTTGGCAAAATCTCAGAAAATGGCCGATTTAGGTGTCCTTGCCAAATTTGTCATAACTCGGCTATACGGACACTTATGGAGCCGCAGGTTGCAGCAAAATGTTGTCCTATCTTTGCACTTCAAGTGCATACTAATTAAGAGATGATACCATTTGTCCTAGGATGTTTTTGAAGCCCCTATAGTCGGCCTACTTTTTTTAGCATTTTCCCTTGGTCCCCCCTTGGAAAAATCTCAGAAAAGGGCCGATTTAAGTAACCTTGCCAAATTTGTCATAACTCGGCTATACGGACACTTATGGAGCCGCAGTTTGCAGCAAAATGTTGTCCCATGTTTGCACTTCAAGTGCATACTAATTAGGAGATGATGCCATTTGCGCCAGGGTGTTTTTGAAGCCCCTATAGTCGGCCTACTTTTTTGAGCATTTTCCCTTGGTCCCCCCTTGGCAAAATCTCAGAAAATGGCCGATTTAGGTGTCCTTGCCAAATTTGTCATAACTCGGCTATACGGAAACTTATGGAGCCGCAGTTTCCAGCAAAATGTTGTCCTATCTTTGCACTTTAAGTGCGTACTAATTAGGAGATGATGCCATTTGTGCCAGGATGTTTTTGAAGCCCCTATAATCGGCCTACTTTTTTGAGCATTTTCCCTTGGTCCCCCCCTTGGTAAAATGTCATATAATGACCGATTTAGGTGTCCTTGCCAAATTTGTCATAACTCGGCTATACGGACACTTATGGAGCCGCAGTTTGCAGCAAAATGTTGTCCTATGTTTGCACTTCAAGTGCATACTAATTAGGAGATGATGCCATTTGCGCCAGGTTGTTTTTTAATTCCCTATAGCCGGCCTACTTTTTTGAACATTTTCCCTTGGTCCCCCCTTGACAAAATCTCAGAAAATGGCCGATTTAGGTGTCCTTGCCAAATTTGTCATAACTCGGCTATACGGACACTTATGGAGCTGCAGTTTGCAGCAAAATGTTGTCCTATGTTTGCACTTCAAGTGCATACTAATTAGGAGATGATGCCATTTGCGCCAGGATGTTTTTGAAGCCCCTATAGTCGGCCTACTTTTTTGAGCATTTTCCCTTGGTCCCCCCTTGGCAAAATCTCAGAAAATGGCCGATTTAGGTGTCCTTGCCAAATTTGTCATAACGCGGCTCTACGGACACTTATGGAGCCGCAGTTTGCAGAAAAATGTTGTCCTATGTTTGCACTTTAAGTGCATACTAATTAGGAGATGATGCCATTTGCGCCAGGGTGTTTTTGAAGACCCTATAGTCGGCCTACTTTTTTGAGCATTTTCCCTTGGTCCCCCCTTGACAAAATCTCAGAAAATGGCCGATTTAGGTGTCCTTGCCAAATTTGTCATAACTCGGCTATACGGACACTTATGGAGCCGCAGGTTGCAGCAAAATGTTGTCCTATCTTTGCACTTCAAGTGCATACTAATTAAGAGATGATGCCATTTGTGCTAGGATGTTTTTGAAGCCCCTATAGTCGGCCTACTTTTTTGAGCATTTTCCCTTGGTCCCCCCTTGGAAAAATCTCAGAAAAGGGCCGATTTAACTAACCTTGCCAAATTTGTCATAACTCGGCTATACGGACACTTATGGAGCCGCAGTTTGCAGCAAAATGTTGTCCCATGTTTGCACTTCAAGTGCATACTAATTAGGAGATGATGCCATTTGCGCCAGGGTGTTTTTGAAGCCCCTATAGTCGGCCTACTTTTTTGAGCATTTTCCCTTGGTCCCCCCTTGGCAAAATCTCAGAAAATGGCCGATTTAGGTGTCCTTGCCAAATTTGTCATAACTCGGCTATACGGACACTTATGGAGCCGCAGTTTGCAGCAAAATGTTGTCCTATCTTTGCACTTTAAGTGCGTACTAATTAGGAGATGATGCCATTTGTGCCAGGATGTTTTTGTAGCCCCTATAGTCGGCCTACTTTTTTGAGCATTTTCCCTTGGTCCCCCCTTGGTAAAATCTCAGATAATGGCCGATTTAGGTGTCCTTGCCAAATTTGTCATAACTCGGCTATACGGACACTTATGGAGCCGCAGTTTGCAGCAAAATGTTGTCCTTTGTTTGCACTTTAAGTGCATACTAATTAGGAGATGATGCCATTTGCGCCAGGGTGTTTTTTAAGCCCCTATAGTCGGCCTACTTTTTTGAGCATTTTCCCTTGGTCCCCCGTTGGCAAAATCTCAGAAAAGGGCCGATTTAACTAACCTTGCCAAATTTGTCATAACTCGGCTATACGGACACTTATGGAGCCGCAGTTTGCAGCAAAATGTTGTCCTATCTCTGCACTTTAAGTGCATACTAATTAGGAGATGATGCCATTTGTGCCAGGATGTTTTTGAAGCCCCTATAGTCGGCCTACTTTTTTGAGCATTTTCCCTTGGTCCCCCCTTGGCAAAATCTCAGAAAATGGCCGATTTAGGTGTCCTTGCCAAATTTGTCATAACTCGGCTATACGGACACTTATGGAGCCGCAGGTTGCAGCAAAATGTTGTCCTATCTTTGCACTTCAAGTGCATACTAATTAAGAGATGATGCCATTTGTCCTAGGATGTTTTTGAAGCCCCTATAGTCGGCCTACTTTTTTGAGCATTTTCCCTTGGTCCCCCCTTGGAAAAATCTCAGAAAAGGGCCGATTTAAGTAACCTTGCCAAATTTGTCATAACTCGGCTATACGGACACTTATGGAGCCGCAGTTTGCAGCAAAATGTTGTCCCATGTTTGCACTTCAAGTGCATACTAATTAGGAGATGATGCCATTTGCGCCAGGGTGTTTTTGAAGCCCCTATAGTCGGCCTACTTTTTTGAGCATTTTCCCTTGGTCCCCCCGTTGGCAAAATCTCAGAAAATGGCCGATTTAGGTGTCCTTGCCAAATTTGTCATAACTCGGCTATACGGAAACTTATGGAGCCGCAGTTTCCAGCAAAATGTTGTCCTATCTTTGCACTTTAAGTGCGTACTAATTAGGAGATGATGCCATTTGTGCCAGGATGTTTTTGAAGCCCCTATAATCGGCCTACTTTTTTGAGCATTTTCCCTTGGTCCCCCCCTTGGTAAAATCTCATATAATGACCGATTTAGGTGTCCTTGCCAAATTTGTCATAACTCGGCTATACGGACACTTATGGAGCCGCAGTTTGCAGCAAAATGTTGTCCTATGTTTGCACTTTAAGTGCATTCTAATTAGGAGATGATGCCATTTGCGCCAGGTTGTTTTTTAATTCCCTATAGCCGGCCTACTTTTTTGAACATTTTCCCTTGGTCCCCCCTTGACAAAATCTCAGAAAATGGCCGATTTAGGTGTCCTTGCCAAATTTGTCATAACTCGGCTATACGGACACTTATGGAGCTGCAGTTTGCAGCAAAATGTTGTCCTATGTTTGCACTTCAAGTGCATACTAATTAGGAGATGATGCCATTTGCGCCAGGATGTTTTTGAAGCCCCTATAGTCGGCCTACTTTTTTGAGCATTTTCCCTTGGTCCCCCCTTGGCAAAATCTCAGAAAATGGCCGATTTAGGTGTCCTTGCCAAATTTGTCATAACGCGGCTCTACGGACACTTATGGAGCCGCAGTTTGCAGAAAAATGTTGTCCTATGTTTGCACTTTAAGTGCATACTAATTAGGAGATGATGCCATTTGCGCCAGGGTGTTTTTGAAGACCCTATAGTCGGCCTACTTTTTTGAGCATTTTCCCTTGGTCCCCCCTTGACAAAATCTCAGAAAATGGCCGATTTAGGTGTCCTTGCCAAATTTGTCATAACTCGGCTATACGGACACTTATGGAGCCGCAGGTTGCAGCAAAATGTTGTCCTATCTTTGCACTTCAAGTGCATACTAATTAAGAGATGATGCCATTTGTGCTAGGATGTTTTTGAAGCCCCTATAGTCGGCCTACTTTTTTGAGCATTTTCCCTTGGTCCCCCCTTGGAAAAATCTCAGAAAAGGGCCGATTTAACTAACCTTGCCAAATTTGTCATAACTCGGCTATACGGACACTTATGGAGCCGCAGTTTGCAGCAAAATGTTGTCCCATGTTTGCACTTCAAGTGCATACTAATTAGGAGATGATGCCATTTGCGCCAGGGTGTTTTTGAAGCCCCTATAGTCGGCCTACTTTTTTGAGCATTTTCCCTTGGTCCCCCCTTGGCAAAATCTCAGAAAATGGCCGATTTAGGTGTCCTTGCCAAATTTGTCATAACTCGGCTATACGGACACTTATGGAGCCGCAGTTTGCAGCAAAATGTTGTCCTATCTTTGCACTTTAAGTGCGTACTAATTAGGAGATGATGCCATTTGTGCCAGGATGTTTTTGTAGCCCCTATAGTCGGCCTACTTTTTTGAGCATTTTCCCTTGGTCCCCCCTTGGTAAAATCTCAGATAATGGCCGATTTAGGTGTCCTTGCCAAATTTGTCATAACTCGGCTATACGGACACTTATGGAGCCGCAGTTTGCAGCAAAATGTTGTCCTTTGTTTGCACTTTAAGTGCATACTAATTAGGAGATGATGCCATTTGCGCCAGGGTGTTTTTTAAGCCCCTATAGTCGGCCTACTTTTTTGAACATTTTCCCTTGGTCCCCCCTTGACAAAATCTCAGAAAATGGCCGATTTAGGTGTCCTTGCCAAATTTGTCATAACTCGGCTATACGGACACTTATGGAGCCGCAGTTTGCAGCAAAATGTTGTCCTATCTCTGCACTTTAAGTGCATACTAATTAGGAGATGATGCCATTTGTGCCAGGATGTTTTTGAAGCCCCTATAGTCGGCCTACTTTTTTGAGCATTTTCCCTTGGTCCCCCCTTGGCAAAATCTCAGAAAATGGCCGATTTAGGTGTCCTTGCCAAATTTGTCATAACTCGGCTATACGGACACTTATGGAGCCGCAGGTTGCAGAAAAATGTTGTCCTATCTTTGCACTTCAAGTGCATACTAATTAAGAGATGATGCCATTTGTGCTAGGATGTTTTTGAAGCCCCTATAGTCGGCCTACTTTTTTGAGCATTTTCCCTTGGTCCCCCGTTGGCAAAATCTCAGAAAAGGGCCGATTTAACTAACCTTGCCAAATTTGTCATAACTCGGCTATACGGACACTTATGGAGCCGCAGTTTGCAGCAAAATGTTGTCCTATCTCTGCACTTTAAGTGCATACTAATTAGGAGATGATGCCATTTGTGCCAGGATGTTTTTGAAGCCCCTATAGTCGGCCTACTTTTTTGAGCATTTTCCCTTGGTCCCCCCTTGGCAAAATCTCAGAAAATGGCCGATTTAGGTGTCCTTGCCAAATTTGTCATAACTCGGCTATACGGACACTTATGGAGCCGCAGGTTGCAGCAAAATGTTGTCCTATCTTTGCACTTCAAGTGCATACTAATTAAGAGATGATGCCATTTGTCCTAGGATGTTTTTGAAGCCCCTATAGTCGGCCTACTTTTTTGAGCATTTTCCCTTGGTCCCCCCTTGGAAAAATCTCAGAAAAGGGCCGATTTAAGTAACCTTGCCAAATTTGTCATAACTCGGCTATACGGACACTTATGGAGCCGCAGTTTGCAGCAAAATGTTGTCCCATGTTTGCACTTCAAGTGCATACTAATTAGGAGATGATGCCATTTGCGCCAGGGTGTTTTTGAAGCCCCTATAGTCGGCCTACTTTTTTGAGCATTTTCCCTTGGTCCCCCCTTGGCAAAATCTCAGAAAATGGCCGATTTAGGGGTCCTTGCCAAATTTGTCATAACTCGGCTATACGGAAACTTATGGAGCCGCAGTTTGCAGCAAAATGTTGTCCTATCTTTGCACTTTAAGTGCGTACTAATTAGGAGATGATGCCATTTGTGCCAGGATGTTTTTGAAGCCCCTATAATCGGCCTACTTTTTTGAGCATTTTCCCTTGGTCCCCCCCTTGGTAAAATCTCATATAATGACCGATTTAGGTGTCCTTGCCAAATTTGTCATAACTCGGCTATACGGACACTTATGGAGCCGCAGTTTGCAGCAAAATGTTGTCCTATGTTTGCACTTTAAGTGCATTCTAATTAGGAGATGATGCCATTTGCGCCAGGTTGTTTTTTAATTCCCTATAGCCGGCCTACTTTTTTGAACATTTTCCCTTGGTCCCCCCTTGACAAAATCTCAGAAAATGGCCGATTTAGGTGTCCTTGCCAAATTTGTCATAACTCGGCTCTACGGACACTTATGGAGCTGCAGTTTGCAGCAAAATGTTGTCCTATGTTTGCACTTCAAGTGCATACTAATTAGGAGATGATGCCATTTGCGCCAGGATGTTTTTGAAGCCCCTATAGTCGGCCTACTTTTTTGAGCATTTTCCCTTGGTCCCCCCTTGGCAAAATCTCAGAAAATGGCCGATTTAGGTGTCCTTGCCAAATTTGTCATAACGCGGCTCTACGGACACTTATGGAGCCGCAGTTTGCAGAAAAATGTTGTCCTATGTTTGCACTTTAAGTGCATACTAATTAGGAGATGATGCCATTTGCGCCAGGGTGTTTTTGAAGCCCCTATAGTCGGCCTACTTTTTTGAGCATTTTCCCTTGGTCCCCCCTTGGAAAAATCTCAGAAAAGGGCCGATTTAAGTAACCTTGCCAAATTTGTCATAACTCGGCTATACGGACACTTATGGAGCCGCAGTTTGCAGCAAAATGTTGTCCCATGTTTGCACTTCAAGTGCATACTAATTAGGAGATGATGCCATTTGCGCCAGGGTGTTTTTGAAGCCCCTATAGTCGGCCTACTTTTTTGAGCATTTTCCCTTGGTCCCCCCTTGGCAAAATCTCAGAAAATGGCCGATTTAGGTGTCCTTGCCAAATTTGTCATAACTCGGCTATACGGAAACTTATGGAGCCGCAGTTTCCAGCAAAATGTTGTCCTATCTTTGCACTTTAAGTGCGTACTAATTAGGAGATGATGCCATTTGTGCCAGGATGTTTTTGAAGCCCCTATAATCGGCCTACTTTTTTGAGCATTTTCCCTTGGTCCCCCCCTTGGTAAAATCTCATATAATGACCGATTTAGGTGTCCTTGCCAAATTTGTCATAACTCGGCTATACGGACACTTATGGAGCCGCAGTTTGCAGCAAAATGTTGTCCTATGTTTGCACTTTAAGTGCATTCTAATTAGGAGATGATGCCATTTGCGCCAGGTTGTTTTTTAATTCCCTATAGCCGGCCTACTTTTTTGAACATTTTCCCTTGGTCCCCCCTTGACAAAATCTCAGAAAATGGCCGATTTAGGTGTCCTTGCCAAATTTGTCATAACTCGGCTCTACGGACACTTATGGAGCTGCAGTTTGCAGCAAAATGTTGTCCTATGTTTGCACTTCAAGTGCATACTAATTAGGAGATGATGCCATTTGCGCCAGGATGTTTTTGAAGCCCCTATAGTCGGCCTACTTTTTTGAGCATTTTCCCTTGGTCCCCCCTTGGCAAAATCTCAGAAAATGGCCGATTTAGGTGTCCTTGCCAAATTTGTCATAACGCGGCTCTACGGACACTTATGGAGCCGCAGTTTGCAGAAAAATGTTGTCCTATGTTTGCACTTTAAGTGCATACTAATTAGGAGATGATGCCATTTGCGCCAGGGTGTTTTTGAAGCCCCTATAGTCGGCCTACTTTTTTGAGCATTTTCCCTTGGTCCCCCCTTGACAAAATCTCAGAAAATGGCCGATTTAGGTGTCCTTGCCAAATTTGTCATAACTCGGCTATACGGACACTTATGGAGCCGCAGGTTGCAGCAAAATGTTGTCCTATCTTTGCACTTCAAGTGCATACTAATTAAGAGATGATGCCATTTGTGCTAGGATGTTTTTGAAGCCCCTATAGTCGGCCTACTTTTTTGAGCATTTTCCCTTGGTCCCCCCTTGGAAAAATCTCAGAAAAGGGCCGATTTAACTAACCTTGCCAAATTTGTCATAACTCGGCTATACGGACACTTATGGAGCCGCAGTTTGCAGCAAAATGTTGTCCCATGTTTGCACTTCAAGTGCATACTAATTAGGAGATGATGCCATTTGCGCCAGGGTGTTTTTGAAGCCCCTATAGTCGGCCTACTTTTTTGAGCATTTTCCCTTGGTCCCCCCTTGGCAAAATCTCAGAAAATGGCCGATTTAGGTGTCCTTGCCAAATTTGTCATAACTCGGCTATACGGACACTTATGGAGCCGCAGTTTGCAGCAAAATGTTGTCCTATCTTTGCACTTTAAGTGCGTACTAATTAGGAGATGATGCCATTTGTGCCAGGATGTTTTTGTAGCCCCTATAGTCGGCCTACTTTTTTGAGCATTTTCCCTTGGTCCCCCCTTGGTAAAATCTCAGATAATGGCCGATTTAGGTGTCCTTGCCAAATTTGTCATAACTCGGCTATACGGACACTTATGGAGCCGCAGTTTGCAGCAAAATGTTGTCCTATGTTTGCACTTTAAGTGCATACTAATTAGGAGATGATGCCATTTGCGCCAGGGTGTTTTTTAAGTCCCTATAGTCGGCCTACTTTTTTGAACATTTTCCCTTGGTCCCCCCTTGACAAAATCTCAGAAAATGGCCGATTTAGGTGTCCTTGCCAAATTTGTCATAACTCGGCTATACGGACACTTATGGAGCCGCAGTTTGCAGCAAAATGTTGTCCTATCTCTGCACTTTAAGTGCATACTAATTAGGAGATGATGCCATTTGTGCCAGGATGTTTTTGAAGCCCCTATAGTCGGCCTACTTTTTTGAGCATTTTCCCTTGGTCCCCCCTTGGCAAAATCTCAGAAAATGGCCGATTTAGGTGTCCTTGCCAAATTTGTCATAACTCGGCTATACGGACACTTATGGAGCCGCAGGTTGCAGCAAAATGTTGTCCTATCTTTGCACTTCAAGTGCATACTAATTAAGAGATGATGCCATTTGTGCTAGGATGTTTTTGAAGCCTCTATAGTCGGCCTACTTTTTTGAGCATTTTCCCTTGGTCCCCCCTTGGAAAAATCTCAGAAAAGGGCCGATTTAAGTAACCTTGCCAAATTTGTCATAACTCGGCTATACGGACACTTATGGAGCCGCAGTTTGCAGCAAAATGTTGTCCCATGTTTGCACTTCAAGTGCATACTAATTAGGAGATGATGCCATTTGCGCCAGGGTGTTTTTGAAGCCCCTATAGTCGGCCTACTTTTTTGAGCATTTTCCCTTGGTCCCCTCTTGGCAAAATCTCAGAAAATGGCCGATTTAGGTGTCCTTGCCAAATTTGTCATAACTCGGCTATACGGAAACTTATGGAGCCGCAGTTTGCAGCAAAATGTTGTCCTATCTTTGCACTTTAAGTGCGTACTAATTAGGAGATGATGCCATTTGTGCCAGGATGTTTTTGAAGCCCTTATAATCGGCCTACTTTTTTGAGCATTTTCCCTTGGTCCCCCCCTTGGTAAAATCTCATATAATGGCCGATTTAGGTGTCCTTGCCAAATTTGTCATAACTCGGCTATACGGACACTTATGGAGCCGCAGGTTGCAGCAAAATGTTGTCCTATCTTTGCACTTCAAGTGCATACTAATTAAGAGATGATGCCATTTGTGCTAGGATGTTTTTGAAGCCCCTATAGTCGGCCTACTTTTTTGAGCATTTTCCCTTGGTCCCCCCTTGGAAAAATCTCAGAAAAGGGCCGATTTAAGTAACCTTGCCAAATTTGTCATAACTCGGCTATACGGACACTTATGGAGCCGCAGTTTGCAGCAAAATGTTGTCCCATGTTTGCACTTCAAGTGCATACTAATTAGGAGATGATGCCATTTGCGCCAGGGTGTTTTTGAAGCCCCTATAGTCGGCCTACTTTTTTGAGCATTTTCCCTTGGTCCACTCTTGGCAAAATCTCAGAAAATGGCCGATTTAGGTGTCCTTGCCAAATTTGTCATAACTCGGCTATACGGAAACTTATGGAGCCGCAGTTTGCAGCAAAATGTTGTCCTATCTTTGCACTTTAAGTGCGTACTAATTAGGAGATGATGCCATTTGTGCCAGGATGTTTTTGAAGCCCTTATAATCGGCCTACTTTTTTGAGCATTTTCCCTTGGTCCCCCCCTTGGTAAAATCTCATATAATGGCCGATTTAGGTGTCCTTGCCAAATTTGTCATAACTCGGCTATACGGACACTTATGGAGCCGCAGGTTGCAGCAAAATGTTGTCCTATCTTTGCACTTCAAGTGCATACTAATTAAGAGATGATGCCATTTGTGCTAGGATGTTTTTGAAGCCCCTATAGTCGGCCTACTTTTTTGAGCATTTTCCCTTGGTCCCCCCTTGGCAAAATCTCAGAAAATGGCCGATTTAGGTGTCCTTGCCAAATTTGTCATAACTCGGCTATACGGAAACTTATGGAGCCGCAGTTTGCAGCAAAATGTTGTCCTATCTTTGCACTTTAAGTGCGTACTAATTAGGAGATGATGCCATTTCTGCCAGGATGTTTTTGTAGCCCCTATAGTCGGCCTACTTTTTTGAGCATTTTCCCTTGGTCCCCCCTTGGTAAAATCTCAGATAATGGCCGATTTAGGTGTCCTTGCCAAATTTGTCATAACTCGGCTATACGGACACTTATGGAGCCGCAGTTTGCAGCAAAATGTTGTCCTATGTTTGCACTTTAAGTGCATACTAATTAGGAGATGATGCCATTTGCGCCAGGGTGTTTTTTAAGCCCCTATAGTCGGCCTACTTTTTTGAACATTTTCCCTTGGTCCCCCCTTGACAAAATCTCAGAAAATGGCCGATTTAGGTGTCCTTGCCAAATTTGTCATAACTCGGCTATACGGACACTTATGGAGCCGCAGTTTGCAGCAAAATGTTGTCCTATCTCTGCACTTTAAGTGCATACTAATTAGGAGATGATGCCATTTGTGCCAGGATGTTTTTGAAGCCCCTATAGTCGGCCTACTTTTTTGAGCATTTTCCCTTGGTCCCCCCTTGGCAAAATCTCAGAAAATGGCCGATTTAGGTGTCCTTGCCAAATTTGTCATAACTCGGCTATACGGACACTTATGGAGCCGCAGGTTGCAGCAAAATGTTGTCCTATCTTTGCACTTCAAGTGCATACTAATTAAGAGATGATGCCATTTGTGCTAGGATGTTTTTGAAGCCCCTATAGTCGGCCTACTTTTTTGAGCATTTTCCCTTGGTCCCCCCTTGGAAAAATCTCAGAAAAGGGCCGATTTAAGTAACCTTGCCAAATTTGTCATAACTCGGCTATACGGACACTTATGGAGCCGCAGTTTGCAGCAAAATGTTGTCCCATGTTTGCACTTCAAGTGCATACTAATTAGGAGATGATGCCATTTGCGCCAGGGTGTTTTTGAAGCCCCTATAGTCGGCCTACTTTTTTGAGCATTTTCCCTTGGTCCCCCCTTGGCAAAATCTCAGAAAATGGCCGATTTAGGTGTCCTTGCCAAATTTGTCATAACTCGGCTATACGGAAACTTATGGAGCCGCAGTTTGCAGCAAAATGTTGTCCTATCTTTGCACTTTAAGTGCGTACTAATTAGGAGATGATGCCATTTGTGCCAGGATGTTTTTGAAGCCCCTATAATCGGCCTACTTTTTTGAGCATTTTTTCTTGGTCCCCCCCTTGGTAAAATCTCATATAATGACCGATTTAGGTGTCCTTGCCAAATTTCTCATAACGCGGCTATACGGACACTTATGGAGCCGCAGTTTGCAGCAAAATGTTGTCCTATGTTTGCACTTTAAGTGCATTCTAATTAGGAGATGATGCCATTTGCGCCAGGTTGTTTTTTAATTCCCTATAGCCGGCCTACTTTTTTGAACATTTTCCCTTGGTCCCCCCTTGACAAAATCTCAGAAAATGGCCGATTTAGGTGTCCTTGCCAAATTTGTCATAACTCGGCTATACGGACACTTATGGAGCCGCAGTTTGCAGCAAAATGTTGTCCTATGTTTGCACTTTAAGTGCATACTAATTAGGAGATGATGCCATTTGCGCCAGGGTGTTTTTTAAGCCCCTATAGTCGGCCTACTTTTTTGAACATTTTCCCTTGGTCCCCCCTTGACAAAATCTCAGAAAATGGCCGATTTAGGTGTCCTTGCCAAATTTGTCATAACTCGGCTATACGGACACTTATGGAGCCGCAGTTTGCAGCAAAATGTTGTCCTATCTCTGCACTTTAAGTGCATACAAATTAGGAGATGATGCCATTTGTGCCAGGATGTTTTTGAAGCCCCTATAGTCGGCCTACTTTTTTGAGCATTTTCCCTTGGTCCCCCCTTTGGCAAAATCTCAGAAAATGGCCGATTTAGGTGTCCTTGCCAAATTTGTCATAACTCGGCTATACGGACACTTATGGAGCCGCAGTTTGCAGCAAAATGTTGTCCTATGTTTGCACTTTAAGTGCATACTAATTAGGAGATGATGCCATTTGCGCCAGGGTGTTTTTTAAGCCCCTATAGCCGGCCTACTTTTTTGAACATTTTCCCTTTGTCCCTCCTTGACAAAATCTCAGAAAATGGCCGATTTAGGTGTCCTTGCCAAATTTGTCATAACTCGGCTATACGGACACTTATGGAGCCGCAGTTTGCAGCAAAATGTTGTCCTATCTCTGCACTTTAAGTGCATACTAATTAGGAGATGATGCCATTTGTGCCAGGATGTTTTTGAAGCCCCTATAGTCGGCCTACTTTTTTGAGCATTTTCCCTTGGTCCCCCCTTGGCAAAATCTCAGATAATGGCCGATTTAGGTGTCCTTGCCAAATTTGTCATAACTCGGCTATACGGACACTTATGGAGCCGCAGTTTGCAGCAAAATGTTGTCCTATCTTTGCACTTTAAGTCCGTACTAATTAGGAGATGATGTTATTTGTGCCAGGATGTTTTTGAAGCCCCTATAGTCGGCCTACTTTTTTGAGCATTTTCCCTTGGTCCCCCCTTGGTAAAATCTCAGATAATGGCCGATTTAGGTGTCCTTGCCAAATTTGTCATAACTCGGCTATACGCACACTTATGGAGCCGCAGTTTGCAGCAAAATGTTGTCCTATGTTTGCACTTTAAGTGCATACTAATTAGGAGATGATGCCATTTGCGCCAGGGTGTTTTTTAAGCCCCTATAGTCGGCCTACTTTTCTGAACATTTTCCCTTGGTCCCCCATTGACAAAATCTCAGAAAATGGCCGATTTAGGTGTCCTTGCCAAATTTGTCATAACTCGGCTATACGGACACTTATGGAGCCGCAGTTTGCAGCAAAATGTTGTCCTATGTTTGCACTTCAAGTGCATACTAATTAGGAGATGATGCCATTTGCGCCAGGATGTTTTTGAAGCCCCTATAGTCGGCCTACTTTTTTGAGCATTTTCCCTTGGTCCCCCCTTGGCAAAATCTCAGAAAATGGCCGATTTAGGTGTCCTTGCCAAATTTGTCATAACGCGGCTCTACGGACACTTATGGAGCAGCAGTTTGCAGAAAAATGTTGTCCTATGTTTGCACTTTAAGTGCATACTAATTAGGAGATGATGCCATTTGCGCCAGGGTGTTTTTGAAGCCCCTATAGTCGGCCTACTTTTTTGAGCATTTTCCGTTGGTCCCCCCTTGGCAAAATCTCAGAAAATGGCCGATTTAGGTGTCCTTGCCAAATTTGTCATAACGCGGCTCTACGGACACTTATGGAGCAGCAGTTTGCAGAAAAATGTTGTCCTATGTTTGCACTTTAAGTGCATACTAATTAGGAGATGATGCCATTTGCGCCAGGGTTTTTTTGAAGCCCCTATAGTCGGCCTACTTTTTTGAGCATTTTCCCTTGGTCCCCCCTTGGTAAAATCTCAGATAATGGCCGATTTAGGTGTCCTTGCCAAATTTGTCATAACTCGGCTATACGGACACTTATGGAGCCGCAGTTTGCAGCAAAATGTTGTCCTATCTTTGCACTTTAAGTGCATACTAATTAGGAGATGATGCCATTTGTGCTAGGATGTTTTTGAAGCCCCTATAGTCGGCCTACTTTTTTGAGCATTTTCCCTTGGTCCCCCCTTGGAAAAATCTCAGAAAAGGGCCGATTTAAGTAACCTTGCCAAATTTGTCATAACTCGGCTATACGGACACTTATGGAGCCGCAGTTTGCAGCAAAATGTTGTCCCATGTTTGCACTTCAAGTGCATACTAATTAGGAGATGATGCCATTTGCGCCAGGGTGTTTTTGAAGCCCCTATAGTCGGCCTACTTTTTTGAGCATTTTCCCTTGGTCCCCCCTTGGCAAAATCTCAGAAAATGGCCGATTTAGGTGTCCTTGCCAAATTTGTCATAACTCGGCTATACGGAAACTTATGGAGCCGTAGTTTGCAGCAAAATGTTGTCCTATCTTTGCACTTTAAGTGCGTACTAATTAGGAGATGATGCCATTTGTGCCAGGATGTTTTTGAAGCCCCTATAATCGGCCTACTTTTTTGAGCATTTTCCCTTGGTCCCCCCCTTGGTAAAATCTCATATAATGACCGATTTAGGTGTCCTTGCCAAATTTGTCATAACTCGGCTATACGGACACTTATGGAGCCGCAGTTTGCAGCAAAATGTTGTCCTATGTTTGCACTTTAAGTGCATTCTAATTAGGAGATGATGCCATTTGCGCCAGGTTGTTTTTTAATTCCCTATAGCCGGCCTACTTTTTTGAACATTTTCCCTTGGTCCCCCCTTGACAAAATCTCAGAAAATGGCCGATTTAGGTGTCCTTGCCAAATTTGTCATAACTCGGCTATACGGACACTTATGGAGCCGAAGTTTGCAGCAAAATGTTGTCCTATGTTTGCACTTCAAGTGCATACTAATTAGGAGATGATGCCATTTGCGCCAGGATGTTTTTGAAGCCCCTATAGTCGGCCTACTTTTTTGAGCATTTTCCCTTGGTCCCCCCTTGGCAAAATCTCAGAAAATGGCCGATTTAGGTGTCCTTGCCAAATTTGTCATAACGCGGCTCTACGGACACTTATGGAGCCGCAGTTTGCAGAAAAATGTTGTCCTATGTTTGCACTTTAAGTGCATACTAATTAGGAGATGATGCCATTTGTGCTAGGATGTTTTTGAAGCCCCTATAGTCGGCCTACTTTTTTGAGCATTTTCCCTTGGTCCCCCCTTGGAAAAATCTCAGAAAAGGGTCGATTTAACTAACCTTGCCAAATTTGTCATAACTCGGCTATACGGACACTTATGGAGCCGCAGTTTGCAGCAAAATGTTGTCCCATGTTTGCACTTCAAGTGCATACTAATTAGGAGATGATGCCATTTGCGCCAGGGTGTTTTTGAAGCCCCTATAGTCGGCCTACTTTTTTGAGCATTTTCCCTTGGTCCCCCCTTGGCAAAATCTCAGAAAATGGCCGATTTAGGTGTCCTTGCCAAATTTGTCATAACTCGGCTATACGGACACTTATGGAGCCGCAGTTTGCAGCAAAATGTTGTCCTATCTTTGCACTTTAAGTGCGTACTAATTAGGAGATGATGCCATTTGTGCCAGGATGTTTTTGTAGCCCCTATAGTCGGCCTACTTTTTTGAGCATTTTCCCTTGGTCCCCCCTTGGTAAAATCTCAGATAATGGCCGATTTAGGTGTCCTTGCCAAATTTGTCATAACTCGGCTATACGGACACTTATGGAGCCGCAGTTTGCAGCAAAATGTTGTCCTATGTTTGCACTTTAAGTGCATACTAATTAGGAGATGATGCCATTTGCGCCAGGGTGTTTTTTAAGCCCCTATAGTCGGCCTACTTTTTTGAACATTTTCCCTTGGTCCCCCCTTGACAAAATCTCAGAAAATGGCCGATTTAGGTGTCCTTGCCAAATTTGTCATAACTCGGCTATACGGACACTTATGGAGCCGCAGTTTGCAGCAAAATGTTGTCCTATCTCTGCACTTTAAGTGCATACTAATTAGGAGATGATGCCATTTGTGCCAGGATGTTTTTGAAGCCCCTATAGTCGGCCTACTTTTTTGAGCATTTTCCCTTGGTCCCCCCTTGGCAAAATCTCAGAAAATGGCCGATTTAGATGTCCTTGCCAAATTTGTCATAACTCGGCTATACGGACACTTATGGAGCCGCAGGTTGCAGCAAAATGTTGTCCTATCTTTGCACTTCAAGTGCATACTAATTAAGAGATGATGCCATTTGTGCTAGGATGTTTTTGAAGCCCCTATAGTCGGCCTACTTTTTTGAGCATTTTCCCTTGGTCCCCCCTTGGAAAAATCTCAGAAAATGGCCGATTTAAGTAACCTTGCCAAATTTGTCATAACTCGGCTATACGGACACTTATGGAGCCGCAGTTTGCAGCAAAATGTTGTCCCATGTTTGCACTTCAAGTGCATACTAATTAGGAGATGATGCCATTTGCGCCAGGGTGTTTTTGAAGCCCCTATAGTCGGCCTACTTTTTTGAGCATTTTCCCTTGGTCCCCCCTTGGCAAAATCTCAGAAAATGGCCGATTTAGGGGTCCTTGCCAAATTTGTCATAACTCGGCTATACGGAAACTTATGGAGCCGCAGTTTGCAGCAAAATGTTGTCCTATCTTTGCACTTTAAGTGCGTACTAATTAGGAGATGATGCCATTTGTGCCAGGATGTTTTTGAAGCCCCTATAATCGGCCTACTTTTTTGAGCATTTTCCCTTGGTCCCCCCCTTGGTAAAATCTCATATAATGACCGATTTAGGTGTCCTTGCCAAATTTGTCATAACTCGGCTATACGGACACTAATGGAGCCGCAGTTTGCAGCAAAATGTTGTCCCATGTTTGCACTTCAAGTGCATACTAATTAGGAGATGATGCCATTTGCGCCAGGGTGTTTTTGAAGCCCCTATAGTCGGCCTACTTTTTTGAGCATTTTCCCTTGGTCCCCCCTTGGCAAAATCTCAGAAAATGGCCGATTTAGGTATCCTTGCCAAATTTGTCATAACTCGGCTATACGGAAACTTATGGAGCCGCAGTTTGCAGCAAAATGTTGTCCTATCTTTGCACTTTAAGTGCGTACTAATTAGGAGATGATGCCATTTGTGCCAGGATGTTTTTGAAGCCCCTATAATCGGCCTACTTTTTTGAGCATTTTCCTTTGGTCCCCCCCTTGGTAAAATCTCATATAATGACCGATTTAGGTGTCCTTGCCAAATTTGTCATAACTCGGCTATACGGACACTAATGGAGCCGCAGTTTGCAGCAAAATGTTGTCCTATGTTTGCACTTTAAGTGCATTCTAATTAGGAGATGATGCCATTTGCGCCAGGTTGTTTTTTAATTCCCTATAGCCGGCCTACTTTTTTGAACATTTTCCCTTGGTCCCCCCTTGACAAAATCTCAGAAAATGGCCGATTTAGGTGTCCTTGCCAAATTTGTCATAACTCGGCTATACGGACACTTATGGAGCCGCAGTTTGCAGCAAAATGTTGTCCTATGTTTGCACTTTAAGTGCATACTAATTAGGAGATGATGCCATTTGCGCCAGGGTGTTTTTTAAGCCCCTATAGTCGGCCTACTTTTTTGAACATTTTCCCTTGGTCCCCCCTTGACAAAATCTCAGAAAATGGCCGATTTAGGTGTCCTTGCCAAATTTGTTATAACTCGGCTATACGGACACTTATGGAGCCGCAGTTTGCAGCAAAATGTTGTCCTATCTCTGCACTTTAAGTGCATACTAATTAAGAGATGATGCCATTTGTGCCAGGATGTTTTTGAAGCCCCTATAGTCGGCCTACTTTTTTGAGCATTTTCCCTTGGTCCCCCCTTTGGCAAAATCTCAGAAAATGGCCGATTTAGGTGTCCTTGCCAAATTTGTCATAACTCGGCTATACGGACACTTATGGAGCCGCAGTTTGCAGCAAAATGTTGTCCTATGTTTGCACTTTAAGTGCATACTAATTAGGAGATGATGCCATTTGCGCCAGGGTGTTTTTTAAGCCCCTATAGCCGGCCTACTTTTTTGAACATTTTCCCTTGGTCCCCCCTTGACAAAATCTCAGAAAATGGCCGATTTAGGTGTCCTTGCCAAATTTGTCATAACTCGGCTATACGGACACTTATGGAGCCGCAGTTTGCAGCAAAATGTTGTCCTATCTCTGCACTTTAAGTGCATACTAATTAGGAGATGATGCCATTTGTGCCAGGATGTTTTTGAAGCCCCTATAGTCGGCCTACTTTTTTGAGCATTTTCCCTTGGTCCCCCCTTGGCAAAATCTCAGATAATGGCCGATTTAGGTGTCCTTGCCAAATTTGTCATAACTCGGCTATACGGACACTTATGGAGCCGCAGTTTGCAGCAAAATGTTGTCCTATCTTTGCACTTTAAGTCCGTACTAATTAGGAGATGATGCCATTTGTGCCAGGATGTTTTTGAAGCCCCTATAGTCGGCCTACTTTTTTGAGCATTTTCCCTTGGTCCCCCCTTGGTAAAATCTCAGATAATGGCCGATTTAGGTGTCCTTGCCAAATTTGTCATAACTCGGCTATACGGACACTTATGGAGCCGCAGTTTGCAGCAAAATGTTGTCCTATGTCTGCACTTTAAGTGCATACTAATTAGGAGATGATGCCATTTGCGCCAGGGTGTTTTTTAAGCCCCTATAGTCGGCCTACTTTTCTGAACATTTTCCCTTGGTCCCCCCTTGACAAAATCTCAGAAAATGGCCGATTTAGGTGTCCTTGCCAAATTTGTCATAACTCGGCTATACGGACACTTATGGAGCCGCAGTTTGCAGCAAAATGTTGTCCTATGTTTGCACTTCAAGTGCATACTAATTACGAGATGATGCCATTTGCGCCAGGATGTTTTTGAAGCCCCTATAGTCGGCCTACTTTTTTGAGCATTTTCCCTTGGTCCCCCCTTGGCAAAATCTCAGAAAATGGCCGATTTAGGTGTCCTTGCCAAATTTGTCATAACGCGGCTCTACGGACACTTATGGAGCAGCAGTTTGCAGAAAAATGTTGTCCTATGTTTGCACTTTAAGTGCATACTAATTAGGAGATGATGCCATTTGCGCCAGGATGTTTTTGAAGCCCCTATAGTCGGCCTACTTTTTTGAGCATTTTCCCTTGGTCCCCCCTTGGCAAAATCTCAGAAAATGGCCGATTTAGGTGTGCTTGCCAAATTTGTCATAACTCGGCTATACGGACACTTATGGAGCCGCAGTTTGCAGCAAAATGTTGTCCTATTTTTGCACTTTAAGTGCATACTAATTAAGAGATGATGCCATTTGTGCTAGGATGTTTTTGAAGCCCCTATAGTCGGCCTACTTTTTTGAGCATTTTCCCTTGGTCCCCCCTTGGCAAAATCTCAGAAAAGGGCCGATTTAACTAACCTTGCCAAATTTGTCATAACTCGGCTATACGGACACTTATGGAGCCGCAGTTTGCAGCAAAATATTGTCCCATGTTTGCACTTCAAGTGCATACTAATTAGGAGATGATGCCATTTGCGCCAGGGTGTTTTTGAAGCCCCTATAGTTGGCCTACTTTTTTGAGCATTTTCCCTTGGTCCCCCCTTGGCAAAATCTCAGAAAATGGCCGATTTAGGTGTCCTTGCCAAATTTGTCATTACTCGGCTATACGGACACTTATGGAGCCGCAGTTTGCAGCAAAATGTTGTCCTATCTTTGCACTTTAAGTGCGTACTAATTAGGAGATGATGCCATTTGTGCCAGGATGTTTTTGTAGCCCCTATAGTCGGCCTACTTTTTTGAGCATTTTCCCTTGGTCCCCCCTTGGTAAAATCTCAGATAATGGCCGATTTAGGTGTCCTTGCCAAATTTGTCATAACTCGGCTATACGGACACTTATGGAGCCGCAGTTTGCAGCAAAATGTTGTCCTATGTTTGCACTTTAAGTGCATACTAATTAGGAGATGATGCCATTTGCGCCAGGGTGTTTTTGAAGCCCCTATAGTCGGCCTACTTTTTTGAGCATTTTCCCTTGGTCCCCCCTTGACAAAATCTCAGAAAATGGCCGATTTAGGTGTCCTTGCCAAATTTGTCATAACTCGGTTATACGGACACTTATGGAGCCGCAGTTTGCAGCAAAATGTTGTCCTATGTTTGCACTTTAAGTGCGTACTAATTAGGAGATGATGCCATCTGTGCCAGGATGTTTTTGTAGCCCCTATAGTCGGCCTACTTTTTTGAGCATTTTCCCTTGGTCCCCCCTTGGTAAAATCTCAGATAATGGCCGATTTAGGTGTCCTTGCCAAATTTGTCATAACTCGGCTATACGGACACTTATGGAGCCGCAGTTTGCAGCAAAATGTTGTCCTATGTTTGCACTTTAAGTGCATACTAATTAGGAGATGATGCCATTTGAGCCAGGGTGTTTTTTAAGCCCCTATAGTCGGCCTACTTTTTTGAACATTTTCCCTTGGTCCCCCCTTGACAAAATCTCAGAAAATGGCCGATTTAGGTGTCCTTGCCAAATTTGTCATAACTCGGCTATACGGACACTTATGGAGCCGCAGTTTGCAGCAAAATGTTGTCCTATCTCTGCACTTTAAGTGCATACTAATTATGAGATGATGCCATTTGTGCCAGGATGTTTTTGAAGCCCCTATAGTCGGCCTACTTTTTTGAGCATTTTCCCTTGGTCCCCCCTTGGCAAAATCTCAGAAAATGGCCGATTTAGGTGTCCTTGCCAAATTTGTCATAACTCGGCTATACGGACACTTATGGAGCCGCAGGTTGCAGCAAAATGTTGTCCTATCTTTGCACTTCAAGTGCATACTAATTAAGAGATGATGCCATTTGTGCTAGGATGTTTTTGAAGCCCCTATAGTCGGCCTACTTTTTTGAGCATTTTCCCTTGGTCCCCCCTTGGAAAAATCTCAGAAAAGGGCCGATTTAAGTAACCTTGCCAAATTTGTCATAACTTGGCTATACGGACACTTATGGAGCCGCAGTTTGCAGCAAAATGTTGTCCTATGTTTGCACTTTAAGTGCGTACTAATTAGGAGATGATGCCATCTGTGCCAGGATGTTTTTGTAGCCCCTATAGTCGGCCTACTTTTTTGAGCATTTTCCCTTGGTCCCCCCTTGGTAAAATCTCAGATAATGGCCGATTTAGGTGTCCTTGCCAAATTTGTCATAACTCGGCTATACGGACACTTATGGAGCCGCAGTTTGCAGCAAAATGTTGTCCTATGTTTGCACTTTAAGTGCATACTAATTAGGAGATGATGCCATTTGAGCCAGGGTGTTTTTTAAGCCCCTATAGTCGGCCTACTTTTTTGAACATTTTCCCTTGGTCCTCCCTTGACAAAATCTCAGAAAATGGCCGATTTAGGTGTCCTTGCCAAATTTGTCATAACTCGGCTATACGGACACTTATGGAGCCGCAGTTTGCAGCAAAATGTTGTCCTATCTCTGCACTTTAAGTGCATACTAATTAGGAGATGATGCCATTTGTGCCAGGATGTTTTTTAATTCCCTATAGTCGGCCTACTTTTTTGAGCATTTTCCCTTGGTCCCCCCTTGGCAAAATCTCAGAAAATGGCCGATTTAGGTGTCCTTGCCAAATTTGTCATAACTCGGCTATACGGACACTTATGGAGCCGCAGGTTGCAGCAAAATGTTGTCCTATCTTTGCACTTCAAGTGCATACTAATTAAGAGATGATGCCATTTGTGCTAGGATGTTTTTGAAGCCCCTATAGTCGGCCTACTTTTTTGAGCATTTTCCCTTGGTCCCCCCTTGGAAAAATCTCAGAAAAGGGCCGATTTAAGTAACCTTGCCAAATTTGTCATAACTTGGCTATACGGACACTTATGGAGCCGCAGTTTGCAGCAAAATGTTGTCCCATGTTTGCACTTCAAGTGCATACTAATTAGGAGATGATGCCATTTGCGCCAGGGTGTTTTTGAAGCCCCTATAGTCGGCCTACTTTTTTGAGCATTTTCCCTTGGTCCCCCCTTGGCAAAATCTCAGAAAATGGCCGATTTAGGTGTCCTTGCCAAATTTGTCATAACTCGGCTATACGGAAACTTATGGAGCCGCAGTTTGCAGCAAAATGTTGTCCTATCTTTGCACTTTAAGTGCGTACTAATTAGGAGATGATGCCATTTGTGCCAGGATGTTTTTGAAGCCCCTATAATCGGCCTACTTTTTTGAGCATTTTCCCTTGGTCCCCCCCTTGGTAAAATCTCATATAATGACCGATTTAGGTGTCCTTGCCAAATTTGTCATAACTCGGCTATACGGACACTTATGGAGCCGCAGTTTGCAGCAAAATGTTGTCCTATGTTTGCGCTTTAAGTGCATTCTAATTAGGAGATGATGCCATTTGCGCCAGGGTGTTTTTTAATTCCCTATAGCCGGCCTACTTTTTTGAACATTTTCCCTTGGTCCCCCCTTGACAAAATCTCAGAAAATGGCCGATTTAGGTGTCCTTGCCAAATTTGTCATAACTCGACTATACGGACACTTATGGAGCCGCAGTTTGCAGCAAAATGTTGTCCTATCTTTGCACTTTAAGTGCATACTAATTAAGAGATGATGCCATTTGTGCTAGGATGTTTTTGAAGCCCCTATAGTCGGCCTACTTTTTTGAGCATTTTCCCTTGGTCCCCCCTTGGCAAAATCTCAGAAAAGGGCCGATTTAACTAACCTTGCCAAATTTGTCATAACTCGGCTATACGGACACTTATGGAGCCGCAGTTTGCAGCAAAATATTGTCCCATGTTTGCACTTCAAGTGCATACTAATTAGGAGATGATGCCATTTGCGCCAGGGTGTTTTTGAAGCCCCTATAGTTGGCCTACTTTTTTGAGCATTTTCCCTTGGTCCCCCCTTGGCAAAATCTCAGAAAATGGCCGATTTAGGTGTCCTTGCCAAATTTGTCATTACTCGGCTATACGGACACTTATGGAGCCGCAGTTTGCAGCAAAATGTTGTCCTATCTTTGCACTTTAAGTGCGTACTAATTAGGAGATGATGCCATTTGTGCCAGGATGTTTTTGTAGCCCCTATAGTCGGCCTACTTTTTTGAGCATTTTCCCTTGGTCCCCCCTTGGTAAAATCTCAGATAATGGCCGATTTAGGTGTCCTTGCCAAATTTGTCATAACTCGGCTATACGGACACTTATGGAGCCGCAGTTTGCAGCAAAATGTTGTCCTATGTTTGCACTTTAAGTGCATACTAATTAGGAGATGATGCCATTTGCGCCAGGGTGTTTTTGAAGCCCCTATAGTCGGCCTACTTTTTTGAGCATTTTCCCTTGGTCCCCCCTTGACAAAATCTCAGAAAATGGCCGATTTAGGTGTCCTTGCCAAATTTGTCATAACTCGGTTATACGGACACTTATGGAGCCGCAGTTTGCAGCAAAATGTTGTCCTATGTTTGCACTTTAAGTGCGTACTAATTAGGAGATGATGCCATCTGTGCCAGGATGTTTTTGTAGCCCCTATAGTCGGCCTACTTTTTTGAGCATTTTCCCTTGGTCCCCCCTTGGTAAAATCTCAGATAATGGCCGATTTAGGTGTCCTTGCCAAATTTGTCATAACTCGGCTATACGGACACTTATGGAGCCGCAGTTTGCAGCAAAATGTTGTCCTATCTCTGCACTTTAAGTGCATACTAATTAGGAGATGATGCCATTTGTGCCAGGATGTTTTTGAAGCCCCTATAGTCGGCCTACTTTTTTGAGCATTTTCCCTTGGTCCCCCCTTGGCAAAATCTCAGAAAATGGCCGATTTAGGTGTCCTTGCCAAATTTGTCATAACTCGGCTATACGGACACTTATGGAGCCGCAGGTTGCAGCAAAATGTTGTCCTATCTTTGCACTTCAAGTGCATACTAATTAAGAGATGATGCCATTTGTGCTAGGATGTTTTTGAAGCCCCTATAGTCGGCCTACTTTTTTGAGCATTTTCCCTTGGTCCCCCCTTCGCAAAATCTCAGAAAAGGGCCGATTTAAGTAACCTTGCCAAATTTGTCATAACTTGGCTATACGGACACTTATGGAGCCGCAGTTTGCAGCAAAATGTTGTCCCATGTTTGCACTTCAAGTGCATACTAATTAGGAGATGATGCCATTTGCGCCAGGGTGTTTTTGAAGCCCCTATAGTCGGCCTACTTTTTTGAGCATTTTCCCTTGGTCCCCCCTTGGCAAAATCTCAGAAAATGGCCGATTTAGGTGTCCTTGCCAAATTTGTCATAACTCGGCTATACGGAAACTTATGGAGCCGCAGTTTGCAGCAAAATGTTGTCCTATCTTTGCACTTTAAGTGCGTACTAATTAGGAGATGATGCCATTTGTGCCAGGATGTTTTTGAAGCCCCTATAATCGGCCTACTTTTTTGAGCATTTTCCCTTGGTCCCCCCCTTGGTAAAATCTCATATAATGACCGATTTAGGTGTCCTTGCCAAATTTGTCATAACTCGGCTATACGGACACTTATGGAGCCGCAGTTTGCAGCAAAATGTTGTCCTATGTTTGCGCTTTAAGTGCATTCTAATTAGGAGATGATGCCATTTGCGCCAGGGTGTTTTTTAATTCCCTATAGCCGGCCTACTTTTTTGAACATTTTCCCTTGGTCCCCCCTTGACAAAATCTCAGAAAATGGCCGATTTAGGTGTCCTTGCCAAATTTGTCATAACTCGGCTATACGGACACTTATGGAGCCGCAGTTTGCAGCAAAATGTTGTCCTATCTCTGCACTTTAAGTGCATACTAATTAGGAGATGATGCCATTTGTGCCAGGATGTTTTTGAAGCCCCTATAGTCGGCCTACTTTTTTGAGCATTTTCCCTTGGTCCCCCCTTTGGCAAAATCTCAGAAAATGGCCGATTTAGGTGTCCTTGCCAAATTTGTCATAACTCGGCTATACGGACACTTATGGAGCCGCAGTTTGCAGCAAAATGTTGTCCTATGTTTGCACTTTAAGTGCATACTAATTAGGAGATGATGCCATTTGCGCCAGGGTGTTTTTTAAGCCCCTATAGCCGGCCTACTTTTCTGAACATTTTCCCTTGGTCCCCCCTTGACAAAATCTCAGAAAATGGCCGATTTAGGTGTCCTTGCCAAATTTGTCATAACTCGGCTATACGGACACTTATGGAGCCGCAGTTTGCAGCAAAATGTTGTCCTATCTCTGCACTTTAAGTGCATACTAATTAGAAGATGATGCCATTTGTGCCAGGATGTTTTTGAAGCCCCTATAGTCGGCCTACTTTTTTGAGCATTTTCCCTTGGTCCCCCCTTGGCAAAATCTCAGAAAATGGCCGATTTAGGTGTCCTTGCCAAATTTGTCATAACTCGGCTATACGGACACTTATGGAGCCGCAGTTTGCAGCAAAATGTTGTCCTATCTTTGCACTTTAAGTCCGTACTAATTAGGAGATGATGCCATTTGTGCCAGGATGTTTTTGAAGCCCCTATAGTCGGCCTACTTTTTTGAGTATTTTCCCTTGGTCCCCCCTTGGTAAAATCTCAGATAATGGCCGATTTAGGTGTCCTTGCCAAATTTGTCATAACTCGGCTATACGGACACTTATGGAGCCGCAGTTTGCAGCAAAATGTTGTCCTATGTTTGCACTTCAAGTGCATTTTAATTAGGAGATGATGCCATTTGCGCCAGGATGTTTTTGAAGCCCCTATAGTCGGCCTACTTTTTTGAGCATTTTCCCTTGGTCCCCCTTTGGTAAAATCTCAGAAAATGGCCGATATAGGTGTCCTTGCCAAATTTGTCATAACGCGGCTATACGGACACTTATGGAGCCGCAGTTTGCAGAAAAATGTTGTCCTATGTTTGCACTTTAAGTGCATACTAATTAGGAGATGATGCCATTTCCGCCAGGGTGTTTTTGAAGCCCCTATAGTCGGCCTACTTTTTTGAGCATTTTCCCTTGGTCCCCCGTTGACAAAATCTCAGAAAATGGCCGATTTAGGTGTCCTTGCCAAATTTGTCATAACTCGGCTATACGGACACTTATGGAGCCGCAGTTTGCAGCAAAATGTTGTCCTATCTTTGCACTTTAAGTGCATACTAATTAAGAGATGATGCCATTTGTGCTAGGATGTTTTTGAAGCCCCTATAGTCGGCCTACTTTTTTGAGCATTTTCCCTTGGTCCCCCCTTGGCAAAATCTCAGAAAAGGGCCGATTTAACTAACCTTGCCAAATTTGTCATAACTCGGCTATACGGACACTTATGGAGCCGCAGTTAGCAGCAAAATATTGTCCCATGTTTGCACTTCAAGTGCATACTAATTAGGAGATGATGCCATTTGCGCCAGTGTGTTTTTGAAGCCCCTATAGTCGGCCTACTTTTTTAAGCATTTTCCCTTGGTCCCCCCTTGGCAAAATCTCAGAAAATGGCCGATTTAGGTGTCCTTGCCAAATTTGTCATAACTCGGCTATACGGACACTTATGGAGCCGCAGTTTGCAGCAAAATGTTGTCCTATCTTTGCACTTTAAGTGCGTACTAATTAGGAGATGATGCCATTTGTGCCAGGATGTTTTTGTAGCCCCTATAGTCGGCCTACTTTTTTGAGCATTTTCCCATGGTCCCCCCTTGGTAAAATCTCAGATAATGGCCGATTTAGGTGTCCTTGCCAAATTTGTCATAACTGGGCTATACGGACACTTATGGAGCCGCAGTTTGCAGCAAAATGTTGTCCTATGTTTGCACTTTAAGTGCATACTAATTAGGAGATGATGCCATTTGCGCCAGGGTGTTTTTTAAGCCCTTATAGTCGGCCTACTTTTTTGAACATTTTCCCTTTGTCCCCCCTTGGCAAAATCTCAGAAAATGGCCGATTTAGGTGTCCTTGCCAAATTTGTCATAACGCGGCTCTACGGACACTTATGGAGCCGCAGTTTGCAGAAAAATGTTGTCCTATGTTTGCACTTTAAGTGCATACTAATTAGGAGATGATGCCATTTGCGCCAGGGTGTTTTTGAAGCCCCTATAGTCGGCCTACTTTTTTGAGCATTTTCCCTTGGTCCCCCCTTGACAAAATCTCAGAAAATGGCCGATTTAGGTGTCCTTGCCAAATTTGTCATAACTCGGCTATACGGACACTTATGGAGCCGCAGTTTGCAGCAAAATGTTGTCCTATCTTTGCACTTTAAGTGCGTACTAATTAGGAGATGATGCCATTTGCGCCAGGGTGTTTTTTAAGCCCCTATAGTCGGCCTACTTTTTTGAACATTTTCCCTTGGTCCCCCCTTGACAAAATCTCAGAAAATGGCCGATTTAGGTGTCCTTGCCAAATTTGTCATAACTCGGCTATACGGACACTTATGGAGCCGCAGTTTGCAGCAAAATGTTGTCCTATCTCTGCACTTTAAGTGCATATTAATTAGGAGATGATGCCATTTGTGCCAGGATGTTTTTGAAGCCCCTATAGTCGGCCTACTTTTTTGAGCATTTTCCCTTGGTCCCCCCTTGGCAAAATCTCAGAAAATGGCCGATTTAGGTGTCCTTGCCAAATTTGTCATAACTCGGCTATACGGACACTTATGGAGCCGCAGTTTGCAGCAAAATGTTGTCCTATCTTTGCACTTTAAGTGCATACTAATTAAGAGATGATGCCATTTGTGCTAGGATGTTTTTGAAGCCCCTATAGTCGGCCTACTTTTTTGAGCATTTTCCCTTGGTCCCCCCTTGGAAAAATCTCAGAAAAGGGCCGATTTAAGTAACCTTGCCAAATTTGTCATAACTCGGCTATACGGACACTTATGGAGCCGCAGTTTGCAGCAAAATGTTGTCCCATGTTTGCACTTCAAGTGCATACTAATTAGGAGATGATGCCATTTGCGCCAGGGTGTTTTTGAAGCCCCTATAGTCGGCCTACTTTTTTGAGCATTTTCCCTTGGTCCCCCCTTGGCAAAATCTCAGAAAATGGCCGATTTAGGTGTCCTTGCCAAATTTGTCATAACTCGGCTATACGGAAACTTATGGAGCCGCAGTTTGCAGCAAAATGTTGTCCTATCTCTGCACTTTAAGTGCATACTAATTAGGAGATGATGCCATTTGTGTCAGGATGTTTTTGAAGCCCCTATAGTCGGCCTACTTTTTTGAGAATTTTCCCTTGGTCCCCCCTTGGCAAAATCTCAGAAAATGGCCGATTTAGGTGTCCTTGCCAAATTTGTCATAACTCGGCTATACCGACACTTATGGAGCCGCAGTTTGCAGCAAAATGTTGTCCTATCTTTGCACTTTAAGTGCGTACTAATTAGGAGATGATGCCATTTGTGCCAGGATGTTTTTGAAGCCCCTATAGTCGGCCTAATTTTTTGAGCATTTTCTTTTGGTGCCCCCTTGGTAAAATCTCAGATAATGGCCGATTTATTTATTTTTTTTTTTTTTTTTAATTTTTATTTTTATCTTTAATTTTTACAATACTTATTACTTACGCCACTTACAATACTGACACTTATACTATTTGCATTACTAACAATACAATACGCCTACTTACTCTACTAACAAAACTAATACTTACACTAACCAAACTAATACTTACAGTAATTACAATATTTACAATCTACTCAGATTACTTACCCGACTTACAATTCTTGCACAACGAAATCGAACTTACTTACAATACATTTAAAAAAAAAAAAAAAAATTATTAAAGTGCCAGCTTACTCGTGATAGTAATTTTGATTCTAAAATTCGGACTGAAAAAGTTATACATGGTATATGGTATGTAGTATATATACGCCTTGTTTATTTTCCTTCATTGTCGTTTTCATTTTCAGGGGACTAGGATCAAGTTCTCAAGAGATTACAAAATAGCCAACAGAGGCTCCCACTTTTTTAAGGCGATTGTAGTTTTATTGCCTTCTATTTCATAGATATGTTTTAAATACTGTAAAAAATTGTCTAGTTTTGGAGGACATTTTTTCTGTCTACATAGCCAAATATAATATTTAGCGTTTAAGCACCAGAAGTTAATCTGAAGTTTATTTTTAGAGTTATCTGGCCTTAGACCCAGTGCTGTATCAGGCTCTAAGGGTGTCTCTTTAGCGATAACTTGGCATGACTGTAACCATACTTTGAAATGGGTCCAGAAAGCTTGCGTTTTTGGGCAAGTCCAAAATAAATGTGCCAGTTTCTCTGTTTCTTTTTCGCAGAAAGTGCATTTCTCGCTATCGACAAGACCAATTTTTTTCAAGAAGTTATTTGTGGATATTCTTCTATGAAGGAATTTAAAATTGAAAGTTACAAGTTTTGTGCTCTTTGTGCATTGAAAAGCCATTTGATAAGCTTCTTTCCAGTTGAGTTCTTGTTTTGTCGTTAGAATGATGTCTTCCTGCCACTTTTGTTGACTTTGGTTAGGTGGTTCACTTTTTTCTAATACAAGTTTCTTATATACTAATCTACTTGGTTTTTTGCTTCTTAGAAATTTTGTCAAGAAACTTTCATGTTTAATCGAGCTTCTGGCATTATGGGGTATATATCTTTGGAGAAGTTTGATTGAAGAAATGATTCCAAGAAAGGATAAAGGACGGACTGTCAGGTCGTGTATAGTTTGGAAGGCAGTAATCGGAAGAAACTTTCCAGAGTCGTCCATTAAATGTTCTACTTTTGTTATTCCTTTGAGGTACCAGTCCTTGTAGAAAACTGGTCTATTCTCAACTCTTATTAGTGAATTATACCATAAGGGCAATGACTGAAGGTGATAATCCGACAAAATGTTTTCCTCATAATTGGCTTCTGACCAGATTTCAAGGATTTCTTTGAAAAAAGGATCTGATACTTTGATAATGTTGCGACTGTCTTTTGTGTTGAGATTTCCAGTTAGTGTTACTTCACCTCCATATTTTTCAAGTTCCGAGTCAAAAAAACTTTTCCAGCTTCCACAATTTTCCTTATCTAGATACTTTTTTATCCATGTGGCTTTAAGAGATCGATTAAACGAAGCTATATCAATCATTTTTAATCCCCCTTCTGAGTAATCATTTATCATTATATTTCTTTTTATTTTGTCGCCTTTGCCATTCCATAAGAAGTTATAGAACATTACATTTATATCTTTTATTGCTGCATGATTTGTTTCAAGAGGAGAAAAAATGTAAACTAGTTGTGAAGCTATAAGGCTTTTTAAAACAGTTATTTTTCCTAAAAGGCTGAGTCTGCGAAGTTTCCAGCATCCCAAAATCAACTTAGTTTTTTCTATTTTATCTTTGTAGTTCAAAGATATAGTTACATCGGGGTCTGTTGACAACCATACCCCCAACGCTCTGACTTTTTTTTTGGGCCATTTGAAGTCCTTTTGAGGACAAAGTTTAAAATCCCAATCCGCGCTTGCACCAATCCACAAAGCTTCTGTCTTTTTACTATTAAGTCTGAGGCCAGATATATTACCAAAAAAGTCTATTATCTTCAAGGATTCTAGAAAGGATTCTTCGGAGCCGTCTAAAATAAGGGTCGTGTCATCTGCATATTGGCTAAGTTTAATTTCTTTGTTCTTTACACTTATGCCACGAATCTCCTTTTTTTGGCGAATTGCATTGGCGAGTACTTCTACAGAAAGAATAAATAGATAAGGCGACAGAGGGCAACCTTGCCTAACCCCCCGACTAAGCTCAAAGAAATTACTTGCCCATCCATTGTTTAAAATACAGCTTTCACTATTGCAGTAAAATACTTTTAACCAGTTCAATAATGATGGGCCGAAACCAAAGTGTTCGAAGGTTTTGCGAATAAAGGGCCACTCTAGAGTATCAAAGGCTTTTTCAAAATCAAGAAAAAGGAGCAATCCTGGCATATTTTTTGCTTTTGTATATTTGATAACGCTATCTATTAAACGAATATTTTCTCCGATAAATCTGTCTCTAATGAAACCGGTTTGATCGTTGGAAACAAGCTTTGGCAAAACCATTTTGATGCGGCTTGCAATAGCTTTTGTCGCTATTTTGTAATCACAATTCAGAAGCGTTAAAGGTCGCCAGTTCTTTATTGAATTAAGGTCAGCATCCTTTTTTGGTATAAGTTTAATAATACCCCTCCTTTGTGATATTGAGAGCTTTCCTATTTCGTCGGAATAATTAAAAGAGTTTATCAAAATTTCCGCCACATCCTTCCAAAACACTTTGTAGAATTCACAGGGTAGACCATCGGTTCCTGGGGATTTATCTGGCACCATGCTTTTCAGCGCTTCTAAACATTCCTTAATGCTTAATTCTCCTTCGCATAGAGATTGTTCATCGCTATTCAAAAGCGTTCTGTCTTTTTGTTGTGGAAAGAAGAAAGCCCCGTCTTGGTTTTCAGTAGCTACTTTAGAACTGTAAAGATTTCGGTAAAATGATTCACATTCCTTTAAGATGTCTTTGTCTGTACATATGAGGTCGTTGTCATTAACTTTAAGCTGGGTTATTGTTCCTTGTTTACAATGTCTCTTTTCGAGGTTGAGAAAGTATTTGGTGTTTTTCTCACCTTCATTGTACCATTGAGATTTAGATCTTAAAATTGCTCCTTTTGTCCGATATTCTATTATTGCCTCTAGTTCGCGTTTCTTTGTTTCAAGTTCCGACCACACTTTTTGTCTTTGAGTTTCGTCACCTTTAAATTCAGAAAGACATTTGTCAAGACTTGCAATTGCTTGTTCTATTTCTTCCTCTTTTTTCATTAGTTTCTTTTTCTTAGAAGTTCCATATTTCAAGGACTCCTCTCTCACTTTCATTTTAACCATTTCCCATAGTAAATTAGGGTTGACAGTATCATCTTGCACATACTCAGCCTTGGTTTGATTTATAATTAATTTTATCCGATTAACATACTCAATGTCATTTAAGAAAGAGGTGTTAAGTTTCCAAAAACCCCGCCCTCTATTGTTGGAATGCAGCGAGATTTGTAATGTAATCATGGAATGATCCGTTTTGTATCCTGGTAATATGTCGGCACTGACGATGTTACAAAAAGTAGTCTGATTCACTAGGAAAAAGTCGAGCCTACAGTGAACTTCAGGTTTTTTTTGTCGCCACGTGAATCTGGAACTCTCAGGGTTTAACACTCTCCATGCGTCTATCAGGTCCAGGTTTTCAGAGAAATCGTTTATCACTTCCAGTGACTTTTTATGGGATCTGGCAAGACCACCTTTTTTATCCTTATTAACGTCAAGTACTAGGTTAAAGTCACCACCCACAATTATCTCCTCGCATTTAAAATCGAGCAGCCGATTAAAAACAGAGGTGAAGAAATTTGGATCATCTTCGTTTGGAGCGTATATATTTGCTAGGGTTATGTATTTTCCATTTGTAGTCAAGTCACATATTATGAATCGTCCCTTGGGATCAGTATAAGCCTTCAAGAGTTGAAAGCTGAAATTATTGTTGAATAATATGGCTACACCTGCCTTGTTTCTGGAACAACAGCTGAATAATGCTTGGTAGCCCCACTCAGCTCTCCAATCATGTGTATTGTCCTGCATACAATGGGCTTCTTGGATAAAGTATACCGACATTTTTTTGTATTTGAGCCAGTTGAAAATTTCTCGTCTCTTAAACCTGTCTCCCAGTCCCCGAGTATTAATCGATCCTATTATCAGATCCATGTTTTCATATATTTTTGCTATAACTTATTTGATAGAAGGCGCCCGAGTGCATTGCTGAAATAAACCTTAAAAGTGTAAGCTGGAAGAACAAATCAAAGATACAAAAATATACATATCTACACATAAATACACTTAAAAACAATAATATTAGAAGACTGATGAAGGAGTAAGGTTGCATTTGTTATCTTATTCGTGTTTTCCATTTTAGAGCCGCCAAATATTAAATCTAAATGTAGCGGGGGCCAAATCTATAAAGCTTAATTTAAAAAACAAACAAACGGCAGTCAAAATGAAAACCCTAGACAAATTATGTTTACAGTTCAAGTTCTTTGCCAACAGGCCAAAATTTACCTCTGATGAAGAGCTTGTCGGGCTGTGCCTTGCTAAATGAAGCCGGGATGTTGTTTCGTCTGGCTTTCTTAAAAGTATCCATTTGCGCTCTTCGCCGCTCCACAATCTCAAAGGGCAGATCTTGATACATCCTATAATTGGTTTCTCGCAATCGGGGGCCTAAAGCAAGCATGCTTTGACAGTCCTTGAATCTCAGAAATCTTGCTAGAATAGGCCGCGATTTCCCTTCTTTCTTCTTTCCGAGGCGATGGACTCTTTGGATTTCTACCGAGGCCGCGTCAACATAGCCAAGATCCCTTTCGAGGAAAGAACGCAATACGAATTCTGTATCTTCTCCGCTCGCGACGTTCTCTGGAATATTTTCGAACTTCAAATTTTCGCGTCTAGAGTAGGCTTCCAGATACAGGTGTTGGTCTTCTACTTCTTTAATTCTGGCACCGAGCTTAAAGTTCTCCTCTTCCAGGCTTTTTAGCTTCGTGTTGGTATCATCTTTCATACTTTTTAAGCTCAGCGAAGCTTCTTGGCGATCTGCTTCGATTGAATTTAAGCTCTCTTTAATATCATCAACATCGCGTCTTGTCGTGGCATGGCAGCTCTCTAAATTTTGCACACGTCCTTCAAGTTTCAAAAGTGTCGCTTGAAAATCGTACATTGATTTTTCAATACTGTCCAATTTGTCTAGTTTCTTTAAAATGTTTCGAAGCGTATCGCCAAACTCTTCGGTCATGTTCAAGGAATATAATATAACGTCTTCTTCGGAGTCTTGCTCGCTTACTTCGTGGAAACAAACAGCGTGCTCGCCGCTTCTCGATTTTTTGGTTTCTCGAGAAGTGTTCGATATCGAAGATTCGTCTGACGAAGACACTCTAGTCTTCCGTTTGTTCGGTGTTTCTTCAAGAGTTTCGGCCATTAAAAACCGCAGAGCAATTGAGATAAAGGCGGGCAGCTTGAGAAAACACGTCTCACTCCGCCATTGCTCCCCAGTCTCTCCCTTAATTCTTAATGGCCGATTTAGGTGTCCTTGCCAAATTTGTCATAACTCGGCTATACGGACACTTATGGAGCCGCAGTTTGCAGCAAAATGTTGTCCTATGTTTGCACTTTAAGTGCATACTAATTAGGAGATGATGCCATTTGCGCCAGGGTGTTTTTTAAGCCCCTATAGTCGGCCTACTTTTTTGAACATTTTCCCTTGGTCCCCCCTTGACAAAATCTCAGAAAATGGCCGATT
>OZ026601.1:28672117-28742117 GCA_964020085.1 Micromussa lordhowensis | reverse complement strand
TGGCGCCACTAAAAAGACAGACAATTCCACGCCTGGAATTGTTAGGTGCTCTCATTCTCGCCCGACTCATGAACAGCCTTGATTTGAACAAAGGTATTGTCGAAACCGTTTACTGGACTGATTCTACTACAGCCTTGTGTTGGATCAAAAACGAAAAGCCCTCAAAGCAATATGTACAACATCGAGTTGAAGAAATTTATAGGTTGACCTCTAAGACCGACTGGCGTCATTGTTCAGGAAAATAAAACCCAGTGGACTTGCCGTCAAGGGATACAAGTGCTAAGGATCTTACTAACAATGTAATCTGGTGGAACAGACCTGCCGGAGATAGAATGGCCAGTAAACGAGCAAACTCATTTTTGAGATGAAGAAGCGCTTAAAGAAGCTGCAAAGAAGGCATTTAATATCACTCATTCCTTGGTCAACACTACAGCAAACAAACCGACTACCCCAAGGGTTGACAATTTAATTGACATCGCACGACTTAGCGATCTGGCAAAATTGCTTCACGTGACCGCCCTCATTGTTAAATTTGTAAACAAGCTGAAGAACAAAGCGCGAACCAAAAAAAATTCTGGAAGTGCAATAGAAATTCTTACTGCCCCAGAGTTAACTAATGCTGAGGAAGTTTGGATTAAAGCAGTGCAAGTGTCTTCATTTGACGAAGAAATTAAGTTTCTACGCGATCACAGGCAAAACAAAACATCGCACATCACGAAATTATCAGTACTCACCAGTCATATTGACAAGAAGAGCTCGCCATCACGAGAATTTACTACAGCAAGTTACAAAACAGTGGAGACAGGAGTATCTCACTGGTGTACGTGAACAGTCAAATGCAAGAAACAAAGGGAATGCGGTCCAAGAAATCTCAGTTGGAGATAGGAAATTTATTCACCCCACCAGGGGAATAAATGATTTTATGCTGGTTGTTAGTGCCAGTCTCCCAGCAAGTGGTTGGGGGTCATCCAGCACTTAGATAATCAATTACTCATGTGTATGACGCCAGGTTACTGTCCTCTTTCCTACAACTCGAGCTCTCCGAGCAGTTCACCATTTGCGTTGTGCAGGCCAATTTGGTAGGAGTTTGTCTTCTTGACTGCGGGAAAAGACGTTGTTATTGGAAGGGAATTATCGTCGCAAAGTAGGGTGTTCGGGGTAACTTGATGGCTTGCAAATCTCCGCCATGTGCTTTGTTGGTTGGCCATTCCTTTGTACAAAGAATGGTCGAATTTATTGAACGTAACCAAGATAGTGGTGTTTATTCATGCACGTTCGGAGTTGATAACTCGTGCAATGTCAAAACGATCGGAATCGGGGGGAGAACAGTGGACAAACTGATCAAGTTTGATTTACAAACAATTTGGGATACCGCACCCAATGTTGTAATTATGGACATCGGCTCGAATGATTTATGTGACAAGGAAGCAGACCCGGACACGGTCATATTGTCGATACTCGCGCTAGTTGAGCTCCTGTTAAAAGATTTACTGCTAAGATGTTTGGTATTATGGCAAGTTTTGCCCAGGAAGAACCCGCCATACAACGAGAGGGTTTGGCACTTGAATGGCTTACTGAGGGAAGTGGTTAAAGGCATTCACAGGGCGAAATTCTGGTTAGACCGCGGCCTATGTAATCCCTCACGGAACATTTTCACAAGGGATGGCATTCACTTGAACGATGAAGGCCATCAAGCACTTTATCGCCCTGAACTGTAAAGGAGATGGCCTTGCCCCGAGTTAAATCAATTATGTGCTAAATTACATGTACATGTATATCAGAGCTCAGCTACAATAGGGTTTGTATTTTCATTCTCATTTCAAAGATCACTTACTTTTACTTAAGTTGGGGCAAACTAACAAGGTTCTCTGAATGGTCTTAAGAGACCCTTACTTTTGTTAGAAAGGACTTGTGATTAATGTTTCTAAAACTATTTTATCTGTTCCAGTGTTATATCATATGCTTATGGGCCCATATCATATGCTTATGGGCCCAAAGTGTAATTGTTTAGTTTAAGGTTAGGTGTTGCCCCCCCTCTCCTTTAATTTCCCGTGGTACTGTGTACCATGAGACGGTGTCTCAGAATGTTATTGGTTTTAGGGAGCTGTGTTTCCCTTTAACTCCCGTGGTACTGTGTACCATGAGACTGTGTCTCAGAAAGGTATTGGCTTTAGGGAGCTGTGTTTCCCTTTTATGTACTGTGTACCGTGATACTGTGTCTCAGAAAGTTATTGGCTTTAGGGTGATGTGTTACCCTTTATCTCCCATGGTACTGTGTACCGCGAGACTGTGTCTCAAAATGTTATTGTTTTTAGGGTGCTGTGTTCCCCCCCTTTATCTCCCGTGGTACTGTGTAACGAGAGACTGTATCTCACAATGTTATAGTTTTTAAGCTGCGGTGTTACCCCGGGGGGTACTCCCTGTAATGGCCTATACGGGGAGGCTCCGCCCGAAAGGGGTACCTTTTTCAGGCTTCAGGTATATAAAAGGGTAGGGATTTTACAAGTTGAGGTATATCAAAGCGTGGGGAAATCGGTCATTTAGGTATTTAAAAGGGCCTTTCATTAAAATATCTCGAATAGCCACACTTATGGCTGAACCAGTTTATTTATTAAGTACTACATGAAAATGACAACAAGACTTCCTTTCTCAGCGATTTATTCATAAGAAGGAGTTACAACAGTTACATATTAAACTCGCTGGGTTCTTATTACACTCTATCCACGTGTGGTCTTCAGTCAACGTGTCACAAAGTCTTCTTAGTTATTTACTTCTTCATATTGCCATCAGCGTTCTGTAGTATAGCTTGAATACCTTTCTTGGTTAATATACGCTTGATTTCAGTTGCTTGGGTCTTGTTGGTTTCGAATGTGACGTTAAGGGGAACATTTATCCCTCCTCCAACGCGCCAGCGACCTCTCGGATGGTCGAAAGGTTGTCCAGTTACTGTACTGTAAAAGGTAAGTGGAATCACGCGTAATTCATTGTTGAATCCGCAATCAATCGTAATCATAACCTTGGAATACAGTAAGATAATGTTAGAGCAGTGACAATAGAAACATACCATGTGGTGTTAGAGGCCAAAGTACCGGTACAAATTCTCGTTGAAGATGGCCGAGTTGACCTCGCTTGGGATCAAATATTTTAAATGCGGGTCCTCTATCTCCCACCTTCTTGACCACAGTAAATGCTTCGCCAGTTTTTACTTGAAATCGGCACTCTTGATAGCCTTTAGCGACGCATCTGATCACGATTTTGACGCCAGCGAATTCTTTATCGGAAGAACTTTCTACTGATGACGCTGCCATTGTACTGTTAAATTTTTCTCGTGCCTGGAAGATCTCACACTTGCGTAATCTGGCTACGACTGGCTCGCAATTGGCGTGATAATTTCCGTGTGCTTGCCCGGTGAAGTTACGTAATTGAGTTAGTTTCAAAATTTCCATAAACAAACGCATACGTTTAGGTGTATTGGGATGTATATGAGTTCAATAATTGAGGTCATTTAACTATAATTAATCAACAGTCGAGAAACAATGGGAAAGGACAAACGAGGTGTTCTTCGTGGGAAGTGCACTGAATGTGACGAGTGTAAAGAATTTGAGACTACCAATTCTGATGCAATGTTATGCGAGTACTGTGGCCATAGGCCCACACAGCATGAAAGAGTTGAACCAGCAGGTGAAGGCATTCAGGAACCGCCACAAAAGAAGGCAAAAGGACAGCTTGGGAAAACCTTTGAATGTGAAGATCATGAAAGTGAACTTGAGGAATTTGAGGTAAACACAATACCTGCTTGCCTTACTGATTTCTGTGTAGCCTTAGGCCAAAGCAAACGAAAACTCTTTAGGTACGTCGGGCAGCCAGCTTAAAGGTGGCCATCCCCAATATTAATAGAAATGAATGACCAACCCTCCCCCCCCCAAAAAAAATGACAGCTCTGAAAGTCCCAACACCACACACGTACTAAAAAACTTTTGTAAGTTACACCAACATACAGGTAACTGGGATATTTCTTTAAAAGTTTAAGTGGACGTTTTTGGAATTATATTTACATTTAAATTAAGGACCTTGAGTGACAATTTTACTACACCCTAGGATGAAGATAACTCCAGCAGTAAAGGAGATGATGATTCCGTAGAAGATAAAGAGCTCGGTGCTGCCTAAAATGTCTCTATTCAGGTTAGAAAAGTAATATAGAAGTCTTGATTAATGTGTCGCCATGCTGCGGCCGAAAAAGCTTTCAGTTTGTACTTTATAGTACCGGGTTATAGTAACGATGCCATAGTGACTTTTCGTATTGCGTTAATTTACCTATGTTACTAGTTTGTATAGTATGATCGTCCGGGTGAGTGTAGTTCTGAGAAGAACTGTTGTTGGTGACTGACGTTTCGACAACCTGAACAGAAGTCATCTTCAGAGTCAAGTGAATAGTGTTTGTCAGTCGATGATGTTATAAGTTTAGTCCGTTGAAAGTAATTGGTCACATTAGCCATGATAGTATTGGCTGAAAGACTCGTGTAAAGTTTCTCATCAGTCATTGGTCAGTTTCGATCCGTCTTTTGTTAGTCAAATTGCTAGGGTTGAGATCCGTGTATAGTTAGTCAAATTAAGTCGGTCTGTTAGAAGTCCGTTTGTCGGTTTCGTTTGCGTCGTGAATAAGCCGTTTGTAAGGCGCCGGTAGTTGTTGACATCTGTTAAGAGGCGTTTGTTCTAAGTTAGTGTACCAGCTTTCAACAGTCAGTCGTTGAAAATAGTTCGTACTGTAGGTTAAGCATTGAGCACTGTCCCAGTCAATGTCGTGGTTTGTCATTTGATGATGTACAGCAATGTGATTGTTGACATCACCATTTCTCGTGGCTACTTTGTGTTCAGTTAGTCTCGTGTTTAGGTTTCTGCCAGTCTCACCAATGTAGGAAGCCTGGCAGTCGGAGCATTTGATCTTGTAAACTGCTCCCTGTCTGTTGTTGGGTGTGTCCCTGTCTTTAACGTTGGTCAGTAAGTGTCGTAATGTAGTCGTAGGTTTGTGGGCAACGCGGATGTGGTAGGGCTGTAGGATCCGTGAGATGGTCTCAGAAGTGCCCTTAATATAAGGTATAGTCACTGTAGTAACAGGTGTCAGGTTCCTGCTCGTTGCGTCAGCTTCGGTAAGTTGGTAAATGTTTCGTCTAATAAAGTCAGCGTTGTAGTTGTTCTTGTGAAAAGCACACTCAAGGTATTTGTTTTCGTCACGTTAACTGTCCGGTGTGTCACAAACTAGTTGCGCTCGTCTTGTCAAAGTCTTTATAGTCGTGGCTTTGTGTGAAGTCGGGTTGTAGGATGATTCGTCTAGTAATCTGTCGGTATGCGTCGGTTTTCTGTACACTGTCGTTCGCAGTTCGTTGTTGTCGCGGCTTACCAAACAGTCTAGAAAAGGAAGTTTTCCATTTTCTTCGATTTCTTTGGTAAACTGGATGTCGGCGTTTCTGTTTGTTAAGGTGGTCGTGAAAAGCGTCAATTTCGTCTTTGTGAACGGCGGTAAAAGTGTTGTCAACGTATCGTAACCTGAGCGGTATCGTTTGACGGGAAGTTGCAAGGGCGTGTTCCTCTACGTGTTGCATCACGATTTCGGCGACAACAACAGAAACAGGCTACCCCATGGTTGTTCCATGCAAATGCTTGTAGTGTTTGTCGTTGTACTGAAAGTAAGTCGATGTAAGGCAAAGGTTCAGTAAGTCCATGATGTCTGCTGTCGGTAACGGTAGTTGAACGGTAGATTGTTGGATAGCGGTCTCGGTACACTGTAAAGCCAATTGAAGTGGAATACTGGTGAACAGTGATTTCACATCAAAAGACACAAGTTTGTAATCATCAGGTATCTGTACTGTCTTAATAGCGTCAATAAAGTTCTCTGTAGATTGTAGTTTGCGTCTTGATTTGTCAGTAAGGGGTTGCAGTATGGTCGTCAAGTACTTGGACAGTTGATACGTAGGGGACCCACAGAAGAGACTATAGGTTGCATCGGTATACCAGGTTTGTGCAGTTTCGGTAGACCGTAAAGTTTTGGTGGTTGTGGCACTGAACATCTCAGTCGGTAGTAGCGTTGAGTGTCAATAGCATCAGTCTTCTTAAGCGTATTTTGCTGTTGAGTTTACATAAAAGTGCTGGCGTCGGGTCACGTTTAAGTGCGTCCATTTTGTCAAAGTAGTCAGTCTTGTCCATAACAACAGTTACACGCCTTTGTCGGCTGGTAGTATAACAATGTTATCGTCGTTTTTCAGTCGTTTTAGTGCTTGTTGTTTGTCAAGTTGTTGTCAGGTACAAAGGCTGATTGTACAGTGGAAGCAATTCTGCTTCTGTTGTTATCCTTGGCAGATTTTGATAAGTCTCGGTCAGTCTCTGTTTAGGTGTCACTGAGTGTTTAAGTTCGTAGGACAGTACGTGAGTCTCGGTTTTGTCTAAGGGACGGGATGAGATGTTCCTGACCCAGTTGTCGTCAGTTTTCGGTCGGTTTTTGTCTTTGTTGTGTTGAAGTCTTGTCAGTTTTCGTTCTTGTTCAGAACGAACGCGGTCTGTCGTTTTGTCGGCTTGGCTGTTGTTTGTGAAGTTGTTGTCAGGTATAGAGGCTGATTGTACCGTGGAAGCAATTCTGCTTCTGATGTTATCCTTGGCAGATTCTGATAAGTCTCGGTCAGTCTCTGTTTATGAATTCTAAGTTTAAAAAGCTTGTGGAAACCACTGCACGAATCTCAAGAGATGAGACCTCCTCACATGGGTTGGAATGTAGGTCTGAAGTTCTTAGCCAAGACATTTCTCTTCCACTGTTCCGTCTGTGATCAAAGGTACAAAGCTGGGCCCACACACCAGAATTTGCAAAACCTCCGGTTGCATATAAAGAACAAACATAAGAGCAATTTGTCAACATTAAGAAAGGAAAACTGTCTAGCGGACGAAATGAGTCAAAAGGAAACCAGTCGGGTAGCCTTTAAAGAACTTTAAAAAGAGTTCCCAGGGCAGTACCTCAGCTGTATAGAGATTGCCCGGATGTCGCCATTAATCTCGTTTCCAACTGAGGTGGTAGGCCCACTACCAGAGCAAAGTCACATCTTGCCTCAAGTTCTCATAAAGCAAAGTCTAAAGGGAAATTGGTATGCAACACAAAAGACTTATCAGTGTTTTTTACTGCACCAAATACATCAGGGCAGAAAATAGAGCACTCCAAATGACCACCCGCTCCACTGAAACAGCTGTGTCATGGATATTCCGCCAATCTCATTTCGTACAAGTTTAAAGGCAAAAACGTTAAATGTGATCCTAGAATACTCCTCAGTGACACACTCCCTGGAAAAGACCAAGGGAAAGTCAGTTGGTATGCAGAACCCAACTACAGTTTTGTTCGTTATTCTGACAGCAGAGCGGAGCAAGTGTAGGGAACATTTAGACACTCTTCGTGTAGGCGTGTTGCAGACAGCGGTACCTTTCAGAATGACACTTGTTTTAACTGTGCTCAAATAGACCATTTCCGATATATTAAAATTCAAACATGGCTCCGAGGCTTAGGGGAATAAAACAAAAATAATTAATTATTCATCCCTCAACCTCGATGTGATTTCTTTTGTTTTATTCCCCTAAGCCTCGGAGCCATGTTTGAATTTTAATATATCGGAAATGGTCTATTCGAAACTGCAATTCTTTTAGAAAACGGATTCTTCAGCGGACTGGGGATAGTGAAAATGAACCCCGCGCATCGGGTTTAAATTTCCAATACATGACTATGGAAGAAAGCATTGAAAATATGCGCGAAATGAGAAAGGAGCTGGATCAGAAAGACTCTGAAATATTCTTTCTAAAAGCAGAAAATCTCCGCCTCAAACTGCGCATGCGAAGTGTCACAGACAAATTGAAAGAATTTTCTCGGTTAGGTTAGAAAAGGCAGGCCAACAAGGAATGTTCAGCGACAAGCAGGTGCTGCTGGACATGCTCGAATGCGTTGCCAACAACTTCCATGTAAAGGCTTCACAGGGTAAGCGTTACAAGGCTTAGGTTCAACAATTCTTTGAAGTAGTGCTAATCTGGGGAGGACCATGACTCGCAAATTTTGTGGCACAGAATAAGTTTGGACAAGAAACTCACTCGATCTACAGATGGCGTCAAATTAAATCGTACAGTTTTGAACAGGGAATAACGGCAGAAAACATTCAGAAGATCGCTACCATTTACGAGGACGCAAAGCAGGATCTTGGTCTACAAACAGCCACCCCAGTCATGCTAGCTGAAGACCAGACTGCCATAATAGCCAAGATTGCGTATGATAAACAATCGGATACCTTGCAAAGCTTCTGTGGATTAGAAACTGAGAACCCAAATGATCATCAATGTGTGGAGGATTTGTGATGGCTATGATAAATTGGTCAACGCTTTCAAACAGTGCAAAATTGCTAACTTCTCTAGATTGATCCCGATTAATCTGCTTATCCATTCTGTCCCTAAAATACCAGTCCTGATTATGCCAACATGTGACAGATTTAGTCAAGAGCTTGTATGTTCTCAATGGTGTCAACTTTGCCAGTTGTTGAAGCAGTTCCTTGAACCTGTTCTCGGTCCTCTGATGGGAAACTCCTCCGATGGCGACAGTAGAAGAAAGTTAATGCTTCAATCAGCAGAGGGGAACACCAATTCGGAGTTCAGGCCAATTCAGACCTGGGATTCGTTTTCCACGCTACTAGGGAGGACAGTCCTAATGAGCGAGCTGGATACGTGGTTCGTGATTTATGTGACCAGGATGCGATACACAATCACAAAAAGTGTATCAATCCTCTGGACCATGCAACCAGGATTTTTCACCTCGGGAAAAATTACATGGCCCATATGAACCATCTGCAACTTGTCACAGAGCTCTTTGATGTTCACCAGGATGGCCTCACAAAGAACGACATTCTGGGAAAGGACCGTCAGAATTGGGCTTCAGCACAGAAGTTGACTTTTTTAAGGGTACAGAACTTCCTGCAACAAATTGTAGATGGAATTGACGAAATCGGCCGACCACCAGACCCATCCGTATTGGGATCGCTGGTATACCTTCGACTAGTCTGGTACTAAGTGGAAATCTTTTTCAGCCCCGTCGCTAACCTATGTACCCGAATTAAGTGTGCTGCCCTTGTTTTGCACTTTTTGGGAATCTGGAGGAACTTCACATTATTGACACCAGGTCTGAATTTGAAGAGCCACTTTATTACTCGAGAGTGCTATCAAGATCTTCTCCTTTCCACCCACTTTGCTGTGATGCTTATCTGTTATTACAGAGACAACCTCCCGCATCTTGAGTGCCCTCTCCATCTGACGGGTTCTGAGCCGTGTGAGGTATACTTCAGTGCCAACGGCCAGTGGATTGGAAACCACCACAATTACACATTTTTTGAGATCCAACGTAACCAAAAGCACATGATCCGATTGGCTCAAATCCAAGCCAACCCCAATGGTCCAAAGTTTTCCCGGGCCCATGTCAAGCAGGAAAACATTTGGTGCATACAATACAACATGGCCCATGAGCAACAAGCAAATTTGTCTGAGTATCCGGCGTGTGACACAGAAGTGTTAGCTTGGAAAGAAAGCATGCAGATGGCAAGACAAATGGCCAGGAGTGTCGGTATGGCTCCAAAAGAACCTTTTTGGTGGTGGTGAGGACAGCGTCGGGGATAGCAATGACGATGGTGGTGGAGATAGTGATGATTACAGCAACAGGCCGGGAGGCGGTAACTGTGGACAAAACCGGCATGACTCTGGGCAGGCTGGATTAACACAGCAAGGTTAGTAAGGCGTAGGGTAGCACCACGTCTTTTGCTAACAAAATTTATTAAGCTTCTCATCTTATACTTTTGTTTTTAGGGCGAACGGAGAATTACAACTCAAATGCATGCAAGATTTCTACCCAGATGAAGACCCGGATGGTAATGACTGGTTCTATCGTCCCTTCAAGAGCAGTTGTTTCTCCGACCACACAGAAAGGATGTCATCAGAAAAGGAACTTGAAGAAAGCTGCAGCAGTGGCGTAAACACATCAACATGTGAAACTGAACATGGCAATGGAATGAAAAAAACTCGTCATGTTATCATTATGCACTTGGCTTAACTAAACCTTAATTAAAGTGCCTGCTTTCTCAGTGAAAGAAAGCCGCTAAACGTTTTGTCAGTGTCTTCAATGGGGGAAAGTAAGTCTGTTTCCGGAAACTCGAAATAAAGTATTCTCATGTTTCAACCTAAATCATTTTATTTTATTCTAGAAGAAACAACACGATGAGGAAACTTCTTCTATTGAAATTCGATCCATGTTTGACTCTTTAAGCATCCTAAGCGAGAATGAAATAGAAGAGTAAGTGTAATTATATATTGATTTTAAGTTTAAAAACTCTTTTACCATTTGTCAGCTTAAGCATACTCGCTGGGCATACTTGTTTGGTTTAAATTGTCAACCGTAAACATACTCGAGGAGTAATGACCTCTTGTTCTCTTTATAAGTAACGTTTTATTTTTCACTAGACAGGTCTTTCCCTTAAATTTTGAAGGTAACATTGTAAAACAACTCTATGTATTATCTGTTTTCATGTTCAATAGGGGGACACGCGGCAGGCAGCAAAAGGAGATCAGCCCAACTGTTCAAGTTCCAGGGCATGGCTTGATTCACAAGTCCACACAAACTTCACTACTTAACGAATGTCCCAACTTGTCACATGATCGTCTTGTTCGTGTTAGACAACGTGCCAATCAAGGATCTCAGCAAGTACCATCTTTACCTTTACAAGGTATTTGCCTGTATCATGATTATGCTGTCTATGAGAAAGAGAATAACCAGTTCATCGTGGGTAAATTGCAAAGAATGCGAAAGAAGGGAAACAGGGGTACATCGAGTACAGACAACCTCTCAAATTTGACGACCCAGAACTAAAGAGTATCGAAACTGTCTTTCAAGTTTACTTGACCTTAGAAGAAGAACAATATAATTATTCTCTTGATGAAACGTCGCCCCTCCATGTTTGTAAAGCTTCTGATGTTTGTGTTGTCTCGACCTCACCTATTCTTCGGACGACAATTCATTTACAATTCCTCCAGAAACCGTTCAGCAAGTGACAAGGTCTATGGAGTCAAGGTGTTCACAGCAGCGGAGTACTTCCCGTGCACCAAGAAGCAGAGCACGAGAGGAGAGCATGGCTTTTGATGGTCGCATTACACGAGTTGTGGAACCAGGAAGCAGTGCCACGAGCTCGAGCAATATAGAACTACGGCGATCAACACCTAGAAGAACACAAGTTGAACATATATAGTATATAACGTGTTCCAAACTAAAATGGGTTTTTCCAAACTAGCATTCTTCGCAAAAATGGGTCCATTTATAGGTTTATGTCAACAGGGTTCCGCAAAATTAGACGGATTGCATGAATTCTTTATGATACAAACTCTATATCAGTCTTGACCGATACAGAATTTATCGTGTTTTGGACATACAAAATTTATGACATGAGTGTTCAGTTTCCAAGAATTTTACTACCAGAAATAATTAATTTCTTGCCGCATTATGACTTAACCCATTCAAAACACACAAATATCTAGTAAAGACAGAAATAAATAGGGCTAAATTTACAATTTTAATATACCGTAAATGTCCATGTATAAGCCGCACTTTTTTTCACAAAATTGAAGCCCAAAATAAAGGGTGCAGCTTATCCACGGATACATCTGTGTTTGGAGATCGCAAAAGCCTAATTAATATTCATAAAACTTCTTAAGTTGTCAAGAAATAAACATAAAAGAAACTGAGAGTTTGTTGCTGTTGTTCTCTGACTTTTTTCGTGAGTGGTGGCTCCTAAAGGAGCTGTTTGTGTCTTTCAATGTTTATCGGCGAATCTTGCTCTCCAAGAGTTCTTTCAAGCGATTAATTTTCACTTTACTCAAACAACTAAACACCAACCTACAAGGAATCTCAGCTGTTTGCAGTGACGTCTGCGGCCAGTTACTTCCACGCATATCTTTCCGCCACGTGCGATGAAATACCACAAAATTCGCAAGTACTCGCGAGGTAAATGGCTGACTATTTCGTTGTTTTTGACCACTTAATGTTAGCAATAACTAAATAAGAGATTTTAAATTTGAAAAGAAACGCTTGTCCTATTGTAAATTACCTTTAGTCATAGTGTTGTAATATTGATTAATGAAAAAGAAACTGAGGTGATTGCATCAATGCGCGTGCTTTTCTTGGCTACTAAGAAATTCTACGACCTATAATAACTGGTGCTGCAGAAATTCTGCAGCCTATAATAACTGGTGCTGCAGAAATTCTACGACCTATAATAACTGGTGCTTGCATCAATGCGCGTGCTTTTCTGTGTGTTATGCATGATGATGACCAGGCCCTGCCCCAGACTCCTCCCCACATTTAAAGCTTGGCTACTAAGCACTCGTTCGTTTTGTTTCAATGGTACTGAACTTTATGGCATGTTTCGAAGTGATAATCTTGAAAAATCGGGTCAAAAGAGCATTTTAAGTTGAAGATGTCATCAATTCAACCGAAAAAGAAGGTAGGACAAACGAAATTTCGCTTTCTTTAGACTTTATAAATGTGAAAGATGGCAGCAACTTCAGCGTCGGTGTTTCGAAACCTTGATTGTTTGTCCTTGTTTGCTTATAGCAAATATAACTCTGCTGGCACTTCAAACTTTATTTTTTTTATTTTTTTTCAAAATCTGCGCTTCCAAATTGGGAGTGCGGCTTATCTACGGATGCGGCTTATACATGGATGTTTACGGTAAACTGATTTTGGATGTACAGAACATGTGTGATTTATGACATATTTGACACCGGTTATGACTAAGATAAATTAAAAAGTGATTATAACCACTTAATAAACACCAGCGGTGACCCATGCTGGAGAAATTCTGCGGCCTATAATAACTAGTGCTGCAGAAATTCTGCGGCCTATAATAACTAGTGCTGCAGAAATTCTGCAGCCTATAATAACTAGTGCTGCAGAAATTCTGCGGCCTATATAACTGGTGCTGCAGAAATTCTGCGGCCTATAATAACTCATGCTGCAGAAATTCTGCAGCTTATAATAACTGGTGCTGCAGAAATTCTGCGACCTACAATAACTCGTGCTGTAGAAATTCTGCGGCTTATAATAACTGGTGCTGCAGAAATTTTGCCACCTACAATAACTGGTGCTGCAGAAATTCTGCGGCCTATAATAACTCATGCTGCAGAAATTCTGCAGCTTATAATAGCTGGTGCTGCAGAAATTCTGCGACCTACAATAACTCGTGCTGTAGAAATTCTGCGGCCTATAATAACTGGTGCTGCAGAAATTCTACGACCTATAATAACTGGTGCTGCAGAAATTCTGCGGCCGATAATAACTCATGCTGCAGAAATTCTGCGGCCTATAATAACTAGTGCTGCAGAAATTCTGCGGCCTATATAACTGGTGCTGCAGAAATTCTGCGACCTATAATAACTGGTACTGCAGAAATTCTGCAGCTTATAATAACTGGTGCTGCAGAAATTCTGCGACCTACAATAACTTGTGCTGTAGAAATTCTGCGGCTTATAATAACTGGTGCTGCAGAAATTCTGCCACCTACAATAACTGGTGCTGCAGAAATTCTGCAGCCTATAATAACTGGTGCTGCAGAAATTCTGCGGCTTATAATAACTGGTGCTGCAGAAATTCTGTGACCTATAATAACTCGTGCTGCAGAAATTCTGCGGCCTAAAATAACTGGTGCTGCAGAAATTCTGCGGCCTATAATAACTGGTGCTGCAGAAATTCTACGGCCTATAATAACTCATGCTGCAGAAATTCTGCGGCCTATAATAACTGGTGCTGCAGAAATTCTGCGGCCTATAATAACTCATGCTGCAGAAATTCTGCAGCTTATAATAGCTGGTGCTGCAGAAATTCTGCGACCTACAATAACTCGTGCTGTAGAAATTCTGCGGCTTATAATAACTGGTGCGCAGAAATTCTGTCACCTACAATAACTCATGCTGCAGAAATTTTGCGACCTATGATAAGTCGTGCTGCAGAAATTCTGCAGCCTATGATAACTCATGCTGCACAAATTTTGCGACCTATAACTTGTGCTGCAGAAATTCTGAGACCTATGATAACTCATGCTGCAGAAATTCTGTGACCTATAATAACTCATGCTGCAGAAATTCTGCGAACTATGATAACTTAAGCTGCAGTCGAAGTTCTTTTAGTACAAAAATCCTAAATCACATCTTGTGGCTGTGTCACCTACGATATTATTGTTGACCCTCTAAGTCTCTGCAGATACAAGGTTGGCAATTCTTGTTTGTAAATCAGCTTCCTTGTGATGTGACGCAGTGTTTATCCATACTGCACTTCGGCCCTGTTTCAAGGCTGCAATTACTGGATAGCCAGTATCACTTTCGACATCCACAACAGTATCACCTTCCCGAGAGAGATGCTTAATAAGCCAGGTGTATGCTTCAACTGGTAATGGCTGTGCACTTGTACACTGTGAAGGCACATGTTCCACAAATATTAAATTTTCACTGTTGGACAACGAAAAATGTCTTGAAGAAATTTGCCTGGACACTGACCAATGCCCTATGACAAATGTGTTCAAGGACTCTGTCATGTATGGCCCTGAAAGAGACATGACATGGGCAGTGGATGAAAGAACGAGGTACAGGGTTGTATATTTGTGGTTTTATAAACAGTTTATTATGTAAATTATGTCAACGCCGGGACTGCGGTAACAGGATTTTGAGTGGTATTTCAGTTATGGGGTATTCTGAAGTTTAGCCAATATTCTTTTACCATTATAATTGTATCTGGTTTAAAGACAAAAGACAAGAAGCAGGATATATGTATTTACATGTCTGGAGAGTCATTCTCATTTTGTTTTTTGATCAGTTGCAGAGTTGATTCCCCTGGATAATGACGATGATAGTGGGATGGATGGGGAAGAACTAGCTAAACATGATTTAACAGTCAGTAAACCACAAGGTAAACTTTCCTTAATTTCTTTACTTGCCTTGCACTGTTAAGGTGGTAAACTTGACTTAGCTCAAAAATGAAACATGCCAAAAAAAAGAAAACTGTACAATGATTTGAAAAATTACATAGATTTATTTATCATCCCAAAAGGTAAGCTCTTCTTTCTTGCTGTATACAGAAAAATCAAAGCCCAGAGTTGGGTTGCCAGGCCGGATAAGTGTGATATAGGAAGAGGCCATGTGTTAAACAATCGATCATTGCAAAATATAAACTTTACGCCAAAATCAGTTGCTCAAAGAGATTCATGCGTTTTGAATTAAAAGTAGATGGCATAAGTAAACTTAACTTTTGTCCATTATGTGCTCCCTTGGTATTTTAGCTTCATTTAAATGCTGTATTAAGTTTTCTAATGAAATTTGTCTCAAAAGAAGTCCCAAATTCTACATCATTGCTGCCATTTTGAAACAGTTCTCAGCAGCCAGGCCATGTCTTTGTGAAATCATTTTTTTGGAGAGGTTTTGTCCCTGCCTCCTGGCAAGGCTTTAAACTATCACTCTAGGTTATGGCTGCCCTTGAACTGTTTATTTTGAGCCAAATATGCTTCAAATCCCAAAAGTGATGCCATTGAAGATACAGTAGTGAAGTAAATAGTCATTTAGAAAATACATTTTAGCAAGCTTGTGAGGATGCCAAGATGTTGTTGGACGTTTCCTGCTTCCTGCCAATTTTGAGTCAGAAGAATGACATCACATAAATAAGCCCTGGCTGCCAAAATGGTTTTAAAATGACGGCATCAAATGTTGAATTTTGAGCTTTTTTAATTTCAAGAGGAATTTCTTCAGGATAGCACACACTTTAGAGGCTGACAAATTAGTGAGGTTTTTCCAACCTAATCTTAAGTTAACTTGCTATAAGTGAAGGCAAGAAGAATAAGCCTTTTAGAGTGACTTTCTCCTTTAACTGACTTCACTTGATATTTTTGCCAGGTTGCCCTGAAATTCTTTCTTTACAGTTTATTGGAAAGAAAGTTTTTGTTGACTCTAACACTTGTGGTGGAGCTGTAGAAAAGATCACAACATTTCTGTTTGAATGTGGAGCTTACATGACAGATTTTGTAGACAAAAACATTGATGCCATTATTGTTGGGCAAAGGCTCTCCAGAAATGAACTTTTAACTTCTGTTTCAACCAGTCACTCAAGGGGTGGTCACATTATAAAGGCATCAAGGGAAAAAGCCAAGTATGGATCATGTTCTCTGGAGGAAATTGGAAAAAAGTGGAGCATACCACTTTATGATTACAAAGCTATTCTGAAAGTGCTCTACCAAGCTCACCAAAAGCAAGTTAAGATGAGGAACGTTAAAATGACCCAAGTGAAAAACTTGAAAACTCTATTCATAAAAGTTAAGGATAGATCACACAAATACAGGCCAGATTTTGTGGAGATGAAATCAGTTCCAAAATTTGATTTTGATTCACCACTACCACAATCTCCTTTTGAAACATGGTTCAAGAAAAATGTACCTACGAACCCCCCAAAAAAACTACCATTATTAGCAAAAACCTGCGAGCTATGCTATGGAAAATATACAAATCTCAACGCTCATTTAATATCTGTACAGCATACTTCAGCAGCTAGAGATGATTCTTTGTCTGCTAGAATTGATATATTGATTGCCAGAGGAACATCTTTTAAACAGTTTAAAGAAAAAAATGGAACAAAAAATATCAGTGAGTGATACTTTATCAAGTAATTTACTTTCACAATAAGAGCAGCTGCTATCAGAGTTCAACTGATGTCAATGGTTAATTTCTAATTTGATTGTTGTACGCATACACATAGATTGCAACTCCAGGACAGATGAAGACATTCTCTGGTTATTGACAGTTAGCTGCTGCATAAATAAATGTTTACGCAAATTGTCAATTGAAGATATCAACCTCTGTGAAATAAACATTAAATGCAAGGGACAGACTAACAGAAAAAACTATTTACTCGAGTATCTTCACAGCCACAGTAAACATGATGATGGTGGTGGCTATGTAACCGAATTTGTTGTAAAGGGAAAACAAGTTTGCAAGGAAGCATGGATACTTGTTCATGTTTTGGGTTGTGAACTCGTGCCTGTGACCAAAATGAATATGGTGGGCCAACATTGTTCACACATTGTTCATACATTGTTTCACTTAATACTGATTAAGTGAACAACGTATTTACAGTCTTTCCTGTAAAACCGTGGAAATTGTCTGAGTCAGAACAAACAAAAGAAATTCAAATATGAAGTGACACTAAAACCAATCACAAAAGCCATGTTTATCACTTATTGATGTATAATTATTTTGTTGAGGTTATGGTAAAACTGGTGCACATCCATTTTTACCAAAGGCGGGAAGTAACCTTAAATTATCCAATTCAGTAGTTACATTTGAATTTAATTACTGACAAACAAACACTCTTTGTGTTAATGTTGAAAGGCAAGAGCGGAGAGTTCACTATCTTCATCGGTACAAGGCAAGGCAATTTCCAGAAAAGTACTCGACAGTTATTGATGACGGGATGGATAAAAAAAACACAAACATTCCAAGGCTTCGACGAAAGACCAAGGCCACATGTAACTTAACTAATGTTGGCACTCACCTTGTTGGTGGAATTTTCCATTCTGGGCAATCTTCAACTGGGAAAGATATATTTGGTTCCTTTGATTACTATCAGTGGCCTCATGATCCAAATCTTACAGCAACGGTGCTGCTCAAGATGCTAATGGAATGGTGCAAGTGTTATAAACTCCCTCCAGTTTCAACCTTCAACTGGACAATTGTGTAAAGGAGAACAAAAATCAGTACATGATGTGGCTGCTAGCTCTCCTTGTGGAGCTGCTTGTGTTTGATAAGGTTTGTTTTATGTTAATGCCCAATTAAGTAAAATGGAACTTTAAGCAATTCCCATGTAGTTATGTGGCTTGCATCTTGGTCAGCAAGACACTTACTTTCACAGAATACTCCCAGTAGCTTAACACTGACATCAGGTTACAAACAAAACAATTTTCTTGGATGAAGGTGTAAAACTGTACAAACCCAAGTAGCCTACTACCGTTAAATTGCATGCTTCCCAGTTACCTATAGAAATACAAACTGAAATCAAGTGTCTGAGTATTTGTGAAATTAACAACAACAATATTTTTATTACTTACATGTAAGAATAAAGTATTAATCTCCTGGCTCCATAGGTAGCAGCCCTAATCAAGACGAGCCAGGATAATGAGAGAAAAATTATCCACTGGACTGCTAACAAAGTTTTATTTTGAATATTGTATAGATCAAGTTGAACTTTCTACCAGTCGGCCACACTCACGAAGACATTGATGCATCCTTTGGAGTGTATTCACAACATTTAGACCTGAAAGATGTCTATACTGTAGATGGTTAGTATCCCCTGCCATGCTATATTCTTCCTTTTCTAAAAAAAATGTCAGACATCATTATGCAGTAATATGACCATGCTGGTCATTCTTTTAAATATTGCAATAATAGAATGGTACACTTAGAATACATGTAGTATTAGTGCATAACTGCTTGTTTCCTTTTTTGTATAGAAATGTTTGAAGCTATGCACAACTGTGTTCCGAACATTAAAACCCAAGCATTTCTGTTGGATGTGGTTTATAACATCAAAGAGTGGCTAGCACCACATGTAGAGCAACCTCATGACCACACCCAGCCCAAGTGTTTCAAGTTTGTTCGCAATGCAAGTGGAAGGTGTGAGATGTTTTATCGAAACTATTCATACATGCCATTGGAAGGTCCAGTGATTGTTCTGAAGGTAAGTAACTAATGGTCTGTCACTCAGCACACTACATACATGTGCATGTTCATGCAAGAACATAAATTATGTTCCTCCCTCCTTTGTAAATTGATGCTGTTTGGCTGTTATAACTGCAAGGTTGTCAGTAGATTTTTGAGTAGCAGGTTCTATCAAAAACGACAGCTATTTTCATTTGCTTTCTCCAATATCATGCTTCAAACTTACCTACTAACATTCAGAGTACCAGAATGCTCCAGTTGCCGGCTTATTTTGACAATCCTGTAGCAACCACACACGCATTGCGCAATTACTTATTTATGTTTTGAATAAACTACACTTGCCTTCCAAATTGCATATTTCCTTGGGTTTCATAAACCACTCATACAGAGACCACTCAAATTAAAGTATGTACTGTTTGTCCAAACAAATTCGTAGAGTAAATGACAACTTTGTAAATGAAACTGTAAAATCTTAACATTTATGTAATACATTTATGTAAGTTCAGGCATTTGATGTTCTTATTTGCTTTCCCTACCCTAGTCACGCCCAACAAGTACATGTAAACCAAGTTTGGTTCAACCCATCTTAAAGTGCCACTATGATCAAAATTTCGCATTGCCTTTTCTTTGTACTTTTGGAAACTAGAAGTAACAAACACTTACCATGCCAAGTTTTATCGCAATATTCGCACGGGAAGTTTGATTATTTTAACGTTGTTTTTCGGTTTTGGAAGCCCGCCATTACTCGATTCAAAAATGGCCGAGTGTGCCCAAAAGAGTTGGCACTAGATTGAGCCTTTCGGAAGTGACGTCATATGCGCACCTCAACAAACCAACGTGGCTAATTTTGTATGGGATTTGTGAGAAGTACGAGGTCTCTCAACGTGTTTTAAAAGATAATCTGCGGGCAGAATGCCTCCAAGGCGTTGTGTAGTGCAGGATTGTGACAGGGTAGCTGATAAAGAGTTGGGAATATCAATTCATACCTCTCCTGGTACGGGCAGCGAACGTGCGATGTGGAAAAGATTTGTCAGCCAACACAGGAAACATTTCCAGCCGAAAGGAACATTTGGCATATGCTCTCTTCATTTTACCAACGACTGTTTCACTCGTTCGGTATATGTAAAAGGAATCGAGAGACGCCTAAAGCCGGGATCTGTGCCAACGATTTGGAAGAAAGCCTCTGTTTCCCTCAGTGAAAGAAGTCGTCGACGGGTGAGTTGCATTCGTGGATTTATTGTTCGCTTGAAGTGCAAGTGTAGGTGTTATTTTTATGGTATTCATGAACAAAATCTCTCTTTATCTCGTTTTGACAATAATTGAAAAAAAAAATCATAAAGTTTATTGATAAGGTTTTGTCTGGCAGAGAAAGTAGAAGACAAAACGTTTTCATGTTTCCTTCTAAACATAATTTATCTATCTCAGTAGCCATTGTTTGATGTGAATGGGGTAATTGTTGTTTAAGTATGCTGTTGTTTTGATTTGTGCCTTTTGTCCTTTACAATTAAACTTTTGTATCATTTATTTAATTAAATTTACTTTCGATAATGGCATGAAACTGCTATTGACATTTTCCTCAGGATTATAAAATTAATCTAATGGTCTCTGTGAATTTTTCAAACCTCAAACTTCTCTGCACAGAATGTTTTTATTTGAAACTGTGATTTTTTTCAATAAATATCTGTGAATGAGGCTTCATGAGCATAAAGTCTCTCAATTAAATTTTTTACTCAAATTTCAGTTGAATTTTGATCGGTTGATTTCTTCATACTATTCTGCCTGACAGATTCTTAATGAGGTTATGGCAGAACAGAGTCAAGTTACAAATACGGAGCCAGGAACTGCTGAGTTTGAAGAAAATCAGGAGATACAGGAGAATGTTGAGCTGCAGGATGGCTTAGGGTTGCAAGCTGTTGGGGGGGTCCATACCACTGAAGTGGATGAGGCTCAGGCAGAGATGATGCAGGTGGCCTACGAAGGGGTTCATGATGAGGATATGAAGCTGGTGGCTGATGATGGAGCTCAGGCAGAAGTGACACAGAAAACTGAGGAGGCTAAGGCAGATGAGGTGTTAATGGCACAGGTGACTGACAAGGGGCTTCACAACAAAGAGGTGATGCTTGTGGCTAATGATGGAGCCCAAGGTGAGGCGATGATGCATGTTGACGAGAGACTTCAGACAGAAGGGTTGCTGTTAGTGGCTGGAGAGGGAGCACCAGCAGAGGATGTGGCCTATAGGGATGAGGTTATGTGTACAGATGAAATACCAAACCAAGTAGAAGATCAAGAGTTGCTCGAGGTATGTATACTCTGACTTATAAATAATAATTGTATACTCGCAAGCTACAGCAATTACCTAAACAAAAGATTGCATTTATAAATGTATCTGAACTTATCACCCCTCTCTCTATTTCATGATAGGATCTGTAGTCATGTAAAATATAATATTTTTTTTTTAGGTAGCTCCCTGTGAATTATGCAAGGCCATGAAAACAGAAATAACTCGGCTGAAAGCTAAAGTGACCCGGTTAAAGAACAAACTTTCATCTAACCAAGAACAGTGGGTTCAAACCTTCCAAGAAATTCAAGAGCAGAATTGTCTTTTTATGGTTAATGCTGGTAAGACTACACCCATCCTGTCCAAAAGTTGAAAATGATTAATCTGACAAAATTTATTTTCTCAGGGATATCTTTTTCAGGCACCCTATACTAATTTTATCATTTTGTAATTTTTTATTTGTTTTTCTTTCATATTTTTTGATATTTAAGCTGTCCAAACTGAACCAGTTGTTGAAACAGAGGACATCAGCCCTACAAAGTCTATGGATCAACCAACAGAACAGGATGAGGATGTTAATGAAGAGGAGACTGATGAGAAAAACACTAGGTGGCATGATGATGATGACCCTACCTGGGACCCTGAAAAAATTGATAGTGACTATCAAAAAGTAAAAGATGAAGACGACAGTGACAAGATAGATGAAAACCCAAAGTAAAGACCACACTGATTAACTGAAATATAAGTAAACAAACAAATAAATAATGGAAAAACACACATATATGATGAGGGTTCTGTGTCACAAAATTTTTGTGATATCCTAGGCTCGTGACACTCGCCCAGGCTCGTGTCACGAGCCTATGATGCCACAATTTTTTTGTGACACAGAACCCCTCATCATATATGTGTGTAAGGTTAAAACACAGGTTCTTGTTTTGTGACATAGAATTATTTTCTATTGAATAAATGTGCCGTCTATATAGAAAGCAATGGGTCGCAGTCGTAAAGGAGCAATGACTCAAAGAAACAAAAAAGAAAATAAAATGTGGAAGATTTCCGAGAAAGACAAACAAGTCTTTGTACTTGGGGCGACAAAAGGCAAACAAAAAGTGGTTGTTATGCCAGAAGAAGTTTTAAATGAATTGAGGCAGATCGACCCGCGCGTGTTAGCCAATATTTTGGCTGGCATGTAAATAACGCGGTTTATGCAAATTTGCATGTGGCGAGCCCAAATTTTTATTCAAGGGATACAATGTGTTGAAATATATGGGTCTCGTCTTAAAAGCGTCGTGCCTTTTGGTATCAATCTCGGTTTCGGCCTCGTGCCTTTTGATTTCAATCTCGGTTTCGGCCTCGTTGGGGGTGATTGCCAAATATTTTGACCCAAAAAAAGAAGAAGATGCCATTGCTTCGCCAGATGACATTTATGAAGATTCAGATGCGGACATTGTTGTTATTGAAGCAGGCGGCAAAGAAATAATCTTATCAATACGCGCCGAAAAACGGTTGCTTAAGATTTTGAACGAAAGGGAAAAGAGTTCTTCATTATATATTTGAAACTGCAAATTCGAGCGAGGCGAAATATTTCATGTATGGTGCTAGACAGCAGGAAACAAGCGACGGCCGTTTGAGCGTATGCAAATTAAGGTTTGTTTTTGATGAGGCAAAAATATTTCAAGCATAACGTCACACAGCAGTTTCATTTTTTTGCTTCTTTCATCGAGTTAACGACTTCATGTGTTATATCTCTGATTTCTTTTTGCCAAGAAGGCAACAAAAGTTCGGTGATGGCATGCCAAATCGTGTGAATCAATACGATCATTTTATATGTATGCGCATGCGTTTTACAAGGAAGAAAAAAAAAATGAACCACAAGTCTTATGAACCAGGTTTTGTGAAACATAAATATCTGAGACCGCCCAATAGTCGATTAGCGAGTGATTGGTGGTGCTCTTGGATGTGGGGTTGGCCGCCCCTGATTCCTTAAAAGGCACGTGCATGAACTTGTCAGGAGTAGAGGGTGAGGCCGAGTGTGCGGCGATAGCCCCGGGTGAGCCCGCTCTGGCCCAGCACATAACTGGGAGGTGCTCAGAGATCCCCCGGGATCTCAACTCAGTCCCTGAGTATAACTGGGAAGGGACAGCCGCCTTGTCAGCGGCGGGAAAGACCTAGCCGGGGCTAGGCAAAAGAAACAGCCACCGAGCACCTCCCCACTAGGGTTTTGTCATTTTTTGTCACGTCACGCAATGTCACGCGTGACATGTGTAACGCATCATGCATAACGCGTCACGCTAAAATGAAAGCCTGAATTAATTTTTTCATATGTTAATTCTAATCGGCGGCCAAAGCGTTTATTTTTTTTCGAAATTCTGTTTCCACTTTGCTTCTTTCTTCTTTTCTGATCTTGTCAACATCAAGCTTAGACGACTGCCGAGTGATTTTAGCCCGGACAGCCTGTTTCAGCACGTTGTACTGCGAAAATTCATCCATGATCAACTGAAACTCGTTGTCGGTCATTATATTGTCTGTCATTGCTTTTGACATAAGACGGTCAACAGTGTCACGTTTTGCAATTGCAAGTGTGACAATTTCCTGGTGCTTCTTTATCTTAGAATCAAGCTTTTTGCTGGCGATTATAAGTCCTGGAGAAGCAATAGCGAAGCCTCCCCCGAGACCGCCAAGCGGTATCGTAGCTGGAAGGCCAACAATAGAAAGAGCGGAGCCAAAGCTTGCGCTTGAAAAGACAGCTGAAAGAACGCTTGATCCAGCCGCACTCAAGTTGACAACTTTCTTTGCACGTTTATATTTCTTCGTGACATTTCGATAGTGTTCGACTTCTTTGTTCAGATTAGACGCGATCTCATTAACTTTTTGCATCCTGAAGTCAGGAGGAATGATTTGAGGATATATGTTTTCAGGAGGCGCGGATGGCAGAACATTCTCGGAAGGCATTGTATAAATAGAAATTTAATTCATTTCCAAAACAAATTCAAGAGGAAAGCCGTTGAAATCAAACAGCTCACCGTTTTCATCTCTGACGCTGACAGTGATACTGTTTACATGTGAACTTGTCGAACAGCCGCGTAAAGGTTGCTGCGGAGAAGCTTCATAGCTTACTTTTTCGTAAGGCTTGCCTCTTACATCGAGTTTGGCCAAGAGGTCAGATCTTTTGTTGTTGAAAAAGTTTTGTTTTGCGTCGATCAGATTGCAATGAATGAAGTATGATGTCGGATATCTGAGATATTTTACGTGTGTTGTCCGGCCTAACTCTCGCTTCACACCAAATAAATCAGCTAAATCGCGATCAAGTTTGATTGGTTTCGTGCCAAGATTTGTGATTTCTAGTTGGCCAAAAGGAGTGTTTGTTTTTGTGTCCAATCTTTGTCCATATGATTTGAAAATGTTTGCAATTTCTTGTGCCATGCTTTCCAAAGTGTAATGTCCAGGATTTATTTTACCAACCGATACAGAATGATCTTTTTTTTCATCGCCCAACACTGCGCTTCCTTCTTTTTTCAAATTGTGCCAAGAGTTGTACAAACTGCACGAGATCAGTTTCATGAAATGAACCTGGGGGATCGGCTCGCCAAAGTAGATGGTCTCTCCGTTTTTCTGAGTGACAATTAATGGTTAATGCTGGTAAGACTACACCCATCCTGTCCAAAAGTTGAAAATGATTAATCTGACAAAATTTATTTTCTCAGGGATATCTTTTTCAGGCACCCTATACTAATTTTATCATTTTGTAATTTTTTATTTGTTTTTCTTTCATATTTTTTGATATTTAAGCTGTCCAAACTGAACCAGTTGTTGAAACAGAGGACATCAGCCCTACAAAGTCTATGGATCAACCAACAGAACAGGATGAGGATGTTAATGAAGAGGAGACTGATGAGAAAAACACTAGGTGGCATGATGATGATGACCCTACCTGGGACCCTGAAAAAATTGATAGTGACTATCAAAAAGTAAAAGATGAAGACGACAGTGACAAGATAGATGAAAACCCAAAGTAAAGACCACACTGATTAACTGAAATATAAGTAAACAAACAAATAAATAATGGAAAAACACACATATATGATGAGGGTTCTGTGTCACAAAATTTTTGTGATATCCTAGGCTCGTGACACTCGCCCAGGCTCGTGTCACGAGCCTATGATGCCACAATTTTTTTGTGACACAGAACCCCTCATCATATATGTGTGTAAGGTTAAAACACAGGTTCTTGTTTTGTGACATAGAATTATTTTCTATTGAATAAATGTGCCGTCTATATAGAAAGCAATGGGTCGCAGTCGTAAAGGAGCAATGACTCAAAGAAACAAAAAAGAAAATAAAATGTGGAAGATTTCCGAGAAAGACAAACAAGTCTTTGTACTTGGGGCGACAAAAGGCAAACAAAAAGTGGTTGTTATGCCAGAAGAAGTTTTAAATGAATTGAGGCAGATCGACCCGCGCGTGTTAGCCAATATTTTGGCTGGCATGTAAATAACGCGGTTTATGCAAATTTGCATGTGGCGAGCCCAAATTTTTATTCAAGGGATACAATGTGTTGAAATATATGGGTCTCGTCTTAAAAGCGTCGTGCCTTTTGGTATCAATCTCGGTTTCGGCCTCGTGCCTTTTGATTTCAATCTCGGTTTCGGCCTCGTTGGGGGTGATTGCCAAATATTTTGACCCAAAAAAAGAAGAAGATGCCATTGCTTCGCCAGATGACATTTATGAAGATTCAGATGCGGACATTGTTGTTATTGAAGCAGGCGGCAAAGAAATAATCTTATCAATACGCGCCGAAAAACGGTTGCTTAAGATTTTGAACGAAAGGGAAAAGAGTTCTTCATTATATATTTGAAACTGCAAATTCGAGCGAGGCGAAATATTTCATGTATGGTGCTAGACAGCAGGAAACAAGCGACGGCCGTTTGAGCGTATGCAAATTAAGGTTTGTTTTTGATGAGGCAAAAATATTTCAAGCATAACGTCACACAGCAGTTTCATTTTTTTGCTTCTTTCATCGAGTTAACGACTTCATGTGTTATATCTCTGATTTCTTTTTGCCAAGAAGGCAACAAAAGTTCGGTGATGGCATGCCAAATCGTGTGAATCAATACGATCATTTTATATGTATGCGCATGCGTTTTACAAGGAAGAAAAAAAAAATGAACCACAAGTCTTATGAACCAGGTTTTGTGAAACATAAATATCTGAGACCGCCCAATAGTCGATTAGCGAGTGATTGGTGGTGCTCTTGGATGTGGGGTTGGCCGCCCCTGATTCCTTAAAAGGCACGTGCATGAACTTGTCAGGAGTAGAGGGTGAGGCCGAGTGTGCGGCGATAGCCCCGGGTGAGCCCGCTCTGGCCCAGCACATAACTGGGAGGTGCTCAGAGATCCCCCGGGATCTCAACTCAGTCCCTGAGTATAACTGGGAAGGGACAGCCGCCTTGTCAGCGGCGGGAAAGACCTAGCCGGGGCTAGGCAAAAGAAACAGCCACCGAGCACCTCCCCACTAGGGTTTTGTCATTTTTTGTCACGTCACGCAATGTCACGCGTGACATGTGTAACGCATCATGCATAACGCGTCACGCTAAAATGAAAGCCTGAATTAATTTTTTCATATGTTAATTCTAATCGGCGGCCAAAGCGTTTATTTTTTTTCGAAATTCTGTTTCCACTTTGCTTCTTTCTTCTTTTCTGATCTTGTCAACATCAAGCTTAGACGACTGCCGAGTGATTTTAGCCCGGACAGCCTGTTTCAGCACGTTGTACTGCGAAAATTCATCCATGATCAACTGAAACTCGTTGTCGGTCATTATATTGTCTGTCATTGCTTTTGACATAAGACGGTCAACAGTGTCACGTTTTGCAATTGCAAGTGTGACAATTTCCTGGTGCTTCTTTATCTTAGAATCAAGCTTTTTGCTGGCGATTATAAGTCCTGGAGAAGCAATAGCGAAGCCTCCCCCGAGACCGCCAAGCGGTATCGTAGCTGGAAGGCCAACAATAGAAAGAGCGGAGCCAAAGCTTGCGCTTGAAAAGACAGCTGAAAGAACGCTTGATCCAGCCGCACTCAAGTTGACAACTTTCTTTGCACGTTTATATTTCTTCGTGACATTTCGATAGTGTTCGACTTCTTTGTTCAGATTAGACGCGATCTCATTAACTTTTTGCATCCTGAAGTCAGGAGGAATGATTTGAGGATATATGTTTTCAGGAGGCGCGGATGGCAGAACATTCTCGGAAGGCATTGTATAAATAGAAATTTAATTCATTTCCAAAACAAATTCAAGAGGAAAGCCGTTGAAATCAAACAGCTCACCGTTTTCATCTCTGACGCTGACAGTGATACTGTTTACATGTGAACTTGTCGAACAGCCGCGTAAAGGTTGCTGCGGAGAAGCTTCATAGCTTACTTTTTCGTAAGGCTTGCCTCTTACATCGAGTTTGGCCAAGAGGTCAGATCTTTTGTTGTTGAAAAAGTTTTGTTTTGCGTCGATCAGATTGCAATGAATGAAGTATGATGTCGGATATCTGAGATATTTTACGTGTGTTGTCCGGCCTAACTCTCGCTTCACACCAAATAAATCAGCTAAATCGCGATCAAGTTTGATTGGTTTCGTGCCAAGATTTGTGATTTCTAGTTGGCCAAAAGGAGTGTTTGTTTTTGTGTCCAATCTTTGTCCATATGATTTGAAAATGTTTGCAATTTCTTGTGCCATGCTTTCCAAAGTGTAATGTCCAGGATTTATTTTACCAACCGATACAGAATGATCTTTTTTTTCATCGCCCAACACTGCGCTTCCTTCTTTTTTCAAATTGTGCCAAGAGTTGTACAAACTGCACGAGATCAGTTTCATGAAATGAACCTGGGGGATCGGCTCGCCAAAGTAGATGGTCTCTCCGTTTTTCTGAGTGACAATTAATGGTTAATGCTGGTAAGACTACACCCATCCTGTCCAAAAGTTGAAAATGATTAATCTGACAAAATTTATTTTCTCAGGGATATCTTTTTCAGGCACCCTATACTAATTTTATCATTTTGTAATTTTTTATTTGTTTTTCTTTCATATTTTTTGATATTTAAGCTGTCCAAACTGAACCAGTTGTTGAAACAGAGGACATCAGCCCTACAAAGTCTATGGATCAACCAACAGAACAGGATGAGGATGTTAATGAAGAGGAGACTGATGAGAAAAACACTAGGTGGCATGATGATGATGACCCTACCTGGGACCCTGAAAAAATTGATAGTGACTATCAAAAAGTAAAAGATGAAGACGACAGTGACAAGATAGATGAAAACCCAAAGTAAAGACCACACTGATTAACTGAAATATAAGTAAACAAACAAATAAATAATGGAAAAACACACATATATGATGAGGGTTCTGTGTCACAAAATTTTTGTGATATCCTAGGCTCGTGACACTCGCCCAGGCTCGTGTCACGAGCCTATGATGCCACAATTTTTTTGTGACACAGAACCCCTCATCATATATGTGTGTAAGGTTAAAACACAGGTTCTTGTTTTGTGACATAGAATTATTTTCTATTGAATAAATGTGCCGTCTATATAGAAAGCAATGGGTCGCAGTCGTAAAGGAGCAATGACTCAAAGAAACAAAAAAGAAAATAAAATGTGGAAGATTTCCGAGAAAGACAAACAAGTCTTTGTACTTGGGGCGACAAAAGGCAAACAAAAAGTGGTTGTTATGCCAGAAGAAGTTTTAAATGAATTGAGGCAGATCGACCCGCGCGTGTTAGCCAATATTTTGGCTGGCATGTAAATAACGCGGTTTATGCAAATTTGCATGTGGCGAGCCCAAATTTTTATTCAAGGGATACAATGTGTTGAAATATATGGGTCTCGTCTTAAAAGCGTCGTGCCTTTTGGTATCAATCTCGGTTTCGGCCTCGTGCCTTTTGATTTCAATCTCGGTTTCGGCCTCGTTGGGGGTGATTGCCAAATATTTTGACCCAAAAAAAGAAGAAGATGCCATTGCTTCGCCAGATGACATTTATGAAGATTCAGATGCGGACATTGTTGTTATTGAAGCAGGCGGCAAAGAAATAATCTTATCAATACGCGCCGAAAAACGGTTGCTTAAGATTTTGAACGAAAGGGAAAAGAGTTCTTCATTATATATTTGAAACTGCAAATTCGAGCGAGGCGAAATATTTCATGTATGGTGCTAGACAGCAGGAAACAAGCGACGGCCGTTTGAGCGTATGCAAATTAAGGTTTGTTTTTGATGAGGCAAAAATATTTCAAGCATAACGTCACACAGCAGTTTCATTTTTTTGCTTCTTTCATCGAGTTAACGACTTCATGTGTTATATCTCTGATTTCTTTTTGCCAAGAAGGCAACAAAAGTTCGGTGATGGCATGCCAAATCGTGTGAATCAATACGATCATTTTATATGTATGCGCATGCGTTTTACAAGGAAGAAAAAAAAAATGAACCACAAGTCTTATGAACCAGGTTTTGTGAAACATAAATATCTGAGACCGCCCAATAGTCGATTAGCGAGTGATTGGTGGTGCTCTTGGATGTGGGGTTGGCCGCCCCTGATTCCTTAAAAGGCACGTGCATGAACTTGTCAGGAGTAGAGGGTGAGGCCGAGTGTGCGGCGATAGCCCCGGGTGAGCCCGCTCTGGCCCAGCACATAACTGGGAGGTGCTCAGAGATCCCCCGGGATCTCAACTCAGTCCCTGAGTATAACTGGGAAGGGACAGCCGCCTTGTCAGCGGCGGGAAAGACCTAGCCGGGGCTAGGCAAAAGAAACAGCCACCGAGCACCTCCCCACTAGGGTTTTGTCATTTTTTGTCACGTCACGCAATGTCACGCGTGACATGTGTAACGCATCATGCATAACGCGTCACGCTAAAATGAAAGCCTGAATTAATTTTTTCATATGTTAATTCTAATCGGCGGCCAAAGCGTTTATTTTTTTTCGAAATTCTGTTTCCACTTTGCTTCTTTCTTCTTTTCTGATCTTGTCAACATCAAGCTTAGACGACTGCCGAGTGATTTTAGCCCGGACAGCCTGTTTCAGCACGTTGTACTGCGAAAATTCATCCATGATCAACTGAAACTCGTTGTCGGTCATTATATTGTCTGTCATTGCTTTTGACATAAGACGGTCAACAGTGTCACGTTTTGCAATTGCAAGTGTGACAATTTCCTGGTGCTTCTTTATCTTAGAATCAAGCTTTTTGCTGGCGATTATAAGTCCTGGAGAAGCAATAGCGAAGCCTCCCCCGAGACCGCCAAGCGGTATCGTAGCTGGAAGGCCAACAATAGAAAGAGCGGAGCCAAAGCTTGCGCTTGAAAAGACAGCTGAAAGAACGCTTGATCCAGCCGCACTCAAGTTGACAACTTTCTTTGCACGTTTATATTTCTTCGTGACATTTCGATAGTGTTCGACTTCTTTGTTCAGATTAGACGCGATCTCATTAACTTTTTGCATCCTGAAGTCAGGAGGAATGATTTGAGGATATATGTTTTCAGGAGGCGCGGATGGCAGAACATTCTCGGAAGGCATTGTATAAATAGAAATTTAATTCATTTCCAAAACAAATTCAAGAGGAAAGCCGTTGAAATCAAACAGCTCACCGTTTTCATCTCTGACGCTGACAGTGATACTGTTTACATGTGAACTTGTCGAACAGCCGCGTAAAGGTTGCTGCGGAGAAGCTTCATAGCTTACTTTTTCGTAAGGCTTGCCTCTTACATCGAGTTTGGCCAAGAGGTCAGATCTTTTGTTGTTGAAAAAGTTTTGTTTTGCGTCGATCAGATTGCAATGAATGAAGTATGATGTCGGATATCTGAGATATTTTACGTGTGTTGTCCGGCCTAACTCTCGCTTCACACCAAATAAATCAGCTAAATCGCGATCAAGTTTGATTGGTTTCGTGCCAAGATTTGTGATTTCTAGTTGGCCAAAAGGAGTGTTTGTTTTTGTGTCCAATCTTTGTCCATATGATTTGAAAATGTTTGCAATTTCTTGTGCCATGCTTTCCAAAGTGTAATGTCCAGGATTTATTTTACCAACCGATACAGAATGATCTTTTTTTTCATCGCCCAACACTGCGCTTCCTTCTTTTTTCAAATTGTGCCAAGAGTTGTACAAACTGCACGAGATCAGTTTCATGAAATGAACCTGGGGGATCGGCTCGCCAAAGTAGATGGTCTCTCCGTTTTTCTGAGTGACAATTGTGAGAAAAACCATTTTATATTGAATAGATATAAAATGAAAGGCCGACAACCAACGCTTGCTAAAATAGACGCGTCGAAGAAAAGAGCGTGGGCAGAATTCACGGCACAGTTCCCAAACGCGGACAAAAGACAATTCTATGCTCAAGCATATTCTGATGATAAAGGTAACATCACAGGATCTGAAATTTTTCTTAAGGGAGGCCATAGCGTGTCCGGGTTGGACAGGAAATATTGGAGCCCGAAAATGAAGGCTGCACTAGGTTTGGAAGGCGTGGAGGGCTTCCCATATCAACTGTCTCCGCTGAGAACAAAAAACGCGCTGCCAATCCCCACAGTAGATTTCACTGGAGCGGCACCAAGCATCAAGAAAATCTTCAACAACCCGATCAACATTTACGTGACACCAGATTCTTTCTTTGTGGTGAAACTGAGGGAAATATTCCAACAAACAAGAATAAGGCATAACTCCGCGGCAGAAGCGAAACGCTGGCTAGGAGGCCCAAATATGAGCTATTGGCCGCAGCAGCTCAACTTAGCGGTATTTTGCGCAACGCAAGGCTGTGGAATTTCGAGAGAAATCTTCGACAGCGGCCTGGATCTTTCTCCGCAAGTGAGGGCATTTTACAGATTTCACGTGTATTTCACAGTCAGGAGAATTTTGTTCCAGATGGGAGGCATCCAGAGCATAAGCGCCCTACCCGGGGACCCCACATTCAATTTATCAGGAAATCGTTACGACGTTGCCTCGTACAAAAGGATATGCGCAGAGTTCGGGATAGACCCAACAAGCGATTTCCGGTTCACAAGCAGAAAAAACCACGGCCTGGGCGACGTATATATAGGCCTGTCAGGGCACGGGCCAATGAAAACGGGGGCTGAATATCCAGGAGGGTTTTACAAATTCGCTGATGAAGGCGGGAAAGCGAAAGATGGAAACTTGCTCGCTTTCATTGAGCTCGATGGTGTAGCATTTAGCCAGTGCGACTGGTTCGCGCCAAACAAAACATCAGGTTTGACACAAGCAGGGCTTGCACGCATTAACCAGTCGGTTGAGGCCTTCGTTTACTGCATCTTGGGCGCGCAAGTGAATGTCCGGAGCAGCATAATTGGAACAGGCGGGAGAGCGAAAGAGGCGCAGACGGAGTTTTTGACTCTGATGGAAGACGCTATCAGGCAGCCGGATTTGGCGAAGAGCGTGCAAAGGTATCAGCTCGCGGTTGATGAAGCGAATGTCAGGCTGAATCTTGCAGTGTGCCCTGGAGCGTGGCTGATGCCGGCGTCAATGATCATCAACACGAAAAGCACGGTTGGATACAACAACAGACTGAAGCAGGCCGTTCCAGGAATGAAACGGCGTGAACAATGACGTGAATTCAGGAACAAAAAAAGTGGGAATCCGACACATGGAAGGGGGGCCGCCAAAAATAAACCCGCCAAACAGCCATCCCTCCAATCCGATCCACAAAGCCGCCATGGCAGCGCAAGAACCGAAGCCGGCTTCAAAAACGCAGAGGCCAGAAATTGAGACCACCGAGAAAACCGTTTCAGAGGAAACGCCGCAGCACGAGATAAACAAAACCGCCCTAATTATTGGCGGAGTCGCATTCGCGGCATTGTTATTGCTTGTATTACGTTAACGCCGCTTTTTGATGTATTTTTCAAAAATGAAAACAACCGCCGCCAAAATGAGGAGCCAGGTATGCTCGGCGAGAAAGCCAATCGCCCGCCCCGCAGTTTTGAAAAGGAAGCTGACGACCGAGCCAATTAACCCAGGCAGAAGCGAGCCAATTTTGGCCCCAATGTCTTTTAGGCCATTTCCAATTGCTTTGCATGTGGCTTTCAGAGCTTTGGTGATTGACCCAACAACAGCCCCGATAGTGACACCGGCGGCAATAAAGATGGCCGTCACGGTCACGCCATTTTTTTTGAAGATCTCGCGTATCCTTTCTCGGAGAGGCATGACAGCTTCTCTTTCCTCAATCTGGGTTCGCAAACGCGAGAGCTCCTCGTTTCTTTCTGCCACCCTCGCCTCTGCAGCTTCTCTTTCTGAAGGCGAAGTGTTGTCATCTTGGATGGTTGCCTGGTCTTCTTCGTTTTGGCGCTTGAGCTCACTTTCTTGCTCTTTCAGTTCATCAACGGCCTTCGTGCTGTTCAGCCTTTCTATTATTTCGTTTCTATCTTTTTCAATTTGGGCGAGCTTTGACCTTTCTCTGTCGACCTTTGCTTGCGCTTCTTTATGAAGCGTTTGCAAACTCAGATTTTGAATTTCTTGTGATTCTTCATCTCTTTGTGCAGCAATGTTATCTGCCTCTCTTTTTTGCCTTTCACCTTCTGCCACCTTTTGGCCCAAGTGAAACGATGTCTTCTCGTGTACCTTTTTTGCTGAAAGTAATTGGGTCCATTCTTTTAAAGTCAGCCTTTGGGAACCTAGATTTGATAAAATTTAAAGCCCTGTCAAGTATTCTCTTTCTTTCTTCAGGTTCAATCAAAGGTGTTTGATCGTACGAGGTATCTGACAGCCCTTCCTGCTCGTGCATCATCGTTTGCATTTCATGTTGTTCACCGCCATGATAGGGTGTTGACGCCGCCCCCGGCTGGAACGGCTGGGTTCTGTTGGCTTCTTGATCGTCGTCGTCGTCATCGTGGTCAATCTGATAGTCAAGATCAGGATCATCGTAACCAAAATCGCCACCTTCTGCCATTTATTTAATTAGAAATTATTTTTTTTGAATTCATATATCATGTCTGTGCAAGATGCCCTTCACCCGGAAAAAACAAAAAAGATAATACGCGCCATGAAGGCACCGCGTGCTGTCAAGCGCATAACTTTCAATCCTTCCGAAGCAAACCCAGGCGAGGCTCTGAATGTTCACGTCCCCAAGCTGAACGTGAACGAAGTACTTGTGCCTAACTCTTTGGCCCTGATATTTGATATCGACCTCTCTGGGGGGCACGCGAACAACTTCCTTGTCCAGGACGTCTCGCGAGCACTCGTGGACAAGCTTGTTGTGAAGTTTGAGGGCACGATTTTGGAAGAAACCGTCGGCCATGACATCTACAAAACATTCAGCGACCTTTTCTTGCCCGGAGAACAGCGGGACAACATGGCGCCTGAGGGCATCCAGAGCGAAGATTTGTGCAAGATCCGCTCAAATTCTGGGGACAAAAAAACATCAGGCGTCGACGCCGAAAAAAAACTCAACGAAGTTTACAGCAACAAATATCGAATCAATCTGGACCACCAGATCTTGACAGACCACGGCGTTTTCTACCCCCAGGCGCTGTACAGCGACCTCGTATTTGAAGTGACCCTCGCACCAGCCAGCCAAGTGGTCAGAGGCTCGGACCCAACCAAGCTGAAATACAAGCTGAGGAACATCCAGCTTGAGTATGATATGATCCGAAGTGAGGGGCTTGCAAAAGAGGCAACCAGCATTTACACCAGCGGCAAAGACTTTTTATACGACCACGTGGTCCGTGATAAAGTGATCCCGATCGACAGAGAAACAGCAACGAGAATAAACGTCAAAGTCAACGCCCAAAGACGGTCATTGAAAGGGATCCTATTGCTGTTCATGGAGTCATACGCCGCGGGGGCAAGAGATTCGGAGAAATACATCTACCCGGACATCAAGAAAATCAGCATCACGATAAACGGCTCGCCCAACATGATATACAACAACGGCATCGAAAGACGTGACATTTGGCGTGAAGTGAGCCGCTTCTTCATGAAAGAAGAAGGAAAACCCCAGTTCATGAATCTTGAGAAGTTCTACACCGACGACATCCCCTTCAACGCGCTAATAGCCGGGCCGACCAACTCTGGCAAGACGCATTTTCTTGTGAAACAGCTCTGCGGCCCATTCCGCGGCAAGTTTGATTACATCGTGTTAATCTGCCCAACCTTCGCCCATAACAGAACACTGTACCGGTTTGCGGAGAAAGATCCTTTTGTGTATATCATCATCTGCGAGCAACACCAAGTTGAAACCTGGCTGAAATTAGCCAGTTTTGCTTTCGAAGGCGACAACACTCTCATCATCCTTGATGACTGCGCCTCATCAAAAGATGTGAAAAATCGCACTGGGGAGCTTGTAAAACTCACCTTTTCGGCTCGGCATGTCGGCATTAGCGTTTGGGTGATGGCCCAGCAGCTATCGAGCATCGCTAAGCCTTTCCGCGAGAACGTGGCGGCAATCGTTATTTTTTACACGCCATCGGCAAAAACCAGAAAGGCAATTTTCGAAGAATACGCGGGCGAGCTTTCTGTTGGCGAACTCAAGCAGATGGTTTCAAGGCTGAAAGCGCGCAAATTTGGCCATTTGATTTTTTCACTGCGGCCCCCTTACCGAATTGAAGAAATGTAACATCAAGGTATGATGGAGCAACAATTCGAAAAAGCCGAACAAATCTTGAGCTGGCGAGAAATGAAACCTGGAGCAACGTACAAGTATCATGGAATCGAATGCCGCGGTAAAAACTCTTACTACAAGCCGATAAGTGTCGTCACACTCGAGACGAAAGACGGCGTGAAAATGTATTACGCGCCACCTTCTTTGTACTGGGATCTCACCAGACGGGCAAAAACTTCTTACATCAGGTATGAAGGTTTGCAAAATTCAACAAGTGGGTATCAATATCCCGTTTTCATGTTTGCAAATTGAAATGAAAAAAAAAATGAATTACATAATGGCTGAACAAAACGCCCCCGAGTTGGCAGATGTCATGAAAATGCTTGAAGTCGAGCCTGCACAGCCCATTGAGGCTCCTGGCCCTGACATTCCAGCGCTCCGTGAGCAGCTTGCCATTCTGGTTTCCACAGGCAAATGTAAACAAGCAATAGGCACGCAGCTGACACACGATGAGGTGAAGCGATTGTCAGAAAAAGAGGTCATGAGGGCCCACAAAAGGTACGAGACCTACGTTGGCGCCAAGACCACAGAAACCCTCATTGACAGCTTTCTTTCATTCGCCACAAAAGCACTTGGCGTAGTGGTGCGGCTTAAAGATGCCGACGCTCTGCATGCCGAGCTGAAAAACGACTACATCATCACAAAAGAGCTGTTCTCACTGTCTGGTGGTCTTGCATTGAGATGCGGCCGGATGCTCGCAGTTGCCAACGCGTTCCTGATCACAGCAAAACATGTTGATTTCAGCAATGCCGAGCAATCTTCAGTAACTGCTGTCAGCAATGCTGAGCAATCTTCAGTAACTGCTGAATAATTGGTGAACATTACTCGGTATTTTTTTCAGCAAATATACAATGGCTGATTCTCAACAAGTCACATCACAAACACCCACCACAAAAACGAAAAACCCAAAACGAGTTGCAGCCGGCAAAGCAATCGCTGAAAAAACGAGACTTGCCCGCGAGGCGCAGAAAAAGGCTTTAGATGAAGCTAATGCAATCATTGCAAACAAAAAAGCCCCTGAGGCAACCCCTGAGGTAACCCCTGAGGCAGCAGCAATTACAACAACACAATGGCTGAGTGGCATCAGCATTTTTCTTTCAATAGTGGGAATCTACTACAAACGAGAAGAGATAAAAGCGCTTTTCGCCAAAAAGCCGCCTCCAGTCGAGCCGACTCCAGTCGAGCCGACTCCAGTCGAGCCAAAAAAAGAAGGAAGAATTAGAAATATGGATTAAATTTCATGAACATATGGTTCACATCAAAATTTCCGCTGTCATTTTAATAGGCTTGATTTGGTACGAATTCACCAAGGGGTGTTGTAAAACTGTCTGGCTAATCATTTCTAATTAAAAAAATATTTTTAATATAACCATGTCTGACAACAAGCTTGTGAAAACAATCATGGAAGCTGCAACTCTGACCGGCCTGGCTGCTGCCATCGGCTGGATTGCGAAAAAGACCGTAAAACAAAACATCACACAAGACCCTAGCGGCAGCCTTGAGAACTACGCCAAGTTCACCGCTGTTATGTCTGGCAGCATCGCACTGAAACGGTATCTCGAAGATCAGAAGATTCTTCCTGATTGAAAAAATGATCTTAACATAAAATGGCCAACATTGCGATGATGATTGGTGGCGCAGTTCTCAACGCGGCAGCTTTCACTGGCGGCAACTATCTCGCCAAATTTTTGGCCGGCGACAATGGCAAAGCCGCGTTAGACGAGAAAACGCGGCATGACAAGGCCCTGGAGGCTTATCAGTCAGCAATGGCAAAATACTCACGCGAGCGAACACAGCTGCTCGACTGGATCAACACAAACGAAGAAATCAAAGAACACGCGCAGAAAAACTTCACAAACACCGATTACGCGTTCAAGCTCTACAACCAGGCCCACCCCGACCAGAGACTGACTCTGCCCAAAGCGCCGAATTTCTCGGACATGTACCAGCCAAGCGAGCTGCAGAAACAGGGGGAGCTTCTTTTTGTCGGCGGCGGCGCGCTCGCGGTTGCATACGCGGCTTTTCGTTTCCTTTGAACTTTTTTTGTCGTTCAAATAATGGATGCCAAACTCGCCAAAATCTACTACAGCCCCCAGGGGTACTGGAAGGGCGTCTCTGCGATAAAAAAATTGGCAGAAGCCGCCAAAGTGCCCGAAAATGTTACCAAACAGTGGCTCTACAAACAGGCCATTTGGCAGATCTATTTGCCTGCACCGCGATACGTTCCTCGCCCGAAATTTGACGTGGCGGCGCCCAACTCGGTACACCAGGCGGACCTCCTTTTTCTGCCACATGATAAGCCGCCTCGTAGCCGCAAAGTTTACAAATATGCGTTGACTGTTGTCGACATCGCCAGCCGTTACAAAGAAGCAGAGCCACTTACCTCGAAGGACTCTGAAGAGGTTGCGAAAGCGTTCCAGTCAATTTACAAACGCGGCCCTCTGACTTGGCCTCAGATGCTGCAGGTTGACCCTGGACGCGAGTTTATGGGCGGGGTTACGAAAGAAATGGAAAAACACAAAACTTACATTCGTCGTGGCCGCACTGAAATTCACAGAGATCAGGCTATTGTCGAGCGTTTCAATTGTACGCTTGCTGAGCGTTTGTTTGGCCATCAATACGCCATGGAGATGCTTATGGAAGAAGGCAAGCGGTCAACTGAGTGGGTGAAAAGACTGCCTGATGTTGTCGGCGCTCTGAACAATGAGGTCACTAGCCTCGACGGTAAAAAGCCGGCCATTGCGATCAAAGATAAATCAGTCTCTTCAAAGCCGTCGACAAAGTATAACAGGCCTGTTGGGCTGGCTGAAAAGAAACTTCCTCCACTCATCAATGTAAGATATTTGTATCAGCCTGGCGAGCTTGAGGGTGGAACTAAAAGAGCAACTGACCCTATCTGGTCTTTGAAAGTCTACCAGGTTGTTGAAAATAGGACAAAGCAAAATGAGCCTGTTGTCTATTATTTGTCTGACGGGCCCAAGCGTGGGTTTGTTCGTGAAGAGCTGTTGGTTGTGCCGCCTAATACACAGCTGCCCCCAGCCTGAAATGCCCATATGCCAGGGTTTGTATTCCGCCATCTGCTATCCACCGCTTTGTATCAAATGGTGATAGCGAGATCTTGTTCATGCACATTCCGTACATTTCGTGGCCCTCGCTCCTCAAGATTTTCATTTTGTGCATGAACTGCCTCCTTTCAAAGAGCGCTTCTTTGTAATGATCGTGCGTTATCTCTTTCTCGATCACATTCTTTTTCACGCCCTTCGCCTTCTTTTCGTTTTTTTTTGCCCTCTTTCAGGACTGAGTACATCTTCGGCCTTATCGCAACGACTTCCTCTATCGCCAAACCTCCGCACTCATCTTTCATCTTGCCTAAAACCTTTTTGTTTCTGCCATCGTAAAGCGGATGTTCCTTGGGGTAGTTGCTTGTGTCATACAGCCATGAGTTTTCCTTCATGTCTTCGTAAACATCTTCTGTCTGGATGTCTAAGATCAGGCTGTCTGTGTCTGTGTAGACCAACTGACATTTGTGGGCGTATCTGGCTTTCAAGTAGTTGTAGTAAAAGTCGTACATCAAGATCTTGCTGTTCTCGAGGATCGTCATGCCTGTGTACACGGGCTTGTTCAGCACCAGCTTTGTTTTTCGCATGTGTATGCCTGCCATGTCGTTTCCAAAGATCGTGAATCTGTCAAAAGATGGACTTGACAGCAGCTTTCGGATCTTATCATTTTCCCAGTCTCTCACTATCTTCACGTCTACACGGTTTCTCAGGTTCTCCATCGTCTTGCCAAACACCGAGTTGTTCATCAGCTTGTAGAAGTCTGTTTCAAAGTCGCTCTTTGCCTGTTTTCGAAACTCCGTGTTCATCCGGATGTATGGCTCCATCCACGGCTCTTGGTCGAACTCTATCACCCGGTGCACTTTCTTCAGCCTCATGCCCTGCCTGAGATAAAACTGCAGGTTTCTGTAATGGATCACGTACTTTTCTTTGTCTTCCAGCGTCAGCACCAACTTCTCTGTGTTTGGCATGGTTAAACCCAAGTCGGCCATAAGCTGCCGCTGGTATTCCGACATCTGCCCGGGGTTGATCACTTTCTTTTCCGGTGCCAGCGGGTAGTCATTGTGGGCGTCGTGCAAGTGTGCGGGGTATTCGAGGTCCACCTCCAGTATCCAGCCCTTCTTCGAATTCGGCTTCATCTTTATTATCTGCTCTTCTGTCGGCATGACCCGCTTCCAATGAAAGCCGCTCTTCGGCAAAGGCAAGCTCATTGCCCATCCGTAGAGGTTGTTGGCATCAAGATACGTGATGTAGTTTGTCGTTTGGGTTGGGTCGTATCCTTCGACCTTCGGGTTGTTCGCCTTCACGTACCTCTTGCTTGCCATTGATATGCCGCCTCTCATTCCCCGCTCGATCATCAGATGCATGTCCAAGTCCGTCAGCAGCTCCAGCTCTGCTCCTGTCTTTTTCAGCAAAGCGTCCCAACTCAAGCCCGGCGTGGTGTAGTAATGCGCCGGATCCAGCCCGTATTTCTCCTGGCAAACCTTTCTAAAGTTTTCAAACACGTCTGCTAAAAGCAGCGTGTCTGTGGCCACGTACCAGTTGTGGTAGTCGCCGAGATTTCTGCATCCTAATGCCCCCCAGACCTGCTTTGCGTGCTCATACTCTTCATCTGTTATTCCCTTGCCACTCAGGCTTGAGTAGAACTTTTCTTTCTCTGGGAGTTGTTTCCACAAACCTTTCAAACGAGTCCATGTACTCGTATGGGTAGATGCCTTTCTTCAGCAGCAACTGCCGCTTGTTTTCTTCTGGCATCAGTTTTTTCATGATGGGGAAGTCATCGACCCCCTTCACCAGCTTGTCAAGGCTGCTCAGCAGGAAATTCACGCTGTCGATGAATCTCAGGTTTCCGAGTGAAAATGAGATGTATTTTTCGGTGTTTGTCGGGATGCATTTGATTTCTCCCTGAACCCTCGCCATTGCCTGCATCAGCAGGTGTCCATCGTAGCCTTTCAAGTTGTGAAAGATTACCGGTATTGGCATTGTTTTCGGGTTTAGTTTGAGCTTAAAATTGCATTCGTTATGGGCGGCGCCTCGATAGTTTCCTGTCATGTGATCGTGGTCTCTCACTGAATCTTTAAAGTTGGGTACAAGCAGCGGATCTGCACAGAATAGGCATGTTTCCTGGGTGTTTGCGATCCATTGATCGATTACGTCTTTTGGTTGCCTCCTTTCGTGCGGAACGTATCTATTATTTACCGCCTGGTGGTAGCATCTTCTGTGGCTTTGCCCGCTATATTTTCCTGAATCAGGATCATACACCCCCATCGAATCGAGATAGAGGTCTTTATGCAAACTTTTGTTGCAAATATGGCATTCTCCAGCGTTCCTGTGTTTTTTCCAGTCTTCATTTGTCATTACAAGCGGCCTTTTGTTTTCCATGTCTTTTCGCATTTCCATTTCATGATTCTGAAGCCATCTCAGAAATACAAAGACCGCATCTTCGCCCCTGTATGTGTATGGGCCATAAGTCTGCCCATCGCTCCTCACAACCACATAAGAAAACCCGCAGGGCTCGTGCTTCTCTGTTTTCACTGTAAAGCTGTGTTTGCTGCCTGGCTCGCATGTGGATATCTTTCTCACCAGACATTCAAAGTCTGCATAAACCACATAGGGCGCTTTCATCTGCTTATGGTTGTTTGTAAAAGTCATCTTGTTTTCGCCTTGTTTTGGCATGTTTGTTCTTGTCGGGCTTTTCAGCAGTCCTTTGCATTCAGGTTTGTGCCTTTCGAGCAACTCCCTCTTTGAATAACCGTGAAGGCAGCGTTCGCAGAAATGCTTGCTGTTAGAATTCTTGCTTTGGTCAAACAATAGAGCTGTTAGCCTTTTCACAAGGCTGTAGTGCGTGTTTTCGCCCTTCTTTGTCAACATTAAGTTGATTCTTGGGACTCCGCCCCCTTTTTCACTGAGCCTGTACACGACTACTTGCTCTTTTTCCCATCCGAACACATTAATTGCGAGATTAGGATTCTGCCTCTCCAGCCTGTCAATCTGTGAAACCGGAGTTGGAAAATCAATTCCGGTGAAATTGAGGCCGTCTTCTGTTGGGTAGCTCGATGTCCTTCTCATATCGCCCCTTGGCCGAAATAGTGCTGCACGTATTGCCCATCTCAGGCATTCGTTATCTCTGTTTTGTATGTTAAGAACCGCTTTCTTGTTTTTAAGCTTTGCGGGCAGCGGCATGTAACTTCCGCCGCGCATTGGTTGATATTGCGCCACGTTAATGAAAGCCCCCAAAATTTTATCCATTATCCATCCTGATCCTCTTTCAGACCAGGCCTCTATCTCACCCTGAACCTCGTCAATGAACTGATTCAACGATGGAGTTAATATATCCATGTTGTGCTCATTCAAGATAACTGGCCCCATCCGACTGAAATAATGATCCATTCGTTGGCGTTCTTCATCACGGATCATGTAAAATCTCACAAGAAGGCCAAACTGTATTTTAACGCTCTTCATCTTCTCTACTTCATTCGTGCAGACGCTGATGAATGAATTTTTCGTTTTTTGGAAAAATTTGAGCAGATCTTTGTTGTTCCTTGTGGGTTGCATTTTCCATACGCGGAGCCATTCATTGAAATTGTTTCTTACAATTTCAAAACCACCCCTTATGCTGGGGCTAATTGGAGTTGGGAGCCTTTGTTTCTCATCGATCGGACCATAAAACATTTCAAGAACATCTCTCGAAAAATTTGCAGTAGCCATTGCTTTCTATATAGACGTCACATTTATTCAATAGAAAATAATTCTATGTCACAAAACAAGAACCTGTGTTTTAACCTTACACACATATATGATGAGGGGTTCTGTGTCACAAAAAATTTGTGGCATCATAGGCTCGTGACACGAGCCTGGGCGAGTGTCACGAGCCTAGGATATCACAAAAATTTTGTGACACAGAACCCTCATCATATATGTGTGTGAAAAAAATTAGGCAGTTCTTTAAAATGTATACAATAAAAAATCATTCTATTTTCACCAACACATGCATGCATATCTTTTACAGTTTATTTCATTCTAATAATGTTCAAAATGTTTCTTGTTTATTGCCTTGTAGGCTAGACATGCAAGGAAAAGACATAAGAGAAGAACCTAAGGGAATAGTCTTTCTATCAAAGTTACTACTGCTGTTCGAATTCTGCCACTTGTGCTTCTTTTCTAAACCCAAGGTTGCTGTTACACAGACAGGAACTATGTTGACAATACAATCTGAGTGCAGTAACTGTGGAGAAACATTCACCTGGAAAAGTCAACCAGATCTTCTGGGTCGGTTTCCTGCTGGAAATCTACTACTGAGCTTCGCTGTGTTGTGTGCTGGCACTTCAAAAAGGAAGGTGCTTTTGGTGTTTCGACATATGGGTTTGTTGGTTTATCATGAACCAACTTACTATTACCACCAAAGACACCTCCTTATCCCATCTGTAGTGGCTTTCTGGCGAAAGTACCAGGCAAAATTATTGGACAAGTTGAAAGACCAAGAAGTTTTGCTTGCTGGTGATGGTCGCCACGACAGCATGGGGCACTCCGCCAAGTACGGAACATACACAATTTTCTGTTGTACCATTGGTTTAATCGTCCACATTGTCCTTGTTCAGGTACCTTATTCTGCATTATATGCTAATTAAAAGTACATTGTGTGGTTGCAAAAATATCAGTATCCGCAACCAGCATGGTCACTGGCAACTCTGGGGAGGAGGAGGGGGTGTCTGAAACACAAAAACGTCCAAGGAAAAGTATGAAGCAAAACTGGAAATTCCTGATAATTGGAAAGTTTTAAATTAAACACAAAACATCCATGCAGAAGGAATGAATATTTTCTGGAACCTCACACTGATAAATTCACAAGTGGTTCTCAAAAACAGTAAAGCAAAGTCAAGCTTTCTTCATTAAGTTTTATTGAAGGATCCTATAAAAAGACAAACATTGTCAATATTTGTCTTTTTTCTCCTTAGTTTAACTGAAAATTATTCAATTTCTGTTTAACTCAATCAGGCAAATCAGGCAGGCAGCAGTTCAGGAATGGAATTCCTTGCCTTTCAAAAGGCCTTCACTTTCCTTCTAGGCACTGGAATGATCATTAAGTCATTCATAAGTGACAGACATACCTCAATTGCAAAGTGGATGAGGGAAGATTGTGCAAGACGCTGCAGAGAAATTGGAAAACCTGTGGTTCAACACTTCTTTGACATCTGGCATATCGCAAAAAGTAAGCTACAATCCATACCAGTGTAATTTTTGACAAGTATAAGATCAAGTTCGTCTTACATGATTCCCATTTGTTGTATATCTGTTTTACAGACATGATGTTTCAGGGCTGTGGTCCAAGGAAAATTACAAGGAGCCTGAAGGCTCCTGAGCATGAAATCCTGGGTTCCCCCGCACTTAAGCTTATATGAAATTTAAAAATAAGTTTTTCCCATGGCCTGTGGCACCTGGGTACTTCTAGAGCACCGCCCTGACTTGTTTACTTTTATCCTTGAAACCATTTATTCATAGAAAAAAAGATCTGTAATCTGTAAAAGCAGGGTAAAGGCCAAAAAAAAAATTCTTTGCTTGCACAAACAATGGCTAAGCTTTCCTTAAATTCAGTTCCAGCTAGAGTATATGACTTACATGTAGTTAAATTTTTTGTTTATGATTGTAATACGGACCATAATAATATTATTCTTTTATGTCCAATGACCAGAAATCCAGAAAGTGCTGACAAAACTCAGCGAAGAAAAGCAATGTGATATCATTGGCAGATGGAGGAAAGCATGTGTACGTCATTTCTATTGGGCCGTCACATCCACCAAAGAGACCCTTGGAGAAGTGAAATTGGCCAAATTTCATGCCTTCCTCTCACATGTCCTTAACAAACACACTGATCTTCCGAACAGAAGATTCAATGCATGTGCACATGGAATCATCACAACTCCACGTGTATGGATGACCAAAGGTATGAGAAATTAATTTTTAAGTGGCTCCAGTGTACTTCTAAGATTAAGCATAGGCTCTAGTCAAAGAGCTGGTTACAAAACTTGAGCTTTAGTGATGCTACAATTTTGGCTCAGCATTTTGGTACATTTAAAATGCCAGGCCATAACAGTAATATATAACCTTTTAATAGCTAAGTTTTACCATAAATATAAAACTGAAGTGTATCTTAGAGATTTACCAGATTTTGTTTTCAATTTCATTAGTGTCAGAGGCATATGAGAAGTTGTATGCAGCCCTGAATAAGGCATCGTTGACCAAAGCTATTGAAAAGGCCTCCTCAGCAGAGCAGACCAGCTGCCTTGAGGGTTACCATTCGGTGGTGAATCAATTTGCACCCAAAATGTATGCTTATTCCTACCTAGGAATGCTGTGTAGGTTAGTGGTACTTTATTTGAAATTCTTTAGCAGGTGCACCCCTATAATGTGTGTTTGCCATTATACAAATATTTTCCGTCATTGCTACAATTAATTTATTACGTTGTACTTATCACATGATGCACTGTTTTCCTCTTTCCCTCTCTCTTTTGCTCTTTTTCATAGAACAATAATGGCCGCACTTCACTTCAATTTCAATTTAAAGAGGGAGACCAAAGTGGATGACAAGGGACAGCCTATTCTGCATGTCAAATACCCCAAATTTAAAGAGGGAGAGGCGACAGTGAGGGAAGCCAAAGTGGCGTCAAACTATGGTATTCTATCAATCTCATAAATACATCAGTGCACGAATAAACATAGAGCTGAACCATCCTCTGATATAAAACAACTAAAATAGATTGCCTTTTGAACAGATTATGTTGCTGAAATATACAAAACCCTCACAACCACCCCAAGGGCAGACCTAAAGTTGCTGGAGGAAGAACTAAAGCAAGAGGTCCCTAGTCCTGTTCACAGCATGCTGGAGGATAAAGAAGATAAGGGGGAGGCAATTGACAAATATAAACGACGGAAAGAAATGGAGACAGCGATAATCCCGCCTACATGTACAGGTAAATTGTTTATTGTTATATGTATTTATTGAAATAGCATTCAACATACTTTTTTGAGGGGGGGGGGGAAGGGGGGGAGTAGACTTTCCTATAGATCTATCTCTATGTACTCCGATGGCCTCTACATGCTATTACACTGTATGGTACTTGGTATTTAAGCAGAAAGAGCATGTGGATAAAACATACTATATGTGATGCCTTGGTCCATTTCACCACAAATTGTCCCACATTGATCAATCATGATAAGTGAATGAAGATGGTGAATTTTGAGCTCAGTAATGAGATGTGCAAGGTTAATTAATTAACCCTCCACAATGATCTTATGCTTTTCCTTTTTTTTTTGCACTGGTACATGTCAAATCAGAGGAGGAGCTTCAAGAGACAAATGTGCCAAGTGAGCCAAATGAGAGGACAGCTAGTGGTAGAAGACCTCCCCACTATTCAAAATGTGGAAAACCAAGGCGGGGGCACAAAAGAGATCAGTGTCAATCAGAGGAAAATAATTTATAACTTACTAACATGTATGGTTTTATATTGGAGAATTAGATTTTGGGATGGAAATTAACTAATGATAGACATTGGGAGCAAATGAATAATCTAATTGTTTTGTATAAATGTACTTGTAGGTCTAACCAGAGCTACAAAACCAACCCAAGATTCTGAAAACAATTAAAAAAAAAAACACAAGAAGTGGCCACCATCTTGTAGATAACCTTCTATCACAGAATAGATAGTCGGTGATGTAGCCAATCAGGGAACAGCATCTATGATGGAATGCTAGTAGATTGGTACTATATTTGTGAAGTGTGGCTCCAGAAAATATCTATACTTTTCCCATGAAAGGGTTTTTATTTTGAAATTTTGCCCCCTTGAATTTCCAGTCAAGCTTCATACTTTCCCTTATGAATTCCTTTTGGAATTTCCAATGAGCTTCCATGGGGTGGGTACGGCTAGCTTCTGGAACCACACAGTGTTTAATATTTGCAAAACAGGTTTAGCCTTCCTTCAGTTTTTCACGTGACTGTCAGTGTGGTAGGTTGGAAAGTAACATTAGAGATAACAGTGTGTTTAATGAAAACCACTGAAGTTAATTATGATGGTTGGCCATAACTTTTATGACACTTTACCTTTGATGGTGCTTAGATTTGTCCTGTTTTGTTAAAATAAACAATTGTTCTGAATTATTGGTCTCTCAAAAAACTGACAGTCCAGAAATACATGTATTAATTTCCATCATCCTCAAAACCCCGGTACTGTCCATTTTCTGCTGCAAAATGCTTTCGTATCTTGCTATATGCACAATTGGGAAGTGGATAACGTCTCGAGCTACCAATGTAATCCCAGAGTAGCCTGGTAAACTGCCGGTATGCCACTGATCTCAAGAACCTAACAGAAAAACAATACATTGTAGGTATACAAGCAGAAGTCCCAGTTGTTTCTGTTATCATTTTTCTTATAGAGTATTTTAGTTTGTAATATGAAATTGTTGAAAGTACATGTCAAGTAAGTCCTCAATTTCTCAGGGTTGTGAATTGCATGAACATATGCACTATGCAAAAGAAAAAATTATGGAAGAAAAATAAAAGGAAATGCATAACAATAGCTTCTAGTGTATTTCAAGCTAATATGTTGCCGGTTCGGCGGTTGTCTCAGTAAAAATCCTACAATTGGCCTGGTAAACTTACTCTTCGTTCGTTCTTTGACCTTGAGTAAATATTGTTCTGTAAGACTTCCCAGATCTAGTCTTGAGACTTAACGAAGCAACTTGTAAGACGTGCCTGTTCAGGCATACATCCTCAAACCCTGGATGAAGTGTGATGCACTTCTTTCGATCACCAAACTCTTCCATAACCTCACCACATCGATCGATTTCCTGGCAACATTGGCATTCTTCTGGCTTCCTTGCGTAATCGGGAGAACAGTTTGAACAGAAGCACCTTGACATAAATTAAAAACGTACGAGTTAAGCTGAACATTAGTAAAAGTATAGGGAGACAAAACAATTCGAAAGAGCCCTAGCAACCGAAAAGCTACATGGCCGCAATTGTAAACAAAGACAAGATCAAACTAAAATGGGCTGTATAGAACACAAAAAGGCAGTTTTTACTAAGGCTTACGGCAGGATGAACAAATGACCGTTCTTATACCGAAATGTCTTATCGTACCATGCAGTAACATCCACTTGTCGAGTTAATCTCGCTCGGTATTCGCGCTCAACTTCCACTTCTTGGGCCATTCTTGCTTCTTGTTCTGCAGCCTCTTCTTCGGTGGCTATTGGCTCCAAATCCTCGTCATACGGAACAACACCGCAACATTCGACTGAATCTTCATTAAAATTTTCTTCGGCTTCACTTTCAGATGAACTGGAGGAATAATTCGAGGAAGAAGACATCTCACTTGTAAAGGGCGACAAGGCTAACACGATGCGAAAGTGCGCATATGACGTCACAAGCCAACTCATGCGTAAAACCGCTTTTCAGTACAGTCGCTGGCTCCCAGTTGCGATCACAGTAATGGCGGACGGGTTTATAGCGAATTTTGGCCAGCTATTTTAAGGTGTATTTCGCTTACATCAACCTGAAAACTATCGGAAAATACAATTCTACAAATGTTAACGTAATTAAAGCTAAAAAATGTCAAAACAAGAGACCAAAATTTTCGTCGTAGTGGCACTTTAACACAAATTGATGTTGATGGCTTAAAGCGTGACTTGAACAAGTTCCAAGAAGAAGAAGCCGCCACATTTTGGTCTCGATGGGTCACCAAAGTGGACAAACTGGTTGATTTGCCAGAGGAATGGGAGTGGCCACTGGACAAGGTCTTAAATTCAGACAAAATAAGGCCTTCTTCCGTTGATTGTACTGTTCCAGACAATTTGCAAGCATTGCAAGACAAGGAAAGAAGTCCAACAAGACAGGTAGGTACATCCCAATTTTAAAAAGAGGCAAGTTAAAGTCTTTGTTGCGAATCTCAATGATAAAGCTCTTGAGGTGTTCTGTATGCCAATACAGGGAATTCTGAGAATACCGTAGAATGTAATGCAGAATATATACACTTGGCCAGTTACAATGTGGACACTTTTGAGTTGCTTTGCAGGGTTTTAACTGCACCATGGAACACAACCTGCATATGTGCATTCTCTTAATTCATTCACTCCCTCCCTCACTCATTTATTTATTTATTTATTTATTTATTTTCATTATAGATTTATACTGGAAAATATATTACCCCAAGAGAAAGAGAAAATCCTGTGGAATGTGTGGACAGTTTCTTGGAAGGCCTTTTCATTGGAAAATTTGGGGCGGTTTTGTTGTCAAATGGGATAAAGAACCATTAATTGGCGTCATTAAAGAGCTATGGGATTGTGAATTTCAAATCCATTACTGGAAAGGAACCTACAGGGGAAAATGGGCACCTTTGAATCAGTTCAGGTCCACCAAACCATTGATTGATACCTTGCCTAAATCGTGCATTATCTTACATTCATTTGAACTCACTACTGATTTGAAATTGCAGCCTACAACAAGAAAACATTTTTAGAATAAGTACACATTACTAAAATCCAAATAACATTGAAAGTCGATAAGAAAAGTATCACTTTTTTAGCAGACCAAAGTTTGAACCATGCGAACAGAATCTATTATTCACGTTGTTTCATTTGATTAGCATCTTGTTGTTGTAAATTGTTGACTACACAGTACAATGTACATATATTTTTTTTAAAACAGGAACGTTCTAGCATATTTTATCAATTTCCCTTTTTTATTCTGACTATTAACTGCCTTACAAATGTAAATAGCAGACAACTCGAGTTAACAGTCAATAAAGCTAACCTAAATTGATTCATTTTAGATTAAGCAATTTTTGCTTATTGAAATAGCGAATATATTCATCTGCAGAATAGCGATGTTCACATAGATCATTTTAAATTTTTTGTCACTCAGCAAGTAACAGACTGAACTTTGTCTAGTGGTCTTTACTCGTTAATAAAAATGTAAAATTCTGCATCCTACACAGGTATTAAATAGCATTTCTGCAACATTCGCGAATTTGATATCTCCAAAGAGAGATATTTTAAAAGAATTTATAGCTGCAACTAGACGCAGAATTTCTGCAACCATCTTGGATTAATATTTTCAGTGAGATATTTTAGCGGACACCTCGAATGCACGCAGAATTTCTGCATTCATCGTTAATTTGACATCTCCAAATAGAGATATTTTAACGGAATTTGTGGCGAAGACTGGATGCAGAATTTCTGCAACCATCGTGGATTTGATAACTTCAAGGGGAGATATTTTAACGGAATTTAGGCTCACGACTGGATGCAGAATTTCTGCAACCATTGTTGATTTGATAACTTTAAAGAGGGATATTTTAACAGAATTCAGGCTCACAACTGGATGCAGAATTTCTGCAGCCATCGTTGATTTGATAACTTTAAAGAGGGATATTTTACGGCATTTAGGCTCATGTTTGGATGCAGAATTTCTGCAACCATCGTTGATTTGATAACTTCAAAGAGAGATATTTTAACGGAATTTAGGCTCACGACTGAACGCAGAATTTCTGCAACCACCGTTGATTTGATAACTTCAAAGAGAAATTTAACGGAATTTAGGCTCATGACTGGACGCAGAATTTCTGCAACCATCGTGGTTTTGATAACTCCAAAGAAGGACACTTTAATGGAAATTTATGACCACGACTGGACGCAGAATTTGTGACCCAAGTGACTTTGAAAAAACAATTTTTAACACAATCTGTGCCCGTGAATTTTTGGTTTTAGACGGAACTATTTTTCTGGTAATCCGTAAATTGGACGCAATTTCTGCAAAAGTAATATCTCTGTTGTTGAGAATTGTTAATTTTAACAGGAATTGTGGCAAGCGCAGAGAATATCTCAAGTTTTTAACGGAAATTTCAAACTTTGGAAAAACCCATTTTATTTTGGAACGCGTTATATGTGTGTTATATATCTACGACCCATCTACGTGAGGCCCACTGAAATTGAAACTTGTTCCCCAAGACATCAGCAGAGATTTTCTTTTTACTTCTTACGATTTACTACTTTCTTGTAAAAGCAGTAGTTGTAGTTGACCTACTGCATTTTGAAATTTCGTTTCGTAATCATGTATTCCTCCAAAAGCCAGAACTTGCTTGGGTGGATATCCTTGTAGGAATATATCAGAACACGATGAAGCTACACTAAATATTGCCAATATCTGTTAGCAGACGAGTATGCCACCAAAAAGGAAAGCAAGTTATGGGTCAAGAGCTGCCCAAAGGAGACGGCTGGAGGGAAATAATCCTCACCTGAGTCAACTAACGGTGCACTCAGCTGCACGAGAGAATTCGCAGAGTTCAACTGGTGCAAATCCCCCAACAGCACCAGGTGCGAGGAGTGTAAATGCTGACTGGTTGGCAAATTTGGGTATGACCATAGCAGCTGCAGTCCAGAAGAGCTTGCAAGAGGCGGGTATCATGGGGAACTATCCACAATCTGAGAGCCAGCCTGACATACAGTTTATCCCAGACACACTACAGAGCAATAATATGGACAGCCTTTAACAAGATGGATCCGTGCTGACCCAGACGCCCGCACAAGCCACAATTCACTAAGTGACATCCAATCTGATTGAAAGAACGAAGCAGCCTACAACTAGTAAGAACACATTTATATCTGTAGCTGTTCCTTTGTCAAATAGGGTATCGGATAAGGTCAAAAAACAGATCTGGGGTAATGAGTACGTAGATTTTGCTGTTATCTTTCATAACAGCACTAGTGATGATGAGCAGTATACTTTTCATGTCCAAAATAGGAAGGGAGGGCAGCTTAGCTTTTCCTTAGAGCAAATAATTAAAAAACAGCGGATTCACACTATCAATCAATGGACAAATGCTTTTCAAGTATTCGTGGCTGTGTATTCAGAGCGTTTCTCTTCAGAAACAGCCCAATTGGAAATTTTATGACGACAAAAAGAGCTAATCCCATGGGACCAAATCCACAGTGAGCTTTGGCTGAGGGCCAGTGTCCCCAAAACCAAACAGCCTCCTCCGTCTAAGTCAACCACTAAACAAAATGGGCAGTTTTTCCATGGGGGTTTTGCTGGACTTTCCACAGGTGGGGGGGGGGGGGCAACTGCACAGGGTGTGACTTCAAACACCAGTGCTTTAAGTGCGGCCGTAATCACCCAGTTTCCTGCTGCCAGCAAAACCAGAAACGAGCGGTACAACGCCCTTTCTCCAAACCAGGGTTGTCAAGCAACTACACCTCAACCCCCTCTGCTTCCCACTCCAGTCAGGGTTAACAGACTAGCCATATATCTCACAGGTTATGAAAACAAACTTCAGAAAAATTTGATTGATGGTTTCAAATTTGGCTTTAGATTACATTTTCAGGGCACCTATAAGGCCTCTTGTGCAAAAAATTTGATTTCAGCAATGCAACACCCAGAAGTGGTGGACAGCATGCTGATTAAAGGAAAGGCAAAGTGGGCGTATACTAGGCCCCCTTTAATTATCCACCTTTTAGCGAGTTAGGTGTATCACCTTTGGGGGTGATACCAAAGAAAGCCCCTGGTGAATTTCGAATGATTCATCATTTATCCTATCCTTATGGAGATTCAGTCAATACATTCATTCCACCAGAATTTTCCACAGTAAAATATCCTACAGTGGATGATGCTATCAATTTCATAAAAGTTTTGGGTCTAGGCTGTGTGTTAGCCAAGGCTGATGTGAGGAATGCATTTAGAATAATACCAGTACATCCTTCTGACTACCCCTTATTGGATTTGCAATGGAGGGGCTAATGGTATTACGACCGTTGTCTTCCGATGGGTTGCTCTAGTTCATGTCAAACCTTCGAACGTTTCAGCACGGCAATGGAGTGCATAGCTCACAATAAGCCCGGTATTCCCCACATTTTACACAGTTTAGATGATTTTGTTATAATCGGACAGTCCACACCAGATTGCCAGGCTAAACTTCAGAGGTTTTTACTATTTTGTGAAGACATAGGAGCTCCCACTGCTCCTGAAAAAACAGTGGGCCCTTCCTCAGTACTCACATTTGCAGGCATTGAATTGGATTGCCTCAAACTCTAAGCCAGACTTCCTCAAGAAAAGGTAGACAAATGCATAGAAGGTATTGAGAAGGCTCGGGGTCGAAATAAGATCACACCTAGGGATCTGCAATCCCTGATTGGTTGCTTGAATTTTGCCTGTTCAGTGGTTCTCCCCAGTAGAGTATTTCTGCGTCGGATGATTAACTTGACAATTGGCAAAAAGCACCCCCATCATTTTATTCGGGTTACAAAAGAGGTAGAGCAGGATTTGCAAATAGGGGAAATGTTTTTCCATTCCTTTAATGGCAAGTCATTTTTCTTTGAGGAAGCTTGGACCACTTCAGGTCAGCTGCGATTTTATACCGATGCAGCAAAATCAAAAGGTTATGCCATAGTCTTTGGGAGACACTGGGCATATGGTGAATGGCCAAAAACTTGGAAAAATGAAAGGGATATTTCCTTTCTCGAGTTTTTTTTCCCGATTGTCGTTGGATTAAGCTTGTGGTGTCACCAGCTAAGGAACAAGAAAGTTCTATTCATGACAGATAATGAGTGTTGTTCATGTTATTAATAAGCAGACATCACGAGACCCATACTTGCTTTCATTGATTAGAAAAATGGTGCTAATATGTTTGCGAAATAACATTTTACTCAGGGCAAAACACCTCCCTTTCTAGTGACAACTTAGCACTGTTTCTGGCTTTCTTGGCAGAGAAAAACTATGCAGGGTCTACAGTTATGACCTATATATTGGCTCTGAGTTTTCCTCATTGGTTAGCGGGCTGGCCAGATCCCACAAAATCTGAAATGGTGAAACTCGCTCTGCGTGGGTATAGAAAGTAATATCCATCACGAGACACTAGGCTCCCAATTACACTGCCAATATTGGAGCGCATTATAACAGCATGTAATGACGTGTTACCAGCAAAAGGTGATAAAGGCAATGTATGCCCTCGCATTTTTTGCAGCCCAGAGGGTTGGAGAAATTGCTTGGGGCCCGGGTCAGCAGACCACAAACATCATTACCATCGACCAATTTTTCTTTCTGAGAGATGAACTCAACAACATTGAGGCCGCCAAATTAGTCTTGAAGCATTATAAGCACAGTGATCCAACAAAACCGGTAGAGTTGCTATGTATAGAGAGCATCTTATTTGTCCCGTATCTCTGATGTTAGATTGTTACACTATAGGGGGAAGTGCCCCGGGGTCACTTTTTTGATGGGCTGATGGGGCAGTCAATTCTAGCTCTTATTTTACCCGGTCTCTCAAAGAAGTTTTACAATATTGCAACCTTGATGAAAATACATGTAGATATCAAACACACAGCTTTCGCACAGGGGCAGCCTCATGGGCGGCAGCAAAAGGAATGTCTGACTCTCAGAGAAGAGTATTTGGTAGATGGAATTCCAATGCATTTCTCCGATACATTGGTATACCAACCCTAGCGACATAGTCATGATTTAACGAGGATAGCCTTCCCACCATGCCCAGTGGTCTCGCATCTTATACAGTATTAACTGTTTGAATCATGTTTAAATTTGAGCACATTTTGAGCAGGGGCCAAGTGTGTGTAAACCCTTATCAATATAAAAAGTAGCTGGACTAATTGACTGAGGATGCACCATGACCCTTTGAGCAGAGGCCAAGGGCTCACTCTATTTAGCGTACAAGGCAGTTATTTTGTGAAAGGGTGTAGTACTTAATCAAATGACCTTTTGAGCAGGGACCAAAGGTCTACTAGGTTGCTTAAGTCGTTTGATCACCCCTCTCCCTCAGGGTGCTATGGGCCTGGCTCTGCATTCGGGACGGTTCAGGTTTCCCCCCATAACAGGGGGTGTTTCCTGACAGGCAGCAGGCCCCATTTTCTAAGACCTTCGGGTAAGACCAGCTCGAGTAGGTGCACTAGTAATAGGTGCACTAGTTGTGGTCATTGAATTAATGTTTTGCTAATTTAGTTGGACCCTTTGAGCAGAGGCTAGAGGGTCCAAGCAATAAGTGATGATTTAGTTATGGTTTTAAGTATTTCGGATGAGACCTCAGAAAAAGGGGTTAAAGGTCAAGCGACAAGTAAAGTCAGAGGGTCACCATGATTGAGCAGGGGCATAGTTTATAGCTCAATGAGTTAATTCTATTCAATAATCTTTATATCATGGGATTGTTTACTATATATTTAATGTGAAGTTTTGTTTTTATTCTGACAATTATGAGATTGTATTGTTACTTTCATAATGTACTTCCTCCAGATGTGGTTAATAGTTGAATTTTGAACATTGGACACTTACTTGAAGTACGGCACATTTTAACCATTACGCAGAGGCCCACGTGGCTAATGTTATCGTGGCAAAAAATATAAAGTATGATAATAAGCATTCCTGGATTCAATGCAGTGGCTTTGGGTGGGGGGTCCCTTGCAGGGCTTTGGCGGGTACTCCTCCACCTTTGCTGGGAATCATTTTTATTGTTCTAGGTTTTTTCGGAGTTAAAAGTTAATGGTTATGAAAATAAACGGCCACCTTGGTGGCCAAAAATGGCAGATCATGTCTTGTCTATTCCTCCCAGCAAACTTTGCACAGCCACTGCACAGTGTAAATTAATTTTAAGATTTTGAAAGAAACGAAGAGCATAAAGGAAATTTATTCACCCCACCAGGGGTATAAATGATTTTATGCTGCTTGTTAGTGCCAGTCTCCCAGCAAGTGGTTGGGGCTCATGCGGGACTTAGATAATCAAATACTTAAGCGTATGAGTCCAGGTTACTGTCCTCTTTTCGACAACTCGAGCTCTCCGAGCAGTTCGCCATTTCCCACCCACCCACCCTCAGTATAGACAACGGTTACTTCAAACATTTGTGCATGGCGGGTACTCCCCCACCTTTGCTGGGAATCATTTCTATTGTTCTAGGTTTTTTTGGAGTTAAAAGTTAATGGTTATGAAAATAAACGGCCACAAAATGGCAGATCATGTCCTGTCTATTCTTCCCAGGAAACTTTGCACAGCCACTGCATAGTGTAAATTAATTTTAAGATTCTATAGTAACGAAGAGCATAAATTGTTTTGCTCAAAAATGATTCAATGAATAGAATTCACTGGAAAATTGCAAGAGTCGAGGAGCTTATTCCAGGAGCTGATGGAGAGGTTCGTGCTGTGATCGTCAAAGTCGGAACCAGCAACAAGCGATCGACCTATTTGAGGAGGGTCATACAACATTTGATTCCAATCGAGATCAAGTCAATTTCAAACAATGAAGACACGCGTCCTATTGTAGATGTTTCAGATCAAGCAAGGCGACCCCGACGCACTGCGGCTGTGATCGGGGAGATCAGCCATCGAGAAATGAACATTGTATAATCTATTGTAAATATTTTTTGGCATAAATCAGGAAATTGAAAGTTTCTGACGATGTGAATAAACTTTGGGGAGTGTCAGATTCTTCGTACACGCTGCACGCGGACTCGTGTGATCTGTCACGCTTTTCTGCTACTCTTATGTAATGTTTTGTTTGTATAGTGGACCTTTGATCTCATTGATTGACATTTAAAACCAATTAATGTATATACACATGATCTGTGCATTTTCGAGAGAAGGAACATTGAAGAAGAAAATGGAGCAGCCTTCGGTAAAGTTCGAAGCACAAAACCATCTTCACCAGCCATGACAGCTTCAAAACCAAAAGAAGGTAACGTAGTATCACTTGGAGATACATAAACTGCTCTGAGGAGGGATTTCAAGATTATGGGTGCTATTGGAGGAGAGAAACAAAATGACCGATTGTCCTTTCACCAGTTGAATTCGCCAAATAGATACAGGGCTTGAGAAAGGGTACAAAAGAACGCAAGATAATTGACGCAGTTATTCATGCTATCAGCCCCAGTTTGAAGTTAAAGGCCCTTCATCACTTACCGTGATGTATCGCGGGTAAACAACTGAATCGTGGACCACAAAACAGCCATTTTTTATATGAATGCTTGTTTCGAGAGGAAATCCGCATCCACCGTGTTATTTACTGGTCGTTTTAGGTCGTGTTTAAGTGTTTTCGAACTCTACAGTTTCTCTTCTAGTCCTTTTGCTATTTTTTTGGAATATTCTCATGATAAGTTGCGATTTCGTTTGGATATTATTTCTGGAGTAATGCCGTGACCAAAACAGAAAGAAAAATTGGTGAAAGTTTGGTTGTGAGAATCTGTCTACTCTGTGTGGAAAAGCAAGAAAGGCCTCGCAGGATACGGCAACAACATGAACAGTGAGTTTGCCGAGTTTCTTCTTCACCATGAAAGCTCTGCTTTGAGTCCCCACAATGGAGTTGGATGATATATCACCAGTTGCAAGTAAGTCTTGTTTTCCTTCAGTTTTTATCAATTTGACCTTTTAGTGTACAGTATTAAAATAAGATGATATTATATTCACAGATTGCAGACCTCTATTCGAATCTACTCCATAAAGAGCCCCGCACCCACATGTTCCACAGCACAAACTGCTGCCATATTTCTCTTCGATTTCGAGAAAGTGAGTACGCTTTCAATTAGTTTCATTTCAGTGTCATTTTCACTTTTTTTGATAAAGGCCAGTAATTGTTTGAACTAGTTTTTTTTATTTTTTTCTTGCTGAGAAAAAGCAGCTACGTTGACATGACTGGAGTGTCCGAGATTGGCATAGAGTCTGGGGCTTTTCCAGAACATGCATCTCCAGAAATCGCAGACGCGCAAGTCATTGCGCAATCAAGTTCTATCTTGTGGGCTACGAATCTGGTTCGTAAAATGCATAAAGATTTGTATGGTCTTCGAAATTAAAAAGCGAATATATTCAACAAAAATCAAGGAAGCAAAAATGTGCAAGTGCGATCGGATAATCTGACGTATAATTGGGTGTCTTCTAAAAAAATTTTGACAAGGTTAACGAATTTTGTTTGTACATATGACCAAAATAGACAAGAATCATTGTTTTTAAACAAAGAATGCCGAGAAAGCAAGCACGATGGAAAAAATGTGAAAGTAGAGATAATAAAAACATGCATTAATCTTACTAATTCAAACTCTTATAAGCTATGTAGTTTACCTTTCATTTGTATTTGCGCCAGTTCAAAACCCTTCGCAAATGACATCGAGCAGAATCCATTAGCATCTCACCCTAAAACCTGCAAAATACGCTGAGTTCCAGAAGCAATATCTCGGCGAAATTTGCTCCACATTTCGTTTCAAAGGCATCATTTGAAAGGTTTTTTGTTCAATTTTAAATATATATGACACTCACTGTGGTTAGCAGTTTTCAAAGGGGCATGCTTTTTAGTTTTCTCCGCTGCTTTATTACTTGACGTCTCCAAAAATATGCGCCCACACACAACGCATTCAGCCAGCAGACACTACCATTTTTGCGGGATATTCGATTTTCCCGCGACCTTTCTGGAGGAAAATTAATTCCTTCACTACAATGTCAGACATTCGCCGAGATATTGCTTCTTGAACTTGGCGTATTTCTTCTGTTATGGACGAGAACAGAAAACGGCCTAGTGGAAATATAGATTATGTACGTAGGTTTGCATAATTTTTCTTTTATTGTGCTATATGGCACCGACATTGGTCACGATAAAATACAAAGAAACGCTACTTTATTGATCGATTCAACAACAACTTTATCCAGCTACATTGCTTCTTGAAAGTGTAAGATGCCAATGGATTCTGCTGGACGGCGTTTCTGAACGGTTTTTAACTAGAGCAAAGACATATATGGCACCGACATTGGTCACGATAAAATACAAAGAGACGCTACTTTATTGATCGATTCAACAACAACTTTATCTAGCTACATTGCTTCTTGAAGGCGTAAGATGCTAATGGATTCTGCTGTACGATGTTTGTGAAGGGTTTTGAACTGGAGCAAAGACATAATGTCAGACAATCTTTCTTTTTTAAGTATATAAGAAAATATCTACTAATATCCTTGTCAAAAATCACTTCCACAAAAGACTCCCTCTTATCCCTTAAAGGGAACCTCCACTCTGACAAAAAGTTCACTTTAAATCACATGAATCAAATTTGTTTGAAGTTTTAACTAACAAGGCATGTTTACCTTAAATACATGAAACATAGAATTGCGTATTTTTGTTTTCAAATTTCCTGGGCGCCACCATCTTGAATAACTGTGACGTGAAATGGTTGCCCTTTTGTTATTAGACAAAAGCTCTTTGCGTCAGAACAATAGAGCAACCAAGACACGTTACAATTATTCGAGGTGGTGGCGCCCAGGAAATTTGAAAATAAAAATATGCAATTCTGAAATTCATTTTTCTCTACTATAGACACTCTTCTGGAAAAAAATACCTCCCGGTCACTTAAAATCCGAGTACCTCCCCCCACCGCTGGGGCCACAACGGTTACCCATAGTCTGACAGTGGTATCAAACAACAAAAACATGTACACAATTGTCCATAATTTTGTTTTTGGTTTTAAGCGTTGTTAAATTTTATTTCTATTATTTCATATTCAATGCAAATAAGACAGAACCCAAACTGGCCTGAAAAATTTAAAACTTACAGCAAATGTTAATCACAATACATTTAATAAACAACATTATTTTCTTCATGTTCATTCAGTAGAACTCTGCATAATGCTAACACAAAATGGCTCATTGCCCTCTGGACTTTGATCACCTATACTGCACAATGTCTGAATGGAAGCCATCTCAAGATCAAATTGATTCATTCTTTGGGGATGTATGTAAAAATTCCTAGTCATTTAGTTTTTCTTCTCTTGTTCCTCTTAGTTCAATCATGTACATGTGATATGTTTGACATTAAAAATGAAAGATTACTTTTCTAATCTAATCATTTCACTTCAAAACTTGTATTTTATTTTTATTGTGTAGTTCCATATAATATCCATACCTCCCCCCACAGAAAGGAGAAACCCCCTCTTGTCTGGAAATTCCAGCTAAACTGTATACATTTCCTTAAATTCCTTGGTGTCGGGTCCACACACCCCACCCCCTTCCCCCAGGAATGTCCATTCCCAACTGTGGGGAAGTATGGAGATTTTATGGAACTTCACATCATTATTTTTGTTGCTCCCCATAATTTTTGTTATTTATTTTTGTGTACGCTGTTCGTGGAATGAGTATTTCCTTTCCTTTATTGCTGGTACACAGAAATAAAGTTATTCTTTCATTCGTTCATGCCTGCATTCACTGATTCATTCATTTTTATTCATTCACTCATTCTTTCAGGCAAGAAAATGGGTGCAACTCTTTCTGACACTGGGAGGAAAAGTTACAGGCTATGAAAAATCTTCCATAACACCGTATATCCACATTATGGTGTATCACCTGCCCAAGTTTCTCAAGAATGACATCCCATTCAAAGCGTTCACGGGACAAGGAGTTGAAAAAGTAAATGATATTGTTAGATCAATCTATCACAATAAGAGCAACAAACATGATCCCTGTAGAGAAGCAATATTAGCTCTCAAAAGAATTGACCACTTACAAGATTTTGAAAGAGAACCAAACAAGTACAATAAAACAAACAGGGAATACAGGGTCACGTTTATGTGTAGACCCAAGGGAAGATGAAGATATGGAAGTGAGTTCAATTGATATTGACAACATGAGTGTGCATGAAATGAAAGAGAAACTCAGGGAAATGAAAATTTCAACGAAAGTTAGAAGAGCAGACAAGCTTAGGGAAATTTTACGGAAAGCCCTATGTGATCATAATGATATACAAGGTCAGACTTAGTGTTAACAAAACTCTTATATTGTTATACTGATTCTAGACAACATGCCTTTTTTGCAAAGTGCAATTTCAGTTTTTCAATAGGAGCTACAGGTCCTTTCCTGAGTTTTCCACCTTCTTTAACATAATGAGCTGGTGTCCAGCTAAGTATGGACTTCATTTTTAAGGGAAAGTCTATTGCTGTACCCTGGCCATTGCTGTCCAAATGGTACCATCAGCTATTGGGAAGGGTTGTGAATCTCGAGAAGTCTTCCCTGTTATAGAGGTAAAGCTCTTGTGTTCCGAAGCAACACCTTTTCCCCTCCACAAGTATCTTTGGATGTCTAAATCCATCAGCACATCCACTGGTGCAATTGAAGTTCCTTTAATGTTTGTCAGGATGGCCCAAGAGAAGTTTAGTCCTGCCATCTCTAGCCTGTAGTGATCCACAGCAGGTCTTCCATATGTTCTAAATAGTGGGATAATTGACAAACAAGAGTTAAGTGCAGCAAACAAGAATATTTTTTTAAACTTAACGTTTTTGCAGCCTTACATATTTACATATTTAAGCTTTCTAGGTCTCCTAAGCTCAAAGAATGTTGCTTCCACAGCATAATACCTTAAATTTTTTCCAGAGAAGGTTCTTAAATCAAACAATTATGCTTTATCCAGGGTAGGGCCTTTCAATATTTTTTCTTATTATATGGCTACAATAGTACGCGTGCTCTGATTGGCTGCTGAGCGGGCATTATTTTCTTGTAATGACCGGGCATTATAAAACAAAATTTTCAATGTTAAATTTGACCTAGATCTTGGCGTAATAAAGGCAAAAATTGTCTCATTTTCAAAGAAACTGTTTTTACTGTCCCTTCTGGTTTCGATCGCACAGCCAGGGTTTTCTCTGTTCAGTGAACATGGCCTCGAATGATCTCTCGCGCGCGCAAACGAATATTGGAAAGCGTTTCCGGTTTTTTTTTTCAGCGCTAAAAAGGCCATATAATAAACAACTTATTAACCTCGTCCGTTCGGTCATTACAGGGAAATCTCAGACCTCAGCCTTGATGTATTGACCTCGCTCTCGCTCGGTCAATACATCAAGGCCTCGGTCTGAGATTTCCCTGTAATCACCTCACTCTCGGTTAATAAGTGGTATATAATAATTATTTAATATTTAAGAGTTATATATCTACATATTTATATATTTACATATTGTTGTTGTTGTTATTTCCCTGCTCATCCTACACAAATATTTCATATTCAGGGGGAAATTTACTGTGAATCGCTGATCAACTTGAGCATAGTGATGCGATCCTAACTGCTGAAAATGTGTGATTCTCCTCAGAGCTTGCCATATAAAGGTCCTTCCAATTCCGCTGAATGGCGGGGTTGGTTCAGTGGCCTAGTGGTAAGGCTTCCAGGAGACCCGGGTAACCAGGAGACCCGGGTTCGATTCCCAGCTGAACACTTTTTCACTCATTTCCTTTGTTGTTTCGGTTTCTGTTCCCATTACACACTACTAATAAATATTTGTCAGAAATCACTGTTAATTGCCTTCCGAAGGGAATAGGTTGGTGATCCAAAGGTAAATGAGGCAGTTAGTTGTTGTTATTTCCCTGCTCATCCTACACAAATATTTCATATTCAGGGGGAAATTTACTGTGAATCGCTGATCAACTTGAGCGTAGTGTCGCCATCCTAACTGCTGAAAATGTGTGATTCTCCTCAGAGCTTGCCATATAAAGGTCCTTCCAATTCCGCTGAATGGCGGGTTGGTTCAGTGGCCTAGTGGTAAGGTATCTGACCGGTAACCAGGAGACCCGGGTTCGATTCCCGGCTGAACACTTTTTCACTCATTTCCTTTGTTGTTTCGGTTTCTGTTCCCATTACACACTACTAATAAATATTTGTCAGAAATCACTGTGAATCGCCTTCCGAAGGGAATAGGTTGGTGATCCAAAGGTAAATGAGGCAGTTAGTTGTTGTTATTTCCCTGCTCATCCTACACAAATATTTCATATTCAGGGGGAAATTTACTGTGAATTGCTGATCAACTTGAGCGTAGTGACGCCATCCTAACTGCTGAAAATGTGTGATTCTCCTCAGAGCTTGCCATATAAAGGTCCTTCCAATTCCGCTGAATGGCAGGGTTGGTTCAGTGGCCTAGTGGTAAGGCATCTGACCGGTAACCAGGAGACCCGGGTTCGATTCCCCGCTGAACACTTTTTCACTCATTTCCTTTGTTGTTTCAGTTTCTGTTCCCATTACACACTACTAATAAATATTTGTCAGAAATCACTGTTAATCGCCTTCCGAAGGGAATAGGTTGGTGCTCCAAAGGTAAATGAGGCACTTAGTTGTTGTTATTTCCCTGCTCATCCTACACAAATATATTATATATTATATATTTACATATATATACATATATACATTTACATTTATATTGTCTGCGATTGTTTCCCCAGAGGACACGCCCTAAGATCTATATTCAACCGTAACACCCTCAAACTATCTTACAGCTGTATGCTCAACGTCAAGAGTACAATCGACGCACACAACAAGCGCCTGCTGAAGCAAACCAACTCAGGCGAGGCCATAAGCAAGGCCAGTCTCTGTAATTGCCACAAGAAAGAGGACTGCCCACTAGAGAACCAGTGCCTCACAAAGGGCATCATATACCAAGCCACGGTAACAACAGAACAGGGGAGTGAATGCTATGTGGGCTTAACCGACACAGACTTTAAGTCTAGATTTGCCAATCATAAACAATCATTTAGAAATGAAGCATACAGCAACCAAACCGAGCTCAGCAGGCATGTATGGCAGTTAAACAAAGCTAAAGTAGATTATACGATCAGATGGAAAATTCTTGATAGGGCACAGTCATACTCTAATGTAACCAAAAGATGCAAATTGTGCACCCTAGAAAAGTTCTACATTATATGTAAACAAAAGCTTGCCACCCTTAACAAATGAACAGAGCTTGCGAGCACTTGTAGGCATGCAAACAGATTTTTACTAAAAAACACCTAATTATTGTAATTTCAAGGGAACTCTATATAAAAAACCAACGAATTAACATTGTCATCTAGGTCCTGACAAGTGGGAAACAAGTAAGAGTTGTGTTCTCATCTACAAACACTTTACCTTCAAAACAGCAGAGGCTCTTACTTCATTATCACATTCTGATGCAGCAGAACAACAATACCAAAAGTGATTAATAACACCATCTGACCATTCTGCAATCTTTTCATTTCCCTTGGTGGTAGCAACCTGATACAGAAGCAATAAAGCAAAGTCAGCAACAAAGTTGATCAGAGGCTTGTACATTCAGTACAAGTGTAAAAATATCAAATTGTCAGAAGGAAGAGATACTCGAGCACTGGTAAAAAGAAAATTCAAACTTCTATGTATCGTTTATCATTATTGTTATCACAAGCAAATAGCAGTCTGGCTTTCAAGGTTACTGGAACTAATGTTGAATCAACCAATAGAATTGTTTTGCCTTTCGAAAATGGTCTGCAGTGGACATATGTGAGTATATATGTGAGTATCAGTAATATTATTATGAGTAAACAGATCTTTTGTAATTCACAGATTGATGCCAAAAAGCTGTAGGTTTAGTATCATTTATTCTGCAATTCCTACAGTGTTTGCAATGTAATAAAACAAATCATGTACGTTATCTACCAAATACCTTTTGAATACATTTTTTGATACTTTTAGCCTTATGACAGATGTCCAGGGAGTGAAAAACATCTTTGAAGTCCTCAGCTACAAAAAAGAAAAGTTTCCATACATGTAAATTGTCCAGTAGAAATGATAGAAGCTCTGTTATAAGTGATTTACAGTCAACAACAACTCGGCAAGATAAAAAATACATGTAATTTATTACCTACGAGTTTTTTTTATAGAGGAAGATGCATCAGTGCAGACCTCCACAACCTTAACTACACTTTTCAGCCTTTCCAAAGCATTTTTCAAAGCTTTCTTTTCCATGGTGCTGGATTTCATCCCCACATGACGCTTATCAAGAACCTCCACCTCTAGAATATACTCTGACACACATCCATTAGAAAGTAGCACAAATTCTTTGCAGAAAAACCTGGTGAATCACACTGTCCATAACCACTCACTACCAGTTCTTCATTTTGAAATTCAATAACAAGCTTGCCTCTCATCCATTGCCACCACTCAATAGCAGGTATGCAGTACAACTTCTGCACCCTGAAGAAGGTTGAAGCAGAGATGAATGATAGCCCCAAAACTTTTCAACTTTTGCAAAGTTATTCCCAGACAATAACACAGCAGCTGCAGCTTGGAAGTTGTTTGAAAGCACATTGTTCACCTCCCCTGAGGTGCAAAATCTCCAAATGTGACCCGCAGGACATTTGCAGCGAATCATGGCACTTGTACCACACAAAGTGTAGTCTACCGCTGTATCATGAATGCATCCAGGATGTCTGCAGCTGCCTTTCAACAGTTGAATCAAGAGGTTCAGCGAACAGATAACTTTGGTCCCCTTGATAAGACCAAGTTCTTCCTGGTACTGGTATTCTTCATACCCCCTTATGAAGTTTTGGTGAGGGCCATATGCTGGTATATGTTTTGGGACAGAAGGCTTGGATAGCTTTTCTACTTCCCCTGTCTGAGTCATCACAGATCTCGAGATTTTGTTCGGCTGATTGGGTCTATCCTCTGATTCAGGTGGCTGTTGCTGTTCAGATGCAAGAGGTTCTTGGAAATTGCTTGCGTCCAATTCATCCACCCTTTCTTGCTCCCCAAAATCTTCTTCAAATTCTCCCTCCCTATAAGAAAAGTAGTGCACCAAAGGTAAGTTAAGTTACTTTACTAGTTCTACTCTAGTCTTGGGGATAAAGTACATCCTTCACTGCATTTTGTTGTTATGTAAAATAATATTGTGAACTTGTGTTTTTTTCCCTCCTTATTATGCAGCCATAATTATCCAGAGTATGCTCTTTTCTACCCACCATAGTGTCTGCTCCTCTTCACTTTCACTTTCACTTTGATCTAAATCACGGTCTTGGTTGAGAACCCGCAAAGCTTCATTCAGTTGTTCACTGTAAAAAAGAAACAAAACAATGACAAAATAAATTATAATTACAGCGCTTCTCAAAAGGGCATATCCATGGGGTGGATTGTGCAGCTAGCCACCCCCTCTTGATCGACCAGAAAAATGAAACTAAAAACAAGCTCTGAGCACCTTTCAGTTTGTAGATGGGATTATAAAAAATAAAGCTGATTTTCCAATTTTCCATAATATGGTCCCATAGTAATGTGTAGGTAACTAAAACAAAATACAGCTGCATGTGTGAAAACAGTGGTATAGCACTTACCAATCACTGGTAAATTCCATGTCATCGTCACTTTCATCACTTGTTGACTGGCTTGATACTGCGTATGATGACAAAATTACTGAGCCATTTTGAATTTTATATGGGGTTTTCCCAACAGAAAGAGTGTCCTCTGCTCCACTCACACCAGTAATGTCAACCATTGATATGGACCTGAGGATAGAATAGTCAAATTCAACACATATTATCAACTAGAAAATCCGCCGACTTAGAAAATGTTGTAGTAAATGCAGCCTATTGAAATCAGGCCTTCTGAAAAAAAAGGCAGTATAAAAATAAATGAAGAAAGATATTAAATACACATAAATCAAGCTATATAGCATTGAATATTCTACCTTTGGTTATTAAAACCCATGAAGGCTTAGGCAAAAAAAAATTAATCAAAGCTCTTGCTTCCAACTTCTCTATAGTAAAATAATACGTTCTATACTATACCACTTACTCGTTGCCAGGCGTAGTAAGGTTTGCAGGGGTTTCTTGTACAGAGAACTTCTTAGCCATGGGGTGAACAGGAGTCGAAGTAAGAGGTGCTTGAAAACAAACCAACGGAAAATATGTAACTTCTGTTCGCGACTATTTAAGGATTGATATTTAAAGCATTCATCTATAACATCGACAACTTCACCTGAATCGGTAATCTATTGCCAGCAAACAAAACATAAAAACCTTACCATCACTAACATCGTGAAGTCGTGGCCGCTTTCGTGGTAAGCTTCCATGGGGAATGTTAGAAGTAGTAATATCGTTTTCCCTAGATAAAAGTAACGCATAAAATCCATCAATGAACAATTTTATTTTTATCCAGTTCGTTGTCAAAGGTGCACTATTAAAAATCGGAAGGTTATCTCATCCGTGTAAGCTTACCTTCGTTGCTGTTCCAAAGACAGAAGATGGCCTGCAAGTGCCGTGTCGCTTGAGTAGCCGCACTTTGTCTTCACGGAAACCCAGGAAGAATATATGACATAATCCAGCCATAATCTTTGATGGCCTTTTTGCCAAACTTTTATTCTTGTTTTACTGCTGTCGTAGATCCTTTTGCGACCGCTTCCAGTTCGATGGCCGCCATGCGACGACATGACCATAAATGTAGGCAATAATAACGCTACAAAAACCTGAACTATGGCAAAATGATGTTACGAACAGGCTGTTCAATCAATAAAGATAGTTTTCTGATATAAAGTTCCTCGAACTTCCCAAGGATGAACGCGATATAAACAGATTGAAACGATTACACCAAATCTCCGACGGTATTGAAATAGTTTGCCTTATGCTTTCAAGAAGATTCTTTTCGTCACGCGTATGCGCTGGGTGTGACATAGTCCCTTTAAGTCCCTCAGATATGTGATCGTATTTCTTCAATCCAAGCACAATTCTTGCTGCAAAGTTTTGAGTAAGTTGCAACTTTTTAATGTTCTTATTTGAGGTATTACTCCATACTGAAGAGCAATAAAGTAGTTTATTAAAGACAAAAGAGTGAATTAGCAGTAGGATAGTTTTCTTATCAAGCAGATATTTCATGCGGTTGATCATAATTAACTTATAGATACAGCTCGAGGAAATCTTGTTGATGTGGTCATTGTAATTCAAGCTATTGTCGATGTAGACTCTAAGTTCCTTTGCCGTGGTGACAGGCTCAATGATCTTACCCATGAGAGTTATGGATAGGGGCGGTAGGGTCTTTGTGAGTTGAGTTACTCCAATCACTAAAAGTTTAGTCTTGTCCGGGTTAATTAATGATGAGTTTCTGCAGCACCATTTGGTAATTTCCCACAGGTCGTCATTTAGCATGGAAACTGCATCATTAGTCTGGTTTGGTGGCAGGGCAAGAAGCAGTTAAGTATCATCAACGTATCCCATCGATTGACAGTGATTAGGAATAGATAGCAGGTCTTCGACGTATAAGGTGAATAACACTGGACCCAAGATGGATCCCTGGGGGACGCAAAACGTAGCTCCAATTGCTCAGAAATGGCGTTTCCAATCCTCACTACTTGTTTACGGCCTGATAGGTAACTGCTGAACCAGGCAAGTGCAGATGGAGATATTCCAATTCTACGGAGCTTTGCAAGAAGTAAGTCGTGACGTATGCTAGTCATGTCAAGCAATACCACAACTGATATGCGCTTTTTATCCATATTCTTTAGGATTTCATCAGAGAAATGAAGTAGCGCAGTCTCGGTCGAGTGAGATTTTCTGTTGCCACTTTGTAGGGGATGTATGATGGAGTGATCTTCTAGGAATCCCACGAGTTGTAAGTGTGCAGCTCTCTCACAGACCTTCGATATGATTGGTAGGGGAGAGATAGGACGAGAATTTGATGGATCATCTCGATCACCATCTTTATCTTTGATGCAAGGTACTACTTCTGCCAATTTCCACGATTCTGCAAAAATACCTGTGTGAAAAGAACATTTGATTAAATCTGTAAGTAGTGGCAGTGTGACAGGAAGGCTAGCTTTTAGAATCCGGGCAGACACTTTGTCAGCTCCAGGAGCCTTGTTTGACGGGAGAGCTATGACTATCTTCAAGGTCTCTTGCTCTGTAACAGGTCTAAAGTAGAACTCCTGATGATTGCTACATTCGCTCATATCTTTATTGGTCAGGCTGTTGTTGTCAAGGGCAGTAAAGCCAAGCCTTTCGATCAACGTGTGAGCCTTTTCAGCAATAGTTTTACCCACAGAGGTGTAGAAATCATTGTACTTGTTTGCTTGGGCCATAGCGTCTTCAGATGTAGTGGTGTTTTGAACATTCTTTTTGCGAACACAGCGGTTGATGACTTTCCAGATTGAATTGGTGTTGCCTTTACAGTTTGTTAATTCAGGGCAAACGTATTCCTGTTCAGCGATGCGAATCTCAGGCTTAACTTCTTGCCTAAGGGAACATGGGGCAGATCATCTGCAAACTTCAGTGGATCAAAGTTTTTGTAACTTCTGGTAGTGACAAATGTAGGATGCATTTTAGGCGGTTTAAGCTTGAGAATTAGCGAAATTAAATTGTGGTCGCTGATAGATGATGACATAACTTTACAGTTGTAAATGATGTTTTCGTTCGTGGTTAAAGCTACGTCAATGAGACTTTGGGAAGTTTCTGTAATTCTCGTTGGATCTTTGACTGTTGTAATAAAACATTTTAATTAAAATTCACTCTGCCTCTGATTCTATTTCTACATCGAGTTAGAAACTAGCTCTTTACACTCATCGCAGTATCCTCTACCACTGTACCTATCGACACAATTGTTTCGCCAAAAAACAGAATCGGTCATTCAAGATTTAACATTGTCCTTCACATACTGCTCCACATTTAAAACGTAAACAAAATTAGCATAGTCCTCGCAATGCTTGGCCTGATTCTTGTTCAAAGTCCTGGTCTGCAAGCCTTCAACAGTGAGCTTGTATCCCCAAATGTTTCCCCAGCAGTCCACGCCCCTCTGCACTTTAGTTACTTTTTTATGAGCATACTTCTGAAGGGCGGTCTTGCGGAGCAGCGACCTGCACTCTTTTGGAAAGAACATCGTTCTCCTCAACGCACACCTCTCCTGGTGAGACGAGTAAGCCCAACGGTCGAACACCCACCGCATTAATCTCTGCCTTTTCCTATTGAGGCTTAACCACGCATTCAAGGTACTCTGCAAAGATCTTGCGCCGTACGTCTTCTAAAGCCATGCTTTTTTGCGGGAGCGAAAGTCAACTTCTCGAGGAACTCTAAAGTCATCTTTGACACAAAACTACTGTCATGCAATGTTCTACAACTTTTTTTATATGCTCAAAAACGAATAAAAGACAAAAGCAAAATACTAATTAATAACTGTTCAGCAGACACGCACATAGCTTAAATGCTCTAGAGAACCCAAGCGACACATTTCGGGTGGGTAAACAGCAAGCCCCTTCAGACAATTTTCCAACTCATTGTCGTCGTAACCGAAATGCTTTAAAAAATCAACTTTGTTTTCCTGTTCCCGAAAGGCATACAAGTGCCAAGCTTTGTAGATGTGCGAATAACCCTCTTTGTCTTGATACGGTGAAAGCTTTTTAACGGGAGTGTCTCTGAAAAGAAACTTTTCAAAACCGTCTTCCGGAAAATTGATGCCGCATTCATGGAAAAGCTCGCCAAACACTTTCTCCACA
>OZ026601.1:28642117-28662117 GCA_964020085.1 Micromussa lordhowensis | reverse complement strand
CGACCATCTGGTTATCGGTAATTTTGTGTGTTGCCCCAAAGAAATTTAAGTCCTATATATTATTTTCTCATTTTATATAAACTGCCTTTTCTGAATAACACCATATTTTTATGGGTAATTGACGGGTGGCTGTAATTGACGCAATTGTTAGTAGTAAATAGTTTTTGTAATTATGATTGCACATTTGAAGTATGAAGGTAATGATCGAGATGTAAAATTTGTAACTGAAGTAAAAGGTTCAAAAGCATTTTTTCTAAATCTCGTTTCATGTGTAAATAAAGGATATTTGGCTGTAGTGTTGCCATTGCTTTTGTTTGTGGATTAGAACTAAAATAATCATCTCCAACTCGCTACCATTCTTGTGAGTAGATATCTACTCGATATATTTTTTTTTTTCAACTGTATTATATTCTGGCAATAACTTTTAATTTCAGTTGTATTATGCTGCTGCAAAAAAGGAACGCATGGTAGGGAAAATTAGAAATCATTGCGCGCAGTGCAAGATTGGCACTTCCCGGATCAGATAGAAATATGAACGAAGCTCTGAACGAAGGTCAAACTGACCGTAGTTGTATGGGGAAATGTTTATACACGTAATGACCTGCAATACATGTATTGATCTCCTCCAGCTGACCTCTCCAAATTTAGTGGCGAAGTAACGAAAAATTGTGACGTTGACCCTTGGGACTCTGACATGCGCTATTTTGTTATCTCAGTCGCTCCTTGATTATCGTGTTACCACACAACGTTTTTACTGACAATTTGACAATGTCTGTGTTTCAAAGGGATAACAAAGTAACGACTCAAACTTTCGAAGCCACAAAAACTTAAAACATGGAATGATTGCAGACTTGAATGATCTTATTTTGAGGCGGATTACGCCACTAATCAAGTTTAGCATAGTTAAGATCTTTCTTCCTTTTATGTTTTGCTTTCTTGCAATCACCCCGGCTCTAAAAATAATCGAAGAATGTTGAAAGTCAAAGATAATGATACTTAAGAAGGGAAAGAACTCATCCATCAGTGCTCATTGAATGTCAGAAGGATGGTTTTAAAAAGGGATCAGATCGGAGGAGCGCCGGCGTGTCAATTCCAGAAGTGTTTTCAATTTTAGCGGCCTGACCTTCATGTCAATCACGACAACTGAAGAACTCTTCATGTTTTGAGGCTGTTGTATATACGCGTAGGTAAGAAAAATAATCATAGTACAGAAATCTAACCATCTTATTCCACTTTTCATGATTCATTCCCGTGTTGACTTCAATTAACTTTCATATCGTTGTTGATATCATGTCGATCGATGAAATGTCCGAGTGTTTGAAACTGAGAATTTAACACCAATGCTCCCAGTGCACTGTTCTTAAATTTTATTGAAAGAATGTGTCAAGTATACGTGTCTAATTCGTTTAAAAATAATAAGGATAAATTAAGGTCGAAAGTGTATTTATCATTTAATTCGAGTGTTCAATCGACGTAACATTTGATTCACTAACACAACGTAAGTGGGCTTGAACATTTATTTACGCATTTTCAATTTTCTACTATGTTTTTATCTGTAGAATCGAACTATTTTATTAATCTCAAAACGAACCACTAATGACTGATCCAACTGAGGTCTATACCAAAGTCATGATGCAATGAATTGTCTATCGATCGATCCGGTTTTTGGACTTCAACGTGTTGCAGATCATCTGCAGACGCTGCAGATAATCTGCAGATCTGTTGTTAGTCTGTTTTTCGTCTGCAGTCTTAAAATCGCGAAGGGTATTCAAGCTTACGTCTGCAGCAGACTGAAAACAGACTCTGCAGACGATAACTTAGTCTGCAGATGATCTGTTTTTGTCAAAACAGATCTGTTGCAGATCTGCTGCAGATCTGCTCGTTTCGTACGGTGGTTATGATTTTTTTCACATTCCAAGGGAGTTGAGAGGTGGTGGTGTTGGCTTGCTTTTCAAAGAAAGTTTGGATGTTAAATGCAAAAATAGTGGGTGGAACACTTCCTTTCAGTAATTTGAATTCTTGGATGCTCGTTTCAAGAGCTCAAAGATGATCAGGATGATAATTATTTACCGTCCACTGTCATCTGTGCCTTTGTCAACGTTTTATTGTGAATTTTCTCTCCTGCTTGAGGAAATGGCCACTGCATTCGGCGAGCTTTTAGTCATTGGTGATTTCAATCTACACGTGGACTCTTTGTGCGATGTTAACACAGAGCATTTTGGCGACTTACTAGCATCTTTTGATTTGAAACAATGGGTGACTGGGCTGACTCACACAAGTGGCCATACCCTAGATTTAATCATTACTAGACATCAGTGTAATCTTATAGAGGATGTTAGGGTTCATGACCCTTTGATTTCTGATCATTACGCCATTATTATGCATTTATTATTGCATAAACCACAATTTCTAAGAATGAATATTCACCACAGGAAGCTGTGCTTCTTCAATTATGGAGTTTGGGTTTTGGTCGAGGGTCGAGGGTCGAGGGTAAAATGTCGAGGGTCCGAGAAAAATGTAGAGGGTCCATAAAAAAGAAAAATTGTACCAGTACATTATAAAAATTAAAATGTCGAGGCTCCATAAAAAAGGAACTCAGAAATTAGATATGGATAAATTCCAGACATCTCTGACTTATTGTTTTTGTATACTTTCACGCTTCATTTACACAGTTTACACAAATGTCATCCGCAACCGCAAATAAAGAGATGCCGCCTGAGAGGGGACAAGGTTGCATTTGTGCAAAGCATGACCAAGTTCTTTGTCCATCGAAATATGGTTTTAAGCGCCTAAATCTCGCGCGCAGTCTTTGGGTTTCCATCAACCGTGAAGCCACAAGTAAAACTATACATCGACCAGAACTTGACAAACTCTGCAAAACTCGAACTGAGGAACAGCAAAAAAAAAAAAAAGATTTCGCAACCAGAGATGCGCTAATGTAGGGGCTTTTAGCCACGTCCGACAAAAGATTGACAAGAAAAACAAACTTTTGTTGTTTAAGTCTTTTTTCTGTGATTTTTATCGATGGTTTGTTTCAAGTTTTGTTCTCTCCGAATGCGACAAAATCACATTTTCTGAAAGAAACAATTTTCGTTTGTGGGTTTGCAATGTGCAATACAAGTTTCGAAAACATGACGTAATATTGAAAAGATATGTTCCTGTTGTGCGCTAATGGAGGGGCTTTTAGCAACGTCTGACAAAAGATTGACAAGAAAAACATATTTTTGTTGTTAGAGTCCACTTTTTTATGATTTTTATAGATGGAATGTATCGACAGTTGTTCTCTTCAATTCTGGAAAACGTTTTGCACCTAGTAGAAACTGAAGTTGTCTCGAATGAAGACTTGTTGTTGTGGTTCTTTTTACTGCTGCTGCTGTAATTTTAGTCGAATTTGTCATGATTTCACCACATATTCGGAGTGATAAGCATCTTCTTTCTCCTGACATGATAATGAACTTGGGGATTTCAGTCTGATTTAAAATTCTCTGAACTAACCTTCCAAGAAATGAATGCTAACAAGTAAGGAGAATTAGCATACTGATCTTGAAACTCGGTTGAAGGTTCTTGTTTTTACATCATTTTGAATGACAAGAGCTTGTTTTCTTTAAGTCTGCACACGCCTTGTCAAGGATATTTCCATTTACAGAGTGTCTTCCTCCGCTCCTGGTTTGATATCAGTGTCGACAAGAAAACACGTGCTCTTGCCACTTGTGCCTTTTTTATCAATTTCGGTGGATTAATCTTGCTCCTTGTTTCCAGGTTTGTTTGTAATTGTTATAACTTGTACGTGCCATTAGTTTTAGGGCATTGTTCGCTACCTGTGCCTTTGATCTGCGAGTTTAGTCGATGCACGATCTGTCAGCAGCATGGCTTGCCATTTACATTTATTTTAAACTTTTGTTAGAATTGTTCTATCTTGTTTAACACCTATGGTGTGGCATTTTTTGTCTTGCACATTATATACATGTACGGACTGAATAGCTTGAAACAAGAAACACAACGGGCTAACCCACTGGTTACGTCACTTTATGGTCAAGACACAGAACAAACTTCATAAGATTATTTCTTCATTTTACGTTTCCTACATTTTCTTCATTTACTATCTTTGTTTTTTGGTTTATATAGATAAAAATGAATAACCAACTGAGTTTCAGAATCCAAGAAGCTGGATTGGAAGTGTACTACGATCCTCCCAGGGATGGAGACTGTTTTTATCATGCAGCTGCTTGTCAATTGGGTTCCAGCTGCGAGGCTGCCAAGAACGGAGTGTTTGAATACTTGAAAAGTAATCGTTTGAATGTAGGTCAATTAATTTATTGCCCCAATACTGAACATGTGTTTAAATCGTTTTGTATGTACATGTATATTTGATATTTCTTAGACTGACATGGAACTGCAATTATTGATTGCTTTTATGCAGGCGCGAGGAGACGATTTCATGGAATTTATATGTGAAGTGGACCTGGGAAATCACAAGGTGCCTTCTGATTGGCATAAAGCCTTGGCTGTTCTTAGGAAAAATTACGTAACTTCCATGGTGATCCAAGCTTTTGCTGACTGTATGCGGCACAAAATAGTTATTGTCACCGAAAACAGGGTAGGAAAAACTGAAATAGATAAAAGATAGTCCGGAAAATGATTTCTCATTTGTTAATAACATGACAGCCTGCATCAATGTTTGTCTAAAAAATTTTCAAGAATACAGGTCATACAGATTACACAGATAAAGAAGGATAACTCGGATAAGGAAGAAGGGATGATATGACTTTGTAGAGCGAGATACAGGATGAAATCAGTGTGTAGCTTTACAAAGTTCACGTTTTGTTTTTACACTGTAAACCTCCAAAATTGAAATGGAGAAAACAAAAACAAAACAACGACAAAAGGGGACATTCTCTTAAAGATATATTGCGACATGATTTCTTTGTTCCAAGGTACAATTGGCTTCTTTTACCACATTACTCTAGTTATTACAAATGTCAATATTTATCGCGCACTGGAACACTTAACTCTTGTTGTCATTGTAGGATGAGGATTACGTCAAGATCATAGAGCCTGAGGGGACATCGGTTAGAACATTGTACTTTGCGCATGGAGGGGAACATTATGTGGCTCTCAGACCAATGCAAGTAAGAGAGAATTTCGTAATAATGTATTAGCAATTTGTCTCACGTTAAAGGCTCAATTTCCACCGCTTTCTCGATTCCGGTGTACGTTTCTTCCCAGGAGGAGCGTGGGCTCCTTTCCCGAACAGCGGCTGGTAATTGAGCCTAGTTACATTACCCCTTTCGTGTGTTCTTCCCAACAGCGTAACACATTAGTGAAGTATTTCAAACCATCACTCAGTTTAGTGTAGCAACCGAACATTTATAATCTGCTAGCTAGGTGGTGAAAGATACATCAGTCATCTTCTGCATGTGTATGGTTGTATGCCTCGGTTTACAGTTGCCATCAACTGATTCAATGTTTGCAATTTTAAGTTAGTATCTAACACCATCACATTGTTACTCGAGTTATTTCCATAAAATAGTTTATTGATCTAAAATTACTTGATAAAAAATGTGCATTGTTAAAATCTTAGAGCCCTGTGTTGGACTTGCCGATTAAGGAGGAAGTCCAAGAAAGTTACTGTCCTGGAGTGAGTGTCATAAGAGGGAAGAAAATTGTTTTGGATGTGGACGATGGCTCTCCTGAAAAGACTGCCGTTTTAGAGGAAAAGGTTCCTCTCTCTTATCAGGTATTTACAGTACAGCGACAATTTCAATAGTTAAGCTCACTCTGCGATGAGACACCGAGAACTAATTATGCTAAGAATTGAAAACAAAAAATTAGTTTAGTTCGACGTTGACAAAAAAATAAATCCACGCAAGGGCTTAAGACCGAGTTTGCCAGAGCACCAGGCAGGGGTGATACATGCCATCTCTCCAATTTGGATGAAACTTTGCCAGATTGAAGGGACTACCAAACAACTCTAAAAGCCAAAGTGGGCCGGCTCTGCGATTTTTCCCTTAAGAGTTAGACCACCCCCCCTGGTTTTTTGCCTCAAATCTCAAAAATTCCCTTAAAATAAGCATCAAATTTAGACTCCACTCCTGGTTACAGAATACAATAAATTTTATTGCCATTTCATACAAAAACAGATTAGACCTATCTTAATTTACAACATGAGTTTCAAGTGATTTGAAGCCACAGGTGTCAATCAAGAATTGTCATTGCATACCTATGTCACGCACGATTAAGCAATGAGGCAAATTAGCTGAATTTCAGACTCAAATATTGCTCAAGTCCAACTTTCATTTTGAAAACTAATTTCGCCAAGGTTAAGAACCACTCTTGGCCTGATGAAATCACGAATAAAATTTTTGGCATCTGTTTTTTTTGGTGACAAAGGTTGTTCAATCAACGAGACAAAAGACCAGTTTTAACAACGAGCAAAGGAAGAAATCTAAGGAAATTAGATGTTATAGAATCAATTTATTAACGTTATTTCGACGTTAATGACATTAATAGTGCCTTTGAATATTATTTATGGCCATTGGAGGTAAATGAACGCAAAATTCCTCGCAATAATCTTTACAATAACAGTGCATTACCAGCATGACCCCTAAATTCTATTCGTATGATCGAAACACGGAAATGAACTGTCGTAATATTTAGATTATAAAGCATTGAAGTGTTAGATGCAAGTTTTACTGAGCATATCTTGTTGTCTAGACTGCTCTTCAAGCCCTGCTTGATCATCACGGGTCACACACTTGACCTTGCAGTTTACCCCGGGCAACTTACTCGACACTCGGCATACAAACTCATCAATCCTTACTCACATCTTCGCTGAAATTACTGAATGCTCTCACTGACTGACTCTTGAGCTCACGCATTGAATATCTATTACTCTTTGGGTTAAAAAGACGGTGAATTATTGATTTGCCGTATCAGGCACGCAATTTTTCAGATAATATCAATGCGTGGGAACAAGAGCCGAAGACCTTGGTCAGTGGTAAATAAATTACCAATTTGTTAAATCGATAGCTGACTTGCTAGTTAACATATTAACCTGTAAAGTGACTTTTTGCCGTAAATATGTTCAGAGAACTGTGTTACGCGCAGTTCAGTGTATCTGCATTCACGTTATTGCACTTTATATTATATAAATGGGAAAACTTGTGTTTGCGTGACATTTGAACTAGTCACGCGAAATAACTTAGAGCACGTGCGGGAGGATTTCCCTATTTATACATCTCTATTTATAGATGTTCACCCATCGGAAAGTTAACCATGGCTTCGCTTTTTTGTTCGTTTGTAACGTTTTCGAAAGAAAAATGTAATATATCTCCACGTTACCCGAAGGCCACGGAATATTTTCCCTTGACCTCTTGTAAAAAAGACATCTGAAGACAGTCAAAGTTTCACAGACTAGTATTCTCACAGAAAAGGATTTGATTCTCGCTCGCACTGGTCAGTTTAATGAAGATGGTGCAAACATGACAATATGTCCGAGACACCGAGCTGAGCATGGCATGTTTTGGCGACCGAGTAGAAAATGTGCGCACCCTCTTCATGGAAATCGCAAGGGCAAGCCAGAGAGGGGAGCGACATTGGAAATGAGCAAAGAAATCATGATAAAGTGGAACACACTCGTACCAGTCGGAGCAGGTAAGAGAGGAATATATAGTTGTCTACCGCATTTTAACATTCTTAACGCCCCCTTGGTTGAACCATAAATTCGGGATCGTAGTGAGGAGGGGGTTGGGGTAGGAAGTGAACAGCGGAGTTTTACAGGGGAGTTACCATTCTAAGGTCTGGATGTTGTTTTTTAAAAAGGAACGTATTGAGCTTTTGGCGTAGCCTCGTATACAGACATTCTTTGAACTCGTCAAGTCATGCCCGAAGCTCATACCATTCCTTTTTCATAAATCATCATTCAGATCTTAAAATGGTAACCCTTTCTGGCTGAAACCCCCATTAACTGGTCTACAGTAGAGTGCCTTCCAGGTGTTGCTCTATGGCAATCTGAGATCAGGAATCACACCGATTGGATCAAAGATCATCATTGGATCAAAGCCGAAATCTAGGATAAAACGGTTTTTATCTGGATCGGGAGTAGTCTCCAACTTGCAGACCTTGTTACGACGCCCCTAAATTATGGAAATGAACAGATGTACAGTGTTGGTTGCCCTGGGTGATATATGTTTGGCCCAAAAGGGTCTATTATTCAAGGGATGCAATTATTTCTCAATATCCCTATATCTAGGGGGCTATCAAAAACCAGAAAGAGGTCAACGAACAATACTATCTACAAGGATCATGGGAACTCAAAGGGCAACCCAAATACATTATTAAAATGTGAAGACCAAGTTGTCATAAGCAAACTGCATTATTTTCGATTGTGGTGAGAGGTGGACGTTATTTGAAGGGAAGGATATTCAAGGAAATGAGATAATCACCATGCATTTTCCAAACTTCGCGTGTGTGGTATTTACTTAATGCGTGGCTGTTTACAGGGATTTGCAAACTTTGTAGAAGTGATCATCATGCCGCTGTAAGTGTCGCGAACTCAGGTGAAGATTCCTTCAAAGTACAATATGACGAGCCAGCTACAGCGCAATCTGAAGAGCCAGCTACAGCACAATCTGAAGAGCCAGCTACAGCGCAATCTGAAGAGCCAGCTACAGCACAATCTGAAGAGCCAGCTACAGCGCAATCTGAAGAGCCAGCTACAGCGCAATCTGAAGAGCCAGCTACAGCACAATCTGAAGAGCCCGCTACAGCACAATCTGAAGTATCAGCTGTAACGCAATCTGAAGAGTTAGCTAGAGCCCCAGAACCTATACCCGAATTCCTACCTGCACAACCACACGCATCAAGCGATTCTGGAAGTCAACTGGGGGTATGTTTCGTATTGCTGTTTTGTCCATAAGATCTTAAAAACACAATCCAAAAGAGAGCCGGACTCCAGCTGTGAATATGGTGTACATAACCAACCCAACACTGAATGCAGAGTACACGTCCTGAGTGGTCGTGCCCTTTGTAACGCCTGCGACATCATCATCAATATATTCTTTTAAACAGAGAGTAGAGCTACAATAGATATATCTGCACAACAGGCTGTTTTGGATATCGACGGCATCCTAATAGGATGTATCAAACTGAAAAGCAAAGTTATCAGTTTTGGTGCAAATATGATGGTAACATGACCAAATTGATCAAGGTCCAATTTCCAGGAGTTACCCATAATAAACACCCAAATTTTTGCAGCTGTCAGAAAGAGTATGAAACGCAAAAGGTAGCGACAGTTTAAAATCGAGAAAAAGGAAAGGAGAGGGACAAGAAAAAAAATTGAAACGGCAAATTTGAGAACCAAATTAAAATGTTGCACATTTTTGTAACAAATCTTTGGAAAACGAAAACTGCACTGCCTCAGTAATTGATTCTTTACCTACAAGTTAAGGTAATAAAAAAACTAGCACTGACGTTCCGTTCTTGGAGTCCAGCTGGAGCCTAATTAGTCTGGTTGCCAGAAGTCTCCAAACTCCTAAGCCAATTTTGGTGAGTTTGAGGTCGTGAGCTGGGGCCTGGACACTAAACCCAGGAATCGTTACGAGAAAAACAAATATAATCTCTGGTAGCTATGAAGGTATTCTACGACCGAAGTTTAGTGTTCCTAACGTAAGGTGGTCATTCATAAAATAAGGAAAAATTCGTCGCCAATTTTAGCTTCATAACCTAACCTAACCCTAACCCTAAGAAGGTTTCCCAGAAAAGCAATTAATTAGGCTTCCGCTGAGGTTTCTAACATTAGAGAAGAGTCGGTGCTAATTAGCTTATCCATGAAGAATCATTTTCCCCTCTGTCGGAGGAGTATTTAAAACAGTCGTTATTTAGTAGTCTGACCGCTAACGCTCTCTATTGCTACTTTTTGTAAATTTCAGGTAGGAGCCAAATCCTGTGAGGGGTTGCCCTTGCATAAAGGTGGAGCCCTACTAAGTGATGATGGCTCAGACGTTTTTTCTTCTGGCTCACAAGAATCCTTAACAGCCGTGGAAACATCGATGGAATGGCAGGCAACGCCACAGGTACAATTGAAACTTCATTCTCTCAACAATTTTCTAAGACAAGCTGATGGCAGGGTGAGCCCAGTACGTTCTCAGCTCAACACAAACGCGGAAGGTGTCTCATCATCCACTACACGCTATTACAAACAAAAAGGAATGCAGGTTGTTGAGGCGAGTCTAGATGCTATAGCTCCGGGGCAGTCTAAATGGCTTCTGCAGCAAGTGTTAGACGCGCACAGCCATTCCACCGACTCGGACGTGAACCTCCCTGAGAAGACATTGCTCTCCAGGTTCGTCACATTATACAATGAAGCTACAAATTGGTATCCCAGACAGCAAATTCTCTCTGTCTTTGTGGCTGATTATTCTAAGACAGAATTACTAAGCTTTATTCCAGGTTTGACCAAGTGGAGAATAGACGAGGCCAGAAAACATGCTTTCCGTACCAGCCCAGGCCGCATTATTGCACCTCCTGTTTTGCAGCGATGCAGGCTTGATCCAGTTAAGGTGGATCACTTTCTTGATTTTATTTCAAGCCCATCCTTTCTCCAGGACGTAGCCTACGGGACGAAGACCCTTGGACTGTCAAATGGTGAGACAATAGAAATTCCAAATGTGGTGAGGACGGTTGTGGCATCCCGTCTCACTCATTTGTACCAGTCATACTGCTCTGAGTCTGGATTCGAACCCATGGGAAGGTCAACCCTGTTGAACATCCTCAAGGTAACGAGGACGAATATGCCTAGTTTTACCCTCTGAACATGTGTACATCTTTGATTCTGTGTGTAACAAAAGGACTCGATATAAATAGTTCATTTGTAAGTTACGTGGACAGGTTATTGGCTCGCTAAAATCTTAGCAGTCTACTAACTGGACGGACACTTGTTTGAACAAACTATAAATAATTATTCCTCAATACTCAATAATTGTTTTCCCCTAGATATGCGCTGCATCCCAGAAGAAATCGTTAGCTGGATTGGACAGCACACAAACCGAAGGTGTAAACGCGCTTATTGCTCTGGATGAGGCAACTAATAAACTTTGTACATTGGGTATGTATTTTTCACTGTTAAAAATGTTTCTTAGAGCCCATATACATGTTTGAAAAAAAGATAGAGTCGGTAAATCAAGAACGCATCATGTTTGTCTGTCTCATTTTTCAGGTTTGTGCGAGCAAACAGCCACAGACATCAGGTTCCGTCTAAAGTCGACAAAAACCTACCTTAAGACAGACTATAAAATCCACGTGTCTAGAGCTGATCCGTGCGCTGATCACTGTAGTGTGTATGCGCTGAGCACCGATGACCCCGATTACCAAGGGTACTGCAACCATGAGCACAACATAGTCTGTGACAGATGTGATAATCACAGGAATGCTGTTGTGGATCTACAAATGTCGTTATCGTCTCCAACTGTCATCTATAGGTGAGGAATTGTCGGTTTGTTGTCATTTTCGTTCCTGTTTTTATTAGCATTGTACTACTTGGTAAGATGTGGTTTTTGTGTTGTTTTGTTTTCAAGCGGTAGTGATCTTAAAGAAGAAATCATACACGATCTAGACACAGCTCTCCCTAAACTTGAAGAATGGAAGGCTCACATCCTTAGAGCGGCTCACCAGGATTCTGCGAAGAGAGACGTCATTGACAAGCTATCAACACGACAGGTTCTCCTAAAAATGGATTGGGCCATGAAATTTTTACCAGCAAGTTTTCGAGAAACCCAACGCGACTGGTTTGGCAAAAAGGGCAAATCGTGGCACGTGACAGTTGCAGTGACAAGGAGCGAATGTAATGACATTGAGGTAATTACAGACTTCAAAGTAGAGTTTTGCTATAATTTAGAAAACGCATTTAGCAAAAGACGCTTTAGAAACTGTGCGCTAATCCTGTTTTGTGGGCATGGCTCAAACACATTTCCACCCCTACAGAGTACCAATTCAATAAAGGCGCAATAACTGACTCTGACATTCCACAAAAATGCCTACCTAAATAAATTGAATTGAATAAAAAATAGATGCTGAATTTTTCCGCTCTTACTTTAGAAGTTTTTCGCGATAACTCTAATCCTTTCATTTTAGCGGTAGCGATCGACAGTACATGAAAGTTAACAATGAGAACCCCGGTCAATCTAACAGAGTAGTCCACTAGGGAGGACAGCATCCTAGTTATCAGAACCGGATTAACAAAAAGGATATGTCAAACTATACTGTATACATATCATTATTGTTTCTACTTATTTTAAACCTAACTGTGTTATTGTGCTCCTGTTCCAGGCCAGAACCTACATCCATTTGTTTGAGGATTGCGTTCAAAACTGGTTCGCAGTCGCTTCAATCATAGAGCACACTCTGACAACGCTGAAAGCAGCATACCCAAACATTCAAGAGGCATTTTTGCGCAGCGATAATGCCGGATGTTACCACTGTGCTTATCTAATCCTCTCTCTTCCCAGCCTTGGAGAGCGCGCCGGCATTAGGATAGTCAGATATGATTTTAGCGATCCACAGGCTGGAAAGGACATTTGTGATCGACGAATTGCCACAGTAAAGAGCCATATGAGGCGTTACATAAATGAGGGCCATGACATTAAAAGTGCCAGTGAAATGAAGGCTGCAATCGATTCCTATGGTGGGGTTAAAGGGTGCCAGGCAGCAGTTGTTAAGGTTCAAGAGTCAAGCCAGACCATGAAGAAGCACACAATGTCTGGGATCCAGTCTCTGAATAATTTTAGTTTTGAGTCTGGAGGTCTAAAAGTATGGAGGGCTTATGATGTGGGCTCTGGTAAACGTTTTACTCCTGCACAGGTGAATAGATTTGGAACACCTCAAGGACCTACAGACCTACGAGTCGAGCAGCCCTTCAGTGTACCCCGAGAGGAGGCTGGTGCTTTTAGATCTACGGCTTTGAGAGGTGAGCACCGACATCCCCAACCTAGCACCACACAATCTGTTGAAGAAGAGCTTTCAAATGCCGAGGCTACGAGAGTTTATTTCGCTTGCCCCGAGGAGGGATGCACAAAGACGTACCAGTATCAAACGAAAATGGGCTGAGACGTGCAGGGAGGTGTCTGGAAGTTACATACGCAAGGAAACAAGGTCGAGCTCCCAAACGGGCTATGCTAGTTCCACATGTGAAGTCGCTAAAGGATGGGCCCTGAAAACATCAAGGAAAGCAACTCGCTTTTCCGAGAAGGTGAAGACGTACCTCAAAAGAACATTCCTGGAAGGAGAGGAGACAGGGAGAAAGCAAAGTGCCGTGGATGCGTGCAGCAAGATGAAAACTCTCCGTGATGATAATGGCAGGAAAATGTTCAACAAAGAAGACTGGCTTGCTGCTGGCCAAATTGCTCGGTACTTGAGCAGATTGTCTGTAATGTACAGAAGTGGCCGACTAGCCATAGACCAGGCTGATCCGAGTGCTGCTCAGGATGAGGAGGAAGACTTTGTTGCAGAGGCAGAAGAGATCTCAACCAGGCTTGAAATACGAAGGCAGCTGGAGTTATGATAAAAAGACTAAGTTAATTACCTGTGTAATACTGTCTTTTCTAAGTTACGTACCGTCCTTCCAGTAGAATCAGGAGTAGGAAGTCTTGTGAACAGACTTAAAAAGCAGATTATTTCTTCACGGCACTGTAGCGTTAGTTATAAATGCGAGTGAAAGCTTGCCAAACAGTCTGCGATAGCCCAGACCTACGCGAGTGTCTAGAAAGATTCAATATGTTCGAGCAGACCGAAATCATTGCCAAAGTGCATGCGGCCATGTGTGCTGGCACGGTTGAAGGGAACCTAAGCTAAATCCTCTTTTGGCTCAACTGGTTGCAATGTTTTTCATGCATCTTACTCGCTAGTTGTGGGAGGCGCGGTGGCCTCATGGTTAGTGCGCTCGACTCTGGAGCGAGCGCTCCGGGTTCGAGCACTGGCCGGGGACATTGTGTTGTGTTCTTGGGCAAGACACTTTACTCTCACAGTGCCTCATTCCACCCAGGTGTATAAATGGGTACCTGCGAATTGTTGGGGAAACCTAACAAAATTGCGGAGGAGTGACCTGCGATGGACTAGCATCTCGTCCAGGGGAAGTAGAAATACTTCTAGCCGCTTCATGCTACAGAAACCGGGGATAAGCGCCGGCAGCTATGAGCCAGCCTTGGCTCTAAGGCTTCACTTTACTCGCTAGCAGAATCATTTAGAATGTTTTGTGCTATAAGATAAAACCTTCATTGTTGCTAATTCGGAATAGGAACGTTCACAAGAAAAGGGTATTTTCATAATAGCTGAAATAGAATGCAGTTTCGTAGCAGCTCAAGTATGCACGCACGTGTGAGACAAGAAAGTTGCATCAACCTCACGCAAAATAATGATGAGTTTGTTCATGGGGGAGCTCCATCGACCTGAGCAGATGTTCCAACCAGAGGAGATACCTGAGTAGGTAAATAGGAAAATCGAGTAGACGTTGAATTAATCAAAGTGCTTTTTTTACGTACCTGTGATACATGAAAATTTGTCTGCGCTTAGTCGAGTTGATAAAAACCGCTGACCAGCTACATGGGCTCGTGTAATCACACTGGACTCTATCTATGTTCTAAACAAGATTAACTTCTTTGCTTACTGCGGGAAAATCAGTAATTTAAGGTTTTTTGAACTCAAAATAGTCATAGTCATAGTAATTTTTCTTGGACAACTCTGTCCAAGGGGGAAAGGTGCATGAGGTTATCCCTATGTAAAGCACCAACCCGTGAGACAAGGCCAGACCACAACACCGGGAACTACGTGCCCTACTCTTTTCGATAAGTGTGTGGGTTCTTTAACGTCCCCTGCTAACCATGTAACATTGAAGATGCAGGAGACGGGGCCTACGGTTTATAGTCCTTATCCGAGAAGACCTGAACATCTAACCATTTGCAGATGAATTTACAAAGGCAGCACATTCTCCTCAGTTATTTTAAGACCCTGAGTGTTGGTCCGGTCTGGGGCTCGAACCCTCGACCTTCCGCACAGCAGACTGGCGCTCTACCAACTGAGCTAACCAGGAGGAATAGAGTCTGTACGCATGATCATACGAATATAATTCAGGTGTTATGCACTGTTATTTTAAAGATTTTTGCGAGGAATCTTGCGTTCAGTTACCTTCAATGGCTATAAATCATATTCAAAGGCACTATTAATGTCATTAAAGTCGAAATAACGTTAATAAATTGATTTTATGACATCTAGCTCCCTTAGATTTCTCCCTTTTCTCTTTGTTAAAACTGGTCTTTTGTCACATTGATTGAACATCCTTTGTCACCAAAAAATAACAGATGCCAAAAATTTTATTCGTGATTTCATCAGGCCAAGAGTGGTTCTTAACCTTGGCGAAATTAGTTTTCAAAATGAAAGTTGGACTTGAGCAATATTTGCGTCAGAAATTCAGCTTATTTGCCTCATTGCTAAATCGTGCGTGACATAGGTATGCAATGACAATTCTTGATTGACACCTGTGGCTTCAAATCACTTGAAACTCATGTTGTAAATTAAGATAGGTCTAATCTGTTTTTGTATGAAATGGCAATAAAATTTATTGTATTCTGTAACCAGGGGTGGAGTCTAAATCTGATGCTTATTTTAAGGGAATTTTTGAGATTTGAGGCAAAAAACCAGGGGGGTGGTCTAACTCTTAAGGGAAAAATCGCAGAGCCGGCCCACTTTGGCTTTTAGAGTTGTTTGGTAGTCCCTTCAATCTGGCAAAGTTTCACCCAAATTGGAGAGATGGCATGTATCACCCCTGCCTGGTGCTCTGGCAAACTCGGTCTTAACATGTGCAATCTCTTGCAGAAGTACACGAGATTATTGTGCGGTCACTTGTCGTTCCCAGCTAAGCTCACGAGGCATCTCAAGAACAGCCATCCACCAACCACAATTAAGTCAAGGGTAAGTACATAAATTCATGCTTAAGGCGGGGGTAAACATGAATAGGGGCGAAATTTGAAGTGGTTTTAAAAGGAAATTGTTAGGATAAAAATGGGTTGGGAACACTACCAGACAGTTGACACCCTCCCCCTCATCCACTCAAAAAGGGAAAACAAGAGAGAGAGAGAGAGAGAGAGAGAGAGAGAGAGAGAGAGAGAGAGAGAGAGAGAGAGAGAGAGAGCTAGAGGAAAGGGCACTTTTGTAACTAAAACAGGGCACTTTAGTAACATTTTGGGGCACTTTTGTAACGACCATAGGGAACTTTTGTCACATGGGGCACTTTGGTAACTTGTGAAGGGAACTTTTGTAACGAGGTCAGGCACTTTGGTAACGTGAAAAGGAACTTTTGTAACGACCATAGGGAACTTCCGTAACATACAGTGTAGGGCACTTTGGTAACTTATGAAGGGAACTTTTGTAACAAAGTCAGGCACTTTAGTAACGCGAAAAAGAACTTTTGTAACGAAAACGTGAACTTTAGTAACATAACTGGAAATCTTAATTAATTCAAATTGATATACATCACCACGATTTATCCGAGCAAAAAGGGTCTACTTACTTCTATAATTAATGACATTGTCAATAACTACTACCTATTACAAAAAATACACGTCCAAAAGCCGGGAGGAAGGGGATGGGGGCAGTACCTGACCCATGTTTGGAATAGGGACTTCGCTGGAAGTTTAGCGCTGATTTCTAGTCCTGAATTTAATGATATAATGCTGACTGATGACCGGGTACGGTAACTACTGAAAAACGTTTCTGATTCCAGTTATGCTTAAAACTCGACGAGAGTCTTGAAGCCATACCCTGTTTAGGCCGACTCCAGACCCTGTTTCGTACAGACTTGCTTGAATTTCATCACCGGTTAAGGACTGAGGGGTCAAACACCACACCTTATCCAGCGGCACGTCATTGAATGAGCCATATATAAGGAGGCCACGGGGGGAAGGGGGGTATATTTACAGTCTACATAGCTACATTGTTCCAACTGCGTTTGGTGATAAATGCATGACAACACGGCTTCTCGAACGCGATGCAAGACATTTGTTTTATTTCTTTAATCTAGATACAGCATTTCAAACTGAATATGAACGAACTGTGTGCTGTTTAAATTTGACTAGCTAGCGACTTGAATAGGCTGTACCATTATCGCACGGCAAATTTTTCGGAAAAGTAGACAACGATTGTTTCTTTGTTCAGGTTTATTCTAACATGGAGTCCAGTGGCGTGTTTTCCTTCGATTCCAAATAAAAATAATTTCAACCTTGGCTGGATGTGCTAAATTAATATTTGTATTCTTGGCTGGAAATCAAGTGAAATGTAGTGGTTCTCGCAACAATTAAAGATCTCACACGAGAAAGCGCGAGTGCTTAGAAGTTGCGTCAAAACACCTGCCCAAGTTGTAACAAGAATACTACATGTTAATAGCCAACCTTACGATTGTTCAAGAAACTAGCTTTGAATTGATAAAGAAGCGAGGACATCACAACGTGAGGTGAGCGCGTCCATCCGAAGCCAAACATTTAAGCAAGGTAAATGTGCGTCTATAAGAGAGAAATATAATTCTCGATTTATTGCCTGTTCATGCACAGCATGATGTCTCCTAACGTCGAGCACAATAAATACCTGATATACTATGGGCGCTTTTATTAGTTAATAGTAGTTACGTAAACACGGCTGTCATGTTTTAGAGTATACGCATGTTTAAAGTATTTTTGAAAGGAATGAAAAAAAATACAGCCTCATCTAACACCTAGATTATGAAAATGCACGCATATAAAATGTATGTAGATTTCTGCATATTTCTGTGGAATAAGCAGTACAGGTCGTTTTCTTCTTTGGCCATGTATTATCTAAAAAGTCTCAGGGTTGGAGGCTAGATTTTTCGAAAAGCTATGCAAAGCCTTGATTGCATCTCACCTTCCCGTCCTCTACTGCTTATTTTTATAGAATGTAGTCAAGTATGGGACGAAAAAATTAGGAGTATTTTACAAATGCCTTTTATCCATCGCGGTAATTTGGCAGGAAAGGGCATGGAGGCAGGGGGTGGGGTACAATTTGCGGCTTACAAACTGACTGTAAGTCGGTACGGACGAGTGGTAACTCAGTTTTTGTGATCTTTGTTGAGAAGAAGACAGTCACGAAGAAAATCGTCATTTAAGTCCATAGACTACTTGGCGTAAGATTTCCATAAAAAAATAATGAAGGATCGATTTTCATGGGTGCGTGCGTATGTAGAGCATCGCTATATCCGCGCGAAATAATCCCTAACCACGAGTTACTTACAAGCTACCAGTTATTACTCTTCACTCAATTTTGTCGTATGAACCTCATAATGGACCTTCTAAAGCAGAATCAATTGTTAGCAAAGGAGAAAGCAGGGTAGTTTTATTAGTAATTGCATGTGAGTACTTTACGTCATTCAGACAGCCATCATGTCAATCCCGTTCCCGCCCGCCTTCCCTCAACTCGCCTATATAAGAAAAAAATATATTACAATTTTTCCTTGTTTGCTTTTTTTCTATATAAGTACTGGTAATAATTAATGTATTGAATGACTTAAAGGAGACAGTTTAATCTAATGTACAGTACTGTCTGCACAAAGCTGCAATTCGGTAATCAAATTAATTTTCCGCACCGCTGTTCTCTACTTTGAGAAGTAAAAGGTTAACAAGAAATGAGTTAAAAAAATACGAAAATATTTGCATAGCATTCTATTTAGATGGTATATTTCAGTGGCAAATTGCTGAATTTGTTCTAAATCCACAATGCTGCAAATGTACCGAATACGGTACTCCTGTCCGCACGCGCTAGAAGCGCAAATAGCGCTCAAGTGCCAAAAACGCCTTTTTGCAGCTATAACTCCGTTCGCTTTTAAAGGACAAATCTGAAATTTCTGTCAGTTATTGCTGTCATGGTAATGTTTGATTTGATCGTATCGATGATCTTTATCTCTAGGGAAACTGTGTCGAAAACCCCTGCTGGAACATATGGCAAACCAGGAACTTTCGTAACGTTCACATGTTTTAGACATAGCTAACTTTAAATCAGCACCATAAAAAGAGGAAAACTTCAATTGACTTAATTCTTTCTTTGTTAGATTACTAAAGACCTCCTTCAAACCGTGTTCAATTCTTGTCAAGATTGGTTACATTTCACGGTTACAGTAATTCTTTTAATCTTGCTGTGAAATAATAGCGCTTTTTGCGAATCGTGATTCTATTCATGTACATGAAAAGTCATACGGAAACATGTTAGATTTTTCTAAGCCGCAATATCTCAAAGTTAAAATGCTGTGGTAGTAAAGAGAATGCTGTGGCGTTGAAATGGTAGCCCAATAGCTCCACAGTGACAATTCAATCAAGTGAAAAGCTTTAAGTAAAGTGCTTACCACGACTATAGGGCACTTTTGTAACCTCTAGACCACTAAAAGTGCGTTTAATTTTTCCAGTTTTAAAGCTGGAATTTGAGGCTTTACAGGGAGATGATCCATACTGAGAGGCTTCTGGTAAAAAAGTTTTGGACGTTACCACGTCGTAGTGAGGAAGCTATCGGCGAAAGAGGGAAATGTTACCGATGTGCCCTACGTTTCCTCTAGAGAGAGAGAGAGAGAGAGAGAGAGAGAGAGAGAGAGAGTTAAAAAGGCGTGGGTATTTGCTACGCTAACTGCGTATTTGCTACGGTAGCAGTTACTTACCTGGTAGGTATTTGCTACATTGGTAGGTATTTGCTACGGTACAAAATACCTATGGTAGGTATCTGCTACCAATATTGCGTATTTGCTACAGTCGCAAATACGGAGGGTGGGTATTTGCTACAAAAAGTGGGTATTTGCTACGGTAGCAAATATGGAGGGTAAGTATTTGCAACCAAACATGCGTAATTGATACGTTAGCAAGTACGGAGGGGTAGCTATCTGCCACACAAAGTAGTTAGTGTGCTCTATTGCTATATGAAAATACGCCAAGACCGCATGTGATGAATTTACTGATGCATGCTGA
>OZ026601.1:28632117-28637117 GCA_964020085.1 Micromussa lordhowensis | reverse complement strand
ACATATTCAAAGGCTTGTTGAGCTTGTGACTGTTTTTTTTAAGCAGGCGAATCAGTGAAATACCCTCAGTTTAGTACATACTCGCATGCTCCTCATATCGTAGCATATAGGACACAGAGTGCGCAGTGTTGCAGTTTGGTCTTTGCCAGTTGTGATGTTTGGACATACTCAGAGATTGTAAAACCTGATAAAGCTATTCTGTAAAATAGCACTTAGATTTTTATTTCACGTTGTTTTGTATATTTCAAGTGTATGCAAAACTGACTGCTCACTTGAATCTTTTGGTCGGCAACTTCTCTTTGGCGTAGATTCACCTTGACCCATTACGAAAAAAACGTCCCCGTCCTTATCCCTCATAATGCAGAGTTATTTGACTCAATATTGTGATTATAAAGTATTTGTTCTGATCAAATCACAATGATCAACTTTCCCTCTTGTTTTCTTCGATCCGACTAGCGAAACAGTGGACTTTAAAGTCAGTTTTCACTACGACATAAGCATAAGCACGAGCATTAGAACAACGGTAATAGGGGCGTCCACAGCACAAGTATAAGCACGTGGCAGTGAAGACGCGCACAACACAATCAAAATCCTAAGAACACTGAGAACAAATGTTTTTGTGCTTCTGGTGCCTGCGCTTGCGCTAATGTCCAATGAGAATTTCCTGCTGTAAGCACGCGCATTAGTCGATGAGCGAGAGTCCGCCATCTTGTTTTGCTGTATCGAGAAGGTATGGAACCAAAAAAGGGAATTATCAAATCTGCGCATGCCCACGTGCTTATGCTTGTGTCGAGGACGTCCTCGCTTCCGTCATGCTTATACTAACGCCTGTTATTATGCCGTATAAAAAGTCTTAACTTCGCCGATCAGCCTTAGTGTGTATTTGCTTCGTCCGGACTTATTTCTTTGAATTAAGAAAGTCCAGAACGTCCAATAACATGCCTGGGCAATTAAATCCTTCGCAAATTTTCCGAGGCGACGTATCTTAGCACAAAATCCTGAAAGATTAAAAAAACAAAGGATTTTTTCGAGAAAAACCCTTCAAAACACACAAAAACAGAAAAATAAATTGTTTGTGTAATTTAAAATAAACCGCGATGCCCGATTTGGAAAGACGTAAATTGCGCTTCTCATATTCCCAAGTTAGACTTCTTGTCCGTTTTTCGTATTGAAAATAAAACATGATATTTCTTCAGGGAAACATGAAAGTGGGTATTTGCTACAAAAATGCGTATTTGTAACGAAATTACATTTTTTTGAAATAATTTTGTTTTAATATATAAATTTGAAGTCGAACAAGGTGGAGGCAATTGTTTATACAAAGCGCTGACTTTCTATGCAGAAAACATGTCGTGCAAAACTAAGAGAGGGGATTTACAAGACAAAAAAGATTTGACCGCCTTCAAAAAAACCTGTTCAGATTAAGGTCGAGTTTACTTGTTAGCTAACAACAGGATATTATTCAAACTAAGCTTGGCAAAGAACCAAAAAATATTTCAGATTGATGCGGGGTTTTAAGGTAATTATCCTTATCTAAATGACCTTCGGATTCGGCCAAAAGCCGGATTTTATTTTAAAATTTGGGTCCATGTACCAAAGAGTAAGTAATTGCTACGTAGGTGATATAAGAATGGTACTAAAAATGTTATATTCCTTAAAAATTAGTATCTTTCTACAACGGTCAAACAATAAAGTATTATTGTTTAAGACAATGCCTATTAAATCGCTTTCTCATTTAATTAAAGGAATTAAAACCGTAAGGAGAAAAAAAGTAGCGGATACCTAATTATGAATCTAAAGAGAGAGAGAGAGAGAGAGAGAGAGAGAGAGAGAGCCCCGCTGGTAGGGGACTGTTTGGTGTCCATCTACTTATTCTTCACTGAAAGTTTCCATTTTCCAAATCCATAGCATCTTCAACGTTTCATATTTTCTTCCATGTAACTTAGCCTTAAACTGTTAAGGGAAAAAAATATATGTTTCCCAAAATGTCCAAAAATAACCCGGAAATTTACACAAAACCGCAAAACATTGGTTAATGAGATAAGCAGAGCGATTGGCGTTACTTGCAACGTGAACGAGATATTGGCAGAAAGGCCATGTTTAGCGACGTCAAAACAGCCTCAACCGCATTCACCCTGCCTTAAAATACTAATAATAAGATCGACACTGTTTTTTTTCATCAACCCTTATTGTACTTTATTAATCTCATTTCATAAGCGTCAAGTTGAAGTGGTGGCCGTCAGTTCTTCAGACGACGAATCCCAAAGCACACCTGAAGTTGTTTTGGTCAGCGATTCACTAGTGAAGAGTCCAAAAAGACAGTTATCCCAGTCGGAATTGGACAAAACTAGGTATGTATAGCAACGTAAATGCCCAAATTCAATCAAAACAACAGTTAGTAGGGGTGGCGAATGGTAAATGCGACACTTTGCTAGATGGCTGGAAAAGCATTTTGCTCTGCGAGCCTAGGACATTTTGACTTTTTAGATTGCGAGACCGAGACTTCAAAGTGTCTTAAGTGCAAAAGCAAGATGTTCAGACGCACAAAACTCGGACCCCCGATTTGTGTTGAGAGCGAATCGGGACTTCGGGACCCTTAGCTTCAGAAAAATCGAGACTATGAGACAGCTTCGAAAAAACAAATCAAGGCTGTGAGATGCACATAACCAATAAAACACGAGAGTGCAAGACCCTGGGTTTTTAAACGACCATTTGTCCCTCCTCCCCATATTACTCTCTCTTTGTTTGAACTCGTCACACAATGTGCTTCCTCGGAAGGAGAGTATTGCGTGAAAAGACCAAACAACCGCTAAGGAGACCAAAGACAATAAACTTAATTGAAAATGGAAGAAAATTCTAAGTTCGTCGTAATCTCAAAATTGGGCTTCCTTCTAGAACAGTATGGTGAGTTCGGAGAGGCCCTGTAAAATGGCATTCTACTTTCGAAAGTTAGCGGCAAACATTACGTAATTGTATTTTTTTCCCGTTTTTCATATAAAATCAATGACCACAGGGGGAATCCCGATCGACCCTCCTTTGTCTTCAAAATGGGAATGCAAAAAGCCGATATGGCCATCAAAATGGACAGAAATGGCGACCATTTTCTAAAGGACGAGTTTTGTTACTTTGATGGGAAAAGGAAACATTGTCGTGGTTTCGTCACTCTTACAGCAAGCATTTATCACTCGTTACTTAGAAAGCAGATTCCCCTAGCTGTAATGGAGGCAGAAAGCGAAGACACTAAAAACATTGAACTCTTTTGGACCCTGCTTAATGAGGTTTTTCAAAAAGTTTCGGGGCAAAAGGACTACAAGTTTAATCCAGTCGGCTGGTGCACCGATATGGCGGGGGCCAACTTCACAGCAATATCCAAGGTGTTTGGCAATGAGTCCGCACAGCGCAGATATTGCAAACCGATAGCAGTGACCGTTTCAAGGAACTTTGCGACAAGCTTCTCAAAAGTGCAACTGAAGTGGGTTATACTAAAGCAAAAGCTGCCCTTGATAATTTCATCGAAGAGAGTGAAGACCACACTTTTTTAAAAACATCGGTGTCGTGGTGGCACGAGAGACGCAGATTCATCTTTAGGGCTTTTGCTCCAAGTAATGCCCCAGAGATGAATCCAGCTGAAGTTATACATGCTGGGTGGGCACACAGGGACTCCCCAAACCTGAGCCTTCTAGACGTCTGCCATGCGGATGTCTGTGATAGTGTCATTGTCGATACAGAACTACAAACATACCAGGCTGGCATTCGAACATCAGGCACAGGACCCTCACTAGCGGAGTGCAAGAGAAGGCAGCATGTCAAGGAACTCGAGAAGGCGAAGCGAATAGGAAAGGAATTATTTGAGGACAGCCACGAGGGCCGCTTTATTGACCCGTCATCTCAATGTGCACCCCCTAAAAACAGCAAACGGAAAGCTAAGAAACCACCTAATAGCAGAGCGAAAGCGCAAAAATCTGTGGATCCCGGACAAGTAGCATATAGTGCCACACCACAATCAACCGTAGGCCCCTTTTTAGCTTCATCCAATGGTCCCCGTTTTATGTCCACCGTTACAACAACAGTTACACCAAATAACAGCGGCAACCTGTCCTATATTTCATCTCAGTGGTCTAGCCTGCGCGCATTCACTGCTTTCTCTCCCGAGACGACTGTCCCAGCACATGCACGCATCTTCCCCTCAACAAAGTGTGCCACCTCCCTACCAGTGGCACTCTGGTCTGTCTCCTTACACATATGAGATTGTAAGGCTACCGTCCAATGTACAAAAATGCTATGGCTGCAGTACTGCGTTTTGCGAAAAGTACAGAAACGCTCCTAATAATTTAGTCATAAAACATTGACAGGCGAGTTATAGGCAAGAATTCTGCTGGAAATTTAATATATGGTAGTGATTTCACAAACACTTACTACCATCCCAACATATCTCACATTAAGTGCAAAAATCCTGTATTCACTGGCCTTGTTTACATCTCACCACATTTATACAACTCTCTGGATGCCCGTTGCCATCAAGTGCTGGATTCATTTCAGTTAAATATATTACTAAAATAGCCTTTGCCATACATTTCCTACATTGACCTTCGTCGGTCAGTTAGGAAGTAATAGTTAAAATATGTCGTTTAATTTCCACTCTAAAGCTTCTCCGGTTTTCGAATATCTATATTTTTTACTTCCCTTTTCAACTATTGCTTGTATTAAAAACTCCTTTTTTTTCATAATCAAGTGTGCCTCATTAAACAACAAAAAAAATTGTTTTTCTTGTCAATCTTTTGTCAGACGTTGCTAAAAGCCCCTCCATTAGCACACAACAGGAACATATCTTTTCAATATTACGTCATGTTTGCGAAACTTTTATTTCACATTGCAAAACCCACAAACGAAAATTGTTTCTTTTAGAAAATTTTGATTTTGTCGCATTCGGACAGAACAAAACTTGAAACAAACCATCGATAAAAATCACAGAAAAAAGACTTAAACAAGAAAAGTTTGTT
>OZ026601.1:28609617-28622117 GCA_964020085.1 Micromussa lordhowensis | reverse complement strand
CTCTCTATAACGGGCAGTTGGGGCCGGTCCCGATGGAGTCCATTATAGAGAGAGTTGACTGTAGTTCAGTTTTTTTACATCTCTCTTTTGTGGGTATACAATACAGTTCTAAAGGCAAGCAATACAATATACAATACAGTTAGGCAAGCAGTTTTTTTTAACACAACAGAGATGTGTCCTGTATATGGCGGGGCAAATTCTGGTTTGTATATTCGTTTAGTTTTAAACATTTTCTTTGACGATCTTGATATAGATATTGTTTGACATGGAAAATTATACGGGTTAGTGTTAGATATAGACGTTTATATAAATGGATAATTTATAGTTATGGTTACTGTACCGTTGTTAAGTTGTTAATAAACGTTCTGTTAGCTGGAAAAATACACTGACGTGTTTTTTTGTTCTTAATTAATCCCTCACTTGAGAGAAAGGGAGAACCTCACCCAGTTGCAACCGCCCCAAGGGGGTGGGGGGTGGAGGTACTCGCAGAATACTTGACGGGGAGTCCTACGGAGCTTGATATTGCGAACCCCAAAAAAATACATGAGCCTGCAATTTTAAGCCCCCCAAAATTACCTGGCACGGACATTTCCGCCGTTGCATATTCCGCGGCATGCACCGGGAAATACAATGTATTCCACGGAAGTTTCCCGGTATTCACCACGGCCTACAAGTTTTCCCGCCAAAAGCCTGACAGCGAGCGGCGCCATTTTTTATTCAGCACAGTATTGATTTTGCGTACGATTTAAGGCCAAGTAAAAAAATACAAATGTTTCTCGTCCGGATTTCTATAAAAAAGACAGCGGACGGGCGCTTGTTATTGTTATTTATTATTTCCGATTGATGCTTTTCTTACACAATTGAATGCTTTCTTTAGGGAAAACTTGAAGTTTTTAGGTCAAATGTTAATCAAATGAAACGTTAGATCTTGATTTAACACAAGTTTGTGTTATTGACCTATCCACTGCGCACCTATCGTACCAAGGATTTAAAAATTTTAGCCCGAGTTCCAGTTAAAACGCACAAACGTTACTAATAACAAATAATAATAAAAAATGAGGCGGGCGGGGACGAGAAACATTAGTTTTTTTTTACTTGGCCTTAACGAGATAATTACTTCGAATTCAAAATTAATCTCTGAAAAAAACTGATACTGGAAAGGTGAACGTTTTTGCAGACGTCTAGGAATTAGAGAAACAGCGATGGAAAAATAAGAAACGATAGAAGAAGAAAACAGCTAGAGACTTGTGTCACGTTCATTCAAAACTAATGTTTTGAAGCAAGAATTCTCAACAAGAAGCAGCAGTAAGCAGTAATCTTTATTTGAGCACGTTCAATTCATCAGCAATTAAAAATACATATTTAACAATACACTACGCTGAAATTATTAAAAAAATTCAAACTATAACTGTATAACTAAAAGCTGTTTTCCGTGAATGCCGTGCGTTCGATTTGAATTTGAAAGGAATAATTCTCAAGGGCATCATCACATGGTCTACAATGGGACAACAAACAAACAAAGCTTAAGAGGTCTATTTATCTTAACTGATTGTACCTCAAAGTTGCTGTTTTTATTGACGTGTACTTGTAATTATCCATCAGGCAGTGTCCAAGTTACACCAGGCCCTCCAACAAAGGTGGCAGCTCGCAATTCAACAGTCATATTCCATTGGTAATTTCCTATCTTTCTGTATACAACAACACCGCAGATTAACAATCCTTCCAGAAGGTGATCGTCGTCGTGGAAGACCAAGGGTAGCTTCTCTTCTCGATGTTCTAGACGGAATTGAAGGCTTCACCTCACCTCCAACTTACAAGACCAGTTATTATTATTTCAGACGGCATGCCATTTCCCTCTGCTTATGTATGTGAACGAGCCTCTATCACATCTGGTCATTGGTGAGGTACGGACAGCTGTAGAAAATCTAACTGACAGAATACATCGTCAATGTGAAGTTCCACAAAATATCCACCATGCACACATCAAAGGAAGTCATTTCTCGTCCACAGTGTCAGACACCCAGAGTCCCCCACTGTCGGCTCCCATCAATTATCACACAGTAACACCCAATGATGCCGATGGACTTGTAACCAACATCAATGCAAGCCAGAGAGATCCCCTTCATGGCGCCGTCCATGTACGTTTTAATGGTATTGATGCTCCTGAATTGTCAGCTGTACATTTTTACAAAACAAATGACCTTGACCATGTCTTTGTCAAGCGAATTGGGCATTTAAGTCTGTGCGCTGTACACTTTTTTCTCCGACTGTTTGTACTTGAAGGAACTGCTGAACTATGTGAAGAGCTTGTTCGTGAAGACTTTGAACAGCCTGATGATGTGTATGGTCGCCCACTAAAGGAATACTGGTTTAGATTTCCATCTGCGAGTGTAACCCGAAACGAGCAAAATTTCATTGATTATTTAGTAACACTGGTTCACGGGAAAGCAGAAGCGCGTGAGCGGTTTATGTCACCATTTCACATCTCAGCAGCAAGCTCTTCAAAGCCCTTTCTAATCTCACTTAATGCACTACTAGTCATCACTGGGTTTTGTCATGTTTTCACCAAGTACTGTCAAGATAATCGCCTACTCGCCCTGCAGGCAGTTGCCAAAGACAACAAATTGGGTCCCCTCTGGTGTGGTCCGACACGTAATTATATTTACGGTGCTGTCCTAAATCACTTCACAAATACTACAGCTTCAAATGGCACATCAAGTTACTACACCGAGAAAATCCTGCCATGGCATGAAAGGAAAGCCACTAAACAATTGTGCTCTGCCAAAACAACACGATCACAGGCGCTTGAAAACCTGACAAAACCCTTGGTTCAGAAAGAACCCTACAGTGGAATGTACATCGACATCACCACGTACGTAATTGAAAATATACTGTACTAGTGAACTTATTGCAAAAAATTGTGCTTCAAGACCTGCAAATGTTTGTTTTTTCCACTTAATTTAAAAAACAACATTTGACAACAGATTTATGTTGGGATATAATTTATTATTCAACACTAGCTCAACTTCTTGATCACTGAAGCACATTATCAGTTGCAAAAAGTTAAAAACATGTTTGTCTTTTATCAAATTAAAAGAATTTGAAATGATATTTTTAAAACTAGTTGTTTTAGCATAAGGGATATTGGTGTTTATTATGTTTTGCATCGGAGTATCAAAACTGTACAACTTCTATAGTGAATATTCCACCGAAATTGGTCTCAGTTTTGCAATCTCAGTTGACAAAGCTCAGTCAAAGAACACTAAATCCACTTATTTAAATGTTTGTTTACGATGACACAATCAGTAATAAAAATATAAATGCTTAAGGTTTAATTGTACTTCTAAACTGCTTGGATAAATATTTTAATTAAAAAAGGAACAGTATACATTCAGTTCTTTGAGTTTTTCATGAGAAGTTTTCAACTGAGATTGTAAAACTGCTTTCTAGCATAAAATTGTGTGCCTTATTTTACCCATCTCAGGTCACCTGTTGGAAGTCAGACGCCTTACAATAAAACACCGTCTGGAGAGGCCTATTTGTATGTATCGAAAAGTTGTTGGTGTAGGAAATGCAGACACTGGTTTGGGCCTGTTTACATATGAAGACATACCCAAAAATACATATGTGACCTCTCACGTGAAAACGTTCTGAACGGTAGCCGTTCGAACGCTGAACGGAGCGGCAAGCGAACGGGTGACGAACGGCTAGGCAAAGCCATTTGAAACGGGTACCGGGAACGGATGAACGGCTAATTAAAATTTTCGAACGGATGAGGTCGAACGGATGAACGGCTAACGAAAATTTTCGAACGGATGAGGTTGAACGGATGAACGGATAATGAAAATTTTCGAACGGATGATGTCGAATGGATAAACGACCCATTGAAATTTTCGAACGGATGAGTTCGAACGGATGAATGGCTAATGAAAATTTTTCGAACGGATAAGGTCGTTTAGATGATCACGCATCGGTCAGTTAAGCTCAAATGACTTGCTCACCCGTTTGGTAAAAACATCCATGGAACAGCAATCCATTCAAACAACTTGAGTAAACCGTTGAACGACTTTGATCCATTCAGGAAAAAAAGAATCAAGGCATACGAGTGAAGACGACTTTCGTTCAAAGGTCACACTGAACCGCTGCGTGTAAACAAATGACATTGTAAATATTATTAATTTTCTTTAAAAACTTATTACAGGAGAAGAAAATCCATTTCAAACAAGCTCATTTCACGCCGCTACCACACCGTGGGTCTGGGATTCCAGGACACATCGTAATAACAATTTGTAAACAGTGAAATTTCTTCCATGTTGCCGCTAAACGCAGTATCTAATTCAGAACCAAGCAACGAAACTGTACTGGGTTCGCCAACAACAAACGCCAGCAACGGCTGAAGAGCTGGAGAAAATTAACCGATGAGTTCGTATGGCTGGCAACGTTTATATTATTATCGATCACTATTTTCAGTGAAGCGAATAATATCATCCAGCGAGCGTTTGCCGCGTTCATTTCCTTAATTAAACATAATGTCACGTAGACATTTCGACAATGATTTAAAGCATTTAAATACATTTCGCTGTCAGAATGCTGCCTCTGAGTAGAGTACCCTTCTCTTTAATTTATCTTTCCTCTTCGATTATCTCAGTAAGAACGAAATAATCAGTACACAAACGAGCGCATCTCAATATTTGTCGGCCGCGTTGATTTGCATAATTTTGACACGTTTAAACTGTCATATCCAATGAAAAATGCGTTTCCTTGGTAACTGCTGACAGCTGCTGTCACTTCGTAGCCATTTCACACAATGACCTGCTAGCAGGGAACACGATCACAAAATGGAGAATTCGGCGAGAGAAGATATGGATTGCGATCACACCGAAAATGTTTTAAGTATCGTTGCCAAACTGAAAAAGTTTTTACAAGTTGGGTGCGGATGTCATCAAGGGTTGAAAGGTGGCCAGTGTTCGGATACCTTCAAAGTGGAAACTGTTATTAGCAACCTATACGACTGCCTGGAACTGTCTCATGCGGAACTGGACTTAGTAATCTTGGCAAACCTTCAAGCTTTTACGGCGGCTGAAGTAACCGGGGGGAAAAGAAAAAGAATTCCAGCTTACAGCTTTCTCTATCAGTGTCATCCCATTTGCAAAGAAATGTTTCTGCACATGTACGGCATCAGTAAGTCCCGATTTCAAAGGCTCTTGGAACATTATCAAAACCATGGCATTTCTCTGCGAGTACACGGGAACAGTAAGAGGCTTCCACACAACACTCTGCCACAGGCCGTTGCAGAAGATGTAAAAAACTTCCTAAGCAATTACGCTGAAGAGAATGCTGTACTACTTCCTGGGAGAATCCCTGGTTTTAAAAACGAGGACATTGTGCTACTCTCGTCGAGTGAGACCAAAATGCATGTCTGGAACTGCTTTAAAAGAGCTTGTGAGGTGGCCAGCAAGAGGATCGTGAGCTACACGAAATTTATCGAGTTATGGAAACAATTCCATCCAAACCTCGTCGTGGCGAAGCCGATGACTGACTTGTGTTTCACCTGCCAACAGAACACTTCTAAACTTCTTCGAGCAGCCAATCTTCCAGAGGCAGAAAAGTCAGAATGTGTTCGCGCCCAGCAGTACCACTTAAATTCAGTGCAGACCGAGAGAGAACTTTACCGGAAGGCGTGCGATGAGGCTAAACGCAGTTTTAAAGCATTAGAGGACAGCGTAGACATTGATGAGCGCCATGACCCATGCTCACTTGAAACAACAATGCACTACTCGTTCGACTTTGCCCAACAAGTTCATTATCCGAGTAATCCGATGCAACCGGGGCCAATATACTTTAAAACACCACGTAAATGTGCCATCTTTGGTATTATGTGCGAGGCGATCCCGCAGCAAGTTAACTACCTGATTGACGAGGCCAGCGATGTAGGGAAGGGAGCGAACAGTACGATAAGTTTCCTGCATCATTTCTTCGAGCATCACAGACTTGGAGAAACTTCCGTTCATCTTCACGCTGATAACTGTTCAGGGCAAAATAAAAACAATTATTTTGTCTGGTACTTAGCTTGGAGGACAATTCTCCAACTCCATCTTTCAGTTAGATATTATTTTTTGATTGCTGGACATACCAAGTTTGCCCCTGATCGATGTTTTGGCATCATAAAGAAATTGTACAAGCAAAACTACATCTCGTCAATTTACGAATTTGCTAACATGGTGGAATCGTCGAGTACAGGGGTCAACAAGGCACAACTTGTTGGAACACATGACGGAACAGTTATTGTTCCAGTGTATGACTGGTGTTCATATCTTGAACAGTACTTTAAAAGGCTGCCAAACATCAAAAGCTACCACCACCTTCGATTTAACAAAGATGAACCTGATAGAATTTACTTCAAAGAGAGTGACCTGTCTCCCGAACAGTCGCTGATGCTTCTGAAGAATCCCGCAATCCTTCCTCCGGCCTCGCGTCTTCCAGCCAGAGTGGATCCAACAGGGTTAAGCCAAGATCGCAAACAGTATCTTTTCCGTGAGATCAGGCAGTTTTGCAAGCCAGGCACAGAAGAACTGGTTGCACCAGCTCCTCAGGAATAAATTCAACAATGGCGACTTCAGTACCCAGCAGTGCCTTAAAGAACGGCTCTTACGAGCCACCATAAAACGGCTCCTTTAGGAGCCACCACATCTATGAAAGTACGAAATCAAACTTAACAAAAATTAATAGTATTTGATGCTTAGTAAAGTTTTTATTTGGTTTTCAATATATGCTTTAGTGTGCACGCGAAATGTCATTTCAACTTCAAACTGACTACATGGACTTGGTCACATTTGTTTTCCACCTTTTGGGTGCCCGTCACAAAATTCATGAAATTCAGAAACACCGCCTTTGTTACAAACTGCAAAGCATTCCTCCGACCAAAATCATTTCAAAAGCACTCTGTCCGATTTTCTCTCGATCTTTCACGCACGCGCCGCGAAATTGTAGAGAAAAGAAAGACTCATTGTTAATATGGCAATATATTTCCCTCACTTAGCCTGTGTAGTTTGGCAGTTTAAACCAGGGCGTTTATACGTTTAAGCAGTTTGAGCGGGCTAAGAAAGCGGCGAAGCGAAAACAAACGGCGAAGCGAAAACAAACGGCGAAGCTGCGTTTAAGCACATTGTTTATATTATCAAACAAAGTAAATAAAAATACCTAAGTTATCAGCTGGACTTACAAAACTATTGCTTGATCAAAAAGCATACATTAAACTTATTACAATGAACGTGGAGGAGTAGAATCTGGCAACTTTAAAGATTTGCGGGCAACTCGACACTTACAATTAATTTTTCCCTTGATAAGCCGCCAGGCTATCACAGCACCCAATGGATCGTTTCGGTAAATTATCTGTTCGGAAGGCCTTTAATCCCCTTTGATTTTCCTAAGAGAATTGTCACCTCGAACTTTCGTGGTATGATAAACTTAATGCCTGTTGTTTTCGGATTGTTAAAAATGTCATTTTGGGTACCGAAATAAGGTAAGCTATCATTTTCAGAAAGGCGATAAGACATAAAGTTTTCGGGAAATGAACAAAAAAGAGAATACTCAAGTTCCCCTAGAATAACCGAAGAGATAAAAATTTTTTTAGCGCATTCTAAAATTAACCTGCAGAGCATTGAAAGTACCCCAGATAGCCTAAAACAGCGTTTGAAAGCATTTGAGAGAAAACGGTCATTGGGTGCCTCTGTTATCAAAGGAAAACGCCTGGCATTGTTACAACCAAGTGAAGTTCGTGTGTAATTATTGCAATATATTTCCCTAAGTACATCGCTTATATTATCAAACAAAGTAAATGAAAATACCTATGTTATCAGCTGGACTTACAAAACTATTTGCTTGATCAAAAAGCATACATTAAACTTATTACAATGAATGTGGAGGAGTAGAATCTGGCAACTTTAAAGATTTGCGGGCAACTCGACACTTAGAATTAATTTTTCCCTTGATAAACCGCCAGGCCTTGGCTTTTTCTTCACTGTTGCTGGCTGGAAACTTACTAAAGACTAATATTTTAAGCGAATTTAATTTTCCACTGTCCAAGCCTCTTTTGTCGTGACTTCCGTCGGTGTTGCTTTCTGCTAGTTCCTCTTTAGTAAAGAAGTGTTTTAGCAGTCTCAATGCACACAGGTGTCGTTTAGCGTCTTGCTGTGCTAGGACGCGCTGAATTGTCTTCACTCTGGTTGGCGTGACACATGTGCTGATCAACTCCTCGCCGACTTCCTGGGATGATGCTTCCTGGGGAGCGGTTTCTTGGGTCTCGGTAGTTGGGCTTTCCTCGTGAAGAACGTTCAGGGTGTTGTAATCGATAGTGAACAGGTCTTCGTTCTCTCTTTCCGGTTCCGCGGGGCCCTCGGCTGAAGTTTCACATTCGGGAATAATGGCATTCAGCTAGTGAAATGAAAAAAGGTTATTCAACAGATTGTCAACGAAACGTATTTCACATCGAGGGTCTTAAGGGTCAACCGTCAAATGGCCAAAAAATTACGCTGTGGCTATATGACCAGCAGCCGGTCAAGGTTTTTAATAGACTAAATGACCGTCAGTGAGAGTTAGATTTTTTTTTTGAAGTAACACACTGCGCCACGAAAACCGGCCGTGCTATTTAGCCTAAACCACAAAAACGTTTTGACTGCTGGTCATTTAGTTCATTTAAAACCTTGACCGGCTGCCGGTCATTTAAACACTTCGAAAAAATTAGCCGTCAACCGTCAAAAACGGAATACTTTTATCGTCAACCGTCAAATGAACGAGCGAAAATAAGCCGTCAAATTTGTCAGATATCAGATATACGATCAAGACCGATTGCTTAAATGGGGTCAAGTTATGCTGTTAATAAATGATCGTTTTAATATCACACCCTCGTTATCGCACTAATGAACCATCAATTAACTCATTGCAAGAAATTGAAAACTGGAAAATGAATCAGCAAAGATAAGCAGTTGATTGAATCTGGAAGCAATAATAGACTGAATGTAATTTTGGGGCGTCCAAATCTTACCAAGTCAAAATGATTTTCTGCGGCCCGTCCCTCCAGTACTTCGAGGCGTCTTTCAAGGTTCGAGACATGGGAACTTGTGATCACGGTGTCTTTAATTCCTGACACAGAGGTCTGCATGTTCTCTAGAAGCTGTAAGGAGTTAACAATGTCGATTAGAGATTATAATTATACAGATTTAGGTAACCTTAAAAGCGGAGCTGCCGAGTTATATGTTGAGACACCCGTAACATATTTCGCCTATCTATTTACAATTAAGAGGTTTCGTTATATGACCTTACATCTTATATATATTTTTTGCCATATAAGTCGCGATGAATGTCGTAGCGCCAGCTTAAGGGTGAGCTTTCATTCACTCGTGATTTGAGTAGTAGAAAACAAACGAATAAATTAATTTACAGTAGGTTATTTGTATTGGTACTGAGCTTTCTTTCGTGCGATAATTAAAGGACCCTAGTCAGTCTCCGCCATTTTCGATACATGTACCATCGAAATTATTGATATTGTACGGTGAGGCGAAATCTTATTGCTTTACTGTGTAGCTGTGTTCCTCAAAGTATGTTTAATTATCTTTAGTAGTTTTTCAACTAAACACGAGGAGTGTTGGGAGAATTCGAGACAGTTATGCAAATGTTAAAAACATTACCTTCAAAAAGTTATCCTGCATTTCCACTTGGTTCCTGAGGATCTGAGAGTTTGCTGCTTCAATACGCTCCAATCTGCTCTTCAGTTCGTAGCATTCCTCTGCTTTAGCGGCAAGCTGCTGACGCAGAACAGAAACGGTGTCCTCGCGACGGTCTCGGTCATCGCTGCTTGTTGGAGATGCAGACTGTGCCTTGGTCTTCTTGGCCTGGCGGTTTGACTTCCACTCCAGGGCTCGCTTCTTTTGCTGGACTATGAATTCCTCGTAAGCGGGAGATTCAGGTTTATTCGCTGACCTTAACTGAAACATAGAAAAGTAATTAGGTCAATAATGTGTATCATGAGAGAGAAACTGACCTGTTGACTCTGACATTACAATTTGAAAAGCAACGCTGATTGTACAGAGCCCGTGTTTATTCGCTATTTAACGTTAGTCATGAAACATAAGGTAACGTAAGATACACTCTTTCTTTTTTATAAGAATATTGTTTTTCCAGCCCAGGCTGCATATTCCTATTTTTCTGCCACTTTTAGGCTGAAACTATTCTTGTTGTATTTCTGAGAATTCCCAATTATAGCCTACGGCATTTCCGTTTAAGGATGCATGCATGTTTGTTAACAAAGTTTTGGTATTGAAGTGATCAAAGGGCTGAGTGGTTGACAAATCTAGCTGCATTAATTTTGTTTAGATGGAAAAAGCTATAATGAACTTACCTTCTGGTTGCGTGACCCTCCCTTTTGCAGGCTCTGACTAGCGGGCTCGGTGTTCTCTCTCCCGTCGGCATTCTCCGATTCTGGGCTCACAATACCAGGGAGGTTCTGCTTAGACCACTCTAAATCCTTTGTGTTTAGGACTGTAACGTCATCTAAAAGAAAATTGGAATATCGTTAGCACTAAATGTATGTGCCAATTAATCCAAGCTAATTAAGTGAATATCACTTGAAGCTGGCGTGTGCTTGGCTTAACTAAACCTCGGACAATAATGAACACCAAACCATATAATAGGTCATTGAGATAAAAGATTGGCATTAAATTTTTCCTACAAATATTCTACATTACGACAAGGTCTACTACTTATCTGCCCTACCTAAAGAATAGAATTTAAAACTTACCATTCAAAGCTAGAATCTCGCCTTCCGTCTTTTTTCCGTTCCAATTGACGGTTACCACCATTCCCACCACAAGATCAAGCTGTTTGTCGACTATAACTCGAATTGGCGCGATTCCAGTTTTTTCTTCATCTCGAAAGTAAAACAGTGCATTTGATGGGCGCTTGGTTGTCTGTTTGCATAGCTGTCTGATGGACATGATTACTGATAAAAGTACTGACAAGCTGATCGCAACTATCAACCAACAAGATCACTGTGAAAATTGTTTGCTTCTTCGAGCCCTTTTATAGTGTCTTAAGATCGAAAATCTCAAGGTTTTAATTGGATAATTGGGAAACAGTTGCCGTTTTCAACTTAGCATATGAATGATACACACAAGTGGGAAATGAGCGGTGAATCTCGAACATATTTCGGAGGAAGCGGACCTCTGTGAGCAATGTTTATTACACGGTTTAGGCTTTACGTTGCATGATTACTAATCCAATAGTGACAATTTGACTTGAAACAGTTAAGGCTAAGGTCGTATTCCGAATCAACAAGTCTTTAAAAGGTCGGCGCGTTGTGCCGAAAAAAATTCTCACCTTGAATTAACATAAGTTCACACATTACGCGTGGGTACGTGGGGAAGAAAACAACAACGCAATCTTCATTAACAGGTTTTGACGGCTATGTTGCCATCGATCGATCAAGGCCTTTTTTGACATCGTTGGATGCTAAACAACACACGTAATCAAACAAGGATATTTAGATTAAATCTCACTTTATGTAACTACGCCAAGATCTCAGTCTAGAGTCTCTGATTCGATCGGCCATATAAATTACCAACGATCATTTCTGTTATTACTCGAGAGAAAGCAGCGTTGAGCAGTCGATAGCTTTACATGTGTGAACTGAATGCTAAAGCTAGTTGTGTCTAAAATTTCAAGTCCTTACGGCTATTCCAAGGTAAGAAATACAAGTTTACGTTTTTATGTGGCCGAGAACTGGCCCCATGTGTAATGTAAGCCATTTAAAAAAGCGTGGTGAATTGTTTTGAAGTCTTGTCTTGTGTTGTTGGAACGGCTGGCCAAAAAACTTAGTTTCTTTATTGAATGGATAGCTCGAGCCGTTCGAACGGCTGATTACGATCCAAAATTTTTTAGCAAAAACACAAACTAAACGAAGCTCATGGTGAAACGAAGAGCCTGTAGCGAATAGTGCTTGTGAGCAATGTTTATCTTGAATTAATCTCTCGAAGGTTTCTACTGTAAAGCCGCTACGAACACAGTCATAAGGACTGTAAGGCTTTCGATTTAACAGGAGCTTGTGAATCAAACGTTTTTCTGTAAAAAATGAACTGAGTGTCGATGAGTGTCATTTAAGTGAAGGTAAACAAACAACAGAAAACGTGACAACTGTTTGTGTAATGTAAACATGACGGCATGCGTCATTAACAAAGCGTTGCGGTTTTGAAGTCTTGTCTTGTGTTGTCGGAACGGCTGTTAAAAAAACTTAGTTTCTTTCTTCAACGGATAGCCTGAGCCGTTCGAACGGCTGATGATTTTTTTGGAACGGATAGCTCGAGCCGTTCGAACGGCTGATGAATTTCTCAAACGGATAGCCTGAGCCGTTCGAACGGCTGATGATTTTTTTCGAACGGATAGCTCAAGCCGTTCGAACGGCTAATTATTTTTTTCGAACGGATAGCTTGAGCCGTTCGAACGGCTGA
>OZ026601.1:28577117-28604617 GCA_964020085.1 Micromussa lordhowensis | reverse complement strand
ATCGATAAGATTTTAAAGCGGTAAAACAGGGCGTTATTCTCAACGAAAAAAAAGAAGGGTTGCTGGGAGTCCATTGAGTTTCAAATGCTTTAGCAGTCGCTGCTTCCTTACGTTTGTTCGTTCTTTTATCTGTCACAGGTCGAGGCGGTTGGCGGAACCCAGCGGTCGGGCTTGATGCTTGGCAAGGAAACCTGCAGTCTCTTCGTCGGAGGGTAAAACGAGAACCCGGGCGAATTGAGGTGAATTCTTAATGAATCATTTAGCGACTTTATCATTATTAAGTCAACTATATCTTTTTGGGAACCTCTATAGGACGGACACCTGATGTAGGTCCCTGCCGTTTTTCAGTCATTTCACTGTTACTAAACTCTCTATAAGACGGAGGTCTCGGTAAAACAGGCTTCTATTCAAAAAGACTGTTAAACTCTCACTAACGTTGCTTGGTGGCAACAGTGGAGCACTCAGAAAACACTCTAGCCGCTACGCTTAGCGCCACAGGTCTTGGTAAAACAGGCTTCTATTCAAGAAGACTGTTAAACTCTCACTAACATTGCTTGGTGGCAACAGTGGAGCACTCAGAAAACACTCTAGCCGCTACGCTTAGCGCCACAGGTCTCGGTAAAACAGGCTTCTATTTAAAAAGACTGTTAAACTCTCACTAACGTTGCTTGGTCACAGTAACGAAAGCTTAAGGATTTAGGGTAACCACTTGGCCTCGTTATTATCTCTCTATTACAGAATGGCGGCAGAGAAAGACTTATTGATGATAGCCAATCAGAAAAGTATGCAACAGGACACGACAGGACAAGATGAGTGATTTTTATTCTTTTAATATTGTTTTCAATGATTTTGTTTTTGGTTGTGAGTTAGTTACATTCTTTTCTGTTATTTTATGTTGAAGCGTGTTAGAAAATACGCTCCCTCCACACCGTTGCGTGATCGAGACAAACAGTGCTTGTTTGTCTAAAGAATAGGGTTATAATTGTTTTCCTTCGCGTTCTCTTGACCACTAATAGCACCGCGATGTGTTGACATTATCCAGGCGTCCGTATTCTTTACTAAATTTAAAAGTGCCTGTCCATCGTCGCAGCCGATTACAAAGTGCGATTAAATAAAACACATGAATAAAGGGGGCAAGTTTCTAAAGAAACTGTGGTGCTGCGTCAATGGGAGTATTACAAGATAATTTGGTTTTATCAACTGGGTTGATAATGTGAATTGTCCACCGTAAAGAGATTCGGAAGCTGACGTTTCGAGCGTTAGCCCTTCGCCGGAAGGGCTAACGCTCGAAACGTCAGCTTCCGAATCTCTTTACGGTGGACAATTCACATTATCAACCCAGTTGATAAAACCAAATTATCCTCTAAATAAAACACAGCTGGTCTTGTCATCTAACTGGGCGGTGTTTTGACCGATTTCACACCACCCACGTTAAATCTGGAATTTGTTAGCTTATCTTATAGCGATCTGTCACATTAACTGGGAAAAACACTTTCCAAGGGTTCATTTTTACTAAAAGGGCAGTTGTCGGCGCTCTTTGAACTTCCGGTGCCAACTGGACAGATAGTTTACAGCAATGTATGTTGTTTTGTTCTTGAAGAAAGAATGCGTTCAATTCCCTTTCTTGTTTTGCAGGCTGTTTTTCGAAGCAATGAAACCGTGAAAAAAAAAAAACGCGACGTGGTTGTTTGTTACGAATGGATACTCAGGTAAGTTTATTTCACTGGACACGTTAATGGCTACTGTACATGTTTACGAGATCATTTTACTAAATTGACAGTTAATTGCGCGCGGCATCCTTTTGACCTTCGTTTTTGCGATCTGGAATGATTTATATACAGATTGCAGCGTTGTTTTTGTTCAGTTGTTCCGCTTTTCTCATGGAATCAACTCAACTCAATTCACGTCCTTAGCTGTAAGTCAAGAAACGAAATTGCTACTAGGAAGGTCATCAGTAATCAGGTAACTTATACTGAGGATGTTTGCTTTTCCAGTTCATTTCGTGGTTAAACTTTTGGTCCACTGTCTACTCTTTATAACTCGAACCTTCAGGTGAAATAGGAAAACGCTCGAGGTATCGGATATTCGAGTCATCGAGGGTAAAACTATATAGAAAATGACTTGAAGGAAAGTTAAAGTTGCTTGGAGTAAGCCAGCATTTGATTACTGGTTTATTTACACACAAGTCTCTTTGGAACTGGTTACAAATACGAAGCAACATTGTTCATTTTCTAAACCCGATTTATTTGTTATTTCGTAGAGTTATTTGTTGTGGAGGACCTCTCCTCTCTCCTCGACTGATTGCCTTTTAGCCGCCGTAAACTTTTTTTAAGACCATCGACTCTGTATTGAGTGCCATGCATATCAGTACCTTTTTGTGAGTTTCAATGTACTGAAATAATTTGCTCTTTCCAGTAAATGGCACATTTCTAACGTTAACCACAAGCTTGTTCATTCTCTAACCCGATGTGTTTTGTTGTTACCCGTAGAGTTGATTGTTTACGGCGAAATTCTGGAGGGCTCGAGGGCCAGTGCGTTCCTTGAAAGATTGACTTTGTGGTAAGTTCTTTAGGCAGAAACAATTTTGATAACCAGTAAACGACTTGCGCATTCCAATTCATTTTTCTTTCCCTTTCCTTTTCCCTTATCGGATAGAATTTTGTGTAAAGGTCATTAGTTTATCACACAAGACAGTGACATAGCTGCGTGGCCGATTCACAAACAACTGTTCTTTACCTTGGGTCTTGCGAAAACCGAAATAGCCTCCGTTTATTTTAATCCATCGACTCTGTATTGAGTGCCATGCATATCAGTACCTTTTTGTGAGTTTCAATGTACTGAAATAATTTGCGCTTTCTAGTTTTTACTAGAAATGTGCTATTAAAGTAGCATATGTCTAACGTTCTCCACACCACCTTTTTGCGTCTGCAGATCGATTCAAGAATTATACTGGCATTTTACAAGTGACGAAAAGTGAGGGACATACATGCAAGTGCTTTTGAGGTCAGTTTCATTGCACTGAAATTACATTTCCAGTTCACCGAGGCGTGCCTACATAACTTCATTCACGCGTTTGCGGCCAACACGAGGCTGTGTAATCAGAGCTGTAGAGGGAATGCGCCCAGGCTATGGCGATTCAAGGATAACGCGAAAATCCTGGAACTAGCACTTGCGGGGGGGGGGGGTGGTAGTTATTGCTGAGCCTCGGAATTGATCAATCCGTAATTAATCAGTTAATCTACTAAACGCGAGTTGGGTTTACAGTTGAGGGTTAGGGTTATTTTTTGGTTACAGAATTTGTGAATCTTTCATTACATGACTAAACCCGAGTTTTGATAATCATTAGGCAAGAATTCAGTGTTGGGTTTGGCCAAAAAGTAGGGTTTAGGGCGAGGGTTATTCAATTTTCAATTTTGCTTACAGAATTTATGAATCCTTCATTACAAAACTAAACCCTAACCCTAACCCTAACCCTAATTTTTGGCCAAACCCAACACTGAATTCTTAGCCTAATGATTATCAAAACTCGGGTTTAGTCATGTAATGAAAGATTCATAAATTCTGTAACCAAAATTGAAAATTGAATAACCCTCGCCCTAAACCCTAATTTTTGGCCAAACCCAACACTGAATTCTTAGCCTAATGATTATCAAAACTCGGGTTTAGTCATGTAATGAAAGATTCATAAATTCTGTAACCAAAATTTGAAAATTGAATAACCCTAACCCTAACCACTGAATTCTTAGCCTAATAATTATCAAAACTAGGGTTAGGGTTATGGGAATTTTATACAAAACCTCTCTGAGGAGGTTTTAACTGACACCCAAATTAGCTTATTGACGAAGGGCTTAAAATTTACACCAACTGCCACAGTAAAGAAAAATAAAATAAAGCGCCAGCTCTTGCAGGACTTCAAAGCCTTCGCAAGAAGAATGCACTTCAAATACATTTTTCATGGGCAAAACAAACCAATGCATCCCTTCTATGTAAAATCGAATTGGAAACTGCCAGTTCAACCATCAGTAACATTAACACTACCTGGAAGAGGTTAAACTTCAAATTGCGGATATACAAATAACCAGAGCAAAACACAACTTGTCACGCAAAGAACGAAAAGCACTGAGCGTTTGAAACAAAACAAAAATCTAAGTTTTAAAAAGGCGGACAAGGGAACCACAGTTGTTGTCATGAATAAAAACGATAAAATGTGTGTAAGGCAGTGTAAGTAGACTTGTACTTTTAAGAGAGAATCTTTGTAACCTTTGAGGGCTTTTCGTGTTTAAGGTTTTTCACGTTTTAGTTGGTATAATTAACAGTACCGTATTTACCCGTGTATAAGCCGCACCCATAGATAAGCTGCACCCCGAGTTTGGGAGAAGATTTTTAAGAAAAAAGTTTTTAGAGCAAAACCCACAAGCACTGAACTCAGATACTTTAAGTACCTTATAGGGAGAAAAACTCAAAGTTAAACAGCTTCTCTGAGTAGCAAACTGCTTCAAATTGCTGATAACAACTTTTATTCTCAGAGTAATATCAGCAGAGTAAATTGTGTGAGTTTCTCAAGCTCTCTCTTTTTTCTTTCCCGTGTTAACTGAAGTGTGAAAAAATTGTCTAGCCAAATTGTCTAGAGAAACTGTCACATAGGTCAGCTTGTGTTAGCACCTTCAAAATGTGAGATTTTGTGGATTTTTTAGTTTAAAATACTGTTTAATAGTTTATTCTATCGCTAATCTGGTGTCAGACTTTGAGAAACACTCATAAAATACAGTACTGAGGTCCAACCAGTTTTGAGCTACCACAGACGATTTATTTGTTCAAGCGTGAAACATACCAGTTTGTCTAGACGTGTCTAGACAATTCGTTACAGCACATGATTCTGCATGTGCACGAAAAAAAAAAAACGAATAACTTAACCAACGTGAAGAAATGTTCTGTTTCTTGTGTAGAAAATACCCCAAGGTTGCCGATCGCACAGGCTCGTTTTTTCTTGGTACGCAGAGCTTTGGACTTCAAAACATACAAGTACATGGCAAGTCTCAGGGACACTGGAAATGTGTTGAGGCAGCAGACAAGACAGCAAAGAATCCAGACGCCGGAATACTACAGAATATCCGCAACATGAATGAACAATTACAAGAGAAAATGTTGAAGCTTTATTTCATTTGCTTGTAGCGAATGTTTTGGGGAACTAAAATTCTTCCTCGATCAACTAGATTGTAAGGCTTTGTTGCCCGAAGGACAACTGACTTAAAAAGTTAATGTTAACCCCTGAAAGTTGCTTATTGTTGCCGTAAATATGCAAATTAGGTATCTTCGCAAGATGTTTTCTCAACTGTTTCCGTAGATAAGCACATCCCCGCTTTGGGAGCAATTTTTCATGGAAAAAGGTGCGGCTTATACACAGGTAAATAAGGTAATTATAAATGGTACAATATGAAGGATTTAGCTAGTTTTGCTGCGCAGTTCAAAGCTTCGTAGCAGAGAAAATGGAAATGAATCTTTCATTTGTAAATGAAAAACTGTTTCCGGAGTGGTTTAGTCTAAGTTTTATAGGTTTGTAGGTGGTGGCAAGGTAGTAATCTAAGTCAAAAATGATTATTGATACGTGAAAAGATGTGTTCAGGACTCTGACTGTGTAATTTAAAGCTGTATAGTCCAAAAATTATTCGGTTTTATTGCCTCCATAACAGAGAAAATGGAATACATTCCTTAATATGTAACTGGACAATTATGGTTCTGTAGTTGTTTATTATTTTATTGATATAACTTGATTAAGTTGTAATGCTGATCAAACAGTAAAGAATATTTCCCTTTAATTCTTGACTCTCGTTCAAAATTGTGAAACAAGTTTTTTATTCACTCTGCTTTCGGAGTGTATTATTACAAGCTTTTCATGTTGTATGAAAGTAATAATATATTTAGGTTAGTTACACTTTCTGAGAGATTTAACGAGGAAACTCAAATATCTTTAAATTTCAAGGGAAAATTATTTTTTATTAGGAAAAGTACATGGCGCACTCAAAGAGCTTTAAACAAGTAAATCCCTTTGAAAGTATTTCACCCCGGACAGAAACGAAAGCACAACCTGTTTCAATTGACTGGAAGTTGTGCGTGCTTTGTCAGGAAAGGAAAGAAGAAAGTTTGCAATGTCCGGCGAATTCCAAAAAAACAGATCTTGGTGCAGGATACAAAACTCTGGCAGAGAATTTGTTGCTTTTTAATGAGCTTGGAATGGTACCTTTCGCTATTAATTTAGAACAACTGAATGATGGTTCTGGAGTTGAGAATACCCTCTTAAAGAACAAAGCATCATGGCATAAATCGTGCAAGGACAAAGTTAACAGCACCAAACTCAAAAGAGCTCAAAAGAGAAGAAAGCAAGAAGATGCTACTTCCCATAGCCCTGTGAAAACCAGAAGAACTAGTTTAGTAGGTGAAGGCAGACCTAATGAAAATGAAAGCAAGTGCTTCTTCTGCAATAATGTGGCAGGTCCTAGTGGGCTTCACAAAGCATCAACTTTTGAAATTGATAGAAGTGTAAGAGAGAGCGCCATAAAGTTAAAGGACACTGATCTTTTAGCTAAACTTGCAGGTGGTGACATGGTGGCCATTGAAGCCAAGTATCATCTGACGTGTTTGGCTGCATTGTACAACCGAGTTCGAAAGTAACAAACAACAAACACCTTCAGCAGAAGAGGACGGTAATGAAGCCTCTCTCCATGGAATCGCATTAATGCCTCACTTGTTTCATACCTCGAAGAGTTTCGTGATTGTGAAAATGTAGCGGTGTTTAAGCTTGTCGAACTGGCAAAACTGTATTCTGCAAAGCTCAGAATTACATCTTCAAGCGAGATCAACACCACAAGATTGAATGAAAGACTGCTTGGGGTATTCCTGACCTAAGTGCTCATACACAAGGACGAGATGTGTTGCTTATTTTTAATCATGCCATTGGGGATGCTATTAGAAAAGCCTGTGAGCAAGACTTCGACTCAGAAGCATTACATCTTGCAAGAGCGGCTAAGATTGTGCGTAGAGATCTTTTCAAAATGACAAGTTTATTCAGTGGAACATTTCCACCTGATTGTCAGGCCAAATGTGTTCCAGAGTCGCTTAAAGCACTGGTGGACTTGACTCTCGAAGGTCCACGTATAAAGAAAACAGCTGTAGAAGAAAATCCCTCCAAGATGGCTTGTTTAACGATAGCTCAACTATTAGCACTCAACAGTACCAAGTACGCTTCAAATGGAGATTTTACCAGCCTATTCTCATCACAGTAGAGCAAGAGAATATCCTCTACCCATCTATGTGGCATTAAAAATACATGGAGAAACAAGAAAGAAAAGCCTTGTTGATTCTTTTTTCAACATGGGATTATGCATCTCTTATGACCGTGTCCTTGCTATCTCAACTGACATAGCAAACAGTGTGACCACTCGATTTGAGCATGAAGGCGTGGTGTGCCCTCCAAAGCTTTGCGGAGGGTCTTCACAACAGCTGGAGTTGATAAAATCGACCACAATCCCAGCTCCACAACAGTCCATGATTCCTTCCATGGAACAGCAATATCCCTGGTTCAGCATCCTAGTACATCCAATAAAGGCAATGATCGTGGCATTCCTGTTTTGAATACAACAGCAGAGTCACAAAGAAAGATAGCACAACTTTCTGAAGTGTATACCAATGTTCCGCCAGCAGTCTTGCAGGTCAAAGAACCATTTGCACCAGCTCTGGTTGGACCTTTAAAACCATGTGTGGGCACTCCAGAAGGTACTGAAAAGGAGTACGAGTGGTTAAACCAGCTGGGGGAACTTCTTGGAAAGGAAACTCTAGAAAAAGATGAGTATCTATCCTGGGCTGGATTCCATGCATCAAGACAACTGCCGTCAACTCATACACCTGCTATCATCTCGCTGCTTCCTATGTTTTTGGAGAATGCACACTCTGTTGCCATGATTATGCATTCTATGAATGTTATCAAGTCTGCAGTTCAACACATCGAGCCAGGAGAGACACCTGTCATCACTCTTGATCAGCCATTATTTGCAGCTGCAAAGCAAATTCAATGGAACCGGCCAGCATCACATGGGGAGAATCAATTCGTTATCATGCTAGGTGGCCTTCACATCGAAATGGCTGCATTCAAAGTTCTTGGAAACTGGCTTGAGAGGGCATATAGCAAATACAAATAAGCTTTAGACAATGACGTTGAACCGCTGGGTTTTAAAGATTGGGAGAAAAAGGTGTCTACTGAGCACCCTCAGTAGACATGTGCACCCTATCATCCAAACATCCAAAGGTATTCCAACAGTTCAGTGAGGGAGCCTTTGTGGTGCAAAAGTCACTGCGGGCATTTTCATCCATAGCACTGGATCATGCGCATGAGCAAGCTAACACCTTGGTTAAAGGAGACGGTGGGGCCGTCGGCCTAACTGAAAGCCCTGGCGCTTTATTGCGATGGATGGTTGCAGGACCTGAGCTTGCAAGAATGACACAAGAGTTTGAAGAGTTCATTTCTTGTCACAAAGGAAGATACGCGTCACCACGAGCAAGTACCAGGAGTACAGGTTTTGTTTAAGAAGGACGTTGCATCCCTGGTGTCTTCATTTGAGGAGGTAGGAAATCCGTTTGAAGAAGACAGCAAAGATCTGTTTGCTCTATACTCCAAAGTTATTGTGGAAAATGCAGTCATCCAAACAGTCAAGAACGTGATAACCATTGGTCAGGAACAGTACAATACATTTGTCGAAGAGCGATTTGAGAAAAGGACCAAGGAGGTGACTTCAGTTATAAGCAAGAATAAGCTTCCATTGTTTAAAACCCTTTGGAACAGAAATCAGACAAGTGGCAGCTTTGAAGGATGATTGTGCCCTATTCTCCAGACTATACACTGCTTGTCAAAGTCGTGAAGGAAACCTCCAAGAATTCTTTAAACATGAGAATCATCCGTGGCCCCCATCTCTGGCGCAGGCTAGTAGATTGAGAGAAGGCCAGAAGTCCGATCTTGTAAAGTGCATGGAAAAGACTTCGACACCGACTGCCGAATCCCCAGAAGTGGACGTCGCAATACTTGACGGAGCTGTTGTGGTACAAATGGCATCGCCCGGGGCCGCAAGAACGTTTCAAAACTATGCAGACAATGTTTTCATGCCATACATTATGAAACAGCTTCAACCAGTCAGAAGACTGGACATTATCTGGGATGTTTATCGACAGGATAGTCTAAAGGTGCCTACCAGAGAAAAGAGGGGCTCTGGTACATGCAGAAGGGTAACATCCTCTTCCCAGATTCCGAACAACTGGAAGAGTTTCTTACGCGTGAATGAGAACAAGACAGAGCTCTTCCACTTCCTGGCGAAGCAAGTGGAATCTTGTCACGTGGAAGGTAAAGAACTGTGCACTACTTACAAGGAACACGTTTTAACCTCACCAAGAAGAGATGACATGGAAGACTGTACCCACAAAGAAGCTGATACACGCATCATGCTGCACGTGTACATTGCTTCACAGTGTGGATGTCGGAGAGTCATGTTCAGAACCATTGATACAGATGTTGTGGTTCTTTCAGTTTCCAAGATGCAAGATATTGTTGTTTATGAGGTTTGGATTGCCTTTGGCACAGGTAAACATTTCAGGTACCTGGCAATACACGACATTGATGCTCAGCTTGGACCACAGAAGGCCAAGGCTCTTCCAATGCTGCATGTCCTAACAGGTTGCGACAGCGTTTTGTTCTTTTCTGGCAAAGGGAAAAGAACAGCATGGGATACCTGGAGTGTTTTCCCTACAATAACTGATGTGTTGGCTGACTTATCTTCAGTTCCAGAGAGCATCCCCGACGACTACATGCCACTGATTGAGAGATTTGTTGTTCTTCTCTACAGCAGAACCAGCACAGCATTAACAGTGAATGAAGCTAGACAAGAGCTCTTCTCAAAGAAATCAAATACTATCGAAAACATTCCGCCAACTCAAGCTGCCCTTTTGCAGCACACAAAGCGTGCTGTTTATCAGGCTGGACATGTGTGGGGAAGTGCTTTGATCGCTAAACCACAGATTCCAAGTCTGCAAGAATGGGGCTGGAGAAGAGAAGGAAGTGAATGGAAGCCGGTGTGGACAGCTCTGCCACAAGCACAAGAATTATGTTATGAGTTGATTCACTGCAGGTGCAAGAAAGGATGCACTGGTCAATGCAAATGCTGTAAGGCAAGCCTGAAATGCACAGCCCTGTGCAACTGTGGAGGACATTGCCAAGATGATTAACTGCTTTCGGTGAATAAGCGTAAAAGTGTAAAACTCTCTTTTTTGCAGTCAGATGGTAGACCGTGTGACACACTGAAAATTGAAGATGCTTTTTAATCCGCTCTTGATTATCAAGGACTGTTTACTGCAAAAAGTAAAATTTCTACCTGCAAAACACTGCTGGAGTCGCATGAATTAGTATAAAGTGTAAAAGTGTAAACTCTCTCGTAGTCACATGATAGACCACATGACACACTTTTAAAAATGAAAGATGTTTTTTCTTACAGTGAAAAGCAAACTTTCTACCTGCAAAAACACTGCTGGAGTCACATGAATTAGTATATTGTGTTAAAGTGTAAACTGTTCTTTCTCGTAGTCACGTGATAGACCACATGACATACATTATTGGAAATGTTATGCAATAAATATGCTTTTATTACTCTGATCATTACTAAAGACTTTTTATCTTGAAAACTAAAATTTTTAGCTGAAAAAACAATTGTTTTATTTCAGCCTCGTTTTCATGCTGGCTAGAATCATGTGAATTTGGCCACGCTCATATATCCTCATAAAAAGGCGACTCGTCCCTGGCCCTATATCAGAAAATGACCAGTACTAACTGCATCATCCTGCTAAGTTTCATGCTTTTATCAAAAATCGAACGATTTTTGGCTTAACAGCTGGACTAATAGACAAATATACGGCAAGAAGAGGGAATCACTACAGTATGCAATGCGAACGAAAACTTTCACAAAAATAACGCTCCAATTCCCACTAACTATATCAAAGAAATGCTAAGACTTACACTTAAAGAGAACTCTTTCCAATTCAACGAAAAAAAACTATCTTCAAATTCACGGTACCGCTATGGGTACTAAAATGGCTGTTGCTTTCGCAAATATCTTTATGGCCTACATCGAGACAGAACTTCTTAGCAAAAGCGTCATAAAGCCACTGATTTGGAAACGATACATTGACGACATTTTTTCATTGTGGGATGTCAGCAAACTGGATAAAGACAAGTTCATCACACAAGCAAACTCACACCACCCTACCATAAAATTTACGGCCACATTTGAAGCCACATTTCTAGACCCTGTTGTATACAAAGGCAAACGTTTTTAAAATCAATCCACTCTGGATGTAAAAACACATTTCAAGCCAACTGAAACCATTCAGTACATCCATTTTTCCTCCTGCCACCCACCACGTGTCAAAAAAGGATTCGTGAAGGGCGAGGCCCTAACACTCCTACGCACCAACTCTTCAAAAACAACTTTTGAAGAGAACATTCACAAATTACAATCACGTCTCCTTGCTAGAGGTTATCCAAAACGTCTGATTGAGACACTTCTATCAGACATCAAATTCACAGAAAGGGAATCAGCGCTGAAACAAAAAAATGAAGACCCAAAGGATATCTTGCCCTTTGTGACACAGTATCACCCCGGGGTGTCTAACCTTAACAAAGTTTTATTAGAAAAATGGCACTTGATACAAAATCAGCCTTCTCTACGGCAAATTTTCAAAGAGCCACCACTCATATCCTTTAAAAGAGGAATATCTCTAAAGGACATGCTTGTGAGAGCGAAACTTTAAAGAGGTCAAAGACCAAAAAATACAATACAATAGCCTCATGTGAGAGTGGAACTTTAGAGAGGTCAAAGACCAAAAATACGGTACAAAAATCTCAACCATCAAGGAGTTGTGTAGGCCTGTCAATCCTTGCTACTTCCTACTGTGACTTTTTCCAGACAGAGCCCCGTCCTTGCACGCAAGACTGATCACGTGAGACTGATCACGTACTGCACCAAAATGAACGAAGATGTTTTGAAATACACGCAACTATGCTCACCTTTTCACAACAAAAGTTAGCTAAAGCGTTCAGCTCATAATGGATTCCACCTTGGGTAGTACAAAAATGTGACAATCTTTGTTATACCGAGAAAACTCCACTTTTAGTCCTCTGAGAAAGCACAGCTAATAGCTTGAGAGCTAAACGGATCGACGATGCAGCTAACTAATTAACTGGCAAGGACCAATTGTAATGCGCCTCAGCGGAATAGAATTGAGCTAAACACTCTGCTGTTCCCCCAGAAAAATAGTTGTAAATATCAACTGACGAGAATCGTGAAGATTCGAAACTGCGGTCTTGCTTAAAACCCCACTGATTTCTTGCCTCAAAAATGGACTCCACAGATGACTACAGTGATGCTCTATTGCCTGAAACGAGCCCATTAAACACAGCATTGGACGAAATTACTTTACCTGCAAGCTCCAAAGATACTGAGATGGATGAGTCCGAGGAAGAAATAACGAGCTACCAGCCCAAAACGAAACAGCCTGACAGATCAGCAAAGCAAGGACAGAGAAACAACAGGCAAAGAAAAGCAGAATCAGCTAATCTTTACTCCTTGGGAGCCAAAATCAAGAGAACTGAGGATTCCATCAGAAAACTACAAAAACACTTAAGTTACAATGCGCGGGCAGATATCCCGCTGGACGAACAGTTCAAAAAAGACATTCAGGCAGCGCTAACTAGATTTAACTACCGCCACCTAGAAAAACAAAAGACTAGGCTTCGTAAGGAGAAAGGAAAAACTGTCAAAAGGGCATTCCTAAGAGAGGCTCTAGCACAAGCAATTTACAAAACCAACCGCTGTCGGCGGATATCAATGTTAAAAACCTAGCAGCTTTTCTAGGAATGGATTCCGAGAAGGTGCCAACACTACTGTCAACACTAAAAGCAGCTGTAAGCAATAAAAATGTTGAAAAGTATACCTGTCATTTTACTGAACCATGTGACAACACTACCCACAAAGAAAGCATAATGAAGGCAAAATATAAACTGACAAAGAAACAAATCAAAACAAAAAAGTTCAATGAACGCAGAAAAGTATCAAACAATTCTCTTACAAACAACAATGGGAATTTTATACAAAACCTCTCTGAGGAGGTTTTAACCGACACCCAAATTAGCTTATTGACGAAGGGCTTAAAATGTATACCAACTGCCACAGTAAAGAAAAATAAAATAAAGCGCCAGCTCTTGCAGGACTTTAAAGCCTTCGCGAGAAGAATGCGCTTCAAATACATTTTTCATGGGCAAAACAAACCAATGCATCCCTTCTATGCAAAATCGAATTGGAAACCGCCAGTTCAACCATCAGTAACATTAGAACACTATCTGGAAGAGGTTAAACTTCAAATTGCGGATACACAAATAACCAGACCAAAACACAACTTGTCACGCAAAGAACGAAAAGCACTGAGCGCTTTGAAACAAAACAAAAATCTAAATTTTAAAAAGGTGGACAAGGGAACCACACGTGTCATGAATAAAAACGATAAAATACAAGAGGGCCAAGTCCAAATCAATGACCTAAATAACTACAAGCCTCTTGTCAAACCCATAGTGAAAGAAACACATATGAAAGTGTCACGCTTGATCTCAGAATTAAGCTGTAACAACTATATCGATGACATGACTAAAAAATGGTTGTCGCAAACACCATATCCACACCGTGAATACCCGAATTCTATACCCTCGCTAAAATCCACAAACCTACTCTTGTAGGGAGACCAATAATCTGGTTGTAATGGGCCAACAGAAAGAATATTAGCATTTGTTGACACTTTACTTTAGCCCATTTCCACATCACAAAAGTCTTATCTTAAAGACTCCACAGATTTGATCAACTTCATTGAAAAGACGAAGATGGGAAAACAAACTTTCCTTGTCATGATGGATGTTACAAGTCTATATACAAATATACAGCAAGAAGAGGGAATCACTACAGTATGCAATGTGTACGAAAACTTTCACAAAAATAATCCTCCAATTCCCACTAACTAAGCGTGTTGTTTATAAGATTTGCCAGAGGGGCTGATATAATGTGACGTGAACATTTTAGTGATTGAGTTGGGCATGAGTAAAGTCCATGGGACTTCTTTGTTGGCGTAAGCATTATTTCAAGCTCGATTTCAGAAGGAAGAACAGAGTAAAACACAAAAGAGCAGGAAGGAACATTAAGTCGGAGGTAGTCACAAAAAGACTTGTCGCTGCTTGGTAGATCAGAGGCAAGTTGGTTTCCAATAGAAGCAAAATGGCAATTGAGTATATTAGCATTTTCTAGGGGATCATGGGATATCCCCTGGTTGAGATGGCGTTTCATTGCCGTAATCACCTTTGAGTTTTTCTTTTTACGGTTGATCAAATCATTAATCCCTTCCCAGGTCCGCTTGAGGTTGTTTGTTTGTTTAGAAAATAGTTATGGAAGGAGATTTTTTTACTCAGATGAGTTAATGTTGAAATTTTATTTCTATATATCTTAAAGAGTTTAATATTACCCCGTTGAGAAGTTCTCTATACAAACACCTATTTCAGGAAACCTTTGAAGCCCACGACATCCTGGAAGATGTCTCTGCCTTCCGTAGAATCTTGTTTTCCTCCAGACTAGCTCTTTCAAATGAAATTATCATAAACAGAAGTTCGTTGATCTCTGTGAAAGATGCTGCGGAAGATATGAAATACCTCAGAGACCGCCACAACTGACTTCTGCCTTTTAGAGGAAAGTTGTACCATCCAGGTCACCAAGATAGCCCAGAAAAACAGAACATCACAAAGAAAATGGCTGGAAGTTGTCTTGAATACAAACATTTGAAGAATTTGTTCCAAAGATTTTGGAAAAAAGGGCTCGTTTACATTCTATCAAAGCTGCCATTGTCCGCTCGCTCGTCCACGCCAAGAGTCACCTGAACAACAAGAATAATACTCGCAATAGTAAAACATTTCGAGGAAATTTCAAAGAATTCTACCCCACAGTAGGTCCTCAACTAATACTTAAATCAAAACTTTGTCCCTTTTTGCAAAGAGCTTGAGGTTAAGTTGACTTTCGTTCAAATAAAAGTTCCTTCGATTTCTTCGCTCACGATCATGTAAATGTTAGATCCTAACCAGAGGTACATATTTTTTATATACATATTATTTCCACTATTGGTGTTATATCTGCTTAATGATTATTTGTACAGTATTGTACATAGAAGTAACTCTTTGCTCTTGTTTGTAGCCCACTTTACATTATTTTAAATTTACACTGTCTTACCCCTATGCAATAAGTACATGTTTTTGTTTCTCTTTAATAGCAAGTCTGAAAGCCCATCATAAGCCTTTTTAACTATTATCAAGTGGCTGTCCATCATTTTAAAGTGACTATCACCTTCTTCTTGGGATGAAATTTATCTTGCCTATGACAGTAGGTGTCATGTCGATGGGAAGAAAGTTGCGAAAAAGTCTCTGCCTTTTCAAGCACCTTTTGACAAAATGTGGTCAGCCATGAACAAGGTTATCGACAGTTTACATATCAGGAGCCACAAGGACGGTGATATGATCCAGTCAAGCTCAAGGAACTAATTGTTAGGCATGAACACAATGGCAGCAGAACAGACATTTGTCTGGCTGACTCGCTTCCAAAAAATTTGATGTTCTATGCCGAAAACTCATCATCATTTTTTCTTGCATCGAGCAGTTTTGCATCATAACTGTTACACTATCATGTTACAAAAGAGGGCTGGAACCTCTTCTGCCAAGTGCACGGTCAGCTAACACTAAATAGATTTTTGATCAGTGGCATTAAGCAGCCTTGTGGAACAAAGCCATGACATTATTTTTTGAAGGCCTCAAGGGAGGTCTTCTGCCAACAAACAACATTGCAATATTTATCAATGTGAGTTTGTTATACCTAGGGCTTGTACAGTATATGCAATATGACCAAAATGGAGGCATCATGGCATGGTAGGGTTGAGGTGTGTGTAGCATTGTTTGTAGATCAATACATAATCTACATGTAGGATTCAGGGTAATTGAACATTAATGACTGTGAAGTTAGATTTTTTCAATTTAACTTGTTATCCCTTCGTCTTTCAAATTGCTATAAAATTTCCCACTTTAATGTTTTGTTAGTAGGCATAAAGATATAACAGGGCTAAAAATTTGCATTCATCAGTGCTGATTGAAACGTTGCGACTTGTATTGTGTATGCTTTAATTTGCCTATGTGTACCTCATGTTTAAATCCTCAGCTGATTTCATGGTTTCATAAGTATAACTATCAGACACAGTTCCACGATATGGGTAGATGCCATTTTGAGTTGTTATTGCTATACGACTCCAGGCAGACCAGATTTCTCCTGTGGCGTAGTAATTTTTTTTAGGCTACTCATGTAATGGCCTAAACATTTTTTTCTGGGCAACTTAGAATTCAAGGAAACTGATGAACAACCACCTGAGTTAAGTTTTAGTCCTGTGTTCACAAAGCTTTTTTGATATAGTTAATTGATCACATGAAAATGTTTGAACAATCTACTGTAGTCTGTGGTGGTAACTTAACCTTTTCTTTAATGCAGTTAGATTTACTGGAAGTATGTAGTCAACCTAAGGTAAAAACACCTCCTCTTTACTACAATGGAAAGTTTTTAGGTTTAGCAGGAGTTTGTAAAACTCATGAAGGATATTTAATACACCACAATAAACAGTCATTATATTTTTTTATTTCTGTGTGGAGTACTGCTTGGCTTGGCTAAGTCTTGCTTTGCAGGTTGGACAGTACAGCAGTTCCAAATTGTTTAAATAGACACTGTTTTTTGGATACTTAGTTGTCAGAAGGTATGTATGTTATTTTTTTAAGTATTCCTCTTTTGTTGGTTTTGGATGTGCACCTTTAGAATCACCATTAACTACTTGCTGAATGGTCTTCTATGATTTGGCTGAAGAAGAGAAGTCAGGGGACGAAGACTCAGATAAAACGAGCGTAAATAAGGACATTACTGAACCATCTAAACAGTTAAAGAGGACTGTAATGCACTGCATGCACAATAATGCACTGACTACTCATTCTTGTTTTTTTTTTTTTGAGTTAAATAATCAACTCGGCGCCAGACGATTTGGACAACTCTTTTTTTGCAAAAAAATGTTGTTTGAATTTCCCCAGTAAGTCAATGATATTTTAATTTTATGAAATACACAAAGCCTAAAGGCCTTTGCTGAGGATGATGATGAGAAGGAAAACATCATATTCAATGATTCTCATTGCCCAATCAGGTTAGTTAAACAGGCAAGTTAAGGGTGTACACTTGAAATGTGTAGGTGGGTGTGGTTTGCTAGGACCAAGTACCCCATGTCTCTCATTTCAGAGAGAAGGCATATGAAACTACATTGTAAATAATAAATGGTACTGATTTTTGTTGGAAAGGAGCTTGTGTGTAAACCCTGTTATAGCTACGAGAGCTTTAATTGTTTTAGAATGATAACATTTTATGTATACTCTTCTTAATTACAGTAACCATAGGAAACTCTTGCCATTCCTTTGGGCCAGTTGCAATATCAAGAAGACTGAAAAGCTTCCATATGATATGATGGCAACTGTGTTTATGAAGTGAGCTATGATCCAAAAAAAAAGATGAGCAGCAGTAAAGATGGGCATCCCTGGAATGCCTGGCACACGTCTAAAATAAGTGGGTTTGTTGGCATTAGAAGAAGGAGGAGCATACAAATGCAAGAATCGAACATGTCCATACTTTCAGTCTTTTGGAACGCCAAACAAAGTGCAGTTCAAAAAAGCATCAGAAGACCTGGTGACTTGCTCCTGTTGTGGTTATCAGGCAGACTGAGTCCCATGTGCTGCTGAAAAAGTATGGGAGTTCATTGACAATACTATATTACACAGTTGTGTGACTAAAAACGAACCCATTGACATAAACTGAAGAAACAAAATTCTTCAATGGAAACACATAAGCTAAACCATCCCAGTTTCCTTTGAACGACTCAGAGCAATGTTAAAGGAGGGCAAAAGTATCACCGACATGTATGCAGAAACACAAGGAATAGCAAATCTGAAGAAAATTCAGAACATCAAACAAAAAGTTATTACACAAGAAAATCCTGTTTGTTACGATAGGGGTTTAAGTTACTCTAGGTGTTTTTGATTGCGTGACGTAGGGGGATATGCGATACTTTATTGATCATTGTAAGAGCTTCGGCTACAGGACAAGGACATTAAAATCAGTTCAACCCAAACTGCGGACTATTTGACTTAGTTTCCTGGCAACGAAACACTGTTGGACACACGTTTGAGGCCTTGGCTAAAATTAAAGAGTCAAGTGACAAAATAGACAAGTACCTTTTATGGAGTGTTTCTCTAATGGCAGAGTATCGCAGAGCAAAATGACAGCAGTGTTCAGGTCCAGTAAAGAAAGAATTGAGATTACCAGTCAGATACAGAGAGGTGGTACTCATGCACTTGCAAATGAGCATTGCTTTCTAGATGCAGAGCACAGTCAAATGAATGAAGACCATCAACTTGTCTGTTTAACATCCTGTTTTAAAAGAATGTGTGAAGATTGCAAGCTTGGATTGCATGAAAGAAGGCACTGAAACTCTGTGCAAATTCTGGAGAGAATTAAACAGTGTACATATAAGTGCTTTATGTATATGTTGTGATTTAAATTTATTTTTGGCTTGATATTTTTTCAAGCCAGTTTGATTTTTATTTTTTCCGATTATGATAATGTATATGCGACTAATTATAAGGAAAATAAATCTAATAAATGAATATAAATTTAAACCTTGGAGCAAGGAAAGGAACCAATAACAAACTCAGCCCACATATGTTGCCGGGTCCTGAAATCGAACTTGGGCTACATTAATGGGAGGCAAGCGCTCTCACCTCTAAGCCACTCCTGGTCCTCTTTCTTTAAGTTTGTGTCCTTGAAAATAAATTTTACAAAATGACCTTCACTTTCCTTACTACATGTAATTGCTTCAAGGCGAAATCTATCAGTATTATCTGAAAATTTATGACTGTTTGGTGAAATAATTTCTCCCAATGTGCTATTCAAATGCAGTATTCAACAGAACTTAAAGTAATCTATTTAATAGTAACTGGTGTATCCAACCCACCCACCAGAAGATTTTAAGTTTTTGTTATGCTTCCAGTACAATGTAGATTAGCCTTAACTTTGTTGTTTCCAGTCTAATGTTGCTTTTATTCGCCTTGATTTTCTAGTAAAGGTCAGGTTGTAGTGGTCAGCTTGACATGGCTACCAGCAGTGTGTGAGAACTTCATTACAATGAGTTCAATTGGCAATTAGCTTAGGTGTTTACATATATTTTAACAATCTCTCAACTGTGTATAAACAAAAATCAACAATAATAGTTTTTAGCTACTTAAAAAAGGGGGGAGGGTTTAGAGAGGCGTCATTAGGTAAATTTTTTTTCAGGAGGGATAGTTACTCAAATGAACAGTGGCTTTTCAAAAAGAAATGCTGTTAGAGATATGTAAATTTAAGAGGAGGTTTGATCCCAAGAGATTGTTTAAAAGTAGGTTCTAGCAATATCAAAACAATGAACATTAATAACAAAAGTCACTGAAGGAGCTAATTTTGGTGATAAATCGTTGACTCTCCCAACATTGTTAACAGAATTCTTAGAGAGAATTCTTAAGGAGAGTCTATGAGCACAGCATTGTCATACATGGTACTGAAAGAGTCATGAACTCTGCCATGTGCACTATCCTGTGTTTCAAATAACCACAGCACAGCCATACCTAATACTGGTAATGTTTGTGGTCTTCATTTCATTTGTTGTAGCTCACAAGGAATTCATTTTACTTGTGCCTAACAGATTCCATGTCTTTGGGCATTCAAGAGTGCAACTGCACGAACATGGCTGAAGTTGGCCATTCAAGAAATGCCACCCTTGCTCGTGTTGCAGAGGACCACATTGTGGAAACTGCTTTGCTCAATGCAAAACTTGACAGGTATATATGATTCATTCATTCCATCTGGGTTATTTTTTGTTTCGAAATGATTATCAATGTTACATTTCATTCCCTTTTGATTCCCTCACTTTCACAAAAAAACTACAATAAACTTCTAGTTATACCCCCCTCCCCATCTGTCATCTAATTGACCAAAACAAATACAGTTATGGGTGTAGGCCTCCAGATATAATTTTAATAGGACAGCTTTCTTAAAACCTGTCCAATCTTATTCTCTGCAATTGTATGACTAGAACCGTCATATGCAGTAGTTCTGTTTAGCTCCACACATTATGAAAGAGGCTGTTTCTTGACTTGACAATATAACTATGCTTTTTCACCTTTCAGTCTCATTCCACAAGTTCTGCGAAAATTGAAAGAGGACCAAGCAGAGATGGTTCTGGTGGCCCCTCACTGGCAAACTCAATTCTGGTTCCCCAAACTAACAAGGCTCATTGTACAGAACCCAGTGCTACTTCCCAGTCAGCCCAACATCGTACACCTGCCTTTCAACCCAGGAAAGGCACATCCATTGAGGGAACGACTACTGCCAATGGCATATCACTTGTCAGGGAAAGCCTCCGAGACAAAGGCATATCAGAGAGAGCTCAAGAAATCCTTCAGTCCTGGACCCAGAAACAGTACCGAACTTACTTACAGAAGTGGACTACATTCTGCAGTAGAAGGGGTGTTAATACCATTCAACCATCTATATCAGAGGTCCTAGATTTTCTAACAGAACTGTTCGATGGGGGCCTGGGTTACAGTGGACTGAATACAGCTCGCTATGCTTTATCAACAGTCATTCACTTAGATGGAAGGGTCATGTCGCAGCTCAAACAAGGTCGAATCTCATTGGCTACTTGGGTCAGTGTAAGATTATTTACATGACTTGTCTTTCCATTTTTTGCTAGGAAATAAGTTACTTAATTTGTCAAAAAGCCAAGCTTCAATCATTACCAATGTAACCAGTCAACTCTTTTCCTTGAAGTTTACTTAAGTCGGCAAAGATAAATGACAAGGGCCGGAGCCCTCAAAGTTCAGGTCTTCTTTTGCTCTGTATAGACCCAATCTCCCTCCCAAACCGCGAACACAAGTTTACGACATTGGTAACAGCCGGAGGAGGGAAATAACATAATAACATATCTAATCATACCTCCTATACATAATCCTCACGCAAATTCTGTAAGTACTTGTAGCCAAGGCACAGAGATCTGAAGAGGACATTGAAGAACCTGTTCGAACATTGGGATCTCCAGGGTGTATAGATTTGCCAGGGTTTACATGGTGTTCAGGATGCCAATGGTGTTCAGGGTAGTCAGGGTAGTCAGGGTGTTCAGAGTGGTCAGGGTGGTCAGGGTGGTCAGGGTGGTCAGGGTGGTCAGGGTGGTCAGGGTGGTCAGGGTGGTCAGGGTGGTCAGGGTGTTCAGAGTGGTCAGGGTGTTCTGGGCGGTCAGGGTGGTCAGGGTGTTCTGGGTGGTCAGGGTGGTTTTGTACGCCCCCGCGCTCATATACGCGCGCTAAAAAGGCGAAAATTGTGCCCAGTAGGTATGCGCAATGCAATACATAGGAATCGCTTTCACAGAGCTTGACAAAGTGTTTTAATACCTAGGTTGTGTGACAACTGCCTTCAGTCGAGAACCACGATAGACCCACTGCTGTATCCACCGGCTACTCCAACAAGAAAACAATGACCCACCGAAGATGGCTCCCGTGTGGGAAGGGGACCTTTCAAAACTTTAGTCAGAGAAATATAGCTTTCTTAATGGCTGACAGATAGTGGAAGCTGCCTCTGGTTGTGTCCAGCAATAATGAATGCTTCTTTTCAACGCATGTAACAAATTAATGACAAGTAAACAAGTAAAACAAGTAAATAAGGACTTTATTAATGTGTCATTTAATCTAGCACACAAAGAAACGGAAAGAAAACGGTATAGTCAAACGTCGATTATCCGGATTCACCGGGACTGGAGTGAACAGTTCGGAGAAAAGAGATTCTGGGTAATCAAAACCATGAAAATAAATTTGACAAAACAGGAAAAAAAGTTCCTGTTCGTCAAAACTCATTTGAATACACTTTGCTTACAATTCTGGCCAGCGCATAGTACTTTCGACATCTGGAAGGAAAAGAAATGCCTAAATAAAAAATAATTCAAAATAATATTGTTTTAGGGATCCTCGTTATATACCTTGCTTTATATAGATTTAGAATATAAAGTTGCGGCCACGCTAGAAGTCTCCCTCGAAGCTCCTCTTGGGGAGATGGCTTGGGCTCACCACGAGTTTTGATCTAGTTCTAGCTTGCTTCCATTAATTTTGGGTTGCTTCAAGGTTCATCCACATTTGGCATGCAAGCCCCAAAGTCATCCTTGCTTATCTCTAGCAATAACAAAGAAGTTGAAAGGTACATGTAAATTAAACATCATTTCAGTTTTTTTGTTCTATAAATTCTTTGTTTGCAATACAAGTTGGATAATTAATCACTTAATTGGCAGCACAACTCGTAAAATTATACAGGTTCTGAGATCCTCATTATGCTCACAAATACAGTGCGACCTCTATTAAGCGGCCACCTTCCATTTAGCGGCCACTTTCCAAAGTCCCGATTTATTTGTCAGTACATTGCTGTATTTGATACCTCTATTCAACGGCCACCTCTATTAAGCAGCCGCAGCCACCTTTTTGCTGTCGCAAGTGTATTATTTATATGTTTTTTTTACCTCCATTAAGCGGCCAGCAAATTATCTTTCCAATATTATATATATGACCATTGAATTGAGAACTCGTCTCCTGTGAAGGAGTACTCGCATGGAATTTCTAAACCATAGCCGGCCCACTATTTACGAGCTTGCCTATCACAACAGCTCTTTCTTTCTTTGTTGGCCCCTTGAGAAATTTTGTAAGACATAAGGCCATAAGCTTGGGAACATGTCCAAGAACTGTTTCGCCATTTAATCCATTCTAGTGGATGCATTTCCTCCTAGACCTCCCTTCTTCTCTTTTGTGGACAATTGTCAACCCGAACAAATACTGTAAATTTCAACTACGTGCCCTCTGTGTTAGAGCTAGAACTATGCATGGGCTTGAAATGCACTTGATGTTTTAATGTTACAGTTAATTTTGGATTTATTTTCACATATGTTCATTTTTTTAAAGCATTCTGCTATGTAGAGTCAATAAATAATAAATAAAGGTCTTTATTGGAAACACTATAAACAACAGACAACATGAATAAAATCCTCATGTTTTCTGCCATTCCTATCCAATTTATATTGTACCCCAATGGTGGCCGCTTAATAGAGGTCGGACTGTGTACACATTAAGTTAGGTTTTTATAAGATAGATTTGATGGAAACTTGCAATCTTTTGGGGATCAGGTTTATGTGTTCTTACCAAAAATATTCCTTATATAAATCCTCTTACATTATTCTAAGGTGCATTTGAATGTTTTTATAGAAAATGTGCTATTTCAATGAACTTAATAAATATAGTTACAAAATGTTTTTAGGCTTGTCGGAACCCTAAAAATTTCTAAAGGGCTTACCATAGCGTGATATACATCGCGAGAGATACACAACATGCTTTCAAGATGTTCTAAATGCTGTTCAAAATACATAAATGCACAGTTGAATTAAAACCAAGTGAAACCCTATTTGTGGAACAGGATCAACAAATGGCACTCAATTGTTATTTCAAACAGGGTGGCAGGTAGAGTTCTTCGATTCAATTACATAAAGGATGAGTCACACTGTGACAACAATGGAGGCAGAGAGACTCAGCTTCTCAACTTTATGGATGACAACAAGGTACATACTGTCAAGTACGAACTAGATTTAACATTCATTAACTCAGTCAAATACATTGCAATTTTGCTCATTATATGAATGAATTCCAACATGTTTTAATTGTCCCTGTAATTTCTCTGCACCATTACAATTATAACAGGGGCTGTTTGTGGCCTGGGCCATACGTTACCTCCCCCTGTGGGAGGAATTACTAAGCGCACATGGGGAGCAGCTGCGGTCCCTTGTAAGGAAGGCTGTTCCTCATCAGCAGCCAAGATGGGTCAAAGGGACATCCTTCTGCATCATGGCCAACATAATGGTAAGAATTCCAAACATTAAATGCACTTAAACTTGCATCTTTCAGTGAATGCAATTCATTGTCAATTGAGAAAGTAAAGCAGAAAATAATACACTAGACTAGCTCAATGACCTCCAGGATTTTTATTTTATATTTTTACATTTTGGTGTGAAAAAATATTATAATGAAGTTAATTATTTTTATTAGCCAATATTGATCGATCCTGCTCAACTAAAACTTACTGAAACCTTTTTTAAATGTGATAGATTCATGCATCTGCAAACAAGGTGTTAGACCTGCAAGAGCTATTTACAGAAATCATGGCTACAAATGCTGCCAAACAGGAGAGGCCTCCTTTTTTCCTAAGAGTGCAGCAGGATGCTTTGGACAAAATTGCCCAAGATGGACCAGGCAAGGTAAATATGATAATTCTGCAATATTTAATGAATTTGAAGGGACAATAGTCCGTGATCAGGTGATGTCACGTAAATATATACATAATCAAGCATGCAGGTCTTATGCAGATCATGGGGATGGGTGACCGACAATGGTGTTTTTGTGATATGGAGACTTAATGTGGTGGTCGAGGTAGGGGTTATTCTGGATATCACAAAAACTGAATGTAATAATTGCTTTATTGCACAAACTTGACACGAGTCTCCTTAAAGAAATCATGCAAAGCGGTCATACATGACATGATTACCTGTGACCTTGGGTGTCCTTGACATGGTTATTGTATAATTAGTCTGCAGCTTATGACGCCATGTCTGCTGATTTCCAAAGTTCACTGTACACTGAGCTGAACACTAAGCTGAACACTAAGCTAATCAGAAAAGAGATATTGAGGTTAATGTATAATTAATGCAGTTACTGGTTACCAGGGACTTTGGGGAAAAAGCCAAAGCAGATAGACAAACAAGTTTTCGTGAATGTTTTCAGATTCTGACATGGCTGAACCCAGCAGTCAATGTTAAAGCATCACAGGGAGAAGACTTTGAACCTGCAATTGCAATCAAGTCAGAAACCATGGGCCAGTTCCACAGTGTCTCACGAGCTGTAAGTAAAACTTCATGTACTTCAATTGGGGTTGTAATATACTAATGCACTTTTCTACCAACCAGTATGCTGTACTACTTTTAATTTAAGTCATTAGTACTGAAGCTGTAATAATTCTCTGAAACTGAAACCTTTGTACGAACTACATAGTGAATTCAAACCTTGAATATTGGGATCATGTTTACTGTAGGTAGCCTCGACCGTTATCTCGGTCGATATATCGGTCGACTGTCGACCGCCACTCGACCGATATATCGACCGAGAGTCGGTCGAGAGTCGGTCGAGTGTCGGTCGAGTGTCGGTCGAGTGTCGGTCGTGTGTCGGTCGATAGTCGGTCGATGTTCCGTTGATATGGCGACCGACTATCGGCCGACTATCGGTCGATATTGCGCAAACGCATCTCGGTCGAGAATCGGTCAAATATCGGTGGCATATCGGTGAACTGTCGTGCAAATATCAGGCATGTGTCGGCCGATATATCGGTCGACAATCGGTTAAAAGTCGATTGAATACGGCCGCTAGCTGGTCGATAGTCGGTGGGGAATAGGTTTATATAGCAAATCAGTGAACTCACACACTAAGCTGTCGGTCACGAACTTGAGGTTTGTCTATTTGAAACAGTCACGTGATCAAAAGGAATTCTGACTGGATGAGTTGATTTTGTGCCTCCTTCGTGTTGGCTCCTAACACTTGTGAATCATTCATCGGTTTTTATTTTATTTTTCCAGCGTTCAGTTACCAGGTATTTTTTTTTCCTTCAAGACTTGTTTTTAGATGCAGAACGTTGTCTGTTTGCTTATCTTTGTATCCTTCGTAATTTTGTATTTAAGCCAATGTTAAATTGTCTTTTTTTCATTCAGTTCATGTAAAATTCAATCTTCTTAATTTCGGTTAGGCTTTGAAAATGTTGGTTGCAGCTGTATTGTTTTTTACGTGGTAGCTTTCTTTTATCACTCTTTCATCAGGTATTGGGATGATTATTTTGCTCACACAAGTGGTTTGTAGTTAGTGTAGGTTGCACAGGGGCTGGCGCGATTTCGCAAGCTTAACTTTATCGGCCTGAATTTTTGGCGGGGGTTGCCCTATTATACAGCGAAAGGAGTTAAGCTACTTTTGCAACATCTCGCTAGCCAGCATTTATATCGCCTTGAACTGATCAATGTAAGAAGCTTATAAGGGACTTATAAGTGAGACATATTGCCAGGGATTGAACAATATTGGTGAAGGATCGGCTTTCATAACCATTTCCTTTTAATTTTTCTTGTCCTTGCCTGTTGGGCTTCAGGTATCCTTTGGTCTTGAATTCATACAGCTGCTTGCGCCGGCTTCCTCGGCAGCTCTTCGAACTTTTCCTCAATTTGTAGGACCTTTGCAGCAATCTCTGCAGGTGTGCCAAAACATTTTTCGTGGAAATGGTGAGCGCATTAACCATTCCCTGTCTTTAATTTCCGAATGGTCTTCAAAAGCAACAAAGAATCCTCAGTTTCAATCCCTTGGCAAACTTTGTTATCGCTTAGTTGCATTTCTTCTACTGTTTTAAGATTATTACTCAACGAAGTCTTTCAGCTTCAAATTGAATAATCCGAAATTCGCCGTTTTTTCTTTCGTTTTTTACCCAATTAAACCTTTCATGCCCAATAGTGACTTATAGATTTTACTCTGTCTAATGCCAGATGATTTTACTCTGTCTAACGCCAGACGATTTTTCTTGTCAAAGGGAGACCCCTTGGGCACTAAAGGGTTAAAAAACTATAGATTTTACTCTGCCTAACGCCAGACGATTTTACTCGTCAAAGGGAGACCCCTTGGGCACTCAAAGGGTTAAATATTTCTTCAACTTGCATCCTTTATTATTGCATTTTCTGTCCAACAAGTTTTGTAATACTAAAACAATTAGACCCCTCCTCCTCAAGGGCCACGGGTCAATAGCCCATTCAGCTTCGTCGCATGGGCTATTGACCCGTAGCCCTTTCGGGCCACTATTGTAGTTTTAATTATGTTGGAATATCTGGGCAAGTGCAGCGAAGTTTGAAGTTAAAAAAGGAGAAAATTGAAAAAAACACTCAGTTCTAAACTAGAAGATGCGTTCTAAGTTCTTTCTTCCCTCCCCCCCCCCCCCTATTTCACTAAGGTCATTCATATTTACAGTGGATACTGTTCTGCAATGTCCTGCATCAGCCTACCAAAGTAGCCAGTGGGGTGAGGCTCACCATGCCATCGTCTCCACATAAATTCTTTAAGATATTCTTGCAGAAAGGTTGGATTTGTGTTACCTTTCATCTTCTTGAACTTATTCTTGGCTACA
>OZ026601.1:28429617-28572117 GCA_964020085.1 Micromussa lordhowensis | reverse complement strand
GAAATTCAACGTTCGACGTTAAAAATACTCTTAAACCAAAAATGTTTGAGCACAACTCGCTCTTTTAATAAAACTGGTACCACTAAAAACAATACAAACCTGAAAAATGTCGCTTACGCGGCACTTAGCAAAGAAGGTGTGACTTTTTCAACTTCAATGGGATATTGTCTCAAGAGTTTAATGATTATGCATCCTCAACAAAGACAAGAAAATGCCAACAATATCTGACAATCACATTGCTGCGATTTCAATCCGTTCTGAAATTAAGCACTGCTATAAAAGGGGTATAGTTTCTTATTCATTTCATTCCACTAAGCTTTTTGGAAAACTCACGCGACAACTCGTCAAATTATTATCAGAAATGGATAGTTCTTATTGCATCTTCTGCACCAACGAAGTAACGTCTTGTGAAGAGGCACTGTTATGTGACGGCTGCAACAGGTGAGAGCACCGGTGTTGTGAAACGGGGATCACGAGGGACCAGTTCAGGTCTGCAGTCCGATCAGGGATTGAAGTTATTTGGTGATGCCTGTACTGCAGTGACAATTCTGCAGACTATTCCCTCCCAGTCGCTGAGAGCACACCAGTCGGATTTGTCATACCGGTATCGTTTGCTGACTCGATCTCAGTAAATCAGGAAGCAGGTATTGCCATTTTATGGTTTGTTGTTAGGGAAGGCCAATGCTATATTTGAAAGTAACATTGGGTTGGTAAATTCAACTTGAGGAACTTTTTCATTTTGCTACTAGTTACACTCATTTTTTATTCAACGGTTGCCTTAATGATCAAGTAGATGGAGTAACTATTGTGAAAGTTATCTGCGTTTCATTAATTATAATTAGTTTTACAACGTAAGTCAATTAGCACAAGTTAAGATCATAGCGAGAAAAGGGCCCAGGTTCAATTGTGGGTTTGGAATTTCTATTTCTTTAAGTGGTACTATGATCAAATTTGTGCCCCTTGATTTTTTGAGTGTATCACATAGAGTTCCATGAGTTCCACGTTTCAAAATGGCTTAGATAGGAAAATGTGATTTTCGTCATAGTACCACTTTAACAAGAAAGCCTCTCTCTCTACCAGTTGAAAAATTCTCTAAGTTTGCGCTTATAGTTTGTGGTGGCTCAAGCCATTGTTGCAAATTTCCCCCCTTTTTAAGTCATGTTTGTGTGGTATTTACAGTTCACCAATGTCTGTTTTAGAAACGAGTGACGTTAGCATGGAAAATCCGAACGTGATACCAACCGAACTCGATGACGCATCCCTAATGCATGTAGCTGAACAGTTGATCGGGGAACCAGTTCCCGGACATGACTTTACCGTCCATCAAGAGGCCGCCAAAATAACGTTTCAGCTCGTGGAACAGGGGACTTAGAAAGAAGAAAGTCACAGAAAGGGATGGGACCTTTCAGCCAGGGAAAAACAACCACAACCACCCAGCAGAGGTCGGGACCGCTGTAGCCGCGAAGATTATCATGAAAGTGAAGGCAAAGGCTGTACATGAAAAGTTTAGATCAGCGGCAGCTATAGTAGACGAGGTAAGTGTGCTTACTTAATTATTTTACTTTACAATTGAATGAAGTTGGGTATTTCGTAGTTTGCATTTCTCTGTGCATTATTTTAAACTTAAAGCGCATATGAACGAGAAACTTGATTAATACTGACGACTTTACAATTGAATGAAGTTGGGCGATAATTAAGGTGATACTGTTACCATGCATTATAGATGCTTAAGGAGACTACAGAGATTAAATAACGCTGAGATTAAAATAAAACATCCAAGATATTTTTTAAGACAAGCGGTATTTTTTCCTACCACAATCAAACCACCTTTTTACTTACTTTGATAATGTTACTCACTGGTATATATCTTTTGTCAAAGGTTCAAGAGCTGGGACTTCAAGCAGCTTATACAAGCGAGGATGGTGTCTACCGCTACATCAGAAAATTGATGTAAATTTGTAAATAATTTAAGGAAACCAAATAAGTTAAGATATTTTCTAATTACATTTCTAGGTGCAGTAAGAGTGTAGTAAGCTTTGTAAATCAACTTTAAGAAACGAAATGTTGTACTAGCAATACGTTTAGGAAAACAAATGCACAACCTTTTTCATAGTAAGTGTGTAACAAGCTTTGTAAATAAATTTAGGACACCAAATGTTGTCAGTTTTAAATAGTTCTGACTGCCATACAGCGGGGCTGGCTACGCGTTATAACAACCAGATAAACAAAATGGCGGCCATTCTGTCGCGGCCTCTGGGGACGAGAATGAATGGCGGCTCGACAGGAGAAGCAAGTGGCTTCTAAGAATTTGATTAATGTCAACCAGTAAGAGTTAGGGTTCCAGCGTTAGCGAGCTTATCGAACACGTTAGCAAAACGACTTTTTAAACCGTTAGCGAAACAACTTGACAACGTTAGCGAATCGACTGAACACATTAGTGAATCATCTCAGTACGTTAGCGAACTGGACGTTAGCGAAACGACTTGTTAGCAAAATGACCGACATTCATACAAACATGTCTTACGAATATCAGTGTAGTTCTCCATTTCTTCGATACACGATGTTTAGAGAAATTACATCTTTTCTATCAAAGTAAGTCACATCTAACAACTCGTCTAACAACTTATTTTTGAAAGAGTTGGTTGGATTTCTCAATTGTGAGAGGGAAAAACATCTCTGTGGATTAGTTACAGGAATGTTTTTGTTGCAAATTTTCTCCTCTCTTCCACAGGTGAATTTGAACCGGTCCAGTTGCTCATCGACTGAAGGGGATATCGTGAACCCGGACAGAATAATTGGCAAACAGTACGATCTTGTACATAAAGATGACACCAAGCTCTGCCCTAAATCAGTTACGAGGTGTGAGCAGTGCAGGGTAGCATTTAACACTTCAGGTAAAGTGATAATAAAGAGTGTAGGGGTTCGTGAAAGGACCGATAAGTCAGGGAAAATAGTAAAGTATACAGGAAATGTATACCTACATTACCTCACCAATTGCCTGAAGGAATACGACAAAAATTTTGCGTTCAACGCCATAAACGTGCCCTCCAGAACCATAAATTTACTCCCAAAAGGAAGCAGGAAGACCCTTGTAGCCAAGGGACTCCAGGTTCAGCCGGAAGCTGATAATTAAAAACTGCATTTTCTTGTGAAAGCTCAAGTTTAAAAAGTTGTTGTTATTAATTATTTCATTCTTTCTGAATTGCTGTTATTGCACAAGAGCTATCATTGTAAACTGTAGAGTAGTTAACAAGTTTCAAAATAAAAGCTACCAAAGAAGCACGTAGAGAAGAAATAGAGAATCGGTCAGTGGACTAGTCACTGAAAAACCATAAATAATTTTGCTCTAAGTCAATCGCTTCAACTTTTTACGAAGATCTTTTTTATTCTCTCTAAGCAAACAGAATTTGAGCTTTTGAAGAACTGTTGTTGTATACGTGCCTTGCGCTTCTGAGCTAGAGCGCTCCATAAATATTTTTAAATTATTGAAGAAAAATAGAAATTTAATCGACATGGAGCGAAGTCAACTTTGTTTGCGGTAGTTCATTTATATTGGGTCAAGGGTGAAACTTCCATGTTGTTTACAAAGGCTGTTTGTTTTGGGAAATATTTTTGGTATAACTGAAAACAGTTGTTTTATGTTGATGCATGAATTTTAACGCATTGACGGCAAAAGTTTCATATTTCTGAAATTTGTATTGATCTCGAGATGGTCGTGACTACGATGCTATCATTGGAAGTGTTAAATGTTTTGATTTTTCAAATAAAAATGACGTTTATTATCTTTATTTGTTGTTGTCCATGGTTCATGTTGTTCATACAGTACCGGTCAAAGGGATTGCAGCACCTACACGCGCGTAAAATGCGTGTAGTCTGCGTGTAGTATTCGTGGACAGTGCGTGGACTGTGCGTGTAAGGTGCGTGTAATTACACGCGTGTAAAATTTACTGATCTGGTAGTGACACGCATTTGCGTGTAATTTCACGCATATGCGTGTATTTAAATTGGAGGAACCAAAACCTTTGTTATTCATACACGCATTTGCGTGTAGTTTGCAAAACAAAAAGCCATTACTGCACGTAACTTGTATTGGAAACACGCAAATCTGTTCAAAACAATAAGTGAACTTAAAAGCCGACAAGCATTGGTAAATTAGTGGCCTAGCTCGAGCACCTATCAAACAAACACTCTTTCTTAATCTGTAGTAGCCCGCACTTCTTAAAGATCTCTAAGCTTTCGTTTACGTTAAAACACGAACGACGTACATGTACGTCGCAGCGTAATATTTACCCACGCACAAAATGTCATTTCAACTCCTGTTCCTTGGATAAAAATGAAATAGGGATTCAAACAGAAACCATGGACTCTCTCTCTTAATCTGTCCACACTTCTGCTTAAACGGCGAAGAATCAAAAATTTTTTATCAAATAAAAAATAGGTCAAGATCGCGAGCGAACTTTGCAGTGCTTTTATTAAAACGGCTCTTCGAGCCCAGTGAGTTAGAGGGCAAAAATGTTGCAGGCGCTCAAGGTAAAGGGCAACTAAACGCTGCTAAAGTCAGCGAAATTAAGAGAATTGTAAACAGTTTTTTTCCTACATCTGCATGTGATGAGCTGTCCGCATGGCGGGAATGTAGAAAGGCAATCGACGAGTATCTTCGTCGACCAAGCTGCCGTAAGAGAACGCAATAAAAATTAGTTAGTAACTGTAGATAATTTTGTTAAAGCATACTGTTAAATAAATGGCACCCGTTTCATTTGAATTTGTTGTGCACTTCACTGACTTAATCGCCTTGAGTTTTTACGTGCTAATTAGGTCAAAAGAAAAACATTCGGATTTCCGTGGTCGGGTTGACAGATGGAATATAAGACAACTTTAGCTTCCGCTTGGGCAGATTTTGGTCACGTGCTAGGCAACGACATTCCAGAAACAGATCGAATTTCATTTCAATGAGATCAAAACAACTTTTTTCAGGGAGACAACTTTCGCTTCTGAGAAAGTAATATTAACGAAGAATCTTCAAAGGCTTTTTAAACTTAAAGAATTAAGGATAACTGGTTTTAAAAAAATGCTGAAAATCTCGAGCGAAAGGTCTATTGCTGTTATATCGTGTCAATCAAGCCTCAGTTCGTCAGCCGCTTGCACCGTTGTTGTTTCGACGGAACACCGATAAATTACGAACGCTTCGGGTACGAAGTATTTTCAGTGATTGAATGTTTGGATTATTTTAAAGTAGAATGATTGCCGTAATTCAAAATTGAAAGCAACATCGTGCGTTTATGTTCTGTTATCGCAGTGAATCCGAGCATGCCTGCCAGTCGCTGGCGCCGCTTGTTGAAACTACTACGGACAAAAGATACTTTCACTGTATTAAACCAGTTTAAAGGAAACTAGTCGATTCTATCTGAGACGTTTGACGACCAGAAGCAAGAAGACGAAAGACTAAACTTTATTGCAGGGTAGTCCAGCACCGTAAATGTTACACGGTAAATTGCTTTGTTTACATTACACGCACTTTTAATATTCTATTCTCATTACACGCACTTAATGAGTTCCAGTTGAACTACTGCGTGTAATTTTACGCGCAATTCCACGTATACAGCGTAGAAATTACATGCGTGTAATTACACGCAGTTTTGAGTATTTGCGTGTAAGGTGCGTGGACACTGCGTGGGCACTGCGTGGACACCGTGTGTAATGTGCGTGTAGTACACGCGCTTTACGCGCGTGTAATGCTGCAATCCCTTTGACCGGTACTGTAGTTCCCAAGACCATTTACAGATAATTAAAGAGTTTCATAGATGTGCTTCAATTGTATCCAAAAAGCATATTTCGAGACGATCAGGGCCCATCGTTGTTTGTTAGCCGGTAGACAGACTACCTAGTGGGGTCGAACGAAAAATCACTATTAGCAAGTGGAGTCAGCCAAGCGTAGGGTAGGGAAGAAGATCTCGCAAAGCCTTGGCTCGCGTGGCTTTCCGATTTTTTTCGCGCTTTATCTCATAAGGGAGTAGACTAGGAATCACATGACCAAGTATATTGAAGTGCATCAATTCCCAACCAAAAAAATTACCTTGCGCATGAAGGGTTGTCGAGCGCGCTTTCATTTCACTGCTAGCGGTCATTCAAGTTCCTCTCGGCTATTTTTCTACACAGTGTAACAAGTGGTTGAAAACTCTGAGAATCTGCAAAAGCCTTTGACAATGCTCCTCAGAATCATTTGTGGAGGTCAAGAAAATATCGGCAACCTTTGAAAGTCTTCCAAAACCTGCGGTAACAATCTCCCGTGGTCCAGAGGCCAGCAAACTTTCGCCGGGAGTTTCATTTGGAATTTTTGGAAAATTTCGCTAGTATTCGAGTCACTCAGTTTAGTTACGAAAGCACTCAGTTCTGATATTCGTTGTAGATCACTGGGAAGAAGTATTTGAAATCATCCCAGTTAAGTTTTTTTATGCTATTTTTAAAGTTTAAAAGCCATTTCAGGTCAATGTAGCAATCTGAGTCGAGTGTATTTTAGATCATTAAATCATCTTAGGTCATTTTAGATTCCTGGTAGATCATTGTTTAGGTCATTTTAGGTCATTCCTTGTTTTAGTAACTACGATTAATTTATTCTATATCTATTGTAGTCTTTAAAGTGTTGTAGTTTCCTTTTATGCCTGGAATTTACTTTACCGTACGTTTTGTTGTATATTTTATTCATTTATTATTTAATATAATAAAAAATTTAAAAAAAAATAAAGCTGGGATACACAATGCACTTGTTCTTAAGCACTCCACTTCTTTTGCAACATCTTGATGAACAGTAATTTTGTTCTCATACAGGTCAGTGATATTTAGGCCTTCAAGAGTAGTAACTCTACTGAGCCCCATATAAGGTATATGTGTAATAATTCACTTGGTACTAAAGTTCACAACAATTTTAGTTTCAGTATCACCCTGTGAGCAGTGAATAGTTTTGGCAGCTGTAGGACGCAATGGAAACTGTTTTCTTACAACTTGAGCTGCTTTATTTTGTCCGACTCCAAATTGTGTAGTAACAGGTTTTATTGTAGTCCATGCCTGGTCAATTCCTCGAACAAAGAGATGTCTGTTTTCAATTCTAGTTTTATGACCAACATCCGAGTGATCAAACTGGACCCATACAATACCTGACGGTTTGCTTTCTGTTATAGTTCATGATGTAATCATATAGTGTTTTATTGCCCGGATGTGCGCCCGCGATATGTAGTTGAACACGTGCGAGAAATACAGATTGAGTCCGCCATCTTGTGTGTCTTGTCGAGTCTCTTCAAAAACATAACATCCTGGCGACGAGGACCGGATCATGCCTAGCCTAGGGAAGATCGAAGAGTTTGTTCTAGACAAGACGAACATTAATCGCTACTTAGAGCGACTCGAGCAGTATTTTGTAGCGAATGGTGTTCCAGCGGATTCAGCAGAATCTCACAAACGGCGAGCGACACTAATTTCTGTCATCGGCGCTAAGGCCTACGACGTCCTTTCGGATTTGTGCTCTCCTGCAACTCCTTCACAGAAAACCTACGCTCAGCTCTCTACTATTCTGAAGGACCACTTCGCACCGAAGAAACTGGTAATTGCCGAACGCTACAGGTTCCACAACTGCACGCAACGTGAGGCAGAAAGCGTGTCTTCGTTCGCAGCGAACCTAAAGCATCTGGCGAGCACATGTCAATTTGGCGCTCATCTCAACGAAGCGCTGCGCGATCGTTTCGTGTGTGGACTCCAAAGTAAGGAAATTCAAAAGAAACTTCTGACCGAGGAACACAATTTTGACGAAGCACTGAAGCTTGCTCTCAGCCTCGAAGCTGCTGAAAAAGACGTGGCTGCGTTCTCACACGAAGACTCGCCTGACTCGACTCCAGTAAACAAACTCGGAGGTGGATTTCGTCGACGCTCACGTAAACCTAAAGGTCCCAAACCTCCAGGCAACGACCAAGACAAGACAAGGCCCCCTCCAAACAAACCAACCAACGGTTCAGCATGTTTAAGTTGTGGAAAGTCTGGCCATCCGAGATCGCAGTGTAAATACAAGCAGTATACTTGTCATTCCTGTGGCAGAGCCGGCCACATTGCTGACACATGTAAGAGCAAATCTCAGAAGCTTCACAAGGTCGAAGAGCCGTCGCAGAGCACCTCTGAATCGGGCTCGACAGATCCATTTTCATTCTCCTTGTACACCCTTGGTACAGATAGAAATGGAATTGAAATACCTGTTCAGCTGAAAGGAATCAGCCTCGTGATGGAACTGGACACCGGACCTGGAGTTTCAATCATTTCACAAGAGACATTCGATAAGCACTTCAGCGGAACTCCTCTCAAGCCCTCCAGCACTCGCTTACACACCTACACTGGTCATCCTGTCCAGGTCTCGGGCCAGTTTAATGTTCACCTCAAGTACCAAGACCAGAGCACCACCTTGCCTCTTCTGGTTGTTAAAGGTTCTGGGCCATCTCTGTTTGGACGAGATTGGTTGACTCAAGTGAAACTCGACTGGGAGAAAATTTGCAGCATCCGTATCTTAAATTCTGACTTATCAGGAACTGTGAGGTCGAAATTGAACGCCACAATTCGATCCCACCAAAGTGTTTTTCAGCCTGGTTTGGGAACTATCAAGGGCATCACTGCCAAGCTAGAAATGAAGCCAAATACTCAGCCAAAATTCTGCAAGGCACGCCCAGTGCCCTATGCTCTTCAAGAGGCGGTGGAAGCAGAGTACAACCGCATGGAGTCTGAAGGCATTGTTGAAAAGGTGGAGTTCAGCGAATGGGCGACACCCATGGTTCATGTTCCCAAGGCCGACGGCACAACATGATCGTGTGGAGATTATGCTGTCACTGTCAACCCACAACTCAATGTACCACGCTACCCCATACCGTTACCCAAGGATGTTTTCGTTAAGTTGCGTGGAGGGAAGCGATTTACCAAATTGGACCTAAAGAGTGCATACCAGCAGTTGCCACTGGACCCAGAGAGTCAGCAGTATGTCACTATCAACACTCATCGTGGTCTCTACCACTACAAGAGGTTACCCTTTGGCATCGCTTCTTCCCCAGCGATATTTCAGCGCACAATGGACATCATCCTCCAGGGCCTCGATCATGTAGCAAGCATTCAAGATGACATCCTGATCACCGGAAAGGATGATGAGGAACACATTGCAAATTTGAATCTTGTCCTGAAACGTCTTGACGACCATGGACTAAGGCTGCAACTTAACAAATGCAAGTTCATGCAAAAATCAGTCACCTACATGGGGTGTATCATCTCCGCAGAAGGTATCTCACCCACTGAAGACAAGGTGGAAGCAATCAAGAAGGCACCACGCCCAGAAAACACCACACAGTTGAGAGCCTTCCTTGGAATGGTCAACTACCATGGCAAATTCATCCGTAACCTGAGTACCATCCTTCAACCGCTTAACCAGCTTCTTCAAAAGAATCAGGAATTCGCCTGGTCCCCCAAGTGCGAGGAAGCATTCAATAAGGCAAAGGAATCACTGACGTCTTCGAATGTTTTGGTTCACTATGACCCAAACCCCCCCTCCTTTTGTCCTCCGTATTCCAAAATTGTTAACCCCTCCTCCCCTCCGGAAATTCCAGTTGTTTTTTTTTCAGATTCTTTCAAACTCCCGTTTGACTGCTTAACGCTTTCACCGAACAGGGTATGCCCCTATAAAACTGACTGGGTGCCCCTTAAAGGGACCAGAAGGGCCATGTCCCAAATTCATTTCCAGCCTTAAAGGAGCTCAGTCACACCTTGTGCAGATTAAAAAGTTTAGCCTCATTTTTTTCAAATTTGCCGTTTGCAACCCGTGTCCATCCTTAGCATCCTTGTTCCTTTACCATGTATCATTATCTCTTTGGTGTTTCCCTATTTTATTAAACTGCTACTCACAATACCGTGACTGAGCTCTGTTAAGAGGTAGCAATTTAGCAAGAACCCTCTACTTTTCAAATAAATAGAAATTTAATTTATTTGTGTCACTAATACATTTTTCAGATTGATAACCCTGGATGATAACCCTAAAGAGTCCTTAAAAGTTGCAACAATCACCCCATCATTTTTGTAGGGATGTATCCCCGGGAATGAAATGCACTGAAACTTCAGAAATTAAAACAAATTCTATGTATTAATTACAATATCAATAGGCCCGGAATGGCAATCAAATGTTGTCAAAACTCTTTTGAGTTCCCTGCCAATCCCAAGCACAGAAGTCTCCTCTACAGAGAAATCAAGCAAAGGACGCAAGCGTAAAGCAGTGGACTACAGAAACAATGGTAATACTCATGATCATGAAGGCTAAAAGTTTGAAATGTTTGTAAGGATTGGATAGTATTCTGCAAATTATCTTTTATATCACCTCTTTCATGCTGTAATCGGTAGGTAGCTTATCAGTGTATATATAATCAACACATTCCATATAAAAAGTATTGTAATGAGATCTTCAAGGGCCAGTATGGTGGTAAATGCATTGTGTTTTGTGCATTCACAGATGATTCTTTAAGTGATCATGATAATGACTTGGCTGTAAATCTGGAGTCTTGTTCAGAAGCAAAGTCACCTGAAAAATCAACTTCCAACAAAAAGAAGTCCACAACAAAGACAACTAAGGCTACACCCACTGACTTAAAATTGTCAAATACTGTGACAAAAGATAAAAAGAAGAAAAGAAAGCTTACCATTCTTCCAGACACAAGCATTGATGATGAGGAAGCATCACTGATAGAGGTATTTGATGTTGGTAATAAATTAATTATTATTGTTTTTTGGATACTAAGAAAATAATATAATTTCATGTTGATATGTGCATATTTTTATAGCTGATGGATGTTAAGTATATTAATGTGCTTTTATATAAAAATTAACCAAAACAATTAACGTGGTTTTGATAAACAGTGAATGTTTTCCCTTTCTAAGATATATGTAATACTCACCACTTGCAATATAAAAACTTTGGAAGAGGAAGCAAGGCTGAATCCTTTATATTTATTCAAAAGAATTTTGTTAATAAATGTCAATGAATATAGGAAAGGGTTTTTTGGCTAATTTTGTAAACTTTGGCTACTGGACAAAGCATTTGAAGTAATCAACTTAAATTTTCTATGCAGGAAAAAATTCACACATTTACATGTAGGGCCTATAGCTGTTTACATGGAGGTGGGGGAGCCCAGGTAAGCGAGGTAACATGCCTTTCCATACAATCTCTCATATGGTCACCCTGCCTATCATGTAAGGGTGATAAAATTAAAATAAGTGATTGTATGGACAGGTGGGTTTAACTCCACTTAAGTGGGTCCGACCTGGTAACTCAGTCGGCAGAGTAACGGTAGATCTAATCCAGAGGTCGTGGGTTCGATTTCCACCAAGGACAAAAGATTTTTGTGGAGGTGCGGTGGCCTCATGGTAAGTGCGCTCGTCCCGGGATCGAGCAGTCCGGGTTCGAGCCCTGGCCAGGGGACACTGTGTTGTGTTCTTAGGCAAGACACTTAACTCTCGCAGTGCCTCTCTCCACCCAGGAGTATAAATGGGTACCAGTGAATTGTTGGGAAAAACCTAACAAATTACGGGGGAGTGACCTGCGATGAACTTAAGCATCCTGTCCAGGGCGAGTAGAAATACTCCTAGCCACTTCATGCTACAGAAACCGGGATACGCTCCGGCAGCTATAAGTCAGTACTGGCTCCAAGGCTTCACTTTTTTTATAAGTGGGTAATACCTCACCTACCTGGGGTTACCCACCTCCATGTAAACAGGCCCTTATAAATGGGGTTTGCATGCAGTTAACGTTTTTCAGTTAGAGGTTTCTCCAAGCGATATTTACAAATTATTTCTTACTAGTCTATATATAGCTATAAACTCCATGCATGTGTAATCCTTTCACTCTCTTCATCATTTTTGCATAGACTGTACATGTGTAGTGCATCTCGTTTACCCCCTAAAATGTTGCATAACCATTGTTTTAAATTTCTCCTGGGTATTACAGTCGTCAAAGACAAATGTTCATGAATTATGTGAGGGGGGGGGGGAGCGGGGAGGGTAAACAAGATGCATTAATTAATGTAAAAATGGTAAATAAACCTTGTTCTTTAACCTCGTAATTATTATTGGTAATTTAGTTGGTAATTTAACCAACAAGTATCAGATTAAAACAAATGTAAATTACACACAGGCAGTTGACCTAACAAAGGATGCTCCACTGCTGAGTACATGGACTGCACCCAGTGCTTCAAGCTCAAATACCAGAGCAGAAAGTCAAGGTACTTGGTCAAGGAAACCCTGTCATGGCATTTTAAAATTATTGTAGACAGTGCGTCTTGATATTGATCACAGAGAGCTGGCTCTAGATAAATTGTTAGGAATTGCTTATATGTCAAGAATATATTGGTCTGCTTTTAAATTTACTGTGGATATCTACTGACAAACATTTTAATCTTTTAGCAATTATTAGTCTGAAATGTCATCTGTCTCCTTCCCCAAGTAGATAGCTGACATTTCAGGCTAAGTAATTATTTGCTGCTCTTTAAGTCAGTATAAGTTTTATTTAGTTGATTCGTTGAAATAATCATGTGTTCATGAGACATTTTTTGACTTTTGAGTGTTTTATGTTAATAATGTTAAAAAACTGTCCAGCACACTGACATGAATGTTGTATTTGTATTGCAATTAAATTATTAATAATCATGCTCATGAAGACATCAATTCCATGAATTAGTGAACAAAGTTGATAAAATGCATTGAAGCTTCTGTTTAAATTGCAGCTGCATCAAAAAACCAATCAGTCAAGGAGATGAAAGAAGCAAAACAGCCGCTGGTAGCTGCTAAATCTCCTCCGCAAAAATCACTCAAGGAAACTTCAAAAGCAAAAAAGCAGCTGGTAGCCACTAGATCTTCTCCACAAAAATCGGTCAAGGAGACTCCAAACGCAAGAAATCAGCCGGTAGCCACTAGATCTTCTCCGCGGGGATCAGTCAAGGAGACTCAAAAAGCTAAGGAGCAGCTGGTAGCCATTAGATCTTCTCTGCAAAAATCAGTTAAAGTGACTTCAAAAGCAAGAAAGCAGCTGATCACCACTAGATCTTCTCCACAAAAATCATTGAAAGAGACTCCAAAAGCAAAAAAGCAGCCAGTAGCCACCAGATATTCTCCGCAAAAATCGGTCAAGGAGACTCCAAAAGCAAGAAAGCAGCTGGCAGCCTCTAGATCTTCTCCACAAGAATCAGTCAAGGAGACTCCAAAAGCAAACAAGCAGCCGGTAGCCACTATATCTTCTCCGAGAAAGCTGTTCTGTAGCTCTGCAAGTTCATCCAAAAACACTGACAAAAGTAAAGGAGACAGTGCTCATGCTCGTGGATGGGCAGAGAAACAACCTAAATCAACTCTTCCCTGCCCCCGAAGTAGCTGTAAGGAAATGCGTAAAGAACTAGCCGAGTTAAAAGAGCGATGTGGGGAACTGGACGCGAAATATAGAAGATTACTAGCGAACCGACAGCAGGAGCTGGGTATGTTTACATTAGTCACTATGAAAAATGTATTTGAAAAAAACTTTGTTTAAACTTTGTTTCAGAAAAATAAGGATACCTATTAATCTACAGATGTTCAAGTTACTTCTCACCTTCCCTGGGTGTCCGTTGGGAAAACAAATCGTGTGCGAGCCAGTTTCAATAAAATGACCCGACAAACTATATATCGAAAGGAAGCTCAATAAATGTTTTTTTTTTACAACTAACCAATTACAATTTCAGCAATATTTTCTTTTTGGAACTGTCAGGTGGCGGTAAGGCATGAAACGATAGGGGGTTCTTGTATTGAATTAATTATCAGGTACATCATGTATTGGATTCCATCTGAAGTTGGAGTTGCTAAAAATCTGCGAGACGTGTTGTGCAAATGGGTGCCAAATCTGCATAACCTGATCACATACCCAATACTAGCTTAAGAATATCACGATGACTATCACAAACTGTTTTAAATATATTTAAATAAATGTTAGTGCAAGTCTCAGGAAAAAAATCCAGTACTACTATAATGAGCTAAGGTCAGTATTTAATGAACTTGCATTGACAGAATCAAATGGGAGCGTCAATAGAAATGCTCCTGAAGATGTAGTTGCACCTGGAAGAGTATCACCAGAGGTAGCTGTAGAGAGAAAGGTAATTACACTTCTAATAACAACACATTTCTGAATATTTCTCAGAAATGGTTAATACAGATTTTAAATACTGTTTTGCAGATGGTCGAGCTAATTGTAGGAAGTGGGGTTTTCCTTTACAAGGCCCAACTTGCCATGTGTAAGAGCAGTTGTAAATCAAGGAGTTCCCTGGCTTGTCAGCTGCTCAGGGTCTTCTTCACCGATGAGCAGCTTATTTGTGGGAAACTTAGCAACCGGGGTGGCGGGGATGAGCTTTCCCTACTGGATCCCAACATTGTAAATATTATCAAAGGTAAAATCATCATTTATAATATCAACATTTGTAGGTTTAATTCTCTTGTGCACATAATAATTATATATTATTTCTTAAAGTTAGCTACTGTAATAAATTAATTAAGTATAATCTCTCAGTTGATTGTCAGAGAGAAAAAGGAAACAGACATGTATCATTCGCAATTTAATGTAATTCTCTTGGGTTGCCGTGTAACATAAATGTTTATGCAATCAAACACCATTAGGTACGGAAAAACGGTAACCGAAATAGGACTGAAATGCATAGATTTTTCATATGGAGAAGTTTTCTTTATATACATTTTTTGTTGTTGTTGCTGCTGTTATTGTTGTAACCATTCTTGTAATAAAAACCCCCTCCAGTACTCCCCTTCATCCTTATGCTTTGCAACAGTGAAGGTGCACTGATCAGTTATGCTTGGAAGTTCATATCATAATTGTTTCTTGCCTTCAGCTGCATAACCTCCGACTTCATGTACTTAACTTTTTCAACTTTATACACTCTTACTTGCTCTCTTTGGAGAATTGTTACCATTTTCTTATAGTTGGAAATAGCAGTATAACGCCTACTAGGAACCACACAAGTCCATCCTCGAGAAACCTTACATTTTGCTAAATTGAATAAGTTGTCTCCCCCCCTTCCCGTTGAAAAAAATAACACCCCTGAGAGGATTTACAGTACTTAATGTCAATGTTAACTTAGAATTAGCTCTATATCAAAAATTAATAAGGAGTGACACAATCATAAAGTGGAGAAATTGAATATATTTATATTAATTAGCTAAATTCAAAAATATGAGTGGCATATATATAGATTAAAATTATTAATGCATCATGCTAATTATAGCCTATTATATTTTCAGCCTACTCCAATTCTACCACCTTTAAAGCTGACAAAATTCTACAGGAGGGCCACAAGAAAGGGCTTGGGCATGCTATGGCCCTAAGCATCAAACAATTCAGGCAAAGGGCTCTCAAAAAGACCCAGGCCCAGGCCAACCTTGAATTGGCTGCCCCAACTGTCAGCGCAACATCAGGGACTGCAGCTAGTGATCACAATGAAGATCAGTCAAGTGATCTTGAGGAAACATCAGATGAGTCAATCAGCAACTGTGATTCATATGATAGTTGTGATGACTAATAATTAATATTATTATCTTAAACACTTGTCCTCAGATCTAGTTTCTGGCCTGTTGTCAAGATTGCGTTAATATCACCAATTAAAAAAATTTAGTTCAACCAGTCTTTTTATGTTGTTGTGAGACTTGTATGCAAAAAGGGGTGACAAATAACTATGCTGTTTTATATATGATTACTCAACTGTCCCGAGTTAATGTGTTGTTCCAGAAAATATCAAAATATCCCTCCCATGGAAGGTTTTTTAGCTTGAACCTCCCACCCCCTCTCCAAATTCCATTTTAGTGCCATACTTTCCTTTAAAAAATTGGGCTTTTAAGATCCCCCCCCCCCTTGGAATTTCCATTAACCTTCCTTGGGGTGGGTGGATATTTTCTGGAACTATATACACAAGGTCACTGCATGGTACAAACTGTCTATAAGTCATACATTCCCAAGTACATATAATAATTATTAAGTAAATGTAATATCTGTGGGAGATTAGGTCAGACCTATGTAATTCTATGTTTTACGTTACAATTTAAGGTACTTTTTTTGGTTTGTATGAAGTAGGATATATAATCGTATTTAGTAACATACAAAAAACATACCTAAATTTTGTATGTTATCTGTATGTTTCTGGTATTCACCAGCTATGTTTTAGGTATGTCATATCAGATATAACCTTGATATGTCACTGGTGTGTTTTCAGTATGTCATACATACCAAAGTCATACATTTTCGATTTACAAGTAAGGTATGTTTTACGTAGGTCTCAAGTGGTATGTTTTGGGTACTTTTTTGGCATATAAAATTTGTTCCAAATACATACTTAAAAGTGGGTTTTTGGTATGTTACAAGTAGCAGAAACATATCAGTGATATACCCCTAACATAGTAACTGAATGTATTTTTTCAGTATGTCGTATGTATGTTTCTGGTATGTAAATGTTATGTCTTTGGTATGTTAAACAATATCATTGACATGCCTTGTACATACTAACAACATACCTGAAATTTGGTGTGGGCATCCTTACCTTTTTGGTCTTCTTTCTGCAAAAAATGAATTTTGTCCTCACTGTGGCCAGCAGGGAAAAAATCCCTTATTATTATCTCAATGTGATAGACAAAGTTAAGAGATGGTGTTCATCGCCTTCCATGTGTCAAAGGATGACAGCTCATTGGAAGGAAAAATCCCACTGGATGCCCAGAGTAAGACAAGAGGAATGGGGCTGGGAACTCAAGAAAGAGTTCTGGGATGGTACACGTTTTGCTCAGCTGGCATACTTTTGGGACCCTGAGACTGAGTGGACTCTTCCCGCCAGGTGTCCAGTAAATGGTTGTGGTTGTGTTATCTCTGCTGAGTACCTGCTTACATGCCCAGTCCTTAATGGTGACTTGAGGGTAGTTGAGTGCACTAACTGCCGCAACATCTTTCAGCATACTCCACAAAAGGTCAATGGTGACCCAAGAAATTTAGCCTATGATGGTAAGTGAATGAAATTAAAGGTAACAATTTGTGAGATATGACAGGGTGAATCTAAGGATAATTTTACAAGACATACTGGCCACTGTTATACATTAATACATGTATGCCTGTCACATTATTTTTACAACACTACATTTCCTTGCTTATCAAATTCACAAGCTGCTGATCACAAAGGACATCTTGTGTGTGGTTGTTAAAATGCATAGCTGCTCATGCAAGTTAGTGATAATAAATTACCATTATTAGTTAAGAATCTCAAAAACTAGTAAATATTTTAGACAGAGATTCCTAAATTACAGTAATGTAGTTTATTCATACAATTTGTTAATAAAACATTCATTTTTATCTAGAAATAGATGTATAAGAGTTTCACACAGATTTTGCTCTATTCTGTATCAACAGCAAAGCAACAACAACCATTGTAAAAATACATATGGCTATCAATAATTATAATAAAATTAATTTCATCATTTAGGTAAACATACAGTAGTATGATGTAGTGTTCAAAATCCCAACAAACTACATTTCACTTTACTTCAGAATTAGGAGAATAAACTAAGCTACAAGTAGATTGACATTAAAAGCTACAGGTTTATAAAGCAAAGCAACAACAACAAACAAAGAGGAGTGTTGCAATCTCGTTCCCAGAGTCTTTGTACCCCTTGACCAGCAGTCGGAAAACAAGAGCTCTGGGAGCAACCATTTTGAATTAACAAAGGAAATAACCAAATTCTGCCCATCCGGTTTCATGCAGTCTGCATCTATGGTGCATGCCTGAAATGGTTGCTCTCAGAGCTCTTGATTCCTGCTCCAGGCCAGAAGGATCGTGGGCTCTTGGGACGAGAATGGAAGTGCTATAAAAGGATGTTTATTTTAAAGAGTATAGAATGTATTTCTCACACATTTCTGGAAGCCATGCCAAGCAGAACCACACAGCCTGACCTGTACTAACATAAGAGCATATTAATTGTCTTGTAATGACACAAAAAAGTGTCTAGAGAATGATCTCACCTCAACTTAGCACATTCTACAAGTACTTCACGGGTGGGTGGGGCACGTCGGGCAAACAAAAACTGAAACCTTACAAAGGCATGTAACCTGAAACCCCCCGCACACCTGTACTAAGATTCCCAGATGTGTGTGAGAAAAACGTTTTCTGCTTCTTTCGTTCCTCCGCTGGCGGAAAACTTGATGTTTGTTTTCACAATTATTGCATTTCAGTACATTGGGATGGCTGGCAGCCATTCTCATCAACATCCAGAGGATGTGGTAAGAAAATCACTCTGCTTATCGTAACACAAGTTAACTCAGTTGCCTTACTCTCTCTCATGAAATATGATCTGTTTTAAACAATTATTGGTTTTATCGTATGGAGCACGTGTTACCCAGCTGATGCATGACATTTTTCAAAGGATGTTGCCAATATTTAAGGGTTAATTTTGCTTACTGCATATTTTAAAAGGAAGATATATTGTATGAGTGTTATCAGTTTTAGTAATTTCTTTATAAAATTTGTTGCTTATATACACATAATATATTCCTTTGTTCCAGATTATGATATTGAATACAAGAAAAGAAAATTAAAATCAAATTGCTTGAAAATTTATCAAACCAAGGAAAAAGAAATGGCAACATATAGACATGTATTTATACAGTCATGCAATTTAAAAACTGTAAGAACTATAGGCAGACACATTCTATCAAGACCATTGAAAAACTCAATGTCAATTTGTCATGAACATTCACTGTACAGCTGTATCTTGCTTATTTTTACTTTATGTAATTTTGCAATAGCTGCAAATTAATCATTTATTCCAAAGGAGCCTTTGAAGTTGGATTAGCAACTATGTCAAAGGAGAATCGCTGCCAGGTCACTGAAGTATACGTGTTTGGTTTTGTTCCGTCCTACCTGTTGCCCAAAAAACGTCCAGCATCCTTGGATCCTTTCATGGAACCGTTCATAAGAGACATTGAGGATGGTTTTATAAATGGTAAATATTATTTGGCTTATGAAAGTTCATGAGAAGTTGCTGAAAGTTGTTTTTCACAAGTTCACTTCAAGTTCAAAACAATACAGTACTATATTTGTCCTCATTAGTATTGACTTTGAATATTATTTTGAAACAAGAGTGGTTTTAATCCATGAAAATTTTGCATTGGTTTAATAGGGATTCAAGTAAACTATGCAGCACCTGTATGTGAAATGCCTGCAGGACCATGCATCTTGCGTCACCTTGTTCTTTGCTGCTCAGGTGACCACATGGGACTTTGTGAATTGGGAAAATTTATCAAATGTGGCAAGAAAGGCTGCAGGCGCTGTGAAACAACAAGTATGTTTCCTTTATTTGAGTTTCTTGGAAGGGTTAAGAGGGGAAGTTAATAACATCTGTTACTAACAATATTTTATCCTACATGATGCCTTTTTCTAAATCGCTCTTCAGGATTATTTTTTGGTTTCAAATTGTTGTTTTGCACGGGGAGAAACATTTAATAAACCAGCAGGAGAATAACCCTAGCCAACAACTTGTAAACTGAACTCATTTTTTTTCTGAGTACTATATGCAGTTTGCTATGTCAAGAACTAACAAATGTACCATTTCTCTGCCTGTGTTACAACCTACATTCAGGTATACCCTTTTTCATGATTATGCAAATAAATTCGGACATACATGTACGTAGTGTAGGCTATTCAACTTTTCTGTATTTTTCCTGTAGGTGTATATTTTCCAGCCTCTCGCCACTATTATTACACAAATAATCGCTACCATGTGAGATATCCCCCACAGTCAAAGGACATTGTAACAAACATTGAACTTCTGAAAGAAATTGAAGAGGAGGAGAGGGTTACTGTTAGAGAGCAGAGGTCTAAGGAATGTGGTTACACTGGACTTTCAATTTTGCACAGGCTGTGGCCACTGTATGGATTTCGCTATGATAAGGACTTGGTATTTGATGAAATGCATGCTGTGCAACTCAATGTTGTGAAAGAAGCTCTTGACCATCTGTTGTCTGATGAAGATCATCCTGTAGATTGGTGTGAGGTTGACAGAAGATTACAGCAGTTACCATGGACTGCAGGTATTTACTTGAAATTAACTGAAGCATCCTCAGTCAATAGGTTAACTTTTCTCTTTATGGTATCTGCCTGGGAACAAATTTCAAGAAGCTGAAGTTTTCAGTTTGCCCTTAAAATGTGCCCCAGCTGGACATTGAATTTAAATGTACATGTACAGCTGTACTAGCTTTGCTGTCAAAAATAATATTTTGTCTCTGCTTCATAACTTTACTTTTTACTTAACATTTTTGTTCACAGAATTCAGAGCATCCAGACTTCCCAAAGGAATTACAACCCACCTTGGATACTGGAAAGGTTATAGTCTTACATGTACTTATTTACATATTTTGAAAGTGTAGATATGCCATTCAATAGACCATTTCCGAGTTGACCTAAGCCTCTCTATCAAAGCGAGGTTTGGTGCTCAACCATTCATATGAAAATGAGTTTAATTTACTTGTGAATGAAATCTCATTTTCATATGAAAGGATGGGCACCAAGACTCGCTTTGAGAAAGAGGCTTAAGGTAATTCGGAAATGGCCTATTGTTTTACATGTGAGCTTCAAATGTTTATAGCCATGCATCTGATCATGTTTATCGCTAAACTGAAAACAGAGGTAAAAGTAGACCAAACTAGTTGTTGATATAATTGAAACATTTTGAATTTCTTTTTAGCCGAGGAATATTCTCGCTTTGCATGGCCAGCATCTGAGGCTGTTTTTGCTGGTCTTCTTACACAGTCACAAACAGAGTGCTGGTCTTGTGTTGCAAGAATTGAAGAGTTTATACAAAACCACTCTCGAAGTGGTTGGACCAAGGCTGATGCAAATACCTTTCATCAAGCTGCCCTTCGTTATACTGTACTTGTGGAAGAAACCTATGGCCCCCAGCGCTGTGTCATATCTCTTCATAACCTCCAGCACTTCAGAGAAGATATTGAGAGATTCAGTGGTTTGGACAACTACTCTTGTTGGGTGAAAGAAAGGGCAGTGAAGCGATATATACGACAGTCCAACAATCATAAGAATATTGAAGTAACTTTTGCAGCCACTGAGATGACGCATGAGGTCTTGAAAGCAAGGAATAATAAGGAGGAAAGCCCTGACAAAGATAAAGTCAACCTACAACAGGTACTGTATATGATTGTCTTTTTCGTTCCTTCTTCTAAAGACAGAAACAATACAAAATACATAAATGCAAAAAAATTGGAATTTTCTGCACATCGATGTCATAAGAAAAAGTGATTTGCAGTCTAACACTTAACTTGACAATACAACTTAATGCTTTGATGCCTACTTGGAGATTTGTGACTGAGCCGGAAGCTTTATTCCTACAGGTATAAAATTCTAGTGAACATTGTACAACTGGCTCTACATCTGGTCTTCCAATACAGATTAGGTCTAATTTGTCTAGGAATTTCCTGACCCTTAGTTTATTTTATTCCTTTCAAGTTATGGGCAAAGTCACTTTCTCAAGCAAAGCTGTTCTATGCCATGAATGCTGATGTCCAAAATCAAGGTCACAGAGGTATTCTTGTTGGGTGTCTTCACAATAACTATGACTTGTCTCAAGCAACAAGGAGGAAACTAGCTGAGTGCTGTGCAAGTGAATAGTCCGAAGTTGGGGAAGATGGACACTATTGTCGCAGTTTTTGGTTGCCAGAGCATGGCTATAATGGTTTGCTTTATAGAGAAGAAGAAAATGTAATTGTCATAGTTCCTGATGATGGTGAAATCGTCACTTCGATTGAGGCAATATACAAAGTTCCTGTTTTGGGTCAGAGGAGAGCCTTTATTAGAGGAAAGAAGTTTGAGTGGGACGGATATTCAATCAACAGTGGGCACAGAAAAGTTAAAGAAACTCAAGACCGCATATTTGCAGAACTGGATAATGTGAGCAGGAAGGTTATGTTACTGGAGTTAACTACTGACCCTGGAAGCTTTCTTGTGATTGACTTTATGAGAAGAATTTTTCCTGTTGTACCAGGAACTGTTGTTTTGCCCTATTATCCTGTTGTCAATGACATGGTCATCGTAAGGGGAGCAGCCGTTAATGATGTCTGGAGAGCAAGGGTGATCTCTTATGATCTTCCTCGAAAGTTCATTTTAGGACGATTTTTTACAAAGGAGGATGAGATCTGGATTCCTGAAAGAGGCTCTCAGAATCAGAGGATCTTTTTTGCCAGTATACTTGGCATTGCTAATGGCAACTGGCTTAGAGACTTCGACAGATGGCGGGATTATTAGAACTTAATGTGTTTTCCTGTTTAAAAACTTGACATTAAACTGTATGTTGACAAGAACTTCCATGTTTTGTTTATTGACTTTTACCTCCTGTTAGTTGAATGAAATGGTTATTATTCATTTTGAGTTCATTTCAGTTTAACGATAGGGAATTCTACTTTGCATCCAGTGACGTTCCCTATACATTTTTAATCAATGAAATGTTGCTGATTTGGAAACTCGTGAAAAATCATTCCATAGTTTTCATCACCTCAGTTTGTTAGGTAAACAAGTGAAGTGATGAGTTAATTTTCATTGATTTATCATTGTACTACTTTTCCTTTCACATAATCATCTGTAAACATCAGTTATATTCCAATTATAACATGGCAGTTTTTGTACTAAATGGCGTGTCATTGTGTTATCCCTGGAAACTAAAAATATTTTTTCCAATGATTTCATATATTCATCCTGTGTTGGAATCTGTGAACAGTTAGTTCCAGTGGTAGCACAATGATATTCCAATAAACCTGTGAGGTTTTAAACTTTGGTAGATCATTGTGCTTCCTTTGGAAACTGATAAAATAGTTTCCAATGATTTAACAAGATCATTCAACCTTGGAAAATTGTGAACACTTGGTTCCAAAGATAGCACAATGATATTCCAATCACAACCAGCCTGTTGTTAAAGTGTGGTATATCATTGTGCTATCTTTGGAAAGTGAGAAAATGTATTCCAAGGATTTTACATCATCTACCAACAATGGAAGACCAAATATATTTTGCTCCAATTAGACTCCAATGATATTCCAACTGATAGATGGAAAAAAAAATATATTTATCTTTGTTGGAACTTTATTGGAATTTTATTGGTTCTATAAGACTTCCCCAATGATTTTCCAAAGTTGGAATTTTTTGAACTCAAATTTTCCAATGATTTCCCATGTTGGAAAATGTATTTTTTTTCCTGTGTTATCTGCTAAGGAATACAATTATTTCGCCACAACTCATGACTTGTGGCTCTGCCTGCACTGTCGTAATGCAATTTTTCCTTTTAATTCTTTAGAAGACTATGAGCTGGCTGAGCTATTGGTCTAAAATTCCAATACAGATTGTCTCTGTTCTGTTAAAATTTCCAGAATGAATTTAGAGTCTTTACCATGTTTTGATCTATCTACATCTATCAATAATAACCCTAATTTATCCAGCATTGATATTGACTTGAATTTACCCTCTGTGACTAATTTTGGTTATTATTCAACTCATGAGTTCCATTGTAATGAAGATATTAAATCAACTATCTCTGATAGGGCATTCTCTGCCCTGCACTTTAATATAAGAAGTCTTTCAGCAAACTTTGATGATTTCTTTCATATGTTGAGTGACATGAAATATTCCTTTTCTGTTATTGGTCTCTCCGAAACTAAAATCAAAGTTGGAATTGATCCCTTTTCGAACACTAATCTTCCTGGTTATTATTTTCTGTCTTAACCATCTATGTCTAATGCTGGTGGTGTTGGTTTCTACATCAAAGATGATCTTTCATCACCTTACAAAAAAGAGCTGTCAGAATAATAACATTCTCAGAATATAATTGCCACTCTAGTCCACTCTTTCAGATATTAAAAGTACTTAAAGTAAGTGACTTAGTATATTTGTATTGTGCTTTTTCATGTACGACTATTACTCTAATAGACTGCCCTTAATTTTTAACAATTTCTTTGAGAGTATCAATAAAGTGCATCAATATCAGACCAGACTGGCGAATAAGATTTCATACTATCTGCCTAAAGCCAGGACTAATTATGGCAAATTTAATATTCGTTTTTTTGGAGCTTAAGTTTGGAACTCCATTGAAGACTCACTAAAATCCGAGAGTCGTACTTGTTTTAAAAATCTCCTAAAAGATTTACTTATCTCCAACTACTGACTGGTTCATTGATGTACTTTGTATTTTTCACTTTTGCGTTAGCACATCCCTTGTCTACTGTTCTTTATGTGTGTGAGTGTGTGTGTGTATATTCAGTATGTCTTTTTGCAAATGTCTTTCTGTTTAGCCCAGCCACTTAGCTCGATTAGCTTCAGCTATTTCTAAGTGGCTGTGCTCTTTTTATCATGTAATTTTTTCTTCTTGGTATTTATTTATCTTATTATATTTTTTGGGCACAAATAAAGACATGTTGTCCCTTTACAATCCTGTGGTAACATTTGTGGAATCACTGTTGTTGTCATGGGTGCCATAAGTTGCCTTACTTCTACTCTGTGGAGATCTGGCTTTCTTGACACCAAAAGTTGGCAGCCAAAATACAAGGGGTACCAAGAAACACGATCCTCAGTGACATTAGAGAAAGTGCGACTGAGGATAACTTATCATGTGAACATCTAATGGAAAGAAAAGATCTCTCCAACATCCAACGAGCATTTGGCCTTAAAAACTATCAAAGACATCAAAACGACCTAGATAGTGTCTTGGCCTGGATAACTGAATGGAGAGGGTCCCCGGACGCGAATCCCATTCTTTTCCATAAAATGCCCTTGAGGGCTACGAGGTACAAAACAAAGCAAGTGTTGTTATGTTTCGCAAAGGAGAAAGCCTCAAATTAGTTTTTTTAGATGCCAAAAACATCAACATTTGTTCTTCTTACTATTCTGCTCAATCCTATATATTAATGTATTTCACTCTTCTTAGAGATATCAATAATGTTATACTTTCTTTGTAGAATTTCCAGCATGGAAAGCAGAAATTGAGGAAAAAGAAGGCTCTTCTTTTGTCAAAGTAACAGGTGGGTTTGTTTAAAGAGGGCTATATTTAATAGAAAGTATTGTCTATAATGTGGGAAAAGATGCAGTTCAAATCTGAATTTTTATTACCACAGGATCCAAGAAAAATGAAAGTAGCAGGCAGAAAGTGGAATATTCCCAGTGCACCAGATGTGGTACCTACAGACCACGCCGGAATGGAAAACGCCGTCTAAAATTGCAAGGTAAATGAACAGTAGTCATTATAAAAGTAATATTGTAAATGAGAGGCATTATCCTGTTAACTGTTTTGGGATAGGGGCTACTGCACTTAGATATGGCAGTCTGGTGTTTTCTTTGTTCATGACAGGAGATTCACTCCTGTGCGGAGTCGGTACCAGAGATAAGAAAAAATCCGCCCTTAATTAAAATGAACTCAGAGACACATCGCAGTGTACCCGAGGTGACAAATATAATCAATTTGCTCTTTTTGAACAGGAAGCTGCAAGATTGAAAGGAATTGCACGTCAACTTTAGTTGTGACGTACGTAGATGATGGTTCAATCACAGTTGACGTTTGCTATACCCACTATGGCCACGAAAAAGAACTGCAGCACATAAGGCTTGCTAAAGAAAAACAGCAACAGCTGGCAGCCAAAATACAAGGGGTACCAAGAAACACGATCCTCAGTGACATTAGAGAAAGTGTGACTGAGGATAACTTATCATGTGAACATCTAATGGAAAGAAAAGATCTCTCTAACATCCAACAAGCATTTGGCCTTAAAAACTATCAAAGACATCAAAATGACCTAGATAGTGTCTTGGCCTGGATAACTGAATGGAGAGGGTCCCCGGACGCAAATCCCATTCTCTTCCATAAAATGCCCTTGAGGGCTATGACCTGGCCAAAGATGATATTGTGATAGTGACCCAGAGCTCATTTCAAAGGAGCATGCTGAGGAAATTTGGGCCCAACGGTGTGTCCTGTGACAGCACACATGGAACTAATGGGTATGACTTCCTCCTAATGACCTTTTTGCTGATCAATGAGTTTGGAGACAGATTTCCAGCTGCATGGTGTATTTCAAACCAAGAAGACTTTACAACGTGTAACTTCTTCAGCGAGGTTAAGAAGAACACTAATACTATTTCCAGCTCTTGGTTCATGAGCGACATTGCCCCACAATTCTATAATGCTTGGGTGTGAGTTATGGATGAATGTCCACGTCCGTAGAAGTTATTATGCATGTGGCATGTGGATAAAGCAACCACTCATGAATTAAGGAAAAAATTGGTGACAGCAACAGCACTCGAGGTTTACAAGAAAAAACTGACGAAACACTGTTTGACGACTGCTTGCAAGGTTTTCTCAAATGCCTTAGCCTCTCCACAAAAACAGCGTCATTCAAGAAATACTTTGAACCGGAGTGGGCAAGCCGAAAAGAACAGTGGGCCTACTGCTTCAGAGTTGGCCTTGGGATCAACACAAACATGTTAGTGGAAGCCTTCCATAAGGTTTTCAAGTATCAGTACTTCATTTATTTTTTCATTTATTTTTTATTTGCCATATATTCAATATTTTACAGTAATTTTAATTGATTAACAGAAAAGAAAATTGAAATGGTGAGGAGACCTGAAGGAAACCACGGGGCTTATACTAGGTCAGGTCTCCTCACTTAAGAAAAAACAGGTCTTAATATAAATAATTACAATATGGACTTACGACAGCTAACTTAAACCTTAAGATACACACACGAACACACACACACATATATACTTAACAAATAATCTAATTTTAGCCATACAAAAAACGCTAATAACAAGGGTCAGATTGTTTTCGGACTGTCAGATTGTTTCCGGACACCATTTTTTTTGGTGTATTAAACAAATTGCATGTCTTTTTTGTTTAATAAGCAATTTTGACACATCAAGTTTGATTATTAAACTAAAAAGTCGTTATTTTTGGCTTATTAAGCAAGAAAGGTGGCACTTCATGTTTATTAAACATGTGACTTTCGCTTAATAAGCAAGAATGGCAGGTATTCTTGCTTATTAAACAAGTGTCACACAACACTCTGTCACACTAAGTTCGTCCGCCATTACGGATAAAAATATCGACAACGAAAACAACGCAACGGATAAATCATTCCTATTGAAAACCTTCAAATACAAGTCTTGACTGGTCAGGCCTTCAATGAAAGCCATAATTAAGTGACGACTTTCCTTTTCTGGACAGATATTTTTGTGTAAGTTTTCTTCACGGCGTGATCGATCGGCAGCCGGCGGCCGTGAACGACTGCATTTTCGATGTTCAAGTTTTCAAACGAAAGTGAACCTGTTCAGTCGAATTGCACAACATCAGCATTTTAAATAAATAGGTCTTTGAATACACAACGGACGGATATTTCATTGAACACAGACTATCCATATAGGTGGTCTCTACGGACTGCATCTGGGCTTACTTCAAACATGTCAAATTACAGCGCGGGTCAATTTTGTCAACATTTACAAGATTACTGTTGTCATCAATTTGCGCTTTCCTCTTGATGCACTTATTGCCGAAAGTTTGGGCTGAATTTCGTTGAAAAAACTCGGCTGAACATAAAAGAGTGAGAATTAAAGTTTATCTGAACAAAACCGGCGGGGTTTTTCACCGAGAAACTACTAAAACTTGAAATGCCATTTTTGGTTATTAAGCGAAAAAAGTGACACTTTTTGCCTATTAAACAAGGCACTCTTGTTTATTAAACAAAAAAGTTAGTTTTTCTTGCTTATTAATCAAAAGCGTCCCACAGTAAGTTAGGTGTTAGTGTTCAACGGCTACTAGACGCCTTACATGTAAGCTTATTACCGAAATCGGCATATCAGAACAAAGAAAATAGTGCTAAGCTTATTTAATATTGTGAAAAACTCTTTTTGTGTACTGTTCTTATATGCTAAGCGATCACACTTTAAGGCATGAATTTCCTTTTCGACAGTTAATTCAGGGAAAGATTTTCGATTAAATTTTCCCGAAGCGTTTGAATGGTGAAAGCCGCGAGCGACTATTGCTCGTTCAATGTTTGAAGTTTTAAACGAAATAACGATGAGCCTTGTTCTCTCAAAATACTGAGAAATATGAAGACAGCAAGAACAGAACACTTCAATGAAGGTGGACAATCGTAGAACTATGTTTCTAAGAGATTAAAATCTATTTTGGGTACGATCGGTCTAAAATAAACAACACCACGATCCGCGCCGCCTTTCAGTCGATTTAGACCGAAAATTACCGGAGTCAGAGAAATGTTCTGATTTCTGCGTTCTGCGTTGCCTTTCGTGTTCTGATTGAACCCGTAAAAAATCTCACACAGACGAAAATGAGTGATAGGTTTTCTTTTTCAACAAAGCTGTTTGTCCACTTTCGTGAGTTGCACAATCCACCCACGGACAATATGAAAAATCATTTTTAGGTTATCAAGCGAAAAAGGCATCAATTCTTGGTTATTAATCATGTAACTTTTGCTTTTTAGACGAAAATAGAGCTCTTCTTGCTTGATAATCAAGCCTCGCAACACTTCCACGAGACCTCGCCGACGCGGGTTACCGCCGAGAAATTGTGGTCAAAGATTACATGCATACTTTTTGCGGGACTATTTCACGGCATTTACGTTTAGTCGTTAGATAAATAAACTTCCAGCTGAAAGAGTGCAAATTTATGCTGTTATCAGAAGTTCTTTTCTCTCGGCATAAAAAGTTTTCGGAAAAAGAGTTTTTCATGATTTGAAGTAGGCTTACTTGCTAATCTGAGTGAATCACACTGTCACACAACCTGTGCGACTTTTCTCAGCCTCTTGTAAGCTGGTCACGTTCCATGCTATTTAAATAAAATTCAACGGATTGAAGCGATGTAAAAGTCATAGATTTTCATTTAAAGTACGCACTTAAGCTTAACGTTTTTTACTTTATCAGTCACCTGCAGAAAATAAGCTTACAGTCGCTTATAGTGAGATATGCAAGCCGGGAGCCATTTACATCTCGCGGTGCACGAGTTTCGTTTTTGCTAAACTTGTTTAACCGTAGCTACCAAATCTCTTGACGTATGTAATAATAATTTCAGTTTTGGTTAGAAAGAAACCTAGAACTGGACACTCCGCCCGGGCGTTAAATGATTAAATTGGCCTTCCGGCCGTACAAGTTAGTACAACACTCACTCGCACCAATAAGCTTGTCCATGCGTGTTTTGCGGGTCTGGGCGGAAAAATTATAGAGAAGTTATTAAAATGTTTAAGATCAATGTCCTTGCGAATAAATCTCGTGGTCCTTTCGGTTTTTAGTCAAAATTTATTGTTTTTGGGTAACGATAAAATCTGTCGATGAAATGAACAACATTACCAGCGCCGTCGGATTGAATACAAAATCTCAGACAGACCAAAAGGAAGCGGTAACCGTTTTTTTACTAGCTTGTACTTAAGTATACACAAATACAAGAAATTTGCAACAAACAATCCACTGAACGAAAATATCAGCTCTTCTCGGTTGACAATTTTTCCTTCAAAAAATGTCATGAGACCCCACCACACCGCGCCGCGAATTTCACGTGCAGAAAACTGCCGAGAATAGCGATCGAAAGATAACAAAATTTGCATATTTCTTCGGACTCTGTCACGGCTTAATTACTTCCAGTGGTTGGATAAATACATTTCCAAGAGTGAAATTGGTAAGCTTATGCTGTTATCAGCAGCTTGCTTTTTTTTCTTTTGGTATGAGGAGTTTTCAGCGACAGAGTTGGCACGATTGAAGCACCTTTGCTTTCCTTCACACAACGGACCCGAGTGTTGCTGCGTTTGGCAGTGTAGTGTTTTTGAAATATTCAACGGTATGAAACGATTTTTTAGATTTTCATTTGCAGTACAGACTAGTGGTTTAAACTTAAGCTCAAGACTTAATCGGTCACCTGCTACACTGCTGCACTGAGGTATGCAAGAGATTACTACGTGTGGATGGGGTTTTCGTATTTCAATCTCGTTTGTTCCAAACTTGTTAAACAACCGTAGCTTCCAACCTCTTGAAACGTTATCGTATGTTAGAATATTTGTTTTGTGGGGAAAATCTCAGAGCTAGCTAGACAGCAAAAGGCACCCGTTGGTACACTCGCTCAACTCAGGACAACAGTATATTCTCACTCGCGTGTGTTTTGCGCGGGAAAAATGTCAGACAGCTTTCAACCGCTCTAATATCGGCCGGTGCAGTCTAAATCAAAACGGCAATGAATAGACAACTTTTTAGCATCAACATACAATTATTTTAATTAACGATAATGCCAGTTACCAAAACTGACGAAGACAACTGAATGATCTCACCTTCTTCTTTTTGGTCTTTACAAGTAAAGAACACAACACCGGAGCCATGCATCTTTATCACACCGTAATGTACTTCTAAAACTCATCTTGCCCTTTAAATATCCGATCTTTCAATGCCCTTGCGAATAAGTCATCAGTGACTTGAACCGCTATAAGTGATGATTTTCCTTTTACAATCACTTCCTCGGCCTCGTGCATATGTACCACAAGCATATACGCAAAGCGATCTCCCGAACTCCTTCGGTAAACGGATAATGCTGGACGTTTTTAGTCAGTGATTTTGCAAGATCACTCTTGTTTTCCTGACTAATGTCTTCCATAATTTAGCAGGGCAGTCACACATTTTCAGTCACTCTCTGTTCTTTTTACTACAACTGCATTGCAAATTCCGGACCGGCCTAAAACTAATGGAGAAGTCATCAAAGTGATTGCGTTCAACGGACTTGCGAATAAATCTCGATTGTCGTAGCGTTAAGTTGAAATTCGACGAACATTTCCTCTGCACTTGCCAGTGTCATGATAAGGTGATCACGTTATTAAAAGTGGTTGCGATTTTCAAACGGCGGAAAAACCTTTGGGAATAAAGACAGATCTCACTGCCAAAATCTGTCCAATCAAACTCGTGGCTGTCAAACTGTCAAACTTGGGCACGCCCTAGACCAAAGTTGTTTGCCGGTTGTAAATTGAAGCGTTATAAAAAATCTCCTACCGACGAAAAGGAGCAATAGTTTAATTATTGATCATTATTGGACAATAAAACCGTTTTTCCGCTGCCAAACCGTACTGTGCCACGACTAGACAATACTGCAATGAAGAATCCGTGTACTTGAAAACCATCTTTTAAGTATCAAGCGAACACGGCGTCAATTCCCGTTAATTATATATAAGTAGCCGATTGACTCTTCTTCTTGCTTGATAATCAAATCTTAAAAGAATTTCATGAGACCACGCCATTCCACCGCAAAGAGTGGAAAAATATTCCCGCTATCATAAAGGCTCTTTTCTCTCGCGTATTAAAAGAGTTTCAATCGCTCCCTGACCTATCTATTGCAACTGCTATGAATTTTCGTGCAGCTCAAACCCGGCCGCCATTAACTCTCTCCTGCAATTTGTATGTCAAGCACTACTCCTTGCAATCTGCAGGATTAAATATACTAAATAACGTAACAAATGGGTGTCAGTGTTGTACACTACAATGTGAGGGTTTTTCTTATTATTTTTTTGGTCTCTTGGATAATAACCTAGTGTATTTTCATTTTTACCATTAGGTCGCTCAGGAAGCTACAGATTAGCAGCCATGGTAGCGTGGAATGCACAGCTAGTCAGTCTAGAAAGTTTTAGACAGAAGAGTGGTTTATACTTAAAGGAATTTACTTGTTTCACTAAGAAAGAATTTATCCACTGCCCTGCCTATTTTATTCAATTCTTACCTTGAGCTTCGCGAATTTGCTAGCGGTCAAGGTCTTAGTTTGATTTGGTGTTGCGTACATGGCGTATGTGCTGTCATAAACAAACAAAAATCCACCCTAACGTTTGCCTTCTTCGTTTTCAAAAACTCGAATTCCCTAATTTTGGATCATTTTGACATTGTTGTTGGAATGCAGTTCAAATTTTACTTTAATCTTTTTATCTAAACTATTTATTTTGCATTTGCTTTTATCTTGATGAGCTTGAGGGTTCTGTCCTGGTGTACAGGCTCATAAGGGAATGATTGTTCTTTCTTTGTTTAGAAGTCATTGGTTAGCTGTTTTTTATTGTTTGGTCTGTTGTATCGGCTCTTGTGAACCGGTACACGAGGACAGAACCAGCTTGAGTTTGACTTCAGATGGCAATTGCGATGTCCTCACCTTTGCGAGGCAGACGGTACTTTGAATGTAACTTTATAATCAAGGTTCAAATTAAAGTGGCTTTGTTTTAACAAAGCTAAAATTTTCCCACATTGATGTGTTTGTTAATTTTCTGCCCAGCAAACAGAGCATGCCATTGATAGCCAAGTTGTTGCAGTCATTTATTATTTTTGTTGGCAGGCATAATGCAAAAAACATACAGTTTGAAATTAATTTATCTCTATCCATAAATTATTCCTGTCTGGCACATTAGTCTGATATCTTCCTTCAAAGAAGTACTGTAGGAAAAAAATGTTTTATCCGATTCCCTTCAAATGAAGACCACAGGAGATTGAAAGAGTGAGATAATTGCATGGTTATTAGGGTAAGATAAGTAGATGCGACATCATGTTCAGCATATATTTGAGATTTCAAGTAAAAAATGTTTTGTGGTCAATTTGTGACATTATTTTTAGCTACATGATAACAAAATGGAAGGTAATCTAGTTTAGAAAGGCTCAGTAACGAGAGCTGAGGCATGACTGTTAAATGCTAGAACAAGAATGTTAAAGCTGAAAGTACTATAAGTTTACGGAAGAAGCCATGAATTAAAAATTTTCACTTTATTTTACAAGTGAGGCCGTAAAGTCAGAAGTCAGAGCTCCAGAAGATCTTTGGAAGACGGTGTTCCACCTGTGCAAGAAAAGGAACAAAAATAGAATGTAATTACTACTGCAGTCTTGTTTTTAAGCTTCATTGAGGCATCATCATAATTCTCAGGGGTTGCCATTACAAATTGAAAAACTATAAATTGAAATGCTACTTTTGGTAATTGTGAAGAAGAGCTCTTCAAAAAACCTGTCGGCCAACTGTTGGTCAACTGTCGGCCGACAGGTTTTTTGGGTAGCTATTCTTCAAAATTACCCTACTTTTATAGACAGCATTTTGGCACAATGGCTTATTCAAAAAAGAAAAACCCTGTGTTGATTTCCTTCAGAGCTTAACTGAAGTTTTGTTCCATTTGCCAGAGTAACAGCATCTCTGAAGGGTACACACTTACATTTCACACTTCACTTTTTTCGTCCACTTCGAGTGCGACCCTCCTTAAATACTTCCACATTAAAGACATTAACTTCTTTAAATGACTCTTCCGGCACATATGCCCATCCTCTTATCTGTGTCTGGGAAAAAAACAATGTTAAAAAATTCATGTGATTGTCACTGAACAATATTGCATTTTCCTGTGATCTATTGCCTTTAATTTCTTTCCCTGATTAATTTTAAAATGCTAGTGTATATATGAGGTGCTAGCTAAATACAAGTGGCTATCACACAAAGAAAGCTGTTTTTTGTCTTTAATAGACAGTAGATAGATAACAGTTGGCATATCCACGATATCACTTACACTAAGGTACAGTACTGATAACAGTTATTTATAGTCCACATAAAAGCCAAAGACCTATCAGGCCAGCCCATACTGCCCTATTTGAAAAGACTGAAGGGAATAGAAGCATTTATACTCCCCCTTGTATGGGAAGGAGCTTACCCCCAGCATCAAATTTCCAATTGTTCATAATACACATAATAATTGAGACTGAAAGTTTTAAACTCTTACTTGCTATAAAAGTCAAGAACAGTTGGCGATAAATATATGTAACAAAACAGTTTTGCAACAGAACCAACTTTAAATTTTAGTGGGCCATACAGGAGAGTACGGCCCACTGAATTGACCAATCACAGCCCGCGTACTAACTAAGAGATCTAACAAAGTTATCTAGAGATTCAACCTAAGAAAAGTACCTTGTCTGCTTGGGCAGGAGGAGCATCTTTTTTTTGTCTTGGCTGTGTTGCATTGAACTAATTGAATAAAATTCAATGAAAATCCAAAAAGGAAAATTAGATAGAAGCTAAAAGTAGGCTTGGTGTTTACTTCCTTTGTCAAGACTTAAACAGTTTAACATAATATAAATGAAAGCATATTTTCCAAGCTATTACAGATCTTATATCTATTAACAAGTAAAATACTTTACATTGACGAGTAATATTTTATATAAGTACCTTGTCTGCCTGGACAGGACGATCATCTTTTTTCCTTTTTGATTGTGCTGCATTCAACTGATTGAATGAAATTTAATGGAATTTAATGGAATTCTTTCAAAAAATTATATATAAACTTAAGTAATGGTCCATGTAAGAAGGAAAGCACATGCCGCAAGGAATGCAGAAAGGTGCTAACGTTTGCACAACTTTGCCATTGTTCTATCATACCTCTGATTGGCTCAATCAGCAAAATCTAACAAAACTTCAGGTAGCTGTAAATTTATTTATCTTTAATTGATCAACTATTTTCCTTTCATCAAAATCCCTCCTGAGTCTAAATACCATAGAAATCCTATGTGGGGAACATTGGAAAATTGGAAGCTTTTATTGTCTTTGTTTACGACTGTTGTGATTGGCTGAAATGTTTTCACACAAAGGAAACTACCTTTCAAAATAGAGTTTAAATAAATTTTATTTCATAAACGTGCTTTCCATCAGTTGATAAATTCTTGGTCTGAAAACATAACCGTTTCAATGTGGGGAAAGCTTATTGCCGCAGAACAATAGAAAATGCTGTAGTTCTTATCTGGATCATTACTTAAAGTAGACTTGGTGTTATACTTCCTTTAGCAAAGCCTCAAAATAGTGCTCCCATAAAATACATCTTTACATAGAAATAATTAATATCAAGAATAAGCATTTCACCAATGTCTCACAATGGTCACGTTATGTCACTTAACAAACCCGCTATTCTGTGTATGTACCATGGTCAAGGCATGTCCAGTGGACACAGAAACTTTGCTGAAATCAGCTGTCAACACGACCGGCCACCGTTCAAAAATTATTTTGAGCCCTGTGGAATTGTGCATAAATCCCCAGCATCAAATTTCCAATTATTCATAATACACATAATAATTGAGACTGAAAGTTTTAAACTCTTACTTGCTATAAAGGTCAAGAACAGTTGGCGATAAATACATGTAACAAAACAGTTTTGCAACAGAACCAACTTTAAATTTTAGTGGGCCATACAGGAGAGTACGGCCCACTGAATTGACCAATCACAGCCCGCGTACTAACTAAGAGATCTAACAAAGTTATCTAGAGATTCAACCTAAGAAAAGTACCTTGTCTGCTTGGGCAGGAGGAGCATCTTTTTTTTGTCTTGGCTGTGTTGCATTGAACTAATTGAATAAAATTCAATGAAAATCCAAAAAGGAAAATTAGATAGAAGCTAAAAGTAGGCTTGGTGTTTACTTCCTTTGTCAAGACTTAAACAGTTTAACATAATATAAATGAAAGCATATTTTCCAAGCTATTACAGATCTTATATCTATTAACAAGTAAAATACTTTACATTGAGGAGTAATATTTTATATAAGTACCTTGTCTGCCTGGACAGGACGATCATCTTTTTTCCTTTTTGATTGTGCTGCATTCAACTGATTGAATGAAATTTAATGGAATTTAATGGAATTCTTTCAAAAAATTATATATAAACTTAAAGTAGACTTGGTGTTATACTTCCTTTAGCAAAGCCTCAAAATAGTGCTCCCATAAAATACATCTTTACATAGAAATAATTAATATCAAGAATAAGCATTTCATCAATGTCTCACAATGGTCACGTTATGTCACTTAACAAACCCGCTATTCTGTGTATGTACCATGGTCAAGGCATGTCCAAGGGACACAGAAACTTTGCTGAAATCAGCTGTAAAATTCTTTTGAAAATATGGCTGTGCATGATTAATTTAAATGTTTCTTAGAGCAAGTTAAATCATCAATTCAATTAATCCACCATTAACATACTTGGCGCACTTTGTAAACATGGTACCTAATATGTACTACTAACAGTTACTACAACTCACTTCTAAATCATCTTCTTCTGCTTCAACAGAAGCCTGCAAAAATGTTGTAAAGAAAGTATAATCAGCAGTTTCCTTAAAAACTTAATCAGGTTTAAATAATAAAATTTGGGTAAACGTTGCAAAAATTCCCCATTGATTGTGACAGGGGTTTTGCAAAATAAAGATAAATGAAATAAATCAGAGCTCTTTTAGCGGTTCTTTATATAGCTTTTTTGTCATATTTTTTTGGCCCTAGGCTTAAATACATCTTTGAACGGAGTTTGAAATTATTGATACTTATACCGAAGTGATTTAACGCCTTTCGAGTGCTGAAGTGATTTCGTTTCTGCTTAGGGTTACTTACGCCAAATGGCCTGGGTGTATGTACAGGGAATACAGGGAATTTACAGAGTAAAAAAGTACATTTAGGAACAGTTCACATTGCTTCATGCCATACACATACACTGTAGCAGAACTTTCTTTCTTTCTGCGGCAGCATCGGTGGAAGTCCGGGATGGATGGCGCAATCTCCTGGCCGGCCTTAAGAGTCCCCATGGGGCCGATGAGGATTGTGTTGTTCCAGAAAATATCCATGCCCCTCCCATGGAAGGTTTTTCAAATTGAATCCCCCACCCCTCCAGAAATTCCCTTTTAGTGTCATACTTTCATTCAAAAAATTTGGCTTTGAACCCCCTACCCCTTGGAATTGCCATTAACCTCCCATGGGGTGGTTATGGATATTTTCTGGAACTGGAACTGCACATTAGTTAGTTAGTTCTACTTCAAATACCTTGCGGAGATTTGCCAGCTCCACTGCACTGGCCTTGTGAGCTCTTTGGAGACCACTTGAAGAATTCTAAATGAAGTATTTGAGAAGAAGGTCACACCTAAAAGCTAGTAAACATTCTGTTGTTCCAGAATATATCCATACCCCTCCCATGGAAGGTTTTTTAAATTGAATACCCCCACCTCTCTGGAAATTCCATTTTAGTGTCATACTTTCATTCAAAAAATTTGGCTTATGAAACCCCCTCCCCCTTTGAATTTCCATTAACCTTCCATGGGGTGGGCATGGATATTTTCTGGAACTACACATTCAAAATCCTGTGACTGACTTGGCATTCTTCACAAGGTCAGCAAAATCTATTTTTTTTCAAAGGGACTAGCAGTATCCACTTCACAATCTTCAAAGCTATCATTTTGGAGTCTGTAGCATGTTTGGCTCCATGTAACATGGCTCACGAAAAGCAATCACCAGAACATTATTTGGAGACAAATTGCAAAACAAAAACCTGCACTTTGGTACAACGTTTTTGACAGCCTAGTCTTAAGTATACAAATTCCATGGATGTAGACATCTACTACCATGGAATTTGTATATTTCGGAGGAGCATCACGTCCACTGAACTTAAAGGTCCGAATCTAATACCAATCAAAACAGTGTTTGACCACAATAATTATTCCAAACTCATTTTAGTGTGTCAAAAAAACTCTGCTGGCCTACATCATATGTGACCTTCCACGGGAAAACATGCAATTAGGGTTAACCGTTCAAACGGCTCTTGGCGTTCAATAAACGTTTGTATGCCGTTTAAACGCCCGGAAAAAGCGTTCGAAACGTTAGTTTATTCGTTTAAAATTTCTTACCGCCCGTTCAAACGGCAAGCTCTGCCCGTTTGGTTAATTTATTCCCCCGTTTATTAAATAAATCCAGCCGTTTAAAACGCTTGAATCTTCCACTGTAAACGGCCCCGTTCGAACGGCGAGCTCTATCCGTTTGTTTGTAAACCGTTCAACACTTCGTCTTTACTGTTCTACACCGTTCAAACGGCCTCCTCTTTACCGCTCAAAACGTTTCTTTTAGCCGTTCGAACCTCAAATATTAATGACGAAAGACTGAAGTTAAACCACTTAGAACAAACCGCAAGCCTTTTGTAAAAGGCAATCACGCACCATTCATTTAAGAAGTGAACCACTCAAAAACAAATCGCAAGCCTTTTGTAAAAGGCAATCACGCACCATTCATGTAAAAAGTAAACAACTCAAACAACACGAGCGCTTCAAATTATTTATTTACCGCGACTGCATCACATCACGATTAATTTATGACAAGGTATTTTGTACCATGCTGTTTTGATCTTCCCTGAAACGCCCCTCCGTTAAACTGACGAAACTATTGTTAGATGTTTAAATGCTTCTTGATAACTTAGCGTTCGAACGACTTGCGTTTGTTCTGAAAGCTCATCCGCAGGCACGCTGATACTCCACGCTGATTGGATGATGGTAAAGAATGCATCCAATCAGCGTGGAGCGAACAGCGTGACTGTTGCTCTTAGCACACGAAATCGTCGCTTCGAAAGGTGTATTTCTGGAAAATTATTTGGTGGTTAGCACTTGGATTTTAAATGGATCTTCGATTGAATGCCACGAGAAGAAGCATCAATCTTCCATTTATCTGGTGTTCGATTTGGAAGCCGGGCGATTCAAATTTGTGGGTGAAAATCTGCTTGGCGCTGGGCGGTCGAAAATGAACTTTCCACCCTTGACTCCTTGTAACGTGCAGTAAAAGTCAACGCAAAACCCATCAAATCGCTCAAATCCACCATTTTGTAACGAGCAAAAAGTTTAAGCGGATAACCTAATTTAAAATTCTTGGTAAAGCTTGAGAATTAGTTGAGACAAAACATACGCAGAATTACGCAGCATGCAAATGACGAGTGTTGTGAATCTCGCATGTAAACAGTAAATAAACTATTGACATTTACATTCGCAAATGCCCGAAATTTTTGCCGCTAAACTTGGGAGAAGTTTCACATGCGTTATATCTTTTGACCTTTCCACAACTAGAAATAAGTCAGTACCGAACTATGCGATAAAATAACATTTTTGAAAGAGAGAGAGAGTTACAGCCGGTGTTATTTATGTGGGAGTTGACATTGTAAGGTTATTGCGGGACATACACACACAAGCACTTTGAATTAAGAAATTTACAAGTCCTTTTCAGTATCCTACAATGGATTCATGCACAATAGAGAGTAACAGGTCATCCAGTACGCATTTCCTTTAGCCGCTCAAAACCTCACAATTTATTTCGAAAGAACATAATCAAACCACTTAGAGTTCACAAATCAAAGCCTTTCCTAAAAGACAATCACTCTTCATTTAAAAAGACAGCAACTCAAACACAACACTAGCGCTTCAAATTAATTTATTTACGAGACCTTTTGAGTATCCTACAATGGATTCATGCACAGGACATACCAGTATGCAGTTTATTCCTCGCAGGTTATGAACTGGAACAGTTATGTGTTTCACATTATTCAACGACACATGTGCGCTCTGAAACTGCTGCAGTACTTCTTCTCCAAAGAGGAATTATCACATAGCAATACAGACGGCTCCCACAATAAAGAATGCCTGGACACTACAAAGCTTAATTCCCTGAAAGGTAAGAACAGTAACATTTATTTACCCTTTCTATTTGCTAGTGCAATTTTTATCTTTGATTAATAAACATAACCATTCTCTTTCGTTTTTGTTTTTCAGTTTTGCTCTTCACCAAATTCCCTGCTCACTCAGCTAGTGATGAAGAGAAGCAGTGGCGTCACATTAAGACAAAAATAAATGCAAAGTGTAGGTCACAAAGATTTGCATTCGAAAGGAATCAAAGTATTAACAATCGCTCCAATTAAGTATTGTGTAACTGATGAGATGTAAACAGCTTCAGTCTAGTTGTAACATTAAGGAATGACATGTTATTAGTAATAAAAAAATGAAATGATAGAGAAATCGCTTGATGATGCTCTAATAAGAAATGCACGAGACGGCAGAAAGTGTTAGGCGGTACAAAAAGAGAAAAAAAACTACGAAGCATTTATCTATTTAAGCATTTATTTATTTATTAATATTATCTTTCGTTCTCATTGTTCTCTCGCGCGCTTTCGAAATGATAAAAGCAAGAGAAATCGCTTGATGATGCTCTAATAAGAAATGCACGAGGCGGCAAAAAGTGTTAAGCGGCACGAAAAGGAAAAAACTACGAAGCATTAATCTTTCGTTCTCATTAGTTTTTTTCTCGCGCGCTTTCGAAATTATAAACGAAAGGGAAGATTCTTCATGACGCTTTTGTAAGAAATGCGTGAGGCGGTAAAAAGTCAGAAAAGTGTTAGGTGACGCGAAATAAAAAACTATGAAGGATCCATCACGCATTTTTCGATTAATTTTTGTCTCCCTTTTTTTCGAATTGAAAGAAAGGTAGTCTAGTCCATCTCAATTTACTGTAACAACAATATGCAATAACACTCATTTTATTTCCTAAAATTTACAAAATTGATAAAAACGCAAGGCTATTTTGAGAGAACACTACAAAGACCTTCAATACTAGTGTGTATTTACTAATTATGAAGTAAGATAACTACAATTAAAACACACGTTTCCAAAGGTTTTGTCTCTTTGCTAGAAACTTATGGGGCTGGGGCAACTAAGTTTTCAGTTCCTGGTCTGCAAAATTGACGTATTTCCCTAAATAAATAGTTTTTACGTTCCTCACTCAGGCCTTCTGGTTGGATCTTCTGTGGGAGAATTGAAGCCGGTGGAATTACAGCACGGTTTTTCAACAAAGTAAATTCCTGTTCAGGCGATGAAACAAATTCTCTGCAGTAAACAATTCCAGGTCGCTCAATGGAAAAACGGAAATGATGAAATTTCTTAATGTTTGGGATTTTATTGAAATATTGTCCAAGAAATGTTGCCCAGTCATATACAGGTACAATGGTGCGTCCATCGTGCGTTGCAACAAGTTGGGCTTTGTTTACTCCTGTGTTGCTTGAGTTATCAACCATTCGGGCTAGTTCATACAGTGATGAAATGAACGTGACCTTGTAAGATTTCTTGAGCAGCCCAAAACATCGATCAGGTGCAAATTTAGTGTGCCCTGCCACGAGGAAAGAATAATTGACAGACTGATGGAGTTTTGTCGCAATCCTCCACGCAAAGTACCAGAGGAAATAATTGTTCTTATTTTGTCCAGAACAGTTATCCGCATGAAGGTGTACATGTTTTTCTCCCAGTCCATGCCGAGCGAAGAAATGATGGACATAGCTAATCGTTGCATTAGCTCCTTTCCCAACAGCGCCAGCCTCGTCGATTAAATAGTTAATTTGACGGGGAACTGCTTCGCAGGAGACTCCAAAAATGCCACACTTTCTGGGAGTCTTAAAATAAATGGGACCCGGCTGCATTGGATTACTAGGAATGTGGACCTGCTGTGCGTAATCAAATGCGTAGTGCATGGTGCCATCAAAAGAACAAGCTTCGCGGCTTTCGTTGAAGTTTGTCTCGGCTTCTATGCGCTTGAAAGTTGTTGCCGCGACCGAACAAGTGCTTCTATAAAATTCCCTCTCACGCTGTGCACAGTCCAAGTGATCTTGCTGGGCTCTAATACAGTCCGATTTTTCTTGCTCGGGTAGGTTTGCTGCGCGCAAAAGCTTAGTCGTGTTTTGCTGACAGGTAAAGCAAAGGTCAGACATTGGTTTTGAAACAACAACATTTGGATGGAACTGTTGCCACATGTCAGCGAATTTGCTGTAACATACTGCTTGTTCATCAGAAGCTTTACAAGTATCAGTGTACACGCGCCAGACACTAATCTTTGTTTCATTCGAGGACAGTACTTGAACATCATCTCGCTTGAATCCTGGTATCCTTCCAGGTAAGACTATCGCGTTCTCTTCCACGTAGTTGGTAAGAAAATTGTGGACGTTCTCCGTAACTCGCTGAGGAAGCGTGTTACTAGGTAGCCTTTTACTGTTGCCATGGGTTCGTGGAAAGAGTCCATGTTGCTTGTAATGCTCTTTGAGACGACGAAATCGAGAATAACCGAGGCCGTAAAGATGAAGGAACGTGTCTTTGCATATAGTGACGGACTGAAACTGGAAAGAGCATCGCGTGCTTCTGCTTCTCTTCGATCCAGAGCTTTCGTTGCGAGTAAACGCTTGGATATTAGCTAAGATAACCAAGTCAAGTTCTCCGCTAGTCAGCTCGAGGCAGTTATTCAGATTGGATAACACCGTTTCTTCTTGGAATTCTCTGGAACAAGGTCCCCCTTTAGATCCATACGAACAAGCACAGCCATCGCGCAGGAATTTCTTAGTTTTTTCGATTGACTGGTTTGGATTTTCTTCGGTTTCTAGATGAACGTCTGCCATGTTGTTTGAAGTCGTAGCTAGTAAAGCTAAGTAGTGACTTGTTAGTCGTTGTCATAGAAACAACAATACTAAGTTCCAGGGCTGCTGCTCTTTTTACATCAAAACGAGGCAGTCAAAAAGGATGCGGTCGAGTTGCTCGCGAGTCGAAGTGATGGCTTCTTGGCCTCTTAAGCCGAGTGAATTGTTCGTGACTAAAAACTATGTAAATCGCGACTCGATTCAAAATGGATGGAATGTCAAACTAAAGAAGCTTCTGAGTGATGTAAGTTTTAAAATAAATCTGCTTGTTTATGCTCTCATCTTCACTAGCACTTCCAAACGTAAGCCTTAAGCTTAAAATTGATTGTGTTTATCCATTCCCATGCTAATTCTAACAGTTAGATTACCGTTCCTAATCAAAACTAGCTAGCTGTTTGTTCAGTATTCGCTATCAGTTCGAACGGTTTCATTCGAACGGTTTTGTCATCTGTTTACCCATTCATTTTTGTTTGCCCGTTTAAACGCTTATGCTTTGCCGTTCGTTTACTTTGGCTGCCCGTTTAAACGGTTATGTTCATCCGTTCGAAAATTTTTCTTGGCCGTTCGAACCGTTGATTAAAGCGTTAAAACGCTTTCTCGTAGTGTTTCTTTGCCGTTCGTTTCCCGTTTAGTTTTGCCCGTTTGAACGGTTAACCCTAATTGCATGTTTTCCCGTGGAAGGTCACATATTGTCAACTCCTTTCTTGGTTCAAACACTGTTTTTCTTATGTTATAATAATTGAGAACAAACTATCAAAATGGTGATCTGTTTCTGTTGAAATAATTATACAAGACTGGTATAAAGCTAATACTGTTATACTCACATCATCTGGTGTTTTCTTTTGGACTTCTGTTCTCTAGATATATTATTTTGTGTACCAAAAAAATAATGTTAATAATAAATTTAATGGATTCTGCTGTTTATTTACTGTAACATTTCAAAGCAACAAACTGTTTTGATTGATCACTTTACTCGTTTTAATTTCCAGTTACTGCCGTGCATTCATGTCTGATACCTTACTGGCCGATTTGGCACATGAAATATCATACATGGAAGGGAGATCATCTCATAACACTTACTTTGTTCTTTCTCAGGAGGTCATCTTTTGCTTCTAAATCCTGAAACAGTAATACAACCTATTGAGTCCTCGCATATTCAATGTATTATACAATCAAATAATTCTTTCCTATATGCATGGTGTCACATACACAATGTCAGACAAACATGTATGAAGATGGAGGATGTATCTTGTGACAAAAACATACAAAAACCAAAAAAAAAAAAATTTATTAAGTTCCATGACAGATGGAATACATCTGTTTTCTTTGGATTCTCCAGTTGATGATTTTGCCAATGATACTTTATTATGCAATAAACATTTCAGACAAGTTGTAAGGAGTTGACAGTATTCTGAGTTTGACTGTAATCAAGTATGTGTTCCTGCCAACAGGCGAAAACGCAAGCCAGATAAGATGGCATAGTTTAAAGATTATGCAGAAAAATGATCAGAGTTTACCTAGTAACTTATTTCAGTCTTGCAGTGAGAGTGTTTTGCAATAATTATTGAGATGTAGTTCAAGGTCTCATTTGCTTGTTGGCATTTACCAATAGGTAAAACTAATGATGTTTAAATAAAGAAAAGTAGGTTTAGCAGACAGCAAAAAACTTCCAGTACATGTGGATGTCAGATTCATGGCAAGGTAAGTAACATTAGACTTGGGTTTCCCTTTATGGAAGACACTTGCTTAGCATTTGTGAGGATGTATATTCTAAAAACAAGAAAATAACAGTCAGATTACTTACTTCTTTCAGCTTTTGATTTTCTTGTTTTAGAAATTTTATTATTTTTATATTTCCTTCATTTTGCTGACAAGAAATAAGTTGAAAATAATAAATAAATAAATTTAAATAATGTCAGCATGAGAGTTAAATTATCACCTGGGTATCCAAACAATGAAATAGATAATTAATCAGAATCAATATCAATCGATACATAGAGGATATTACACGGTGGCGAGAAGATATGAATTTTATGTTCGAGTGGCAAGAGCAATATCTTATGAGTGAGTGAAGCGAACGAGTGAGATATTGGAGATGTGACGCGAGAAATCAATTCAACAAAAGCAAAAGGCGGGAATCGTGACGTCATTGAATGATACAACACTCACAAAGGTGACATACGGAAAATACGCCACTCGGGTCCCGGATGAAGTGGCGTATGGAATCTATGAGTGGTTTAGTTCCCAGTAAAACACTCTCCTCCATATAATAATAATATGATAAAGTCTCTTGTTTAATGTTTTGCATGCATCAAACACTAACCCACCTTTTCCAAGATTTTTATATCCGCACTTAACCGTGCACATTTTCTCCTTTCTTCCTTCAGTCCCTAGAATAAAAAGAGAAGGCCTTTTCATAAGTTTGAACTGTATCAAATCAAGTTGACTGTCAGCTTTTAAACTAGTATAACAGTAATATAATTTGGAGAGGCATTGCCATCTGGGTATCATGGCCACTTGGCACAAAGAAGATACAAGTAGTTGACAATAACATTACTTCCTGATGATTATTTACAAAAATTATGAATTAACACAATCTTTACCTCTTTCTCTTTTTGCACTGTTTTTTGTAACTCATTTATTTTTAATTCCCTTGTACCCTATGGAGAGTTAAAACACAACAACAATAGCACACTACATCTCTATTTTGTCAAACATCTTACATAATAACCCTGCTCACCATGTGAACAGCCCTGGTGCAATAATTATTTCAAAGGATCCTGGAGCATCTTATCCAGGAATCACCCTCAAAATTTCTTACCAAGATCTCTAGACATCTTTTCAATTCTTGCAAGGATCTCCCACCACATTCCTGACACAAAGATTTGCTCAAATATGTTGCCAAATTTTTTGAGATCTTATAGGATCCTTGCAGAAGATCTTAGTTACATTATTATGGGTGAAGCTGTACAGCCACAAAAGAACACTGTTGGTATCTAAAGGATAATAAAAACAAAACAATGTACTTACATCTGGAGAGCCACATTTTTTCTTTTGTGCTACAGAATCCTATATAATTTAAGAACATAGAAAAATTATTGTATTTGGCTTATTGCATATTGCTCTAAAATCAGATCAGATTTTTTTAGGAGTAATGTACCTTTTGCTTGATTGGCCTAATCCCGGTGTCTGACCACTCTCTCATCATTCTTTCAATTTTTTGGACATCTGCCTCATTCAGAGGGTTCAAGCCCCTGAGGAAATTGAATGAAGATGGAGAGATGGACCTCCTCTGTCTTTGCTTACTGTCAGAAGGAGGAATCAGCTCTCCATCCTCATACATTTCCACTATGTTCAGGGCCATATCAAACAAGTGCTGCGGTAGCAAAGCAATTTTAAAATAGTTGGTAAGCACAGTAGTACTTCCATCCTGCAAAATTAAAAGGTTGCATTCAGATCAGTTATTTTAATACAGTACTACTGCTAATAATAAATTGAATATTTCACCAAGATAACCCTTTAGTTCGAGTTTGGAGAGAGTTCTTACATCGGGTATCGGAGTATAATTTAGCCAGGTGCAAAAAAGGTTAATTGTAAACCAAAACCAAAGTTTTGGCTAAACTACAGAATACAGGGCCAATTTTAACCATGCACCAAACGAGCCGGCTCGTTTGGGTCATTTGCTCTTACACGCATATCAATTATTCCTCGTTTTATCCACTGCCGAGCCAAAAGAGCCAAACGAGCCACTAAATATATGAACCCAAACGAGCCGGCTCGTTTGGCTCGTTTGCTCTTACATGCATATCAATTATTCCTCGTTCTTTCATCCACTGCCGAGCCAAACGAGCCGCGAAATATATGAACTCAGCACTTAACGCCATAGAATTTTTTCCACTGCCGAGCCAAACGAGCCACTAAATATATGAACTCAATACTTAACGCCATAGAAATTTTTCCACTGCCGAGCCAAACGAGCCATGAACTCGGCACTTAACGCCATAGAATTTTTTCCACTGCCGAGCCAAACGAGCCACTAAATATATGAACTCAACACTTAACGCCATAGAAATTTTTCCACTGCCGAGCCAAACGAGCCGCTAAATATATGAATCCAACACTTAACGTGCATACAATTCAATTATTACTGAGTCGTTCTTTCATCCACTGCCGAGCCAAACGAGCCGGCTCGTAAGTGGCCCTGCATTCTGTAGTTGCTCCAAAGTTTTTAGGTTAAAAGTAAGCTTATAGTTTCAAAAGGATACGGCCAGTCGGAATCATCTTCAAAGGCTGATGGTTGAATGTTTTCATGATCAACAAGACACTGAACCATTATGTCTGACTCCAGTTTAGTCCTCCTCCTCTAGCCTGGGATGCTGGGACTACGGAGGACGGCGACGCGCCATTTCATTCATTAAATATTAATAAGCTTACGGAGCTTACAGGGCTTACGGGGAGTTACGGCGACAGACGACGATGACAGACACGGACGCGACGGGCCATTTTCAAATCAGTCTAACACAACATTTGTAAACCAATCACTTGAGAATTTTTTGGCACTATCCTGCTCCATTTGTAGAAGAGATTTTCTAAAATACACCGATCCTGTGTGTCAATTTTTTTGTCAAAAAGGCGAAAGCATCGCCGTTCCAAATCGACGGAGAAGCCGTGAAATTCAAAGCTACGGCAGAACTACTAGCTGTTTGAAAAAAAAAATCGCATTGGATCCTAACGGGAAAAAAGGGAATTTAGGGTATCACCTAGTGTGATAACTTTGACTTTCTTTGAGGATGTTTGAAATGACGCCATCCGTCCGAGGCAGCGTTGGAACAAGGCACAGACCTGCACAGGCCATGACAACATCTTGGAGAAATACTTGGGGATGACTGGGGATAACTGCAACCAGTGTCCAGGATGGGATGACGGCTAACGAGTGACTGACCAAAATTTTTCAACAGCTCATGATGAAATGAGACTAACATAACTAACGTGTGCAAAAAGTCAATATTAATCATGTAGATTAAAAGAGCAAGAGCTTACCCTGGTGTCAATTCCAAGCTTTTGGCTGATATATATACGCATGGCGGAAGCAGCTTCGTTGTGAAAATTTTCCGAGTTGCCATCGGAAAATTCTATCAGGGATTTCCTCATGGCATTGACGGTAGGAAGAAATGGGGGAGGAAATGGATAATTCCACTCACGACTTCCTTCTTTTTCAAATTTTTTCAGCGCCAGCTGGCGTCCGGAAATTTCCCCCGCTTTTCGACGTCGTTTTAGGCGACGAACGGGGAGGGCTTCTTCTTCCACAACAACATCTCCTGAGTTGTCCATGAATTCCATATCAGATTTGTATTCTACGGCATCCTCCGCGTACTGCGTTTCGTACTGGGACTCGGATTCCCTTTCTTCACGTTCTTCTTCCTGGCAATAATCCTTGTCGCTTGGTTTTACCGGGGAATACTCCATGCTGGCCAACTACTACCCCAACCCCGACTGATCGATACACTTTTTCTCCCTCACACCAGCTGAGTCCCCACACCCAAATCTGCCAATCACTCCGGCCGTCACAAGCAACGATTACCAAAAAAGGAAAAAACAATTTCTTGACCTGAATTAATAGGACCTGAATGCAGCCGGTTTAGAATATACGCACAGAGTTTGGTCCGATCCATGCAAGTTCTCTCGCACTCTTAGTTGTCTTTCTACCCGAGGTGAAACATGGACGCGGACCAAGAACGCCGTAAAAGGGCAGATGAACAAGAGGTAAACTACAATTCCCAGCGTTAGTTTGGCACTTTTATTTATGTTAATTAATGACGATTTAACTAATGCTAAAGATGCATGCCATCCGTATAGGTAGTTGAACCCGAAGACGACTGGATAGAAAACGCACTGGACATTGAGATCCAAGAGGCCTTATCAAAGCTCACTGAGCTAGAGGAGCAAGAATCAGAGGTACATCTATTTCTGTTTTGCTAGTTTTGCAAGAATCTATTTCAAATCATAGATAGTATCCTGCCAGGTTCTAAATCCCTCTTTATATGGTCCTAGATTGATCACAATATCTCTCCTCATGACGACTACTCAATGGACGAAGCTGCCGCGCATTCTGCATTTTGGGCCGAAAAGGGAAAAAAAGGAGACAAGGTATTTCACCCCTTAGCCTTAATTACTTTTATTTTGAAGGGAGAGGAGAAGAGTTCAGAACTTCTTTCTGCAGATGACAAAGCGCAAAAATTTCTACGTTGTATTTGTTTACAAGTATGAGATCAATCCAAACTATTCGACAGTGACTTTTGTTTATTAAACACGTTTGTACAATTGCACTTGAGCCGTGACGCGCGAAGTTCTTCGGCCCTTTTAGCACAAATAAATTCCCCAGTGCACAAATAAATTTCCCAGTGCACAAATAAATTTCCCAGTGCACAAATAAGTTTCTCAGTGCACAAAATTATTCCTGGCACCTAATGGGCTAAAAATGGTTGAAAGACCCTGGGACTAGAATATGTCAATGCCTTGTTTGCTGCGCTTTCGTTATAAGAAATCAGTTTTGGTCGCAAATAGAAGCCATCTCTGATCGATTAAGCATGTTTTGCCGGAATTGCGGCAGAGGTTTGGAATCTTCAATTGCTTTTTTCCCAAATTGCGGAGCAAAAATGGGAAGCGGAGACATCTTCATCCGCTGGGGATAACATTGTTGGCGGTGCCTCACTCACGAACCAGACGAGCCGCAAGCCGATTACCACCTTCGGAGCCAGCAGCTCCTGCAGCAATCCCTACGTTCAAGCAGTTTCCTCAGTGTTTAAAAAGTCTAAAAAGTGTCGACGGACCTCACGACTCCTGCAGTTCGCAAGGAAAAGATTGTTTCGCCTTTATAGCTTAGCTTTGACAAGAATGTCTTTCAGGGATTTTCCTTTGCGAGTGTAAAATGAGATGACTAGCCTACACGACTCCTACGGTTCGTGACATTTGTACATTTGCCGTTTTCTTTTTGGTCTCTCGACCTTTTTGTTGCTTCACTCGTGTTTATGAAGGGCACTTCACGTTGTGTTTTCAAGAGGAATTTTTAGTAGAGCTGAGCTGTTAGACTGTGCTATAGGAAATTTAGAGGTCATTGGTGTGCTGTTATTGGCTGTTATCGGCATGTCGCTTTGCAGAGTTTGACACCTCTGTAATTTGCCATGTGTTTATACATTGCTTAGGCTCATCTCTAATGCAAGATATGTCTCTAAGAATATGCTTTCGAGGGACAAAATATGAAATTTACCGTGAACATGTTGCTTACTTGCATCATATAGTGTGACGCCGGTCCCGGCTGTTTGATTAAAACTGCATGCAAGTACAGTATGTAGATTCTTATCACGGATATCATATTTGTCCTCTTTATACGTTTTTCTTCGGAGACGCCGTAGCTTTACTTCGAGAAAGCTATACGTTTGTCTAGAGTCGTTCTTATGTTTCTTGCATATATCTGATCGAGTTCTCGCGCTCGATGTTTAGGTTTAGGTTTAGGTTTATTCCACCACTCGTCGTGGTACTTGAATACCTTTCAACCTGAGAGCATGCCGATACGAACGATATCCTCCTGAACATCCCGGTCCGTTCAAATTCTTAATTATTTCTTGTCGTATTTCCTGGATTTTGAAATAAAAACTAACGCTAAAAAGTCACGACGTTTCGACCTCTCCTCTCGACCTCTCACCCCCAGTTTACACAAGCAGAAAGATCAAGGATGAAATTAAGGTCAGGGAAGACAAGCCGCCACTTGTGAGTCAACAGTGCGTGGTGTATTCATTTCAGTGTGGCCTGTATCGGCAATCGGAAACCACTTCAGAGAGCAGCACGATATGGAGCCAGAAGACATCGCACAGAGATTTCGAATCTTAAGAAAGTGTCAGAACAAATTTGACTGTCTTATTTTTGAAATGTTTTTTATCAAAGAACTGAAACCAACACTAAACAAACACTGCGATTCGGTTCGCGCCAAACTATTTGTTTAGAGCAATTAATTCGTGCTGCTCAGCTCTACTAAAAATTCCTCTTGAAAACACAACGTGAAGTGCCCTTCATAAACACGAGTGAAGCAACAAAAAGGTCGAGAGACCGAAAAGAGAACGGCAAATGTACAAATGTCACGAACCGTAGGAGTCGTGTAGGCTAGTCACCTCATTTTACACTCGCAAAGGAAAATCCCTGAAAGACATTCTTGTCAAAGCTAAGCTATAAAGGCGAAACAATCTTTTCCTTGCGAACTGCAGGAGTCGTGAGGTCCGTCGACACTTTTTAGACTTTTTAAACACTGAGGAAACTGCTTGAACGTAGGGATTGCTGCAGGAGCTGCTGGCTCCGAAGGTGGTAATCGGCTTGCGGCTCGTCTGGTTCGTGAGTGAGGCACCGCCAACAATGTTATCCCCAGCGGATGAAGATGTCTCCGCTTCCCATTTTTGCTCCGCAATTTGGGAAAAAAGCAATTGAAGATTCCAAACCTCTGCCGCAATTCCGGCAAAACATGCTTAATCGATCAGAGATGGCTTCTATTTGCGACCAAAACTGATTTCTTATAACGAAAGCGCAGCAAACAAGGCATTGACATATTCTAGTCCCAGGGTCTTTCAACCATTTTTAGCCCATTAGGTGCCAGGAATAATTTTGTGCACTGGGAAACTTATTTGTGCACTGGGAAATTTATTTGTGCACTGGGAAATTTATTTGTGCACTGGGAAATTTATTTGTGCACTGAAACATATTAGTGTACTGGAAACATATTTGTGCACGGGAAACATAGTTGTGCACTGAAAAACATATGTGTGCATTGAAAAATATATTTGTGCACTGGGAAACTTATTTGTGTACTGGAAATATATTTGTGCACTGGGAAACTTATTTGTGCACTGGAAATATATTTGTGCACTGGGAAACTTATTTCTACACTGAAAAACATATTTGTGCACTGAAAATCTATATTTGTGCACTCAAAAACATGTTCGTAATGTGTTCAGATCAATATATATGCACTGAAATTTTTATTTGTGCATTGCATATATGGGCCACTGTAGGAACGAGTGGAAGTGAGTAACATTCACTTTATGGCTTCATAGGTTGTAATATTTTTGGTCATCGGTTAATATTTAGCCTGTACGTTCGTTGCAGAAAAATATGCCAAGAAAACAGACTCGTTAACGATTATTCGAGAGTTAGAAGATTCCTGTTGTCAGGATAATTGCCTTCATCAGCTGCCAATCAGTTACATTGCCAGGCGGAGAAAACACTACTGGAGGGGTAAAAACTCAAAACAACAAAAGAGTTTCTCATAAACTCCATATCGGCCAGTAAGGTATGCTACTTTTATCATATTGGAAGCTAACAGTTTAGCGCAACAGGTACACAAAGGGCAAGCCTATTCAACATATGATTAGTTTCTGGTTGAGAGCAAAAGGTATTTAGACTGTATTTAGACTGTATTTTAGCTGAACAAAAAGAAGTCTGGCAACGATTTTAGTGTCAATAAGAACGTACAAAAAAATGTTACCTTTTGCCATTAAATGTGTTTTCCTTTCTGTAAATAAAGGCGAATAATAAGGAAATCTGTGGGGAAATATTGTTTCCTGCTTTTTTTTTTAAATTAATCAAATTTAAGCAAAAACAATTTCAAGACTTGCCTAAGGACCCATTCCTTCTCCTGCTATGGACCTGCCGGTTGATGTATTCAGTATATTCATTTTAGTCATTCTATTTTCTTGATTTAGGTCCTAAAAGCCGACATACGACCCCCCGGCAGTGGACCAGCAGAGAAAAAACATTTTTTGGAGGGTGTACAAGCTTGTACCACAGCGTGGTGCAAAGTTTATGGCATTGCGAGATCGAGGTAGGTTCCGATAATACTAACAACAGGACGGCGGTAAGACTCAGGACAGCAGAATGACCAAAAATGTGACTCCCTATCTCTATCCCTATTTACTATCGCCTATCGCTCGCGAACTGAGGTCGAAAGCTTAAGTAATCTGCGCTTTTAATACTGTCAGTGAATTTTATTGTTGAGAGGACTAGGTGTAAACGGCTTTTGTTGTAACGCGACAAATGATTTCCCTATGGATCCCTCTTATAACTATGTTAGTTGAAGGTTCTCACATTCCTTCATTGTTGCTGTTATTTTTCTCGAAATAGTTACTTTGAGAGTGCAAAAGTCTGCGAGTTTGCAATGAACGAAGATGCAAAAAGGGGAAGATCGAGGAGTGCTGCGTTCGACTTCGCTGTGAGTTGGATGAACAAATTTGCTCTGAACGCAGATAGCATGCCGACCAACGGCGTGCGAAATCTACCGTCTTGTCTTACAAAAGACGCCGTGTTCAAAATTTACGAAGAAGAAATGAAGGAGAAGGACAGGCCCTGCCTAGCAAAATCGACATTCCTTTACAACATGTGGAAGGATAAATTCCCGGATGTCGTAATCCCAAAGGTAAATTCTCGGGATTGCAACTTATTTTTCTTGTATTCTTCTACTACAATGTATGCTCAAGGGGATATGGTTCTTTGATATCTGAAAATGTAAAAAGTCATCAGTGCGCTATTCTTTCCTTGAAGAAATCTGCTCAGAGAGTTTAAACTCTAAGATTCGGTGTTGGAAATGCTAATTCAATTTAGTTTTAGCGATACTTTAGAATGATGCATAACAACGAAATTCTGCTCAAACACGGAAACCATTCATTCATACTCACACCCATTAGAGTATATACTTTCCCTTATAACTTCTAACTTATCTTTAAGTTTGACGTTCAGTTCCTTGGCCCCAGGTTGGGGATTGGGCCACAAGTTTACCGTGATACGTAAGTGCAAACAATGATGCCAATATGGCAACCTTTGAATTGACATTTCGTTTTCATCATTCTATTTTACAGCAAAGCCGGTTCACGAAATGTACTATTTGTGTACACATAAAAGAAGAAATAAGCAAGCCGAATGTTGATGCTTCAACCAGACGAAAGTTGGCTATCATGAGGAAAATACATCTAACACAACAATTGTAAGTAATTGAACTAGTACATCGCGAGTGTGTCATTTTTACTAATAAAAATGAATCTAAAACATAAAGCCCAGGACAAACGAACAGTCAAGTAGTCGCAACAGGACGCAAATTAAACTTGCCTAGAGACTTGCGTTAGGTGGTCAAACGGACTCGCAAGTTTACTCGCAAGTACACGCAAGTCGCAAAAAAAGCATTTTAATTAGAGTATACTCTATTTACTTGGCCAATAGGTTAATGGAGGTCATTACGTACACTTGCGTTGACTTGATTTGGGTGGCCAAACGGCGAAGAACTTGCTCTGACTTGCGTGAAAATTTGATCGCGACCAAAGTGAGCGCAAGTCATCGCCAAACAGAGTACCAAGAGGACCCAAGTTTTAAACTTGGGTCTACTTGCGACTCCGTTTGGCCAGGGCTTAAAAGTACCATTACTAACTTATAAATTATGATGCAACAGGGCAGAGAGGAAGAAATACTACAAGCATGGTTTGAAGGCTAAAGCCCAACCCGACAAGTACCTTTCGCTGACCATCGATGGGATGGACCAATCAAAACATAACCTGCCACATTTCACAACCACCACCAAGGTGAATGAAATTTAAAGATAAATAAAAACTAAAATTGAAAACTACTGATGTTTTAACGCTATTTAATACATACATGGCAGGGATGACGCAAAACCGTGAACTGGCTACATGCATTTTCCTATTATTTATGTTACTCAGATTTTTGAATAGATCAAATACAGTAAATGTTTATTTGAAACTTATGACGTCAAGCCATCTATAACCTGGCATTTTCTTCTTTGTAGATTGACGATCATGCCTGGAAATTAAAAACGCACGTTACCGGCGCACTGGCGAATTACCATTCAAAAGCGGCTGCATTCATTGACTGTTGTCAGTGGCCACATGACAGCAACCTCACTATAAATATTCTTCTACACATTTTGCTGTGGATACAGACAACGGTACGATAGCTGTCAATAATATATGACAACACAGTATAGGTACAATCCCAGACAAAAAAGTTGGGAAGAGCGAAGCAAGTTCTCCCCTTCCCACCAATGTGTATATTCAGTTTATTTTTTTTATTTTTTTGTTGGAAAAAACCGCGACATGTTGCAACATTGATTAGGGGGGATAGGGGATACATGATACGGTTCAAGTATCCCAACTACTTTTGGTCGGGATTGTAGTAAACTATTTCCCAAACAATGGCATCGCGATAGGGAAAGAATGAATTTGCACCTCTTGCCCACAGAAGTAGAGGCCACACCTTCACGTATGACAGCAATTTTACTACAATTTCTGTCTAAACGTTGCTCTATTGATAACTAGGGAACCTTAGATTCTACACTAAATGTTACAAGAATGCCGACAAGTTAACAGACCTATTAGAAAAATATTTTTGCTTTTTGGTTTCTACAGCTTGGCAAACTTCCTCCAAATTTGTACCTCCAAATGGACAACTGTTGGAGGGAGAACAAAAACCGTTTTGTTCTCTGTTTTTTGGCTTTACTTGTGGAGCTGGGGATTTTTAAGAAGGTGAGAAAAAAGGCTTTTTAATAGTGTGCACTTGGATTATATTGGCACATGCGAGAATCTCCTATCGCGTTTTCTTCTCTTCACGTGACGTGCCGTTCCCATTATACAATGTAGTTGCGAATTAAACTGGAATACATACGCCCACTGCCAAAAAAAGCTGAAAACATCGAAAAAGAGCCTTGTGAAAATATTTTTGCATTGAATTTTCGTCAAACTAGCTCCTGTTAAATGTATCCAGACACACAGTCCCTCACTGAAAAAGGCTAATAAAAGCTCCTTGTTATAGGTGCAGTTTCTTTTGTTCAGTACTTCCCATTGATATGATAACTGGCTGAACAGTGGCTCACTGTTAAAATTCTCTTTTTGTTTTACTGGCAGATAAAGATTTCATTCCTCATGGTTGGCCATACACACGAAGACATAGACCAACTATTTTCGTGCATTTCAAGAAGACTGGCGAAGATCCATGTCCGGACCCTTGTCGAGCTGATCCGAGAGATTGGAAACAGCTACTCTCCAGCCGTTGAAACAAAGATCATACATTTCATGTATGATGTGAAGCAATGGCTGGAGGGGTGTGCTGTTCCCAAACTCTCGGGTCACGTCCACCAACACCAGTTCAAGATCGTCAAGGGTTCGGACGGACATGCCATTCTTTACTACAAAAAGTGGTCGACTAGCCCCGATTGGGCCCCAGCAGAGGGGCTACAACTCTTGGATAAGACGCCATCAGGCCAGCCCAGTGTTTTAGATCCCGACCAGACCAAAATTGATTTCGAGAAGCTGCAGCAAGCACTGCCGAAGTTTCAGCTCAATTTTGACGAGGCAACTAATAAGTGGTGGGAGAACTTTATTGCATGTAAAGGCGTACTTCCCCACAGACGGAGGTGGGTGCTGCCTCTGCTGAAACCGTTGTGTGCCGAAGAAGACGCCTCTCCGACAGCTGCACTTCCTCACATTCAGGAGGCCCTCCTCAAGTTGGTAGAGAGGGAGGAAATGGAGGTGGAGGTAATAATATATCTAAATATAAGCGAAATCCTGCCAGCTACGCAGGCTTAACTGATTAGTTCCATTGAAATTTTGTTGAACCCATCGTATGAAATCAAATCAAATGAAATGAAACGCGTGGAAATCGCACACGAGCTCTGTATCTCTTTATGGACTTTCATTCACAGAAAAAAAAATAAAGGCAAACGTTAGAGACCAAGATGAGGGGAAAAAAGGTTGCTTTACAGAAGTCCGCAGTGGCCAGTGTTCCAAGATCTATGCGGTAGAATATACGTCAGCAACGCTCAACACTTCTGTGAGAACCTTTGAAATCATACGGCTACAGTACTGCATATACAAAAATAGTTTTGTTTCAATAAATTCATCTCGCGTTTTCTTATCAATTATTTTATTTAATTAGCCACTAGTCCCGCTAAATTCATGCCGTAACCTGGGGCATGCTAGTTGATTAATTAGTTCAATCTGTTGTTCCTACTATTCAATTTAAGGTTACAACGAAAAAGCGAAAAGCTGGACCAAAAAAAGGGGCAAATAGACAGAGCCAAACTAAGAGAGTCAAGAAATGGTAACTATTGTAGGGTATTTACCCATATTTATTATAGACAGCAGTATGACGTAATAACGTGGCCAAACAGACCCGGAGTTTTCCACAGCTCCCAGAACACCCTAGCCAAGGACCTCGGCCCCCTCCCTAGCATAGAGTTCTACACTTCCAGTTTACAAGTGACAACCTCCGAAATCGGCTACAAATAGCTCAGAATGTAATTGTACAGTCTGAAGAATGTAACTGTACAGACGAAAGGTTTCTCGAATTAGCACTATAGATGCGCAAACGCACTCAGCTGCTTGCAGCTCAAAAAAATAACAGTAATCAGATTATGTAGCAATTACATCCTATTTTTTTGTTTTTCTGGCAGAAATGGAACGCTGTCTTCATCAGATCTTTCAGGGATCTTTCAGTTTATAAAGTTGAATTCAAAACACGGTTCAAGTTCTAATTTGTGGTACTATACATACATACATACATTTATTGAGCACATCCCGACTGGGGCTATCAGTCTTTCTGAAAAATGAATTGATTTAGGAAGTGCTAGTCATGATGTCGCACCTTTTTCTCTTACCCTAATAACCACGTTATTATCTCTGTCACTTTTTCAACGTCTTGTGGTTTTCATTTTACATGTAAAGAAAACCGGAGGAAAGAATTTTTTTATTCACAATCGTTCTTTAATGGAAGATATCGGAAGTTCCTGAGAGAAATAACTTATGGATTGAGATAAATTAATCTAAAACAACATGTTTGAAGCATCAACCACTCTTCTGTCTAAAACTTTCTAAACTGACTAGCTGTGCACTCCAAGCTACCATGGCTGCTAATCTGTAGCTTCCTGAGCGACCTAATGGTAAAAATGAAAATACACTAGGTTATTATCCAAGAGACCAAAAAAATAATAAGAAAAACCCTCACATTGTAGTGTACAACACTGACACCCATTTGTTATGTTATTTAGTATATTTAATCCTGCAGATTGCAAGGAGTAGTGCTTGACATACAAATTGCAGGAGAGAGTTAATGGCGGCCGGGTTTGAGCTGCACGAAAATTCATAGCAGTTGCAATAGATAGGTCAGGGAGCGATTGAAACTCTTTTAATACGCGAGAGAAAAGAGCCTTTATGATAGCGGGAATATTTTTCCACTCTTTGCGGTGGAATGGCGTGGTCTCATGAAATTCTTTTAAGATTTGATTATCAAGCAAGAAGAAGAGTCAATCGGCTACTTATATATAATTAACGGGAATTGACGCCGTGCTCGCTTGATACTTAAAAGATGGTTTTCAAGTACACGGATTCTTCATTGCAGTATTGTCTAGTCGTGGCACAGTACGGTTTGGCAGCGGAAAAACGGTTTTATTGTCCAATAATGATCAATAATTAAACTATTGCCCCTTTTCGTCGGTAGGAGATTTTTTATAACGCTTCAATTTACAACCGGCAAACAACTTTGGTCTAGGGCGTGCCCAAGTTTGACAGTTTGACAGCCACGAGTTTGATTGGACAGATTTTGGCAGTGAGATCTGTCTTTATTCCCAAAGGTTTTTCCGCCGTTTGAAAATAGCAACCACTTTTAATAACGTGATCACCTTATCATGACACTGGCAAGTGCAGAGGAAATGTTCGTCGAATTTCAACTTAACGCTACGACAATCGAGATTTATTCGCAAGTCCGTTGAACGCAATCACTTTGATGACTTCTCCATTAGTTTTAGGCCGGTCCGGAATTTGCAATGCAGTTGTAGTAAAAAGAACAGAGAGCGACTGAAAATGTGTGACTGCCCCGCTAAATTATGGAAGACATTAGTCAGGAAAACAAGAGTGATCTTGCAAAATCACTGACTAAAAACGTCCAGCATTATCCGTTTACCGAAGGAGTTCGGGAGATCGCTTTGCGTATATGCTTGTGGTACATATGCACGAGGCCGAGGAAGTGATTGTAAAAGGAAAATCATCACTTATAGCGGTTCAAGTCACTGATGACTTATTCGCAAGGGCATTGAAAGATCGGATATTTAAAGGGCAAGATGAGTTTTAGAAGTACATTACGGCGTGATAAAGATGCATGGCTCCGGTGTTGTGTTCTTTACTTGTAAAGACCAAAAAGAAGAAGGTGAGATCATTCAGTTGTCTTCGTCAGTTTTGGTAACTGGCATTATCGTTAATTAAAATAATTGTATGTTGATGCTAAAAAGTTGTCTATTCATTGCCGTTTTGATTTAGACTGCACCGGCCGATATTAGAGCGGTTGAAAGCTGTCTGACATTTTTCCCGCGCAAAACGCACGCGAGTGAGAATATACTGTTGTCCTGAGTTGAGCGAGTGTACCAACGGGTGCCTTTTGCTGTCTAGCTAGCTCTGAGATTTTCCCCACAAAACAAATATTCTAACATACGATAACGTTTCAAGAGGTTGGAAGCTACGGTTGTTTAACAAGTTTGGAACAAACGAGATTGAAATACGAAAACCCCATCCACACGTAGTAATCTCTTGCATACCTCAGTGCAGCAGTGTAGCAGGTGACCGATTAAGTCTTGAGCTTAAGTTTAAACCACTAGTCTGTACTGCAAATGAAAATCTAAAAAATCGTTTCATACCGTTGAATATTTCAAAAACACTACACTGCCAAACGCAGCAACACTCGGGTCCGTTGTGTGAAGGAAAGCAAAGGTGCTTCAATCATGCCAACTCTGTCGCTGAAATCTCCTCATACCAAAAGAAAAAAAAGCAAGCTGCTGATAACAGCATAAGCTTACCAATTTCACTCTTGGAAATGTATTTATCCAACCACTGGAAGTAATTAAGCCGTGACAGAGTCCGAAGAAATATGCAAATTTTGTTATCTTTCGATCGCTATTCTCGGCAGTTTTCTGCACGTGAAATTCGCGGCGCGGTGTGGTGGGGTCTCATGACATTTTTTGAAGGAAAAATTGTCAACCGAGAAGAGCTGATATTTTCGTTCAGTGGATTGTTTGTTGCAAATTTCTTGTATTTGTGTATACTTAAGTACAAGCTAGTAAAAAAACGGTTACCGCTTCCTTTTGGTCTGTCTGAGATTTTGTATTCAATCCGACGGCGCTGGTAATGTTGTTCATTTCATCGACAGATTTTATCGTTACCCAAAAACAATAAATTTTGACTAAAAACCGAAAGGACCACGAGATTTATTCGCAAGGACATTGATCTTAAACATTTTAATAACTTCTCTATAATTTTTCCGCCCAGACCCGCAAAACACGCATGGACAAGCTTATTGGTGCGAGTGAGTGTTGTACTAACTTGTACGGCCGGAAGGCCAATTTAATCATTTAACGCCCAGGCGGAGTGTCCAGTTCTAGGTTTCTTTCTAACCAAAACTGAAATTATTATTACATACGTCAAGAGATTTGGTAGCTACGGTTAAACAAGTTTAGCAAAAACGAAACTCGTGCACCGCGAGATGTAAATGGCTCCCGGCTTGCATATCTCACTATAAGCGACTGTAAGCTTATTTTCTGCAGGTGACTGATAAAGTAAAAAACGTTAAGCTTAAGTGCGTACTTTAAATGAAAATCTATGACTTTTACATCGCTTCAATCCGTTGAATTTTATTTAAATAGCATGGAACGTGACCAGCTTACAAGAGGCTGAGAAAAGTCGCACAGGTTGTGTGACAGTGTGATTCACTCAGATTAGCAAGTAAGCCTACTTCAAATCATGAAAAACTCTTTTTCCGAAAACTTTTTATGCCGAGAGAAAAGAACTTCTGATAACAGCATAAATTTGCACTCTTTCAGCTGGAAGTTTATTTATCTAACGACTAAACGTAAATGCCGTGAAATAGTCCCGCAAAAAGTATGCATGTAATCTTTGACCACAATTTCTCGGCGGTAACCCGCGTCGGCGAGGTCTCGTGGAAGTGTTGCGAGGCTTGATTATCAAGCAAGAAGAGCTCTATTTTCGTCTAAAAAGCAAAAGTTACATGATTAATAACCAAGAATTGATGCCTTTTTCGCTTGATAACCTAAAAATGATTTTTCATATTGTCCGTGGGTGGATTGTGCAACTCACGAAAGTGGACAAACAGCTTTGTTGAAAAAGAAAACCTATCACTCATTTTCGTCTGTGTGAGATTTTTTACGGGTTCAATCAGAACACGAAAGGCAACGCAGAACGCAGAAATCAGAACATTTCTCTGACTCCGGTAATTTTCGGTCTAAATCGACTGAAAGGCGGCGCGGATCGTGGTGTTGTTTATTTTAGACCGATCGTACCCAAAATAGATTTTAATCTCTTAGAAACATAGTTCTACGATTGTCCACCTTCATTGAAGTGTTCTGTTCTTGCTGTCTTCATATTTCTCAGTATTTTGAGAGAACAAGGCTCATCGTTATTTCGTTTAAAACTTCAAACATTGAACGAGCAATAGTCGCTCGCGGCTTTCACCATTCAAACGCTTCGGGAAAATTTAATCGAAAATCTTTCCCTGAATTAACTGTCGAAAAGGAAATTCATGCCTTAAAGTGTGATCGCTTAGCATATAAGAACAGTACACAAAAAGAGTTTTTCACAATATTAAATAAGCTTAGCACTATTTTCTTTGTTCTGATATGCCGATTTCGGTAATAAGCTTACATGTAAGGCGTCTAGTAGCCGTTGAACACTAACACCTAACTTACTGTGGGACGCTTTTGATTAATAAGCAAGAAAAACTAACTTTTTTGTTTAATAAACAAGAGTGCCTTGTTTAATAGGCAAAAAGTGTCACTTTTTTCGCTTAATAACCAAAAATGGCATTTCAAGTTTTAGTAGTTTCTCGGTGAAAAACCCCGCCGGTTTTGTTCAGATAAACTTTAATTCTCACTCTTTTATGTTCAGCCGAGTTTTTTCAACGAAATTCAGCCCAAACTTTCGGCAATAAGTGCATCAAGAGGAAAGCGCAAATTGATGACAACAGTAATCTTGTAAATGTTGACAAAATTGACCCGCGCTGTAATTTGACATGTTTGAAGTAAGCCCAGATGCAGTCCGTAGAGACCACCTATATGGATAGTCTGTGTTCAATGAAATATCCGTCCGTTGTGTATTCAAAGACCTATTTATTTAAAATGCTGATGTTGTGCAATTCGACTGAACAGGTTCACTTTCGTTTGAAAACTTGAACATCGAAAATGCAGTCGTTCACGGCCGCCGGCTGCCGATCGATCACGCCGTGAAGAAAACTTACACAAAAATATCTGTCCAGAAAAGGAAAGTCGTCACTTAATTATGGCTTTCATTGAAGGCCTGACCAGTCAAGACTTGTATTTGAAGGTTTTCAATAGGAATGATTTATCCGTTGCGTTGTTTTCGTTGTCGATATTTTTATCCGTAATGGCGGACGAACTTAGTGTGACAGAGTGTTGTGTGACACTTGTTTAATAAGCAAGAATACCTGCCATTCTTGCTTATTAAGCGAAAGTCACATGTTTAATAAACATGAAGTGCCACCTTTCTTGCTTAATAAGCAACCTTTCTTGCTTAATAAGCCAAAAATAACGACTTTTTAGTTTAATAATCAAACTTGATGTGTCAAAATTGCTTATTAAACAAAAAAGACATGCAATTTGTTTAATACACCAAAAAAAATGGTGTCCGGAAACAATCTGACAGTCCGAAAACAATCTGACCCTTGTTTAATACATACTGCAAGCCGTAAACAACTGTTCTGCGCTCCTTGGCAGCTCCTTTGAAATACAACTCAGCATTCGCTAGTTTTGAGCTCCTTGTGTGTTAATTTCCATTTGAAACGATGCACGTTTTTATGAGCCACAATGCGGCCGGATTCCTTTGTAGTAGAAACCTTTAGATCATTATTTAAGGATTAAACTAAAAGACGAACTTCAAGGCATCGTTCTTCTCCTTGATACCAACTCGACGCTGAAAGCTTAGCAGACGCGTTGTGATTGACAGCTGTCGTCTCGTTAGCCCATCAAAGTTTTTGAACAGTTCTACCAAGGACTGTGATTGGCTTATTTCAGCGTGCTTTATCAGAGAATAGAGAATGGCCGACGCCACTTTTCCCCGTTTGGAAAAATAAAGTTTGGCTTGAAAATTCAGCCGAATGCGCGGAGAATTTGTTGGATTCTTTACCATAAAGCAAATAAATAAGCCTCGACTGTGCTCTGTTCTGTTGTAAAGCACTTAGGAAGCGGTAGAGCACTCAAGAAGTAGGGAAAAACACTCAACTACGTCTCGTGTTTTCCCCTACACTTCCTTCGTGCTCTACCACTTCCTGCATGCTTTACAACAGAACAGAGCACAGTCGAGGCTTCTTTATTTGTTAAATACGGTTATAAATTATTCGTTCCAAAATCTTTGAAAAGCAACGTAGACCTGAAATAGGTCTGTAGTTGCTGAGGAGAGCTTTGTCACCTGATTTAAAAATAGGAACCACACGAGCAATTTCAATTCATTTGGGACAATACCGTGAATGATAGAGAGATTTACAATATGTGTTAATGGAGTGGAAATACTGTTAATTGATCGTTTTATAATAGACATGGGAATGTTGTCATACTTGAAAGGGAAAACTAACAAACGCTTAGACAACTGTCTCCTTGATCTTTTAAAATATGTTAGATATAAAACCTTTCATTGTCTGATTAAACTGACTAAGGGAAAAGTTACGACACCCATAAATATAATACAAGAAAGGCATCTACACAGTTTGACTCTCTCAACTGGCTCAGTGAAAGCCGAGGGTCCCAATACTTGGACGGTATTTGGAGAGGACGGGAGAAGTTCTTATATCAAAGCTATTGGATGCCTGTGACGAGTAAGAACACTGCCAGCTGAAGTGCCAAGAGTGCAACATCTGTGTGCATATGTATGTGTGTAACTGCCCCGACAGCTTAATCACGACTACAATTTACAAGCATATTAATCTTGTTTGCAGGAGCAGCCCCTGTCAGGATGAGAATTATGCAAGGCAGTGGTCTAAAGATGGAGCAGATTATATCAAAACACAGAGTACTCACTGTAATGTTGTTAATATTCATGAGTGAACACATGTTTAGGTCACGTGATCAGTCAGTAAAAATACAGAGAGAGTTTTTCAGATATACAAGAATGGCGTTGTGTTTCTTTTACCCACATTTGGTCCCGATACCACATCTGGCGACGAGGATGTAGCCATCCACCTCATAGCCACAAGAACACTGGTTTTTCATCGAAGAATTCCCTGTGTACCTGTAGAAAGTTTTCGTGTCAAGCACGTGCTGTTGCGACGCGCTCAACCCTGTCAATTGCGATCAAACCTCATGGCGGTTTCATTACCAAATTTTGCAGCGTTCGATGTCCATGCCGACGGCAATGCGGGTCCCCACTGGAAAAAATGGCTTGCACGATTAGAGCGAATGTTCATTGGAAATGAACATTACAATTCCGAAACGAAAACGAGCCCTGCTGCTCCATTATGCTGGTCCAGACGTAGATGAAATATTCGACACCTTACCAAACACCGGAGAAGACAACGATTATGACACAGCAGTCGCGAAACTACACGAATGTTTCTCTCCACAAGTCAATACTACCTATGAAGTGTACAATTTTCGACTGGCAAAACAGAAAGAGGGTGAATTGCTGGACAGTTATCACACCAGACTTCGCCAACTCGCGAAAACCTGCGAATTCAGTGACATTGACAAAGAGATCAAAGAGCACATTATTTTGACATGCACTTCAAGCTCTCTACGACGCCGAGCGCTTCGTGAAAACCCAACGCTAGAAGCCCTGTTAAAGCTAGGAAGAGAGTTAGAACTTAGTGCCAAACAAGCAAAAGACGTGGAAAATACTGGAAACGATTCTGTCAACAAAATCAACACAAAAGAGGATGATCGACAAAGTCGCCGCCGCAACCGAACTGACGATTCTTCTCAGTCACGGCGCAAACGCTCACAGTCAAGCAATCGTCATTACGGAGACAAACAAGGCAAATCTTCACAAAAATGTGGCAATTGTGGTGGATATGCTCCTCACAAAGATCCGTGCCCAGCACGAGGAAAAACCTGCAACGCTTGCGGAAAAATTGGTCATTTTGCTCATGTTTGTAGATCAAAACCTCGTACCGTGGCCTCTGTAGAAACTGATGAAATCTCTGATGAAGAATACGAATACCTTTACACGGTCAACCATCAAGAAAACAGGAAGCCACCAATATGCCAGTTACAAATAAATGGAAAATCCGTGGAGATGATGATCGACTCAGGTGCATCTGTTAATCTTCTGGATGAAATCACTTTTGCAAGAATCAAAAGTCACGACAACGAAAGTTTAAGGCCTACTCACACCAAGATTTACTCCTATGGATCTGAAACCCCTCTTTCTCTGCTAGGAACTCTCAATGCAACTGTGAAATCTAGTTATGCCAGCACTTCTGCTCAATTACTTGTTGTCAAGGGAGAAAATGGAAACCTTCTCAGTTACCATACTGCACAGAAGCTTGGTTTGATTGCAGTCTCATTGAACACTGCCACAATCGCTGACAGCGATAAGAACACCCCAGAGTCGCTAAAAGAAGAGTTTAAGTCTTTGTTTGGAGGCATAGGAAAAGTTCAGAACAAAGAAGTTAAACTTCACATTGACCCTGATGTGACACCCCGACAGCAGCCCCATCGACGAATCCCTTTCCACATTCGAGAAGATGTAGAAAAAGAGCTTGAGAGACTTGAGAGATTGGACATCATTGAAATGGTCGAAGGGCCAACACCCTGGGTTAGTCCTATTGTCATCGTCCCCAAGAAATCTGGAGAAGTTAGGATCTGTGTTGACATGCGAGAGCCAAACAAAGCAATCAAGAGAGAGAAGCATCTCATGCCAACCATTGATGACCTCATCGCTGATTTGAATGGTGCAACCCATTTCAGTACATTAGATCTGTCTTCGGGATACCATCAGCTAGAGCTAGCACCCGAAAGCCGTTACGTCACAACCTTCAGTACACATGTCGGTTTAAGAAGATACAAGCGCCTGCCGTTTGGAGTCAATGCAGCATCAGAAATTTTCCAAGAAGCAATCAGAGAACTCCTCTCTGGCCTACCAGGATGTAAAAACATCTCAGATGACATCATTGTATTCGGAAAAGGCCAAGAAGAACATAGCAAGAACCTCCGTGGTGTTCTTCAGAGGCTCAAAGAAAACAACCTTTGCCTGAACAAAGACAAATGTGAGTTCTCCAAGACTGAGATCAAGTTCTATGGTCACATTTTCAGCTCTAGTGGTCTGAAACCCGATCCCAGGAAAGTTGAAGCCATCCACAAGGCAAGACCTCCTCAGAACCATAGTGAAGTGAAGTCTCTGCTTGGTATGGCACAGTATGTATCTCGATTCATACCAAATTATGCCACCATCACAGCCCCACTGCGCTTGTTGACACGACAGGACACGCTTTGGAAATGGGAGCAGGAAGAACAAAGAGCGTTGAATGAGCTGAAAGAAGCCCTTGTTGGAGATCAAGTTATGTCTTATTTTGATCCAAGAAAGAAGACTGAAATCATCGTTGATGCCAGACCATTTGGTCTTGGTGGTCTTCTAATACAAGAGGGTAAAGTTCTTGGTTATGCAAGTCGTGCACTGAGTGATGTTGAAAGCCGCTACTCCCAAACAGAGAGAGAAATGCTTGCTGTAGTTTGGGGAGTGGAACATTTTCATCTGTATGTTTATGGTGCCCAGTTTTCTGTCATCACTGACCATAAGCCCCTCATTGGCATCTTCAAGAACCAGAAGCAGACTTCCCTGCGAATTGACCGGTGGAAACTTCGTCTGATTCCCTATGACTGTCAGCTTATTTATCGACCTGGAAGAGATGCGGAGAACCCTGCTGATTTTATGAGCCGACATCCCAGTTCCATAGCACCCCAAGAACCAAATTTGGCTGAAGTTTACGTGAACTATGTATCTATTAATGCTGTACCAAAAGCAATGACACTTGAAGAAATCAAACAAGAAACCAAACACGATGTAGAAATGCAAGCTGTCATCAAAGCTGTAGAAACTGACCAGTGGAGTGCCCCAGAAGTTCAAAACTACAAGAAGCTCAAGGAAGAACTATCCGTGTTCAATGGGCTAGTGTTGAGAAGAAACAGAATTGTCATACCATCTAACCTCAGAAGTAAAGCAGTAGACTTGGCACATGGAGGTCACCAAGGAATTGTAAAGACAAAGCAACTAATCAGGGACAAAGTGTGGTTCTCAGGAATTGACAAGCTAGCAGAAGAGAAGGTCAAAAACTGTCTCTCATGTCAAGCTGCTTCAACCAAATCACCAGCGCGAGAACCCCTTCGAATGACCCCACTTCCTAGTGCACCTTGGAAGGAAGTTGCAGTAGATTTTGCCGGACCATTTCCATCTGGTGATTATATCATGGTGGTAACAGATGAATTTAGTCGCTTTCCAGAAGTAGAGATACTCACCTCAACATCAGCCAAAGCTGTGATCCCTAAACTAGATGCAATATTTGCAAGACAAGGAATACCTGATGTCCTGAAGAGTGACAATGGCCCACCATTCAATGGTCATGAATTTGAGAACTTTTCTGAGTACCTAGGATTCAAACACAGAAGAATCACACCGTATTGGCCGAGGGCAAATGGAGAAGCTGAATGCTTAGTACAGACTCTCGAAAAATCCATCAGAATAGCCCACCTAGAAGGAAAAAATTGGAAGCAAGAATTGTACAAATTCTTACGTCAATATCGTGCAACACCTCACTCTACCACCAATGTGTCCCCATGTGAAGCTTTAAACAACAGAAAGCTCAAGACCACTATTCCAGAGTTACCAGTCACACAGTATAAGCAACCGAAATGTACGCCTCAAGAACCACCAGCCAACATCGCCCAGAGAGATGCTATGCAGAAGCAGAAAATGAAAATTTACGCTGATCTTAAGGCACATGCTCAAGAAAGAGAGATCAAACCTGGAGAAGTTGTACTCATGCGACAACCCAAACACAATAAGTTAAGCACACCCTACAATCCAAAGCCTTTCGTTGTGGAGGAGAAAAAGGGAACAATGGTCACAGCAAGTAATGGTTCACAGACTGTCACCAGAAACTCTTCCCATTTCAAAGTTATTCCAAAGCACTTTGCACAGAGCCAAGAGACGGATGTAAAGAAAGATGATGAAAAGACCCCAGGAACAAAGCAAAACCCATCTGACACCAAAGAAGAGAGTCTGCCGCGACGATCCAGTAGACCTGTCAAACCTCCTATTAGATTTTCTGACTATGTACAAGTCATTTATGGCAAATAGGCTGAAGCAAGGAACTTTTCTGATACGTTTATTCATCGTAACAAATTTGATCATTTTCTCTGAAAAGAGATCTCAGTTGAACATTTATTATCGAACTATGATTATCGAACAGTGAACATTGTTGTTGTTACTTAGATTGTTTATCTTTAAAAGGCAGAACTATTCACAAACTGCTACTCATTATGTAGGTGTTTATTCATATCTTGTTTTTCATCCAAAGAAGAGGAGGGATGTAATGTTGTTAATATTCATGAGTGAACACATGTTTAGGTCACGTGATCAGTCAGTAAAAATACAGAGAGAGTTTTTCAGATTTACAAGCATGGCGTTGTGTTTCTTTTACCCACATTCGGTCCCGATACCACACTCACCAAGTTAAGAAGAATTTCGAAGAAAAACTGAAGAGATTAACTTTCTTAAAGACTGTTTTAAGAAAGCTCCCAACAATGATCGTGAGACGGAAAAAGAAAGATGGAAGCAATCACTAAAAACCAAACTGCTTACTATTGTTAGTGACATTCAAGGATGCGAAAATGATGACACTTTACAACAGTTAGAGAGAAGCATTAATTCTGCCCACAGCTTGTTTACTTCCATTTGTGAACATGGCAATGAACACCTTCCCACCCCTAAATAGAATGCTCCACATAACAGAAATATTGTGCCACAAAAACGTTTCTTCTCCACAAAGAAAAAGTCAAGAAAGATCAATGTGAGGCTGGTAAAGCCATCCAAGGAATAAAAATGGAGATCACTGAGAACTAGAGAGGAGACAACGACCAAATCAGCACAGAAAAACAAGTCCCCTCTGGTAATGTTCACACGGAAGGTGAGCATGTAAAAACTATTGAACTCGGATAGTTGTTGTGTCTTTGTCAGCTATGCAAGCTACGTGTTATCGTAATTTTACTTGCATTTGGAATTTTTAGTTAAAAGTCTTTTTTTCACAGGGTTCATTACATAGCTGTTGCCTGAAAGAGCAATCCATTCCCTGAAAAAAAAAGTGACCGCCATTATTGAGCAAAATGAATATGACCACTTCCCTGAATATACACTTTCATTATGCACTCTGATGTTGTGATATGATTTAGTATGCTTAATTATAATGAAAGTGTTATCATTATCATTATAAGCCATTGAGGCTGATTTATCAGTGTTGAAGGAATTCTTCACAGATGATGCATGGAAAAAGGTTCTTACGTTAGGTTAGTATCGCTCAATGCCTGTGATACGAATTATTAAAATATTTTGTTCGGTATTTTAGACTTTTGGCTAGTGATTTACATATTTCGAAGAGGCATTCATGGCACATTCAAGCACTGGTTCAAGAGTCTGGGGATAGAACTGTAACGCGCATACTTGCTTAACTTTAAAGCCCTGTACGAACAGACTGATGGCGTGGCTATGGGGTCCCCTCTTGGTCCCTTACTAGCTAATGTGTTCAAGTCCCACATCGGAGAAAACCTTGAGGGAGAGGGTAAACTCCTTTCTTTCTATCGAAGATGTGTTGGCAATACACTCACCATCATGCCCAATATAGAAACAGCATCTAACTTCTTGGACACACTTAACAAAGCACATTCCTCTGTAAAATTCACGATGGAAACCGAATACAATGAAATGCTCCCATTTCTGGGTATCCAGTTACTGAATCGATTGCCACAAATATGGACAAAGGTGTACGTAAAACCCACTAATTCAAGTCTACTCTCGCTACAAAAAGGGTTTACTGAGAGCTATGCTTGATCGAGCACATTGTTTATCTCTTGAAAACAGTATTCTCACGGTAGAAGTATCCTATATTTTTCTCATAATTCTTTTTCTTATCAATCAGGAATTTCTATTCACTGTTATCTTTTATTGATTACATAATTATCCTCCCACTACTGAACTTTTCTGATGCTTACTTTTGCTACAAACAATGTTTTGCCGAGTCAAGAAATAATACAGTGTAACCCTGCATTAGGATCACCCCGTTAATATGGTCACCTTGTTATTAAGACCAATTTATTCTGGACGGAAAACAGCCCTGTCACCATTTTCTTGATTACTGAAACCCTTTAGGGAGCATTCATTTTTTAGAAGCAGGGGGGTTGGAGGGTGGGCCGGAGCAATCCCTATGAGCATGAATGTAAAATCTCTCAGACCTCCCTTTATATTTTTTGTATAAAAATGTGACTCTCCCCCCTCGAAGCAGTAAAATTTATAGTGACCCACCTCTTTGTTGTGTCAAATTTATACTGACCCTCCCCTGAATTCCTCCAGCCCACCCCCACCCCCTTTTAGAAACTGAATGCTCCCTTAGTACAGCCACCCAGTTTATACTGTCAGATTTTTGTAGCCTGTTGGTGGCAGGATTAATGAGGTTCCACTCGTTGTGTTTGCTACTGAAAACTGGTAATATTATGGTAGGTTGTATAAAGTGATGTACTCTAATATATATAATACACAGGTGGTGCTGAACAAATGTGGTCATGTCCTCCTTAGGGTGGTTATGGATATTTCTTCTAGAGCCGTGTACACTGTAAATCAAGTGGGTTTTTTTTTTTTTGGGGGGGGGGGGACCAGGGACAAAAGACTGTGACAAAGAGGCACTGAACCTCTCCTTTTCATCATCTCCAAGGCATTTACAGTTAAAAGATGATTATGATAGCAATAGTGGTAAGCATCATGGCAAAATAGAGACAAATATCTTTAAAGTGGCCCGACCCAGTATAATTATTTGTACAATGTAGGTGCACCTTCCATCTTGTCACGTGGTACTTGTGCTAATCTTGAGAGAATCTATCATGATGGTAAAGTTCAAAGATCAAGCTGTTGAGGTCTAAGATGTTCAAAGATGGAAGGTGCACCTACAAAAAAAGGGGTTCAAGTCCTCAGGAAATGTGAGCCTAAAAGCGTGACTGGTATTAATTCGTTTTGTGCATGCACATACATGTACTATCCATTTTCAAGTTGATGACTGTAATCTTGACTATTAATTTTTTTCTGATTGGCACATTACCTTAAATTTGCTTTGACAGAATTTAAATGTTGTGCGCTTCACAATGGTTGCACTGCTTTTTTAGAACCAGAAATACAGGAAAAAAACATTAAAGAGGAAAGGAAAGGACCATGTACAAGTGTCTGTGAAAAAAGTAAGGGTATTTTGTGCAGTTTTCTTGTTATCACCCACGTCAATATTATACTGTTAGCTCTGCTGGAATCCCAGCATTGTAGTTTATGGCTTAAAATCTATCTCATGTGATCATACAGAGGGTTGACTTTATATGTTTTATTATTTTAATCCACAGAAAATAAGAAGTCTGCTAGTGCCTTGTGGCAAGGTGTGAAAAAGTTATAAATACTAAATAATAATTTTAAATATTTTTCTTTTTCTGCATAAAAATTCAAAATAAAATGAAAAAACAAATGTTCATGCCATTTGGCAGCTGCAAATTTAATTTTTTTTGTAGAAATTCTGTTCTGAGGTATCCATGTTTTATGTTTTGTTAAGCTGACTTAGAAGAACAACAGAAAAAGCTGAAACATGCTGTAAATCTCAGTTCCCAACAGGAATTACTAAGGTAATACTCACATTATTAATCAACTATCCAATAACATTTTTCTTGCCCCAATGTACTGTAACTTTTTTAAAACTTGTAATTGGATCTTCTAAACCTTAGAGTGTTACTATCACAATTGATGTTACTACTGAAATTGTACAAATGATCGATATTCCTAACTTACTCCTGTTATCTTGTAACGACATCATCATATGATTGAAGGTTAATACTCAATGTTGAAAGATATCTAATTAGTAATAGGATACTTCTCTCTTTTTGTCAGGTCTTTCACTGGTTCTGCAAAACGAGATTCTGCCCCCCTACAACATGTACATTGGTATAAATATTAATTAAATAAACATTTTCTGTAACTATATTGACTACTGGTGTAGCAAATTATAGCTACTATCAACAGTAGTCTCTTTCCTTGGAGCATTTCCTCGGGGTTTTAACAAAGATAACAGTTCACCTTGACTATTTCAATGTCTTCTTTCTGATGAATGTTCAAAACATACATAGCACAAGTTTGTCCTAATATAAATTTAAACACAATTCAGCGAAATTAGTCATATCCAATATTGCTAGCAGAAATATTTATTATTCTTATTAAAATTATTTTACAGGACCTGTCTAGTGTACTTACAAGACTAGTTTCTATCGAAGAAAAGGTTGATGCCCTTTTAAAGCGGCCATGGTGCCAGCCTACATGTAAACCTGCCCGACCAACATGTACAGCTGTCACTCCACCAGTTAGCGGGTCGGGAAGCCCACTAATGGTTAAAGATGTAAAGTCTTAATTCCATAATAAAGTCGATAATTAAAATAATTAACAATTAGATTATGAGCTCGAGATTTCTATGAGGTGATAGTTGATGAGGCTGAAGGCCTCATCAACTATCGCCTCATAGGAATCGAGAGCAAATAATCTATTTGTTTTAGTAGAATTCTAACTGAAATTAACGCAAATAACGGTTTCCAATGATTTTCCCATGCATTGTTGAACTTTACCCATAAACAAAGTTGAACATATCGAACTGTCCTTGGCAAATTTGCAGTTGTTTACGCGCTTTTTCAATATTTTCAAGTTTTTAAAGTCAAGAAACCTTAAAAGTGCTTCTTTTAGTCTTCTCAGGAATTTAATTACCGATTTACATCTAAAATTCCTTCCAAAACTTCGGAAAAACTATAAAAACATCACATTTCTTGGACGAGCAGCGGCCAACTGTACTCTAATGGCTGGTAGTATACGAGTAGCTCAGCCAATCAGATTGAAGCATTTGCAATAGTATACTAGTAGAATTCTACTAATTTTAATTAGTAACTTCATTAAGAAGGAGCAAGTGTCACATCATTGGCTTGTCATAGGGTTCTACTCAGGTAATAGAATGTTCTTGGTTGAGCTTTCCCTTGGAATCTTAAAGTGGCAAGTTGGTCTACCTATATGGTGTTGTCTTTTGGTTTTTAGGTCTTCAAGGGTGACTCATTTCTCAGCACATTGTCAAAAATAATCTACATGGTACTGACACTAGTTCTACATGTTATAATAATCACTAACTTACTAGTAGAATAAGGAAATAACACAGTGTTACTTGAATGACATTACGAATGTTTGAACCCTCTTTGACAAACTTTAAATCCTAGTGTGATTTAAATGTAATTATGTGCCACATTTTGTAATGGGCATTTCACGTTTATCTTTTAATAAGGTCTACAATGGTATTGACCGGCTGGCCCTGAAGGCACCCCCTAGAGAGCCAACTAGGTATACCACCAGGTTGGCAGGGGTGCTCTTCACCAAAGAGGAGCTTACCAACAGAATGATACCACCACTCAATGAAAAGTACAATCGGCAACCATTGGATCCCAGTAGGTTATCAATGATGAGAAGTAAGTAAGTAGTAGTAATAATTAGAGTAATTTTTCTTCTCATCTTAATATTCCAAAATTGCATTTCTTTGAAAATATGCCCCTGTCGCATGATTTTGTTTTATTTTTTCTGTTTTAAGACCAAAAATGTCCTATGAAAATGTAAGACCAAGGGCGCATTTTCAGATTTTAATGGTGTGCAATGAAACCCAGAATTTATTTCACATTCTGGCTATTGTTTTGTTTGTTTATTTAAAATTGAGTTTACAGTGAAAACCTGCAAGCAAGAACCTAGTTTTTAAGAAACCTTTCATTAGAATGTGTTACGTTAACTTTGAGAAAAAATATTGATTAGACATGCCTCTTTTGCAGAGATATCATTTCCTTGTTTGGAATAATTGTCATGTTAAATTATCAACGTTCATTAATTGTGCAAGAAAAAAAAGGTATTAAAAAACTGGCCCATTTTTTAAGCGTCCTGCAAAAATCTCTGCAAAAAGGGACATGTATTTCATGCATGGAGCATTTAATAAGTTTTTGGTAACGAGGCTAGTTGAGTGACACACACTTAAAGGTTAAAATAAAAAAAAAATTGTCATTGCATTCTATAACTACCCGGACAACCACAGAATACTATTACAAAGATTATTGTATAATAATTCAAATTGCAATACGTGTAAATAAAAAACAAACAAACAAATTGACCAAAACTCTTTGGTAGTATAAGTTATGTTAGTATGAAAAAATTGATTGGATGTGCCTCTTTTTTAGTAGAGCTACCATTTCTTTATTTGAAGCATGTCATTGTAGATTATCATTGTTAGTTTAATGTTGGGGAAACATTTGAAAAATTATAACTGTCTCCATTTTTACACTTTCAGCAAAATTCTACGCAAAAAGAGACATGTACGGTGTTTGAAGCATTTACATTTATCAAAAGTAATAACTTGAGTGAAATACAAATACGGTTCCAAAAAAATTATTACTGAATTCTACTTACCAAGACAATCATAAGAATAATACTAGTAATACCTACCGGTACAGTGCCAACTAGGAAAAACTGTCGCAATTGCGTGGGGAATGGAAATTTACAAAGTAACTGGACTACAAGACATTGTGTAAACTGGATCATTGTTGAAAAAAGCACTGCAAAACTCACATGCTATTTTTGTTGTGTAGAATGTATACAAGAACGAAACGTTTAAGGTAGATTGGAGTTGAAATATCGCTGTCCTTTGCATTACATGAGACAAAACTGAACATTGTTGATAGGAACTAGCATGAATTGTAATGTGCCATGTTTGTGTTTTAACATGTTCTACCACTAGAAGGATAAGGTATACGTCTAAAAAAATATCTTCTGCGGAATCTGAAAACGGTAAAATTTTGATATCCACGTGAAAAAACGAAACTTGTCTTACCACTATGGCCCTGATAATGATTTACAACTAACAGCATACACAATAGAGGAAGCATTATAAATTCTTGTGAGCGGTTGCTTCGGTGCACACACTTCATCAAGTGGACTTTGGACCTGAACACTTGATATCGGATTTCCAATGCAGCTTAGCTAAGCTCCCTGAAAGACTATCCAAACTGATTTTTAAGCTCCCTGATAGTGGCTTCCTGGCAAACAGAGCTTGGACTGTTTCGCTTTTGGCCACACTAATGCTAAGCACAAACAACCGTACAAATTAACAGCGACACGACGTGCCTATACTCGTGACTCGTTGGTCGATCAAAGTTTGTAATTTTGAGCACACTAGCTCAATTAAAATGAGGCTTTATATCCCCTCTGATTGAGTTTATAGTGAATATATCCAAGCGTTTTTTTTCTTTCCTTTTTTATGGCATGCTGGCCGACTTTGTCACGACAATTGACAGTTGCTTTGGCAAGACAATTGATTGTTGTTAATGGCACGCTCGCCGTGAATGTCAAATTTGAAATTTTGAGCACACTAGCTTAATAAAAAAAGCCTTTATACGCACTCTGATTGAGGTTATAGTGAATAGTTTCAAGTGGTTTTGTTTCTCAAATGGCACGCTGGCCGATCTGGTCAAGGCAATTGACTGTTTATGACTGGCTGCCTCGCTGGGCGATGTTAGCCTCTTTTCTCACTTCGCAAGTTGCACGATGGCCAACAGGAAAACACCAGAACACACCTTGCAAGTCGCACGATGGCAGAACACACCAGAAAATGACCATGAGGTCGATTTGGTCATGTGATCACCAATCATGATCCTCCTGATGTGATTGGTTTAGATAAAAAATACCGCGATGCCATTGGCTAGCTCGAAACAATTACCAATGATGTCACTCTTACATTACCTTATGCTTACACTTTTTCATTCGAGATTTCTTCTGCCTGTACCAAGACTTGCGCATTGGCTCTATAATGCTGCCGCCTCGTCACCCTTGCGTCCCCGTGATGGTGACTCGTTGGCAACAATTACAAAATTGTATATTATTTAGAAGAATTATTCCTGCAATAAAGTGTATTGCTCTTTAGTCACTTTTTGTCAATTCAGTTTTCTTTTAAATGCAAATTTATGTTAGGTCTTTGTTAGATTCAGTAACTTAAGGTTCTCACACATTTTCAAATATCTTTTGCAAGAATTTCACCCTTGTAACAGAACTTCCTCTGAGATCTAAAAATATATTGATAATTGCTACAAATATCAAGTAAAGATCTTCAAGGATTTTACCAAAATCTTAAAGATTCATGCAAAGATATATGAGAGACCCTGCCAGGACCTGACAAAGATCTTCAAGATTTTGGCAAAGATATCCAAGAATCTTTCAAAGATCTTCAGAATTTCGGCAACAATTTGTGAGAATCTTGCAAAGATCTGTGAAGACCTGGCAAAGATCTGTGAGGATCTGGCAAGGATCTGTGAGGATCTGGCAAAGATCGTACAGTTCTTTACAAAGATCTCTAAGGATCTTGTAAAGAACTGTCAGGATCTTGATTCAATCTACTGAGGATTGGTATGTCACATTTGACCCTGTTATTGTGCCCATAGTTTAGATTTAAGTTCTATAATACAGTCTATATGTACTTATCTAAAGCCAATTGTCTATTCTTGCTTGAATCATCCATGATTCGTGCCCAAATTGTGTCCAGGGTACATTGATATCGTTTTCAGAACATTCTATTTGCTTCACAACATTGCAAGAGTTCATTGTTGAAATTAGATATTTCACTGCTAAGTCTACCTTTGTTTAGTTCAACTATAATGACAGATGTTGTCCTGTCACACAGAAATATGTTTACAGTTTTCTTAGTTTTGTTTCAGAGAATAATCTGAATTGCTATTAGGATTACCTTAATTCATCATTTTGTTATGTTAGGCTATTATTTGATGTATATTACATATTTTCATTCAAGTCACATCTAGTTCTAAGAATAGCGCAAGACATGTGGCTATGTAAGATGATCAATGTTTCATTAGTGTCACGCAATAGTTTTGAATTGTCTTGTTTGTTAAAATTTACAAAATTGCAAGACTTGATTGTTACTATCATTGGTTATTTTCTTAGCTATCTTTTGTATTGTAATATTATTTTTTTAGCGATTTGCTATTGTAATGTATTCTTTTCAGTTTGCAATCATCTTTTTTTCTTTTGCTTGTAAATTCCTGCACAAATAAATTTTATTGTGGCTATAAGTCTGTCTCGTTGTTCAAATAACAACATCAGAACCTGCCTCGGTCACATTTGGCGCTGCGAGCAGGGTACAAAACGAAGGAAACCATTTTTGGAAAATCAATTTTAAAAAGGGTGCTTGCAATAACAGCACAAGAGTTGAATCACCATGTCTGCAGAGGAGTTGGCAAAACAAGTAGAAGACTTGACCAAGAAGTATGCTGATGCCATGAACGAGCTCCAGGCTCTCAAGGAATCTGCTAGCCCAACTCCGGTGTCATCCTCACAACCAGCAACATCAAGTAGCGACAGCCAGAAGAATCAGTTGTTGTCTTTCCTCGTGATAAGAAAATCAAACATTTCACTGGGAAGAAGGCAGAAGGTGACCAACTGGTCGAAGACTTTGTAGAAGAACTGAAGACAAGCTTTGAGGCAAGAGAAATGACCTCGGTGGAAAAGGCTGACTTCATCATGTCTCACCTGGAAGGGCCAGCAAAGAAAGAAGTACGGATGTACAGCAAGAAGGAAAGGAGCAATCCTGACTTTCTCTTAGAAGTCATCACTCAAGCATTTGGAGAGAAACGGTCAAGCTCCCAACTCCTGAAGCTTTTCTATGAGCGGAAGCAAAAGGAGAATGAAACACTTTGAGGGTACTCATACTCACTGAATGAACTAATCAAGTGTGCCACAAAAGCGGACCCAAAGGCAGTCCCCGATCCAGAGAAGACTCTGCAAGACTAATTTGCAGACAATGTGAGGGACCCTTTTCTTAGAAAGGAACTGAAGAAGTTCATCAGAGAACGTCAGCCCAAATTCTTGGACTTGAGGGAGGAGGCACTACGCTGGTCAGAAGAGGAGGAGAGACCACAACATAGCATGCCTAAGCCTTCAATATCACAAGAAGTAGCAGTTGACACCCCTGAAGGTAACTCTCAGTGCAGTGCTAGCTCCTCCATCACCCCTATGGATAAGGTACTGGAAGTCTTGCAGAAGCAGCAGAAGTCCTTAGAAGAACTGACGAATTCAATAAGAGACATGAAGCAGCCAAGGACCGAAACTTTGCCCAAGGAATGGAATGGACAGCGCCCTGATATTGTTTGCTTCAAATGTAACAAGAACGGACATATTGTCAGGAACTGTAGAATGAAGGATGACCGCTATGTCAGGAGAGGACCACCACAAAGCAGACCTCGCCCTGACAAGTTGCCAAACTAACTCCCTCTGCCACAAGGAGCCAAGTGACAGGAGGAGACAACAGTGGCTCAGATATGGATATGTCAACAGTTTATGAGAAAGCAGTTGGAGAATGCCCAGTGGCCACAGTACGACTGGGTGGAGTAGACGTGCCTTGGCCTTTTGGACTCAGGATCTGAAGTATCCACAATCACAGAAGAATTTTTCAATGAACAATTTCGCCCTCAAGGAAAAGCACTTTTACCTACAGGCGATTAGTTGAAGATTACAGCAGCTAATGGACTGGAGATTCCATATGTTGGATACCTAGAACTGGACGTTGAAGCCTTGGGAGTCATGATCCCACAAAGAGGAATTTTAGTCGTTAAGAGTCCAGCAAGTCAAGAGGCAAGACAACGTAAGAAGATAACCCCTGGATAAATATAGGAATGAACATTATTACCTAACTGCATAAGTCTTGTAGAAATACGAAAATGGAAATTGACCCAGAATGGAGTGAAGTGCTGAAGATTGCCTCTTGTACTAAACCTGTTTCAGTATGTGGTTTTGCAAAAGTAGCTGGCAAGTCCCAGGTTAGAATTCCAGCCGGATCCGTCTCCGTTGTTAGAGTAAATGGATGGCAGGGACCTCAAAACAGTAGCACAGCTGCCCTTGTGGAACCACTAAAGGGACAAATCCCGGGAAACATCATTGTCATCAATACTGTTACCCAAGTATCTAATGGGCAACTTCATGTTAGAGTCGCGACTATTACTGATGAAGATCTCTGGCTTCAGCTACACACGAGAATAGGAGTACTTCATGAGGTTGATGATGTTATGGATACTAAAAACACTGTTGATTTCAAGATGGTTTCAATCAATGAAGAAATGGTGTATGTCAGCAGTCCGGGCCATAACCATTTCTGGATACTCGATGATGTCACCAACATGGGTGCCGTAGTGGGACCCCGAGGAAACTCATTCATTACTCTTGTTCGAGCCCTAGTGCCTTTGTTCCGTAAACATGTCCCATGAAACCTTGCAAAATTGCAGACGACAAGCAGATACACACATAACGCAAAGAATTGATGGCGATCGTATCTACGAGACAGAGAAATTCAGATGAAAAGTCGGGTGAAGCTGCTTGTTACGAGGGTCTCGATTGAGGAATAACCTCTCTTTCGTTGAAGTTTTCAGGTACGTAACATTTTTTTTGATTCCTAAAAAAAATCTTTTTAAAAACTACAATAAATTTTCTTCCAATTGTCAGAATTCCAGTCGAGTGCACGGGGTTTTCGCTCGAGTGCACGGAAATTGAAAGTCTGTCGGTGTGCAAACTACAAGGCCGATGGCCTTTGTTCAGATCTAAGTCTACATGTATCGGAGTGTTGTACAAACCTTACATTTTAATCATACGGTTTGGCCAGGCATTTTAAAGTTTAAGTCCAATTATTTATCGCAAATTTAAGCTTATGTTATGTTACTATGAATTTCAGATCAACATGGATGAACACATTCAATATCTTGAGACACTTTGTCGTCTTTGTGGCACAAATCTACTGCGTAGTAGGGTCAGTGTTGCAAACAAAGAAGCTTTCAAATTGGAGCTCTGGATGAAATTTCAAATCAATGTCGATCTCGACAGCAGAGAGATTCATCCCTCCTCAATCTGCTCCGGGTGTAAGCGATTTCTTTATAGAGTTCGCACAGTTCCCGATCCAGAGCAAATCTCCACAAAGAAGGAACCATATGTGTGGACAAGCCATTGAGGAGAACTGTCATTGTACGGCTAGCAAATCTAAGGGAAAAGGGCGTCCCCGTAAGATCTCCAAACAGCCCATGGAATGGAAAGCATCAGAAAGTTGTGGAGGCGAAACCGAAAGTGGCGAAGAAAACGAATCAGAGCAGGAAAAGAAGTATTGTGAGGGGTTCAGTGCAGTTATGCACAACATTATGTTGATGGAAAAAGAGGAAGCAGTTACATGTGCAGAAAGCTGTCAGAAAGCTATAATTTCATCTTCCTGGGCAGAGATAACATTGTATCTGAAATAAGTAAGCTAAGTACTGAAGATAAACTGTTGCTTACTTCAACATTTTTTCGCTTAGAAAAGGAAAGCGTGAAAACTGACGTCTTGTCTTGTAGTCAAACATACAAGAATCTTCCTGCTATGTTAAATGTGACCCCTCATACATGGATTCAGGCCAGAAACTCAGTTTTGACATGTGCCATTGATGCCCTTAGCCACGAAAGTGTCAAGCCAGTTCATAAGGCAGTAACTGCGGATCAGCTCTATTCTATTGTACAACCCTCTTTTGTCAGCCCATTGAGGTTTGCTACAAATCTCTTGGTATACTCTGTGACACGTAGTAAACTCGCCCTCAATATCCACGGTAAGATCCACCCTTCTGGAGGAAACACCACCGTCAAAACCTGGCTAAATGACTTAATAATGGAAGTCCCTCAAGTTCCATCTGGTGACATTCTTACGGCTATTGACAATGACCAGGTGCTTATCAGGAAGTGGACTGTGTGCAAAGATAACCGAGGGCAAATCAGTGTATTAAGGCCCGGGTCGCACTTGAGACAAAATTGGGACAAGTTTGTTTTGATAACCAAAAAAATGTCAGATTCCTGTCAACAGCTGATCACGCCAAGTGCGACCTACTTGTCTCTGCGCGGACAAAAACTTGTCCACAGAGACAAATCTTCAAAGAAGCCGTAGTCCTGCCACAGACCAGGACCTTTTACGAACAACAAACAAAAAATGTTTTTCTCGGGATAAAGTTGTCAATCAATTTCAAAAGGCCTTAAAAATATAATGTACTCGGTTTGCATTTCATTATTTCGTTGCTACTGAGTTGTGCTGTCGGTCACGCGTGTTTAGACATGAATTCAGGTTTTCGATCAAATGTTCCCGCTTTTTGGGGGAGCGACACAGATAACTCTTATGATCAGCACAATGGGTACAGGCCAGGACAGTATTTTTGGAACCGCTATCAAAATCATGATGCCCAACTACAGCAATTTCCCCAAAACACTTTTGCGCCAACAACGGCGGTTTTGGCGCCATTTCAGCATCCCAGCCATCCAGCGTTTGTACAACCAAGCTCCAGCAGTTTGGCAGCTCAATCTTCCCCACCTGCAGCATTACCAGAGTCCGCTGATGTTCAAGATTCTAGTGAGGCCAGCGAAAGCTCGACAAAAGTGGGCAGAGGGTATGGAAAGTGGAGCGAGGAAGAGGAGAAGCTCCTTGTTCAACTGTGGTGCAATAAGCACACACGACTTGAATCGAGGCATGCCAGACAAGTGTGGGAAGAAATCGCCAAAGAAATTTCCAAAATCAGGAAAGTAAATAGCAGCCAGTGCCAGAGGAAGATGAAATACCTAAAAGACCGGTACAAGGAGGCTAAAGATCACAATCGCAACCAGACTGGGGGCGACAGGAAAACCTCACCATTCTACGAAGAAATAGATTCCGTTCTGGGGTGCAAAGATATCGTGACATTCAGTCACGTAGAAGAATCCAGCCCAAGCCCTTCTTCTTCTTCAACGCAGGGAAATGAAGAAAAGGATGACGAGAAGCGCGATCTAGATGATGAGTTTGAACAATCGCTGGCTGTGTTCGGTTTGAACAGAAAGTGAGAAAGGAAGAGCAAAGGGAGGGACGAAAGAAAACGCGCTAAAACCGCGAAACCCTCACGGAAAGAACATGACGACGATGATGGAGTTTTCCGACAAAGCATGGAAAAGCTACAGGCACAAGGCGACAGGCTGACAAATGCATTGGAAGCAATGGAAAAAAATCAAGCACAACAGTTGCAGATCATGGGCCAATTCATGACCACTTTCCTGGAGGCCATGCAATTGAAGAATCAGGAGTGACAACGAACTTGACCAAATGAGTCAATGAAACTTTACATTATAACACGTTTAATTGTTTCATCAAACGTGTAGGTTTTGTCGTTTCAGTTTTCTCATCACATGTATTGCAGTAATTAAGTGACAGGGCCATAATATTTTACTGCTTTTCATGATCCTTAAAATGTGTTTGTGTACAAATGATGTCGTTATTGTATTTTTTAGAGAGTTTATTATATTGTAATCTATCGTATTTTCCTTGCAGAATCTTATTTGATATACAAGCCGTTTTAGTGCAAACCTTTGAATCATACAATGGTAAATTGTTCATGGAATAAAAAGCTTAAGTGAAACAACATGTTGGCAACAAAATGTGAAGACCTCGTAATTTTACAAGTTCCCCAAATATTCCTTTAAGAAGTCTCTCAGGTCTGCACCATCAGTATTTCCATCTCTAACAGGAAAATCATCTTCACTTTCATTGCCATCTTCATCCCATAAATCACCAGCCTCAATGCAAAAATTGTGGAGAACACAACATGCAGTGATAATCTGATTGGTAAAAGCTATATTGCTATCTAGTCGTTTCTGGAGAATTCTCCAACGTCCTTTCAGTATGCCGAATGCGCACTCCACTGATACCCGAGCTCGTGAAAGTTCTTTGTTAAAACTGATTTCCTCTGGGTCATTTGTTCCCTCCTGAAACGGCTTTAGCAACCATGTGGAGAGAGGATAGGCACTGTCACCCAATAAAAGGGGTTTTATTTACCTCCCTCCAACTCTTACAGCTGGCCCGAGAAGAAGTTCATTGTTGGTTATTCGGCGATACAATGAGCTGTTTCTCAGAACTCTTGAATCGTGCATGCTCCCCGGAAAACCGGCAGCAACGTCCAAGAAACGTTTTTCTCCGTCGGCCACAGCTTGGACCACTACATCATGTTGCTGCGGGCGGCTAAAATAGTCTGGTCCGCTTTCTGTGGGAGTTTTTATTCTTATGTGTGTTCCATCAATAGCTCCTACCACATTTGGGAGGTCAGTCAAATCTTCAAACGTTTGTCGGGTGGTCAGTACGTTTATGTTTGTTGATGGAAATCTGATGTATTAATTTTTTAAATCACACAATGCATCAACAACATCTTGCACAGCTTCAATGACGGTGGTTTTACCGACGTTAAAGTTTGGACCTATCGTAACATAAGAGTTTCCATGGGCCAAGCGGTACAGTCCCAAGGCCAAAATTTTTTCTGGTGTCACACAGTCACGCAAGTAAGTATTTTGTCTTGTAAGCCGTGGACGGATTAAGTTTAGAAGCCCTGTGAATGTTTCTCTGTTTAAGCGAACCTGTCTCCTGAAATAATCACCAGGAATTGATGCATCAAAATAATGTATTTCAAACCACGACTGGTCAGGTCTTGGCAAAGCCCAAAATCGGGGAAAGCGACGGCCGCGACGTCTTCTTCGCCGTTGGTTTAGCATCAACACTTGTGCCTGAAGTGCTCTTATTTGTACAATACAAGACAGGAGGACGGCTCTTTGCGCATCATTAGCTACACTGACGTTTAAAAGATAGAAATAGAATACCAGAAAGATAGCAATTTCTCGTTGATTCATTGCGATTGCTTCTGCTCGCCACGAATAAAACAGCGGGAAAATTATAATTATGCAAGAAATGGCGTGCCGGATAAAGTGATGTCAAGACTTTTGTTTACTTTGCCATATGTCACGGTTGATTGTCTCTGTAAATGCGACCCTAAACCGCAAGCTTTAATATTGTCTGGGACAATTTTGAAAACAACTTTGTCGGTAAAATCTTAGGACATTTCAAATGTTTGTCTCAAGTGCGACCCGGGCCTAACTAGTGTTTGTGTGGCACCTGTTTATCCCAATGGAACATTGCAGTTGGATTCAAATCTTGCTCCAGGGTAAGGAAGACATCTTTTGAGAAATGGTCAAATAATATTATTTTTAAATACACACAAGAGTTTGATTCATTTAATGAGCACTTATTTCCTTCCTAAAATTATTACCAGCATATGTGAAGGTCATGTACATCTAATTAATTAAAATGTGATAAATTATGATATTAAGGTACATTAAAATTTTCAGACTATATCTTTGAGTATTTTTTTTGTTATTGTCATGATTCTAACAATTATTATTGGGTTAGGTCGAGCATGATAGCAAGAATTATCATGACCAAAGTTTGTGATATCTGCGGAAACCATAGGCTGAGGTGGATATCACAAACCAAGGCATTGATAATTCTTGCTATTATGCGAAAATGGAATTCAGTAATTATTGTTTTCTCGTGCACTTGTTTGTAAAAACAAGGATGCATACAAGAAACTAAACATGCTACATCAACTAGTAAAAAACTTTATTTATAAGCTGTCAACCTAAGCATTGCAGTTCAGTCCAAAAGTTTCTAGCAAAATTTAAAAATTTCAAAAAAAATTTAAAAGTTAAATTACCTTTTGACTGAATGAAGACCTGTTTTGATAAAACCTTCCGCAGTACATTTCCAGAAAAGCTTTACAAAAACAATTATATTTCTCACATGTGTAAAATTATTATCTGCTAAATGACATCATTTCTGCATGTATAATAAACAATTATTGGATGAGGTTGAGCATGATATCATGAATTAGCAAAAAACGAGGTCTTTGTGCTAACACAGACACAAGGTTTTGATAATGCATGATATCATGCAAAAACCGAATTTAATAATTGTTTTATTATACATTTTTCACATAATTAATCCTCAAAAACAGAAGCGAAGCATTCAGCCATTTTGTTTCTGAGGAGAACACTCCAAGGGGCTTAGTAACAGACACAATATCTGCTGCAGATATTGCATTTATCATGACAAGTTCACAAGCTATTATGAATTGATTAAATGTTCTCGTCCAATCAGATTTTTCATAGTGAGTCTGATGTATAATAAAACCTGTTTTATGTAGGTATGACATCACTTCTACATGAACATAAAGTATTATCTGTAGGTATGGCATAACAAAATAGTGCCACCAGTTTTGAGCCACTCAAAATGGAGATAGTAACATCCTTGCATAATAATACATTTAAGTATGGTTCTTTCTTTAAGGGCATGGTACAACTACATTGAGCAAGCCAAGGCAAATCAAGATGAGCAAGAAAAGCTGGCAAAGGCATGTTCAGATTCATAAGGTGACAATGAAATAATCCGCCGTGAGGTAATGATGTTTTTAAAATTACAGGTGTACAAGAAAGGTGATCTACATGTACATGTAGATGTAGTTTACAATGTAGTGCTCAATGTAGTACCGAAGCCCACTCATACAAATGGCATCAAGTTCTAAGATTGTAGATAAAGAGATAGATAAATCTTAAATGAGTAAACTAATTATGAAAGTGAAGAACGATCATCGCAGTTAATTTTCCAATTGAAGCAATTGGAAAGAAAAACTTCCTCTTTCCAATTGCTTCAATTGGAAAATTTACTGGGATGATCATTCTTCACTTTCATCTACCACCGCAGTTCACATATGAATTATTTGATATATACCGTAGTACGCGCCTAAACTAATTACAACTGAATTTTTTTTTGTACTCAGAACAAGCGACTAATCCATGAGTTACTTCAGGAACTACTTACAGAGCAGACAAAAACTGGGGGCGTGTGGCAAGACGATGTTGACTCCCGAGTAGATGACATTAAAGCCAAAGAAGGAAAGCGTGTTTGTCCTGTTTGTCAAACATCAATGGAAAGGACGAAAAGAAAGTGTGTGAATGCGGATTGCAGGGTGAGCCTGAAAGCTGCTGAGAAAGAACTTCAAGGCAGTGACATTCTTGGCACTGCACTGGTTGCTCCCATCCGTCAGTACCGACAGAGAGTCAGAGAAACACACCTGGGATTCGTCATTGATCAGAATGAGGAGGCACATGTCATTGTAAAAGAAAAATTATCCGAGTGTTATGATGAATTCCAGCATGTGCCATCAAACCATATTGATCATCCAGTCAACATTGTGACAAGTGATCCTGTCAATCCGAATTCTCCGGACGCACTCAAGGAAGTCTTACGTAGAGTTGGCATGGCTGCAAATGTGAGGCGGTATCATCCCAATGATCCAAATGCTCGGCAGTGGCTCAATGTTACTATGGATGGTCTACCTTACCTTGTGTGCAGAAAAGTGATCAAAGATGTTTTGCTCTGTACCAAATGTGGTGAGGAAGTTTTGGAGGAACGTATGAAAGAACATTGCATTAAAGTTCATCAAGGGCAGAAATGCAGTGCTGTGAAAGAGTTTGACTGGGTGGTACCTCGTATTGGAAAACTTCACCTAGAAATGAACATGGCGAGACATTTTATTGATTTAAACTGGGATGTCTGTGTTAAGTAGTGAAATTACATTGTTACGTGGAGGAATTTATGTTAAGTGTCAGGCGTTCGTGCGCCAAAGGATTGGACATTCTCGTAGATGTCATATGACGTAAGCGAAAAACCATGTGCGAGAGAAGCTAGCGAAAGAGATTTGTCAAGAACATCTTATGTTTAGTTGATAAAGAATACACATGGAAAACTTAAAACCGTGTGGATATTCTGTGTAACATTTCTGGGGGCCTCTCCGGGAGGATTTTTCGACGGAACTGTATGGATTTGCCTGTATTGATGCTTGTTTGATCACTTCGTGCGAGGACTTTATGAGGACCGCCGCCATTGCATGTTCAAGCCCATGGCGGATTGCACTGGAGGACTTTAAGCAAGAAGAATGCGACGGACTGTGGTGTGAGAGGGCGTTTGTTATGGGCAGCTGCTGAAAAAGGTAGTGGAACGCATTTGAGGCTGGTGAAAGGTAGGAACGTTGTTTTATTTAGTGGATTTTGTGGGTTTCTGATCGTGTTGTTTACAAGTAAGACAAAATGGCAGAGGAAAAACGGATTCTCCTGGATCGCAAACTTTTGTCGCTGGACTTGAATGCGTTATGTGAATTTGCTCCGCATGCGGAAGTTGAAAAGTCGGCAATAGAGGGCACGGGAAAATTGAGTGTTATTCGGGCCATCAGACACAAAATTGAGGATTCGTATGAGAAATGGAGTATGTTGACGGATTAATTGCTCACTTTGGCCCTCTGCCACTCAAGGGAATGGAACATGAGTATGGCCAAGAAGAATTAGAAACCAAGGGTGACCTAAAACAGCTCCACAAGGAACTGGGTGATTTAGAATCCAAACAGAAATTAGTCGAAGAGAAACTGGCCGAGATAAAAAAAAAGAAATCTGCTGATCCAGTAAAGGGCGAGGGTACAATTAACTTTCCTGTGAAGGGGGTTGAGCAAAGCATATTCCGCAGGGATTTTAAAATTCTAGGAGTGGTGGGTGAACTTGGACAGAAAGACAAGCTGGGTTATCAGGCATTGATCGGTGGCTGTTTAAAACCATTACTGGAGCAATCAACTCAAAGCCTCTGGGTGCAGCCCCAACGCCGCCCTGCAGCAAAAGTCTTTCTCCGCAACCTACTGGCAGTGGCAGCACCTGTACCTGCTGGATGCAGTGAGGCAGTATGGTTATCCCTCATTCTTCTTGACGATCAGTCCGTATGAGTGGACCTTTCCCTGGCCTCGCTTCATCCAGCAGATTCGAGAGGACCACTGCCTGGGGCCTACAGACCTGCCTCTGCTGGAGACGTTACATGTGGGACATGTCCTGGAGCAGATCGCCCAAGGATATCTGACCGGGGCCAACTCTAACCGGTGGCGTCAACACGTCTTCAACAACCAGGACCAGCCCACCAAGTCCAACGTGTTGATGTACTTTTACCGCATGGAGGTTCAGTCCCGGGGGACCCTGCACATGCACATGTTGGTGTGGGTCAAAGACTTGTCTTTGATCCGCGCCAATTTGCTGCACACGTCGATTCCTTGGGCGAATGCCAATGATGCCTTCCTAGTGGCGGACACACAGAAGTCGTCGTCTTCCTGCCTGCCACTTTCCCAGGCACCAGATTCCTTCATGGACACTGCCGATGGACGTACCCCATCTGCAGTTTCACTACACGCCCGAAGACGCGTCGAGAAACCTCCGCGCCTACGTCGGGACCCTCCTGGGAGCCTTGCGGTGCAGAACCGACGTCCAGCTAGCCGACGGGAAGGGCATGCTCCTGAAGTACGTCTCCTCGTATGTGACGAAAATGCACGAGGCAGCCACGGTGAGGGCCTCTACTGCACTGACGTCACCGGGTTTCAGGCGGCCAATTCATTCCTCAGAACCGTCCGTCCCCTGGCTCCGGAGATGGCGTTCCAGCTCTCAAACAGTGGCCTGGACTGACAAACAGACCAAGCAGTTTCGTGCGCCACATCCGGGCCAGGAGAACGGAAACCAGGTCTACCAGCAGTACCTGAAGAGACATCGGAGTGAAGATGACCAATCCCTTTTGGAGTGGCTGCGATGCCACTCCACCGTAGTTGCCAAAGCCAAGGCCTTGGGGACCGACAAGTACCTGGTGGCCGTGAAGTTTGTGTCGCCGTTTAACCCTGTGTACTTCTTCCAACATCTCTTAGTGCACTATCCTCACAGACTCGCTGGCGAGCTCAGACATGTGGAGCAGGCCACCATGCCTGTTCCCATCCAGTATTTTTCCCATGCCCTCACGCTTAGGCCACAGTGGTGGTCCAGACCAGAGCAGATCCACGACCAGTTCCAGCATGAGGGCCACAGGACCAGCTTTGTTACCACTCTTGTGTCTTACGTTATGGCGCTGCAGAACGTCTACCACCTCTGGCAGCGTCGTATCGTAAACGCCCGCATCGGCTGCCTCCAGACCAGGTCGGTGGAACGCTTCTACCCAATGTCAGCCCTGCAGACAGCAGTGTACCAAGACATCATGGACAGCCTCGCGCAGCGCCAAGCCTTCGTGGATCAACACGCAAACTCTGGTCCTGAGATCGACCGTTGCTGGCGCAAGTACCGCGTCCTCATGGGAAAGCCTGGCACCGGGAAATCTCAGGTCTTGATCAGAGTGATCCACGAGGCTCTCCAACGCGAGGCTTCCGTCCTTCTTGCCGCACCGGTGGCCCTCCTCACCCAGGGTTACTGCTCCATCTTTGGTACAGACCTGGAGTGCGACACCCTCCACGCGGCTTTCCGCATCCCGGTCAACGATGGTCACGCTTTCGATGTAAACTTCGCCCTGAATCGTTTCGACATGGTGGTGGTCGACAAGGCCTCCTTGGTGTCTCTAGCATCGTTTAACATGGTGGCTGCCACCCTCAATCGTCTCAACTGTCGTCCTGTTGTCGTCATCGCTGGCGACCGGCGACAACAGCAGCCTCTGCAGACAGTAAGGGGGAAGGTCTCCAACACTGTTTCCATAGTTAACGATCACACCTTCACACAGGACAATGCAGTGAAGCACTCCCTTTACCAGCAGTTCAGGATTCTCGACAAGGACTACGAGGCCTTCGTGGAAATGGTCTGCTATCTGCAGCCCACTCAGCAACAGCTGGACCACTTCCAGGAAGGTCTCGTGCTCTGCCCTCCTGGATGTCTCGAGGACCACCAGATCTACGGTGCATTCAGGCGTCATGCGCAAACTACGATCATGACTGTGTCTAGGGCAGCTGCTCAGAGGATAAACAACATCGTGGTACAAGAACTCTTTGCAGACAAGGAGCCTCTAACCAATATTCCCTGTGCGGCAGTCGCCGGAGGTGCAGCCATCCTACCCTTTGCAGGCATGTCGATAGTAATAAACGAGAACCGCGACAAGGCCTGCCGCATAGTCAACGGGCAGGACGCGACCTTGGTATCGTCCCAGGGGAACACTCTCATTCTCGCTTCCCAGACGGCGAGCAGGCCTTCGTGTATCCGGTGACCCACTACGTGGAAGGAGAGGGAGATGTCATGCGATACCCTTTGACTCCAGCCTACACCAGGACGATCTCCAAGTCACAGGGTCAAAATCTCAAGCATCTCCTGGTGTGGCTGGACTGTCCTATTGTCCCAGCGGGTCTCGCGTACGTCGCCCTCTCCCGAGTTCGGAGGAAGGCAGACTTATCCATCATGCAGCTGATGCTGGCTTGCCAACTCAAACCAGTCCAGTTGTAAAAGTCTTCTCTTCTGTCTCGTTTAGCGCCTTCCTGCAGTTTCTGCCATCAACTGTCAATTCATTAGTCTCGAAGCAAGCCCTTCTGCCATGTTCTCTGCATTGAACACTGTGATACCAAGCCTCTTCGTTTAACGACTGTAATTGTGCAAGTTGCGCTAAAAGGACAACTCAAAGTACTCCATCTCCACCTGTTCTCATGAACTTTGCATTGAACTGTTCATGGAACCTCATAATCATATCTTCACACCTCTCTGCCCAAAGAATTCATGCAGCCGATGCTGGCCTGCCAACTCAAACCAGTCCAGGTGTAAAAGTCTTCTCTCCAGTCTGGTTTAGCGCCTTCCTTCAGCTTCTGCCATCAACTGTGAATTTATTACTCTTGAAGCAAGCCCTTCTGCCATGTACTCTGCATTGAACACTGTCATACCAAGCCTCTTCGTTTAAGGACTGCAGTTCTGCAAGTTGCAGTGAAAGGACAACCAAAAGTACTCCATCTCCACCTGTTCTCATGAACTTTGCATTGAACTGTTCATGAACTGTTCATCAAGACCTCTGCCTCCTCCTCCTCGTCGTCTGACTCCTTGTCCTCTTCGGAGTCATTGGGGGAGCAGGCGAAGGCCTCCACAAAAGCTGGCACAACTTTAAAGAAGGTGTCAGCAGGGCAGCCAACTAAAAGCACCCAGCAGACCACTGCCACCTCCACTAATCCGAAAGCCAAAGGCAAGGCTCCAGCGACCAAAAAGCAGCAGCTCAAGACAACACAAAAAAAGGCTGACCAAGATGACGAGGACGTATGGGCAGTGCTTGGCACTGCTTGTGCTAAAAAGTAACTGTTTCCGTTAGTTCCCTCTTCAGACAATGTAAGACATTCCAAGACCCAAGACAAAGTATATGCGGTACTGAACTCTTCAGACAACCTAAGACATTGCAAGACGCAAGACAAAGTTACGGATCGCGAAAACGAAATCTTCAAAGGACTTCACAAAGTTGCGGTGACTTGATAATCAAACTGCGCACTAACGCTTTTCAGGAACACTGAACAGTAGGGATTTCTACGGAACTTTGCAACTGAACGCCAACCTTCCTTTGCGGACCTTCTTTCCTCAGAAATAGTATTTTCCTAATGTACAACTACCATCTACTTTTAAACGCGCACTTTCTATTTGTTTTACGACAAGGGTTCTAGTGCCTGTTTTAAGACAGCTCGTTTCCTGGGCGTAGGCCTTTCCGGAACCTTGCCATGTCTTCACCAAATTTCAAGAAATAGCACGCGCACCAGAACCCTTTCATCAAGTTGTCAGCTCGTATTTCGCAAACTTGTTTCTTTTTGTCTTAGGTAAGCCGGAGTGCTCTTTCGTTTTTGGGGACCGTTCCGCTATAGTGCATGAATGAAACCTTTGCTGGAGCACACAGTCACATATTTTGTCGCCATTAAGTCATTCTTCTGTTGCTGCCACTGGTCATGGATTGACATATTCACAATAGTTGTTTTATTTGCTCTCGATTTGAATAGCGTCTTTGGTTGCCGGCACCAAAAAAAGTCATGGGGTGGCAGGCCGTCCGGGGGGATGGCAAGTCACGCCCTGTTAAATCTTCTTGCGTTACATGTCAGGCCATGACCAGTTTCACAATAAGATGCATGACTTGGGAAAAGCTAGAGTGACTTTCTCAGTATTGTCAAAGTCGTTAACTTAGACTTCCTTCTCAGCTCGTATTTCGCAAACTTGTTAGTCTCTGTCTTAGGTCTGCCGGAGTGCTCTTTCGTTTTCGGTAACCGTTGCGCTATAGTGCATGAATGAAACCTTTGCTAGAGCACACAGTCACATATTTTCCAATCATTAAGTCATTCTTTTGTTGCTTACACTGGTCATGGATTGACATCTTCACAATTGCTGTTTTTATTCGCTGTCAATTTGAATAGCGTCTTTGGTTGCTGGCACCAAAAAAGTCATGGGGTGGCAGGCCGTCCTGGGGGATGGCAAGTCACGCACTGTTAAATCTTCTTGCATGGCATGTCAGTCTATGACCAGTTTCCGAAGAAGATGCATGTCTTAGGCCAAGGTAGAGTCACTTTCTCACTGTTGTCAAAGCCGTTAACTTAGACTTAATAAAGTACAAGAAAACGTATTTGACGCGTCCTGTCATGTTAACATATGTTTGGCTACAAAGGAGGCAGTATTGCTTATCCCCTGGAATGGGACTTTGTTTTGGATAGAGGCGTCTCCCGACCCAGAGCTCTAATAGAGAGCCGATTTAGATGGGAGGTTCAGGGGTGGGTAAATGGCTATAATTGATACAAAGATTGCCCAGTTGGAGAGAAAGCAAATCTTTGGAGATCATGGTACAGTTCTGAGTCTTGTAGCATTCTGGCATCATGCTTTCTGCTCTCTGGAAATAGTAAAGGTTTGTACAATTAGGGGGTGAAAATTATTAATAATTTTTGATAAAAGCAGCCATTCGTTTTATTTTTATTGTTGTACAAAAAGTGACCCTATGTTATGGGATTCCAGCCTGTTTCATTGTCGCCAGACACACATGTTTGCTATTTTACTGTTCAGTGATTGTATATTACAACATATGAGAAGTATGTAGAAGACCTACTGCAAAAGCTTCTTTATATAAATGATTGTTTATAAATATAAATAAAATTGACGGTACAGCTGTACTTAACACACTTACCAACAGGACCGTTAAGATTGGCAATAGGCCCTTTGCAGGATCCGGTCACATGGTACGGAATAAATTACGCTGGGACGCAAATGACGTAGTGGGATTTCCAAAACAAAGGAACTCGTACCAGTCCAGCCCGACTTTCCTTTGTTTTGGAAGTCCCACTGCGTCATTTGCGTCCCAGCGTAATTTATTCCGTACCATGTGACCGGATCCTGTAAAGGGCCTATTAGTCCATTTGGAATGGCGATCGATTGAAATTTCAGGGCATGCACCCTTTTGTGCCCATTGTAAACAATTCTTTGATTGGTGTTTGGGCAACAAATTGGACGAACTGTGCCATCCACAAAGCCGTAACAATTGTTGAGTGCCGCACCTTTATCTGAAACAGCTCCAGCATATGTCTGCAATGCATGGTGATTTAAAGTAGTGTGATTCCACTCTGATATCCGACGACCATGATGCTCAAATATAAAATCAATGACTGTATTACTTATCATGGAGATTTCAGAGACGGGTCTGCCGAAAATGCTTGTGAGGTCGCTGTAGCGACAAGGGTATGCCAGCCGCTTGAGAACGATGCATAATCCTTCAGTACTGTCACAGATTGTTCCTTGTTTACATTTTATTTTGTCAGGTAAGCCAAGAGCATCAACCAAGAGAGGAATGTCGTATTTTTCGAAACGAAAATCTGTCTTACACTCAGCCTCACTTTTTTCTTGCAACGTAAATCTTTCATAATTCCAATAAGGATACTCTGGATTTTTTAACTTGTTAGCACGAGAAACTCATCCTCATTAATGATTTCCTCGCAAAAACTTACAAGAAGTTCGTCCCGTGCTTTCCTGAAGGACGCCATTCTCGACCAAGGAGCTGGACAGAGTTCGCGTCTTGTTTATCTTTTCTTAAGTCTAATTTCCCACGCAAAGAACGGCATTCTTGTCCCAGGCCTTTACATGCCATGATGTCCTAGAAGAAGACGCCGTCCTCAAATCTTAAGGTCCCTAATAAAGTCAGCCAAAACAACTTCAGCACGATATGATATGACCTGCATTGTGACATTCTGTATGCATTCACTGTTATATGATTGTCTGTTTTCTTCATCTCTTATTTTTGTCGAAATTACTAATTGCACTCCAAACACTGTTTCTACCGCTGTGATAGGAATTCACTTCACATTTTGTTTTTCAGATGATCGGCAGGAGGATTTGTTGACCCCAGCATTCACTCCGACAACAACGCCAGAGAAGATGAAAGCTCGGACTGGCAACCTGGGTCCTGAAGAGGCATTGGAAGCTTTTCAGGAGGGTAAAGTGCAGAAGAACAAGCCAAAAGAGCGAGTTTTTGTGAGCAGATTACAAGGTAGCGAGGAATTGAAGAGAGACATCCTTGGTTTATATAAGGACCCTCGTAAGAACTTAAAGGGACACAGTCAGCTTTGTGACTGCGTTGACCTGGACGCTAGCTTTTCTCACTTTGAAAAAAGTTTACCTCAATCTGAAATCAAAGTTCATGCAGAAATCCGCTTCATTTTCCGCAGTATTTGCTTGATTTTCAACCGTTTACTGAAAAATCTGTTTTTGAGTGTCCTTTTGCTTATCCTATGATATTATTTTTATCATATCTGGTTAAAAACAGCATTTATCGCATCTCTGTTACATGCAAATTAGCAATTGAATGGTATGTAATGCGCATGTGTACCAGCTGACTGTGTCCCTTTAAGAGCTCCTCTACAGGTACGATTTGAAGGGGAAGAGGGAGTTGGCATGGGTCCAATCAGGGAATTCTTTGTCTGTGCCATGAAAATACTGCAGGAGGGAATACATGGAGACGGAAGACCAATTGTGTACTTTGAGGGAGAGTCAGATCATTTGCTCCCTATACACAACCAACTTCTTCAGCAAATGGGCACCTACACGTGCATCGGCAAGATGATTGGCCACTCAGTTCTGCATGGAGGTCCAGGATTCTATGGCATATCACAAGTGGCAAAACACTATTGGACGCATGACGACCTACAAAAGAGTCCTCCTCCCATGGTAATAGAGGATATACCTGATCTTAATATGCGAGAAACCATCAAAGAGGTTTGTACTGCCATGAGAATCAGCTAGTTCATGTTGTGAATGCGCAACCTCTTGGCAGCGCATCACCGACACAGCTAGCTATGCATTGCAATACTAAATTACCATTTTCCCACTTACTATCACTTTTCTCAGCTAGGAGCATTGTTGAGCATGTTTTCTTTGACACTTCCAACATTAATTACTCAACATCATCATTTTCTAACATGTCTTCCTCTGGATAATCAGTTTCAACAGTTGAAAGTTGAAGAAAAACTGTCTGTGGAACTGAGAAAAAGCCTTGAAGCTTACATGATGGAGGCAGGTCTGGAGATTGAACTTCTGTGTGGAGCACGAGACGTGTTAATTCAAGGACTACTTTGGTACTTTGTCGTGGACAAAAGGAGGCGGGAACTAGATGACATTGCTCAAGGTAATATTGTATGCACAGGGAGAGGTGGCGAAAAGAGATATTGTTAACGTTTGCTGTTGATGGTCCATTGATTGACGCGTTGATGTTGCACACTTGTACAATTTCAATATCATTTTCCTCAAACCGTTTTTTCACTTTGTAATAGGAATGAACGCGGTGTGTCTGCAAACTTTCCTTGCGCAACAGCCGTCACTGCTGGCGATTGTGTTTCCATGTCATGCTGCAATGGAGATAACCGCCGAGGAATTTATGCAAAAGGTGACCTATAGCGGAGATGAGAAAGCAAACGCGAAAGCGATGTTCGAACAATACATAGTGGAAATTTCCCAACGAAAGGCGGGTATGTCATCAAGCAATGGATTGGTAAATTATGTCATATACAAGCCATCGTTTAATGTAACTATCTAATATAGTTGACTTCTATTGGCGGACAAGCGTTACGTAAGCGGCGAAAACCGGCTACTTCCAAAGCAGGAAGTAAACCGGCTTTATTTGATGAGTAGGTTATAAGGTGATTGGCCGCCAAAGGGCTGATGTGAACCTATCGTTTAAGCAGACGTTAAAATTGCAATACATGAAGAATATAAACAAAAGTGTAAGAATTATTTACAAGGATATACACAAATTAATGAGATTTACTAGAACAATGATACGAGAAATTAAAAAAATTACAAATATATAAAATTAACTTTTTTTGTGGTGATAAAAGTCGCTTCCTTGCTGTAAGAGAACTCACCAATGTTCCTGGCGTGTTTCTTTAATATATGCCTATAAGAATAAAAATGTTCAGGTAATGTTACTTATCTATTTAGAAAATTCCTGATTACAGGGCCTCTGTACTGTAAAGTGTTTCTTCCAGTGTCAGATTTCAACCTTTGATGTTAAATGGATTGGGAAAGCGAGTTGACCTAGAAGTTGTATTTTTATGTTCTATGTGTTAATTTCTTGTTTTTACAAAATGGAAAGATTACATCTATAAATTACTGATGCATAGAATAACATTTATAAACTGATTACATTTATAAATTACTGATGCATAGACTTTTCTTCCTTCACTCTATAGGTGAAACCCGAGCAAGTGACCTTTGCTGCTTCTGGACAGGAGGGAATGTGCTACCCCCCTGGAAGGAGGATCTTGGTGGCGAGATTTAGTGACGACGCCAATAGCAAGTCACCCATGGCAGAGACATGTTTTATGTCTCTGATAGTTCCCGTGGGTCATAGCACATACGAGAGTTTCCGAAATTCCATGGACATTGCAGTCCAGTATGGGTCTCATGGATTTTCTTTCGCTTGAATGTGCATTTGAAATTTTTATGTACGTGTTCAATTGTTAAGGAACTGTTTGTTATTTGTTTGGATAGTCGTTTCCAACGTGAAGTATTCGGGCTTTAAAGTAGTGATTTTTAAAGGCCTCTAACCTTACAGTCATATCTCGTAACAAGGAATGAAACATTCTTAGAACACTATGCTTTATTATAAGATTGGAACTCGTATGAAAAAATAATCTCCGAGGTTTGTTGCCGTTTAAAAAAAAGTACAATAAAATTTGCTCATTTACGTCAGACTGCACATGACTTGTTAAGATTAACGATATTAACGTTGTTAATATAAGTGGCTTAAAACAGAAAATATTTCCGTAAGAAGGCTGGGTAACTAACGCGCACCTCAGCGTTAGGCATCACCTCAAAGGCCGCGAGATAGCGCACGCGATTTAAAGATTACAAAACTCACAACAAACGTGGCTGTGCTGGAAGGTAAACGAAAATTGTCAATCAAAAAACAGTTGGAAAAAAAACTACTCTTCAAGTTTTGTTCGATTTTTTTACTTGGCTAGCCTCACCATCTTCGAGTGATCATGGCACTCTTTCTCCTACTGCCTATGCTGCTAACAACAGCAAAAAAGAAAAAAACTAATCGCGGGTATTTATGTTTATTCGCGGGCTTTACTGAGCACCAGACCGCCTTCACACGTGTGCAAAGTACGCTCTTGCAAAGTGGAGATTTTATTTTGCGCGTATAACGTGCGCGAAAAATTCCTAATCCACGAGGCTAATATCGGAAAAAAACTGTTGCGGCAATACTTTTTCAATGCAAAAAATTATTCAACAGCAAAATCCGAATGCTGTGCACAATTGGAAACAAAAACTGTGGAGTGGAATTTTTCCCAACTTGATACTTCAGTAAAGTAAAGCTGCGTTTCAATACAACTACAGATGAAACGTAGGGCCTCAAGGTACAAGTCAACTCCACTGTCATCAGATTCCTGTAGGGGATTGACTGTGCAACTAAGCTGTGTCAAATCACTTGCTTGAAGGACAGTTGGAATGTTCGAAACTACGTCATCTTCTATCGGTCCATCCCACTGTGCAGATGGTGCTGGTCCGTCCCAGTCTACCCCATAGCACGCTAGCTGCTCTTCTGACTGTGATGTGTGAAAGAAATAACTGTGGTTATATCAACGTAGTAACTTCTTTATTTTAGAAAGCTCACGTAGCAAATTTAGAGGTGAGCCTTGCTGGCTACGTCCTCATTTTGAAATACACAAAACATTCCATATTTCCACCGTTATCAAAATCAAAAGAAAAATGTGGAACGAAAACTGCAGGAGAATACCAGCCAAAGAAAAGTGTTTCTCTGCCATTTCTACAACTTCTAACTACCTTAAAGTGCCCATATCATCAAAACTTTAATTTTCCCATCTGATTCTCTGTTTCATGCAAGGAACTTCTGCGAAAACATTTTTCGATTTGGATAAAAAGCGATTTTTTAATGAAGTTTTAAAAACGTGAAAATCCTATTTTCTTGCGGTCGACCCGTGCCGCTGATCACAGCATCGACATGCTCAGAATTGTGACGTAGATTCAGGAACGTGTGAGTTGAGGCTTGACTTATCTCACTTGCTTTACCTCTGTAAATTTAGCTTCGTAGCCCATGCAAAATGATCCTTTCCAACATTTTGTATGAGCTACTAACTTACATTTACAGAGGTAAAACGAGTGAAGCCTGAAGTCACGTGTTCCTTAATCTACGTCACAACTCATTCAAAACGAAGGGAAGACTGGTGCGAATGATGGGCCAAAATGACGGCAAATTTGAACGATTTTAAAACTTCTAAAAAAGATTGCATTTTATCCAAATCGAATTTTTCTTTCGCAGAAGTTCATTGGGTGATATATAGAATCAGATAAGAAAATAAAAAAATTGACGATATGGGCACTTTAAACTTACTTGAAGAAGTGCATGAAGAACTCAAAAGAAAAATGGCGCTCAAGCGGGCGTGGCCTAATGGCTAGGGCGTTGGACTTGTAATCCGAAGGTTTCGGGTTCAAATCCTACACCCTGCCACAAGATGGATTTGTGTATGATCATCCCAAATACAACTCCGCGCTATGTAAATAGCCAACTGGTCAGCCTCCCTCCAGCTGGGATTTTAATAAGTTTTCGTTCAATTTACACTGTCTCTTTGCTTGTTTACAGTGTCCCCCGTTAACGAGGCAGTGCTAAACACTTTGGCACTCAAAGAGATTGATTCTATTCATTTTGAATGCCGATGAAATAGTTTTGAGTTTGCAACATTTGCATCAGCACCTCGCAGTAGTATACTTTGGTTTTCTATAGTCCATGTCATTTTGCGATGTCTTAAATATTGTAATGATCTCCGACGCTCCTGTTAACCTCAAAGCTCATCTAGGAGTTCTAATTATATTTGTAAAATTTCTTAATAATTCATAAGTGTTATGACCAATCCACGGGTAGTATTTGAGTCACATGCACACTACTGTAAACCCTAATACAAATCATTAACTTTTGATACAGACTGCTGCTCAGCAGATTAGCATGCATTAACTTTCGATACAGACCTCTACTGAGTAACATGACAAACAATCCATTGTTTCATTTCACAAGCACAAGCAAAATATTCGTGTCCGATCTGTATGGACGTTTACAGTGGCTCGCATATTGGCTCGCCATTGTAAACGCCCATGCAGATCTCCCGCTCATATTTTATCTACTACTTGTTAATTTTTGAAAGGAACCGTCACTCGCGCTAAATTATTTTAGATGCAATTAATTTCCATAATAGAGCTTACCATTGTCAGCTCTTCTGCTACTGGGTGATCTGAATTCCAAATATTCAGTAAGCCAGAGATCCAAAGCTGCTCCGGGGATTTGCTGTGTTCTGTACTGACGGGTGCTCTCGAATGTGCACTGACAAACTGGGAAAGTTGCCTGTTAAGCCTTGGCAAAAAAACATAGTGAAGCGCGAAGAGATGCATTTCGTTAGAAGGATCCAAAAAACCACAATCTTCCATGCAACTGAACAAAGTGTAAAATGTGTGGGTACAACCAAAGGAAACATCTCTCCAAAGTCTCTCAATCCGCTGGTTATGAACACTCCTGCCAGTAATATGGCTTCCTCTGTCGGGTCCACGGAGAGGATGATTCAGCATATATCTTGCTATATCTATGTTCTCGCCACCTTTATCAGTGCATACCCTGGAGGGAAGACCAAACTTTCCAATAGCACCAAGAAAAAGCTCAAATACAGTGGCAGCCATGTTGTTGTTGTTGGCTCTTAGAAATACAATCATACAGGAGTAACCATTGATACCACCGTGGATGACGGATCGCCATCTAAACAAAATATCCGGCATTGTTAAATCTGTGATAACTGATATGTTTCTCACTGACTATCTAAAAGAATGCGAGGAGGCTTTTATCTCCGTGTATATCTTATCACCCACAGTGAATGAAAAGTAACAGTCCTGCAACATTGCGCATGATCCCTATTCATATATTGTGTAAACTAAAATGTCACGTTTCCGTTCGGCGGTTTGCTAATCATTTAATTGAGAATTTACTAATTGCTAGTAAACTGTAAATTTGCTACTTTGTGGGTTAAGGGGAGCTTACTTTGGGAACTTAACCATACCTAATAAGTTTATGATTGCCATAGAGCGAGCGGTGCATACACCTGGTTCTTCCTTCTTTGAACAGTGTTGATAGTTAAGGCTCTAAGAAGAATCCCGTCTGGGTTAACTCGTGTCATAGATTCCCTTATACGAACTTGCTGGACCTTTATACCATGGCTTAAAAGAGCACCGGTCATTCGACGATAACCCTATGATGGGAAACTTCGCAAAATCTCCTCAATCGTACGGTCGAGGGTTTGATCATCTATGATTGGAAAGAATTGTCTTGATGAAATATTAAACTCTTGTAATCGCCTCTCTGTTGTCCGCACACTAAGCCCCAGCATATGGGCTACGTCTGGAACAGAGAAACCTCTTTCCAACAGAAACTCTAGTTGGTCTCTTGATACATCAAACTTTGGTCTTCCACGGCTGCCATAAGATACCTGCTCAGTTCTGTAAGAGTGAGGAGCTTCCTTCTCGTGAACTAAAATCTGCAGCAGATCCTTAGCGTCACGAACAAAGCCGACAAGCTGATCGCTGACGAGGTTATAAGCTCCCAAATAACGTACTAGAGAATGACATAACCAGTCAATGCGATACAAAACGCTATAAATATGATCTGATCGACCGTTACAATTTTCAAGCTCTCTTATAAGACGGGTTAACAATCGCCGAATGAATACAACCGGTTGCTCGCATTGTTGTTCAGCCATTTTGACTGAGAAACAATAATTTTGCGTGGGAAATAAATTATGGCACTATGTAACCAGGCTTACTCTAACGTACTGGGTACCAGGATTTGAAGTTGTAGGATTCGAATTTTTGTGTGCGCAGTGACAGACGTGATTTTGTGCTATAGGATTTGGTGTTACTTAAATTGGTGTCACAGAATGGAATTTGACCCTACCTAGTTTAGTGTTTAGTGTTTAGTGAATAGAATTTGACATTACTGAATTTAGTGTTACAGAAAAGAATTTGATGTTACCGAATTTAGTGTTTGACAGGATGGAATTTGCCGTTACAGAATTTAGTGTTGCAGAATAGAATTTGGTGTTACCGAATTTAGTCTCACGGAATAGAATTTGATTTTACCGAATTTAGTGTGACAGGATAAAATTTGCTGTTACAGAATTAAGTGTTACAGAATCGAATTTGATATTACCGCATTCAGTGTCACAGGGTAAAATATGATATATCAGAATTTGGTGTGACGGGAGTAGTAGGGGAGGGACCACGGTTTCCTTTTTTTGCTGTGCTATCGCTGTGGAATAAATTAACTTGATTTCAAATTGCTGTGGAAATGGTGAATTTGAGTGATTTGATGGGTTTTGCGTTGACTCTCTACTGCACGTTTAATATAAGAAGGAGTCAAGGGTGGAAACCTCATTTTCGATTGCCCAGCGCCAAGCAGATTTTCACCCAGAAATTTGAATCGCCCGGCTTCCCAATCAAACACCAGATAAACTGAAAGGTTGATGCTTCTTCTTGTGGCATTCAATCGAAGATCGATTTAAAATCCAAGTGCTAACCGCCCAATAATTTTCTAAGCGATCAGCATCCGCGGCTGGGATTTTGTGTGCTAAGAGCAGTCACGCTGTTTGCTCCATGCTGATTGGATGCATTCGTTACCATCATCCAATCAGCGTGGAGTAACAGCGTGACGCGAATCGGTCATTACACCCGGATGATGTAAACAAATGAAAAATTATTAATGCACATGCTCGCTATCATAATTATTATAATAATCGAAACGATGCCGAATCTTGATTCAGTAGAGAGTGAAAATATTGACCACCCTGTTCAAAAAGTAAAGAAGTTTATGCAAGATGGTTGTGGATGTACACTCAGTGGAAAAGGTGGGCAATGTTGTGAGCAGTTTTCAGAAGAGACCGTTCTTTTCAATTTGAATAACTGCCAGGAACTTTCAAATGGAGAGCTAGATTTGGTGATTCTAACAAGTATTCAAGCATTTACCCGCTCCGATCCTATTGGAGGCAAAAGAAATAGGAGCCCTCGAAGCAGTTTCTTCTTCCAATCTAAGCCCATATGCAAAGAAATGTTCTTACATTTTTATGGGAATTAGCTATTCAAGATTTCGTCGCCTAAAAGAACATTATGAACTGCACGGCATTTTCGCAAGGACACACAGGAACACAAACAGACTACCCGAAAATACGCTGCCATATTCTACAATTGAACATGTCCAAGCATTTCTTCTAATCTATGTGGAGGAAAACGCAATCACTTTACCAGGTCGAATTCCAGGATTTAAAAGTGAAGATGTTAAAGTACTTTCCTCATCTGAGACAAAAATGAGTGTGGCAAGTATATAAGTCTGCGTGCGAAGCTTCCAGCAAGCAGGTAGTCAGCTATCGTAAATTTCTTCAGTTGTGGGAGCAGTTCTGTCCAAACGTGGTTATTGCAAAGCCAATGACAGACCTTTGTTCGACATGCCAGCAGAATACTACCAAACTTCAACAAGCCGCAAACCTCTCAGAGACAGAAAAAATTGAATGTATCAAGGCCCAGCAAGAACACTTGAATTCAGCACAAGCTGAAAGGGACTTCTACAAGTACGCATGCAACCTCTCTGAGAAAACTATAGAATCACTTCAAAATGACAATCTGCTAAATATGGAAAGCCGTACGGCCTGTTCATTAACTGCTACGATTCATTACTCCTTCGACTACGCACAGCAAGTGCACATTCCTTCTAACCCAATGCAGCCCGGACCAATTTATTTTAAAACGCCCAGAAAATGTGGAATATTTGGAGTAATGTGTGAGGGATTTCCACGTCAAGTTAACTTTCTCATAGATGAGGCAGCTTCTACTGGAAAGGGAGCTAACGCGACAATCAGCTATGTGCACAATTATTTTGAGAATTACGGACTGGGTGAAACAGATGCTCACCTTCACGCAGATAACTGCGCAGGACAAAACAAAAACAATTACTTTCTATGGTATTTGTCTTGGAGAATTTTGATGCTTCTTCACCAAACAATCACTTATTCCTTCCTGATAGCAGGCCACACGAAATTTGGCCCAGATCGTTGCTTTGGTTTGATAAAGAAAGTCTTCAAAGTAACCCACATCTCCTCCATTTATGAATTTGCGCGACTAGTGGACACCTCCAGTAGCGTTGGAATGAATAAAGCACAACTTGTGGCAACACATAACGGAAGAGTTATCGTACCTGTGTACGACTGGGCATCATTCCTGGGACGCTACTTTAAGAAAATACCGAACATCAAAAGTTTTCACCACTTCAGGTTTTCGAAAGAAAATCCGGGAATGGTCAACTGCAAAGAACATGCGAGTGCCCCAGAACAGTCGTTCATGCTTCTGAAAAATGCAGCCTGCGTCCCTCCTGTATCTCTTCCTCCACGAATTGAGCCTGATGGATTGAGTAATGAGCGAAAAAGCTACCTTTACCGGGAAATAAGACCTTTCTGCAAAGCAGGTACCGAGGACATTGTAGCACCGGCACCGTGAACTGCAACATTGGCTTAGTGTTACTCTAAATGATACTGGAAATAGCTTTAGAACCGACATTATTTAAGATAAACTATAATAGGGTATTTTAGGATGATGTAAATTTACAAGCGAAATAGCCCTTTCCCTCTAGGATGTGATATTGCTGTTTTACGCATTCTTCATGTAAGTTTTGGATTAAGTCTAAATATCGGTAAGAGGCGGACAACTGTAAAGATCTTCTGGGAATCGTGCCTGTGAGTCGAAAAGAGTACTACATTTGTTCCTACTGACCTGCGCGCCCGGCTTAAACGTCACATTTATTATGCGCCGAATCAAATACTAATTTTAGTCGACTCAAATGAATAAGTTATTTTTACGTTCGGCTTATTTGATTTAGACGTCGCATTTTTTGCCGAATAAGATTGCTGAGCGCGAGCGACGGGTTAATTCCCATTCAATCAAGTGAGTTTATTTAACATAATTTATGAATTCGATTCGGCACATGTAAAATGCGGCGTTTAAATCAACTGTCGAACTTTAGTCGTATATTCGACTGGATTCAGTCGAATATTCGACTGAACCCGCATCAAATTGAAATATGTCGCATTTAACTGATTTAGACGTCGCATTTTACATGCACTTAATTCCGCAATTCGGTCGCATTTAAAATGAAAAATATCGCAAGTTCCTACTGACCCGCGCGGAAGAAAATAATTACAAGTTGACACCAATCTGCCTTTGAAAGGAACAAATTACAACTTCACAACTGAGCCGCATCTGTAAGGGAAAAAAAGATAATTTCTCACTGACCTGCGCGTAAGAAAATAATTGAAAGTTCATACTCGGTCGCGTTTTTAAAGGAAAAAATATAAGTTCACACTGGGCCGCGCTTGAAAGGAAAAGATTAAAAAGTTCATACTAACCCGAATGCAACAAAAAAATACAGGTTTATACTCGCCACGTTTAACACGAAAAAAATGGGAAGTTCCTACTGACCCGCGCATAAAACAAAACTACAAGTCTATACTCGACCGCATTTAAAATGAAAAAAAAAATCACAAGTTCCTACTGACCCGGGCGAAAGAAAATAATTACAAGTTGACACCGGGCCGCCTTTGAAAGGAACCAATTATAATTTCACAACTGAGCCACATCTGTAAGGCCCGGATCAAATGCCGTACTTCACATGAGCTGAACCAAATGACTGTGTGTGTTGACTCAAATAATTAAAAGAACGCCTGTTTGAGCAAAACGTCGAACTTACTTCAGTCGAACCCAACTGCTACATCAAACAACTAACAAAAGACCTATGATTATGCGTTTGGTTCGACTCATGTGAAGATCGGCCTTTGACGCAAAGTCGATCTTCAGGCGTTTTCACGGCTGGCCAGGCGTGAAGAACTCAAATAAAATCAGTCGAACTTAATTGGGTCAAACGCCGAACTTCACATGAGCCTAATTGATTGAATTGGGTTCGGCTCATGAGAAGTACGACGTTTGACCCGCGCCCAAGGAAAAAAATTACAAGTTCACACTGACGCACACGTGAGAAAATAATTACAAGTTCATACTCGGTTGCGTTTAAAAAGAAAAAAATGCAAGTTCATACTGGGCTGCGCTTGAAAGGAAAAAATCACAAGTTCATACTCACTTGCGTTTAAAAGGAAAAAATGTAAGTTCATACTGGACCGCTCTTGAAGGAAGAAGTTCACAAGTTTATACTGACTCGCACGTAAGAAAAAATACAGGTTTATACTCAGCCATGTTTAAAAGGAAAAAAAATCGCAAGTTCCTACTGACCCGCGCGGAAGACTGAATTAATTACAAGCTGACACAGGGCCATGCTTGGAAGGAAAAACTCACACGTTTATACTGACCTGCACGTAAGAAAAAAATACAGGTTTATACTCAGAGATGTTTAAAAGGAAAAAAAATCGCAAGTTCCTACTGACCCCCGTGGAAGACTGAAATTATTATAAGTTGACAAAGGGCTGTGTTTGAAAGGAAAAAAAATGACAAGTTCATACTCAATTACGTTTAAAACGAAAAAAATGGCAAGTTCCTACTGACCCCGGTCGCATTTAAAAGGAAAAACTCACAAGTTTATACTGAGCCGCGTTTAAGAAAAAATACAGACTTATACTCAGCGGTGTTTAAAAGGAAAAAAAATCGCAAGTTCCTACTGACCCGTGCGGAAGACTGAAATAATTACAGGTTGACACAGGGCCGCTTTTGAAAGGAAAAATATCACAAGTTCTTACTGACCCACGCCGAAGAACATAATTACAAGTTGATACTTGACCATGTTTCAAAGAAATAAAATCACTATTTCCTTTTGAGAAGTAAAAGGAAGAAAAATCACAAGTTCTGCCTCTGTCTTATTATTAAAATAAGTTCATTAAAGAGTTAATTAAAATAATAAAACAGACTGTCACAAAAGGATCAGTGAATGAATTATGCTTAGTATTAATTATGAATCAAAATCTATTTATCCAATCAAAAATTGCGCGCTTTGATCCGCCTCTGTTTTGAACGGTCTATAGGGGAATCCTTGTTTACAATATTTGCCTCATTAGCATAAGCAAACCTGTTTTTGACGGAGTTACAAATAAATCAGTTCTGAATATTGAAAGGTCGTAGTACGATTGACTCTGCCAGTGAACATGAGCCTGATGTATTGAATACTTTTTGTGCAACGTGGGTTTAAAAACTCAAAATTTAACAAAGAATGTATGAGCTCATTAGCGCTTTTGCCAGCCTGAAATTTTGCAGTTTTTGAAAGACAATTTCTCCCTGAATATTACACCCAAAGAGCTAAAAATTTCACCATGTACTAAGTTTCACTAGCTCTTGAGATGCCTGAAGTAAATTCATATCTAACATGTTGCCATCTGTACGCAAAGCCTTATGCAAATGAGCAAAAATGTTAACAGTGACGTCAGCATGAATCCGCCTATAAAGAGCCCGCACTCTTGGCTTTCATCAGTCAGGATTTAGAGTTGTCTTAGTACATACAATCATGTCGACTTCTAGGCAGGTTCGCAGAGCAAGTAAACCACCACCTTCAAAAGCGTTATTCTTCTTTCGACAAGAAGGAAAAACTGGCATCGCCCCAACAAAATGGATTTTCAACAAAGATGTTGAGCTGAAAGAAGGAATCAAAGTGACAGTAAATTGGGAAGGAGAGAAAGTACAAGGAGAGATTGTAGCTTTGGATGGTAAGTCCTGTATTTTTCAAATTGAGCTACCTTTAGGCCCAGTTCAGACGCCGAACTTTCGAAGAGCCAAACTTAATACCTTCGGTGTCTGAATCAGTTGAGAACGGCTAGTTGAATTAGGAACGGCTTAGCCGTTCTTTTCGCCTGGCTCAGCCGGGAAGTTTCGCCTTTGGACCGGCTTTGATTCAGACGCCGAACTTTTCATGTACCGAACTTAATGCATAAATTTTTATAACTTGGCCTGAAAATCGCTGACATTTCGATTTGTTTTGGTTCAAACTGAATTAAGTTTGGTGAATTAAGTTCGACATCTGAATTAGCAGACATACTTTTGTTAATTTGGGTTGGTCCAAATTCGAATTAAGTTCCGCTCATGAAATGTTCGGCGTCTGAACTGGGCCTTAGTGGATATGGTTATTTGATAAACTGCATAGCTGGCGGTTTAGTAAGTGCACGCGATGTTAAATTTTACAATTCTAGACTCTGGCAAAGTATTTCCAACAGAACAAGTTCTGATTTTTAGGAAATGCAATAACTATTTTAGGGCGCGTTCGTTTGGGATCAATCTAGCCTGTTCCAGGCCCTCGGTCAGTGAGGACGATCAAAAAAAGCGGGCAGGTAACGATCTTTCTTTACCAGACCCCGCTCGTCGCTTGTCGCTCAGCCACATTTTCTATTGTCCTCATTGACCGAGAGCCTGGAACAGGCTAGGATCAATCCGGAATAAGAATAATTGGAATAATGCGAGTAAGCATTTGTTTGGGAGCTATTCTCATTCCGGAATACCTGGATCTCCATTCCGGCTATTCTGCTCCCAGGAGCAGAATAGCCGTAATATATTCCGAAATATAATATTATTCCGGAATATCTCAAACGAACGCACCCATAGTGTTTTGTGGAACGAATAAGATCACTTTGATAATGAAAATCAAACAGTTGTTTCAATGTAGAATTGTAAAACTGTTTTAGTGTGTTTTTGTGGAACGAATTGGCCACTGCGTGGAACGACCCGACTATAGAACGAAATGACCGGATATCGTCAATCTCATTTGGTTCTTCTTCTGATGGATATCAGTTTTAGCTTTCTTTTGTAATGCCAATAGTACCTGAGGTAAAATTAATACCGATTTGTTTTATCTTTAAGAGAGGATTGAACAAACTGGACCTTCTCTTAGGGTGACTGGTGATCCATATGTGGCATTTTTAGAAGAACAACGAAAAAGGGAAGTTGAGTGGGCATCAAACCGAGCCAGCAAGAAAGCAAAAGTTGCTGAGCGGTCTTCTAGCAAAGATTTGGAGGCACAACACGTGAAGGTCATAACAGAGCAATTGAATGCGAAGACTGTTGAATGTGCTGCGCTCCAGAGCCAGATTCAACATCTTTAGCGTTCAAACATTTTTGCTGTAGAAGCGCATAATAAAGCACAAGAAAACTTCTGCAGGGTAAGCACAATAATCAATTAATGTTAATCCTACTTAAAGGACGTAATCACTTAAGAAGCAGCATCACTATTTCTAAGAATTTTGGCAGATTTTGTTTCCGGTGAAGCGCTGAATGATACGGCTTGGAAGTTGTTTTATGTGACATTTGTTCTTGAAATGTCTGTTCGCCTATAAAATTTTTACAGTTCGGTAGCTGCTAAAATAGGCTTGCTGTATTTTACGAAACGAGACAAAATGAAACGAAATGATGATTACACCTTTACAGCTCCATAACAGTCAGACTTCTGTGTGTGCCGGATAATGTAAAGGAACAAGTTAAATTCCTTCACGGTCTAACAAGAGCTCCTTTCTCAAAGTACAGATTTTTTTACGTTGAAACTCCACACTTCGGGTGTTTTATTCCCGTTTTAGTTAGTTTCATCATCACACAGAAATCTGACTGCTGTGGTGCTGTAAGGTTTTTTCGTCATTTCGTTTCATTTTGTTTCGCAAAATACAGTAAGCCCTAAAATTTCAGTGGTGAATAGTAACGTCGTTAGAGGGTTTTTCTCTTGTGTATGTAGGGGCCTGCGATCAGGCCCTATTTTTGTTTCGATGGTACCTAAACCTATTACACAGGAACTATTTGAGGCTGGAGGGTAGACGTAACGTCCAGGTTGTTTGGCATGTAAAGCCCAGAAGTTCTCAAGCTATTAATTTGGTACTTCAAAATGTTACCAAAAACCATGTGGCTGTGGGCTGGAACCTGTCCTTGGGATCTTTATTCCTCTCAAGCAAAAATGTAATAATTATGTATAAATTTTTTTCCAATTTTTCGCTTCCATCCGCGGACGGACTATAAGTTCACGGGCCTTTAAAAAACACGCCATAGTGTCATATTAATTTTGGACTAAACATGCACAGATGTTGGAGAAATTAGAGGAATCGTTGACGGCAATGGGGGAGAACATATCAGCTCGGTTGGCTAGGATCGAGGATCACCTGGATTTGTTTGAAAACGTAATGAAACTTCATAGAAGTCTTGAAGTGTTAAACTTAAAACCTTTTGCAGAAAATTTAGGGAAAGGGGATTTTTGGTTAGACTCCGAAATGTCTGTAATCGATAGCGATATCAAAATGAGCGCGAGCAAGCGAAATGGACAACTTTAACGATGTCACGCAAAGTAACAATTTTTTTTCGTATTTTTCATAGAAACGAAAAAAAAAAATCCATGGATCGATTTAGCATGCCAAATTCCTAAATTGGAATTGAAAGAAAGAGCTTGATGTAAACAAGGAGCATCAAACAAAGTCGCTTCAAAACTTGTCTTAATAAAACGGACTACGCTCACAAGTTGCGCTCACATTTTTTTTTAAACTTCTTTTCAGTTCAATGCCCCCGGTGTAGATCTTTGTGAGCCTGAGCTCGTCGATGGCCTCGAGACTATTGACTGCCATGCACTAGAGGCATTGACAAGTCTTTACGAGCAAGACTACGAGAATGCAGCTTCAGAGCATTCAACTCCTGCAGCGTCTCCAGTGCACGCAGCGCCGATACAGCATCTGCAGTCAACTCCAACAGCTCATGTAACGCCGACACGATCTAGCATCCAGGAAGTCCCTGAAGTGGCAGTGGGGGAGGAGGTAATTCGTTCTTGCGTGACTCCTCGAAAAGTTAACGCGATACAAGCTGTCCTACAAAAGGAAACTCAGCGACACAAGTGCGCCCTCAAACTTCTTTTGTTTTTCTTCAGCAAAGAGGAGTTGAGTAGCAGCAACACTGAGGGGACCCATCAGAAACTGCCGCTTGACACCAGGAGACTTAACTCCTTAAAAGTACTTGTTTTTAGTAGATTTCCTATTGACTCTCCCGTGGAGAAAGAAAAGGAGTGGAAAATTATCAAAGGCAAAATCAATTCAAAATGTCGCCTTAGCAAACATATAAATAAGAATGCTAGCCAAAGGGAAGATTAAAAAATACATTGTAAGATATTGCTTTTATTTTGCGTTTAAGAGCTGTCTATTCCTTGTATTAACTTTTAATAAAAGCTAATTTTAAAAAACTATATTTATGACATTAGTTTTCTTTTCTTTGGATCGCACACAGGCCCCTAGCTTGGGACTTGTCGGGTAACAAACTTGGGCTTTTTGCAGGACCTGTCAATGAACGGCGAAAATTTAACAAATTTGCATAAAAGGTTTCTCATGTGAGATAAAGTCAATGAAGTCTTTTGCCACAGTTCAGTCACTCTTACAAGATTTCGATCCTCGCAAAGTCAAACTTCAAGTGATGAAACTTATTTACGGTAAATAATTACACAACACTTTTAGCCCAGTAGAATCCGTTCGCGAAACGCAAATAAGTTTCTTCGTGATTTGTGATTGTGATGTATGTGACAGCTAAAAATCTTGCTTTTGTCTTCAGTTTATACCGTATTCACCCGTGTATAAGTCGACCTTTTACAGCCTAAAAATCCGTCCCAAAAATCACCCTCGACTTGTACATGGGTCAAAAACTGGGATAAAAGAAAGTTCAGGACAAATTAGCATCTGGTATGTCAACTAACATCCACTTTTACATGGTCCAAGTTACGATGTCGTTTCCCTGATGGACTTTAGCAGTTCAAGTTAAAATGCTTTAAGAATTATCTCCTAACATAAAGCTGAATGTTGTAGATACTCACTGGCACATTTTTGGAATAAAGAACTAATATCTGTTGCCAATGCAGTGACAAGTCCCCTCGACGGAAGCCCCCCGACAATTCTAGCTTTGAAAGTCCTCTGCTTAGTAACCTGGCTTTGAAACCATGCGTAGTGAGACTTGTTCGGAGAGAGCAATGACGAAGATGAATACAAGGGATTTTACGGTTAGTTCTCCGGAGCGCTACAAGATTAAAACTCCTTTTGAAAGAAAAGTCACAGAAAGACGGTTCTTAGGAATTGTGTACTAGGAACCAATTTTCAGCATTGAACAATTTGTCGGAATGCACTATGCTGTCTTGATTCAGTGACTAAAGCTGAAGGACCGTGGACGTGACATCGCTGGCGATCGCCCTTTTGATCAATCTTTGAACGAAACAGAAACAGAAGACTAAAGGTACATAAGTTATCTGTCTCCACATTAAACTTAAGTTGCCTTTTAAGAATAAAACGGCTGTGCATCATTATTTTTCCGTTTAAAATTAATTATATGTTTCCAAATTCAACCGTTGAACGTTTTAAGCTATCCGTTTTTGGACCTTGATCAACCATTAAACGATTTGAGCTTTCCGTTTATAAATTTTTCTCATCCGTTTAACATGTCAAGCTATCCGTTTTTGGACTTTGATCAACCGTTTAACGATCTTGGCCATCCGTTTAAACGGTTACGGAGATCGTTTAAACGTTTCGCCTGACCGTTTACAATCCGTTTACTTTTAACCGTTTAACGGTAAAGCGTTAGTCTACGTTTTCCCATTCACGGTCACAATTTAATTTAATTTTCAATTAACATTAATAAATTTGAATCAGGTGAAATTAAACCTGTTTTCACACGGTTTGTGCATCTTGAAAAAATCCGTCTTTTTTAATTTGTACCTCATCTTTAACCATCCTTTTTTGTTTAAGTTTTGTATCACCTTGAGGTTTTGCTTCAAGAGTCAGTTATTATTTTGAGGTTTCCCATAGTTTATTGGCAATTTAAATCTCTTCGAACTTGTCTCAAAATATTGTGACAAAACTGCTTTGAGAAGGTTGTATTCAGCGAGTTCATTTGAGTTTTGGTTGAAGAAAAAAACATTCTTAAGAGAAAATTTTGGTTTTAAAAAATTCAAGTGTTAACATTTCAAAGTATCATTCAAAGCTTTAGTTAAGTATTTATTACAACAAAATAGAAAAAGAAAAATTGAAAAAAAAAAAAACCATGGTAGTGCCATGCTTGTCCCCTTTACCTTCTTGGTGGCCAATGGTGAGGGCGATGTCATCTAAGGAGGTGTTATTAGCGCGTCAAAGCTCAAGGAATGCAATCCTTTGCCCGACAAAGCGAGGTTTCATGCCTTGTTTATTACCCTGGGATTTGTGGGCTCAGAGTCCTGTTAGAACATTCATATATCGAACGTGGTCTATTCCTGTTTCTTCAAGTGGCTTTTCCAGTTGCTCTAAGAACTAGGTTTCAAGGTTATTTGACATCAAAGAGTAAGTGAATTTCAGTCAAAGATGAAAAAAGCCGTGGCGTGCCTTAAGTGAAAAGCTGGCAAGTCTTAGTGTTGCCCTTCCTACAAGTATCACTGAAGGAGACAATTAAAAATAATTTAATTTAATTTGTACCTCATCTTTAACCATCCTTTTTTGTTTAAGTTTTGTATCACTTTGAGGTTTTTCTTCAAGAGTCAGTTATTATTTTGAGGTTTCCCATAGTTTATTGGCAATTTAAATTTCTTCGAACTTGACTCAAAATATCGTGACAATACTACTTTGAGAAGGTTGTATTCAGCGAGTTCATTTGAGTTTTGGTAGAAGAAAATAACATCATTATGAGAAAATCTCGGTTTTAAAATATTCAACTGTTAACATTTCAAAGTATCATTCAAAGCTTTAGTTAAGTATTTATTACAACAAAATAGAAAAAGAAAAATTGAAAAAAAAAAACCATGGTAGTGCCATGTTTGACCCCTTTACCTTCTTGGTGGCCAGTTTGATATATCGAAATTCTCACATGGCTCCGAGACTTTAAGAACAAACCTCTATATTTCGTGGTGTTTCCTTTGTATCAAAGTCTCTCGGGAAATGAGAGACAAAAGAAAATGAAACAAATTTCCAATCATCCGAAAACCTCAGAGTCCTGTTACAACATTCGTATATCGAACGCAGTCTATCATTGGTGTCAAGGCATATTAAAAACATTCTGCTTAGAGGTTAGACAATTCCCGATTTGTATATACGTTTATCGACCTACTTAATATATCTGAGCAAGGTTTCAAGGTTTGACCTCTCAATATCGGTTTTGGCGGGTATTTAGTACAGCGTTCAACTAGATAGAAAGCAGTTTTAAACTCTGGAGTAGCAGAATGGACTTGTCCAAGAACCCGTTTTAATAAATGCTTCAGCTGCATCAACTCCCAAGCCTTGTCCGGGAAAACAGCCTTGTCCGCCGGCAAAACTCTGGTTGAGTACCTTCTGTAATCAGAATCATCGAATCAGTGTACCTTTACTGCCATAAAGCACTCAGTGGGGAGAAAGGAATGCTGACCTGGCAAAACACCAAAGGGATGGAATTTATAGAAAGCACCTTAACTCTTAATAATAATAATAATTAAAAATTTTTAACGCGCCTTTTCCATGCAAATATGATCAAAAGCGCGAAACAATTGATACTTAAAAAAATATTGTTAAGAACAGGAAAGAATAAAAAATAAAATGACCATAAGAATTAAACATCACATGTCAAAAGCTAATTTAAAAAGATGCGTCTTAAGTACAGATTTAAAACGTTCAAAATTGTCCACAAGGCGGATATGAAGGGGCAGACTGTTCCATAAGGTAGGGGCCGCCGATGAAAAAGCACGATCCCCTAAAGTCTTTTTCAGTTTTACACTTGGATGATTTAAGGTAAGACTGCTAGCTGAACGGAGAGTATAGCGTGTCTGTACCTTAATAGCAATTAGGTCAGTCAAGTAACCAGGTGCGTGACCATATATAGCTTTGAAAGTGAGGAGAAGTATTTTAAAATCAATACGAAATTTAACAGGAAGCCAATGTAACGAACACAGTACTGGTGTTATGTGGCTATACCGGGAAACGTTGGATATAAGCCAAGCAGCAGCATTCTGCAAGCGTTGCAGTTTAAGTAGATGAACAGAGGGTAAACCAAAAAGAAGGCTGTTGCAGTAATCAATACGACCCATAACAAGAGCATGGACCAGAGTGCGTGCAGATTCCTGTGACAGATACTTTCGGATGCGTCGAATGTTGTGTAAATAGAAAAACCCAGATTTGCAAGTTTTGTGGATCTGTTCCTGGAGATTCTGGTTAGAATCGAACCATGTCCCCAGATTTCTTGCCACGGTGACAGGAGCAACATCAATGTTCCCTACGGTGAGGCTATCAATATTTACTTTAGAAAGTTGCTGTTTTGTACACAATACCGTCTTTAATGTGTAATTGTCCAATGACAATCATATAGCTGATCCATTTTTGAAGAGACTAATTGCTGAATTCAACCACCAGCAACATTCTCCATCAGCTGACATGGCCAAAACTGCCGTGACACTCAAACCTGATGCCTTGCTCCTTTTGGCTTGGAATACTAATGTGCTAGAGAAATGAGTAACTAAGGAAATATTTAACGAGCCAGTTACCCTTTTGAAGACTTTAATACAGATCGGCGGGTTGTCACACAAAACTACGATAGACTATCACCTCACCTTAAGATGCACTAAATGTTCCTGCCAGAAATCAAAGTTACTAACCGATGATGTTCTACCAATAGGCTCCGTGGAAATATTTGATCTCAACGATAGTATAGAAACGACTCAAGCTGACTGCTCGTCTTGTAGAGAAAGAGGGCAAAAGCATGAAAATATAATTCGTGTTCAAAAGAATAGTCTCTGTACACAAGCAAAAAATGGCATTTTACATAGAAAAAAGAACATGCCTGAAAGGAAGTTTGTTGAACGGTGCTTGGAACGGGTGAAAGAAAACTCCGTGGAGATCGAAGACATTATCCGAGTTTTTACGAAGAGAGGGAACGTAATGAACAGTAGTGCTGTTACGTCTTCCGTTTATAAGGCCTTGAAGTCAAATAACCTTGAAACCTGGTTCTTAGAGCAACTGGAAAAGCCACTGGAAGAAACAAGAAATCAATTAGAAGATATATTCGAAGACTGCTTTATGAGAATGCTGAAAGGACTTTCAGATTTAACTATTTTTAGCAATATTCTGGACAATATGGTAAATATGGTGGAAATTCAGTGATCGCAACAAAATGTGGCGTTCTAAACATTTATTTAAATTGCTGCTCTATTCGAAAATGCTTTATTCGAAAATGATGTACCACAGCATTTCAAGAACTGGTTTCCATGAAAACACCAATAGCATCTGTACTTTAGCTTCATAATATTCAAGTAAAGGTGAAGGAGAAATTGCAAAACTGTCATCACACATAAGGCGACCAATTCGAATCAAGCGCCGCCCGACACAGCAATGAACAAATTATGCGTCAAATGTTTTTGTCTCATTTAGCCTCACACTATATAGTTGATCTATAAACAATAGCCTCAAATTGGCGTGAAAATATGCTTGGTTATTTGTCCACGGACATTATCTTTTCCAAGAAGCAAACAGTACGCTCTCGAAAAACTGTGAGCTTTGAGGAACAGATAATGTCCACGGCTAAATATCCGAGCATATTTTCGCTCCAAATGGAGGCTATTGTGTTTATTATCCTTCAAATCTTTTACGCAATGCACGCAGTTTTGAAAATTGGGGAATATTCTCGGATATTCTCGGGGAACATTCAGTCACATGCCATGTTTAGACCAACAGCGCGCAAGCGAAAATATTTGATGATTATAAAAAAGAGTGTTTCCCTCCCCTGGGGCAGGGTCAAAGTGAAGTATCACAAGTAAATACATTTCAAAGTGTGTATGCTCACAACTGAGTGGATCAGTGCACACAAAGAAGCGCATTTGCACAAATCGCCCCACACCACAGGACTTCTCATGCACAAGATATCAAAATCCCAGCCTTTCTCAGCCTTTGAATATCTTTCCAAAAACGAAACACTATTCCTTCTGTATAGACTCCCTTGTTACCTAGTTGCAATTAAGAAAAACTTTTACTACAGTGATAACAAAGCTAAAAGTCAAATTTTTCCACCAACAGCATTGACTGGCGGCAGCGATCTGGGAACAATATGGGCCGTGACATCTACCGCGCATACTGCGCAGGGGCAGAGTAATAAAGCCATATCTTATCTCAAAGTGTGAAATTTCTTTGGAATGATTTTTTAAGGCTTTTTTCGCAATTAAAAAAACGTCAAAGGAACGTAAAACCAACCAGTGCTAAGTATATCAATAAACTATGCCCCACATTGTTTAAGTTAAGAACCAAGGGAAAAAAATAAGTCTTTCGTTTGACGCTCACAAGCTTAATCCCTGTCACGCCGCATGGTTGAAGTCACTTTGAACAGCTTTGAATTACATTTCGTTGTCGCATCTACTGGTATTACTAACAGAAACATTTCTACTTACGCGGCATTGCTGTGGGATTTGGACTTTCCTTGTTCTTTTCCTGCTCGATCGTCCCGATCTTTCCTGTGCAGAATTACACGTAGAGCTCTCTAGTTTCGAAGAAAGTTCCTTGAACATTCGTCGTTGTTCGTTGTCCCGCACTTCTATTGCTTCTCTGAGATGTACATTTTCAGCCACAACCTTTTCAAGCAAGATGACATAATGATCTTCCATTTTGCAGATAGCAATCGATCACAAAACTGGCCAAGAGGAAAGAGACTTCTGAACTGTCAAAAGGACGCGCAACGCAGGATACCAACGAAGCTCAATGAAACAAACCGCTTTTAGGTCACTTTAAATTACTTCAAAATGATCCCGATACTGGTAGAATCTTTTCGCAACCGCCATTAATTTCATTCAAACGCGACAAAAACATAGGTAACTTTTTAGTTAGAAGTGCATTCAAAACGAGTGAACAACCTGGAACTTTTAAATGTGCACGCGCGCGATGTAAAACATGTCCTTTCATTTACAACGTTGAGAAATTGTCGGGACCCAAGCGATCCATTAAGATCACAGATCAATTTACCTGTACCTCAGCCAATGTCATCTACTGTATAACTTGCACTCTTTGCAAAAAGTTATATATCGGCGAAACAGGTAGATGACTAGGCGACCGTTTCCGAGAACACCTTCGCGACGTAGAGAAAGACGATAAAGACGCTTCTAAACCGGTTGCTAGACACTTTAATATGCCGAATCATTCTAAGCAACATATGGCAGTCTGCGGCCTCTCCCTACATCAAGGAGGCACAGAAAGCCGTAAAACTCTTGAACAAAGATTTATTTTTCAAATCGGCACTCTTAATCCTCATGGTAGTGGTTGGTTTGACTGAGAGATTCTGGAAATACATGTATTTCAGGGGGGATAAGGGTGGGGAGTAAGATTTGGGGGCAGGAAATAGGATCTGAGGTGGGTATGATAGTGTGTAGTTGTTTTTTTTTTGTTAAGCAAGGTTGATAAAAATAACCTACAATCGGTGACAAAACTGTTGATACATTTGCCCTTTTAACCCCCTATTTCCTCACTGTGATCCCTTTTTGCTCTATTAGCTTGTCCTTTCAGCCCCCCTCACCCCCAAACAATGTTGTATGGCAATTTCTGTGACCTTGAGCTACAAACAAACAACATTGAATTGGGGAGCAGGGTATTTTCTACAGTTTACTGCGCAATAAAAAAAGTGGTATTATTTGGTGCACTAAAAGTACACGTACTATAGAAGGACAATGTGTCACCTAATTACGTATATCACTGATTGTAGGTTGAAAAAAGTAACCTAAAGTTAATTTTGAACTGTAACATGTATCCAGGGCTGCAGTCTAGCAGAACCACACACCAAGTTTTGTCTTTTGATGACTTGTGTAATTTCATTCTTATGAAAGCTTGTTAGAGCTAAGTACCCACAATTTCCTAGATAAGAACCCTTGGGCACCTTGCAATTTTGCATAGCGCACAGCTTTATGTATCTCACTCATTGCCTTAACACTTGACAGGTTTTAACCAGGCTGATGATTATGCAGATATCTCAAGTTTGAATGATGATGCTGACTTCTCAAGTGTTCTGAAGGATGTTGTAGAAGATAGCAAATCTGCTGATGAGGTAGATATTCCACTTGTGCCAAGATGCACATGTCATGTATAACAATAATACAGTCGAACCTGAGTCCCTTTCGTTATATAGGGGCGCAGTAACATGGAACAGTCTGTCAGCGGAGGCAAAGCAGGCCACTACTTTGAATAGTTTTTATTCTGCTATTTTACACTAGTAATAACTTAAGTTAAGTTTTCTTTTTAATAATTAATAATTTTTAAGTCTAAGTAGTAAAGTTCTAGGTAATATATTTAAGGTTCAGTAATGCGCACAGATCTTTAGAAGACCACTTTTTAGTGATAAGGATCCCGTGGTTAAATAAAGTTCAGTAAGTGACCACCCAAAATGTCAAGCTAAGGTGGTTGCTTACAGGAGGTGGTCAAGTGGTCACTTATCGGAGGTTAAAGATAAAAGAAAATTTCAAACTTTTAGCTCTAACAGACGTTGTAGTCGCTTATGAGAGGTAACCGCTTCTAAGAGGTTCCAAATATAGTGATTTGAAATTTTGGTATTTCGGAAAACTAGTCAATGAAGAGAGGTGGTCACACATGGGAGGTGGTTGCAACCAGAGGTTCGACTGTAACTTAATTAATTTGTCAAGAACTTTCTAGCTCACTGTAATGCAGTGTCTATTCAAAACAAATCTTTGTACATGTACATTCATTTAGACCTGACATTTAAATAGTAACTGAACCAACTGTTTATTAATTTTGGGTGTTGGACATTAAAGTTTCTAATATTTTGTGGACATTCTTATTTGTTTGTTTTTTTTTTCTTTTCCTTTTACCACCCAATGTATTTATAAACATTTTGTTTTTATATTTGTAAAGGTCATATCTTCTGACACTGATGGTTCTGAAAGTGAAAATGACTGTGGTGGCAGTGAAAATGGTTGTAGCGATGAAGAGGATCATGAAGAATGGTATGAAGATGTTGATGACCTTCTTCAAGATGTGGCTCATGATGAACCCCTACCAGAACCAACCCAATACCGATCAGCGACAAAGACAATGACCACATTACTTCAGTGGTTTGTCTATTTTTTGTTATTTTGGCAAGCCACTTGCAAGCTAAGTGACAATGGTCTAGAGTGGTTGTTACGTTTTATCTTCCAGTTTTTACATGTAGTGAGAATCACTTGCAATAGTGAATACCTTTGTCAAATGGCCCTAATGTTTCCAAGTTCACTGTATCTACTTCGACAGTTTGTGAACTTAAACGGCGATAGCTTTGTAAAGTTTGCAGTCTGCCCAAAATGCGCATCGCTTTACGAGGTGGAGAGGTGCACAAGGCGCATTGGAGGTCTGATTGTTTCAAACATCTGTTCCCACAGACCATTCAAAAAAGGTTCCAAGAGGGAGTGTGGGACAGCATTGGCAAAGAGAGTAGTCTTAGGCAGTGGTAAGGTTTGTTTTTATCCACACAAACTGTACTGTTTTAACAGTGTAATTGATCAAGTTGAAGGTTTACTTAAAAGGCCAGGGCTTCCTGGAATGTGCGAACAGTGGCGTGAACATCAAATCAATGACAACATTGTGGCTGATGTCTACGATGGTAGCATCTGGAGAGACTTCCTTAAGTACAAAGGAGGCAACTTCCTGAATTCCCCCAGAAACCAGGCATTTGCAATCAATGTGGACTGGTTTCAGCCATTTAAGAGAAGAAGTGACAGATCTGTGGGAGTCATTTACTTAGTTCTACTAAATCTTCCAAGAGAAGAGCGCTTTAAATGGGAGAACATCATAGTAGCAGGAATTGTACCAGAAATGAGTAAAGAGCCCAAGTCATTGAACACATTTTTGCAACCAATTGTTGATGAGCTCCAGGCATTTTGGAAAGGTGTTCGACTGACAACCCGTCAGAGTACAATACCACTGACATACCGTGGTGCCCTTCTTCTAGCCTCAGCTGACCTTCCTGCTGTACGAAAACTGTGTGGCTTTAAAGGTCACTCAGCACATCGGGGCTGCTCAAAATGTTTTAAGTATTTTCCAGGGAGCTTTGGTGAGAAAACCGACTACTCTGGTTTTGATAGAAACATGTGGCCTCCACGTCATAATAGCAGTCATCGCTTACATGCAGAGATGGTTAGAAAAGCTTCCACCCAAACTAAGCATGAGGAATTGGCTACAAAGTATGGCATCTATTATAGTTGCCTGTTACAGCTTGAATACTTTGATGCAGTGAGGTTTACTGCAATTGATCCCATGCATAATTTGTTCCTGGAGACTGCAAAGAATGTTTTCAAGCTCTGGGTTAAGAAGAACTTATTATCAAAGAAAGACCTTAAAGTTTTAGAAAAACGTATAAATTCATTTGATGTTGGAACAGGAATCGGACGATTGCCACACAGAATTGCATCCAATTATGGTGGTTACACAGCATCTCAATGGAAGAATTGGACACTAATTTATTCCATGTTTAGTTTGAAAGGTCTTCTATCAGAAAGCCATTTGAGGTGTTGGCAGACATTTGTTCTTGCTTGCCAATATCTTTGTAATCCAGTTCTGTCCAAGATTGACATTCTCAAAGCTGATCTGCTGTTTGTGAAGTTTGGAGAGAGATTTGAGCAGTTGTACGGCAAAAAGGCTGTGACACCAAATATGCATCTTTACTGCCATTTAAAAGAATGTGTCATTGACTGTGGACCTGTACATGCATTTTGGTGTTTCAGCTTTGAGCGTTTTAATGGAATTCTTGGAGCAATGCAAGTGAATGGACGATCTGTTGAGGTACAACTCACGCGCAAACTTCTAGCTGGACGATTTGTCTGGGAGGTTAAATTTCCACGTGAATTTCAGGAGAACTTTTTGCCGTTTTTTGCTTAAGAAGGAAGCAAGTCATCTGAAAACTTTATTGTGCGAACGGCTACTGAACTATTTAACAGTGCCTGTTGCTCGAATCTGGGGGACTTTCAGTGGAGTGATTTAACACTTGTCAAACTTCCCAGTTCATTCAGGCATTTTGCATTAGATGCCGAAGAGGTAAAGGTACTCTTGAAATGTGTGGTTCCAGAAAATATCCATACCCCCCACGGAGGGTTTTTTCCAGTTTGACCCTCCACCCCCTCGGATTTTCCATTTCAGAGGGCTTCACGTTACTCCCCCCACCCCCTGGAATTTCCATGATTTTTCCACTTGGCCCCTCCTACCCCTAGGAAATTCCATTCCACAAATAAAGAGATTTCATTGATTTATTTTTATCTACTTAGAGCCAAAATAAAATTTAGCCGCAGCCGATTATAGTTACATAATTTTCAGATGAAGATGTAAGGCGGCATATTTTTCACATAAGCGATTTGGCCACACCACAACTTGCTATTTCATGGAGCAATACTTATGGAGATACTCACTAGGTAAGGAAAAAAATTGCTGGATGAAGCTGTGAGATTTAATTTTCCTAAAACCGCCCGTGGAAAATTCTAGCCGTATGAATAGACGCGCCTCTCGCTTTCTCTATTTTGAAATGTTCAAACTTGTCTATAACAACTGAGCGTATTAACACTCTAAAGTTCTAACAGCTGACCCTTCGTCTGCTTGATTGAAGGAGGTTTTCATTCAAAAATATCTAAGAAAGTACTGAAAATTGACGATATTGTTCACGTTTTGTAACCCAGTTGAAGTTTGTAATTTATGCATAGTTGAAACAACATATCAAATTACTTTGCACACGTACATATTATTACAGCATTCCGCTGTCAAAGCGAAACTCGGGAAAATACCTCAATGCGAATCCCCACGATATTTTCGTATGTTGCAGGTGTAATTTCATCTGGTATGTGTGAACAGAACTGTTTATAAAATGTTATTTTTCGTGTGTGGAGCCTTGAACTGACTTCGCTTATCAACGGGAATCATAAACCGTCACGCAACAGTTGTTTGTCAAATGCCGCTCATTAGTTTGTCTGTCACTAGGAATACTTCAATAAAGAACTACAAGCTTTGTCTCTGTAGTTTGTAAATGATAGTAAATTTCACGCCTTAGAATTTTTTTAACTTGTCAAACATTCCATGCGTAAAACATACTTTTCAAGTTCAATCCGGTAACTAAACCTCGCTGTCTCAAATCGCCGCTCACAGTTACAAAAAATTATACATCAAGACAAATGGCATTGTATCGACTTTGCTAGCACTTCCAAACTCGTAACTACTTGGATAACGATGAAACTTTGTGATAATCTAGTTATTGAAGCTTTGAAATTCGCGGGAAATTGTACTTCACAGGGATAACTTACATGAGTAAAGGCAATATTAATGATCTCAAATCAACTGACTGCACGGGTAATGCCATCTGAAAAAGCACCAGTTGCGTTCAAGCTTAAAACAGCGCGATCTTTAAAATATAAAATGTACACCAAAAATTAATGGTCATCTTCGTCATATTGCTGGACCTCTCCGCGATACGTTCGCGATACGTACGATTGCTCAATACGGCCAATGTTAGGGACTGGGAACGATATTTTTCTTGTCGGCCATTTTGTTTGACTCGGCGTCACTTGTGGTACTTAGAGGTGTGCCTCAGTGCTCTCTGTGTCGTCTGGCGCCGGAATAATAATAGAAAATATATGACAAGGAATCCTACGTCTATTTCCACGGATAGAACCTTTCGTTTTTCTTGGTTACCTGAATCAATTGGAAAAAATACGTAATTGTTTATTCGATCGCATTTCAAGCCCTCTGGAAAGAAAAACTCTTTATGTACCCCCCTCCCCTTCGGAAATTTGTCTTTTTTAGACCCCCCTACCCCTAGGAAATTCCATGACCCTCCGTGGGGGGGGTATGGATATTTTCTGGAACCACACAATGCTACCAAACATTATACCCTACAGACGAAATTGAACTTGTATCATGTGTTGAACGCAAGTATACGAGTGTTGTTCTTGGAAATGAGAAATTTGGATCAAAAATGGACTGCCGCAACTTGAGATCAGCCAGAATAATGGCCTCTTGGACTTGTGATGATGGTTCAATCGATACTACTGCAGCAAGAAGACCTGAAGTAGTTAATTCATACATTTTGCACAGTGTGAAGCTCAATGGAAACTTCCACCAGCATGTATTTGCTGTTGTTTGGTGGTACAAAACTGATCATGATCAAGAGCATTTTGACAAACCTGCCGAGGTTTGGAGACGTGGCTATGAACCTTGTGGAGCTTCTTTGTTTATGCCTGTTCAGCGCATAGCACAAAAATTTGCTTACTCTTTAGCAACAGTTAATGGGGTAGATAAGTTTGTAGTTAACCCCATTCCTAGGTCATTTCTTTAGCTGTTTAACATTGGTCACACTAAGAAGTGATTTAATTTCTATAATAGACCATTTCCGATATATTAAAATTCTAACTTGGCTCCGAGGCTTAGGGGAATAAAACAAAAGAAATCACATCCAGGTTGAGGGATGAATAACTAATTTCTTTTGTTTTATTCCCCCAAGCCTCGGAGCCATGTTAGAATTTTAATATATCGGAAACGGTCTATTTACAACTACAAAAATTCTTTGATTGTCACGATTAATGTTGTAAGATTTAAAACAACCTAATATAAACACACAAGTCGGACAATGTGAAAAGGGCCCTGCCTTGGATGGCACGTATTAAAAATTATTCTACTTTCAATGATCTGCTTTCCTCTGTTTTATTGCTTTCTTGAGTGTGTATAGAACATCGGCTCCTGTGAACCTGCAAGTCAATTCTCTATTGTCCAATTGGAAAATTGTGCAAAAATATTTTCTTTATTTTCCAATTGCCCACAATTCACTCTGTTTGCCCCCCAAATTTTGGATAAACTATTGTTGTGAAATGCCCTTGGGAGGTCTGCATATTCCCAAGAGCATTTCACAACAATAGTTTATGCAAAATTTGGTGGGCAAACAGAGTGAATTATGGGCAATTGGGAGATAGAGAATGATGCGAGGCATGCAAGGTAAACTTCCAAGTGCTACATGTATTTAGGTTAACAAGGGTGTTAAGAAGAGTAACCAGAATGTTTCGCATCTTACTTTCATGATTCAATACTGTTTGGTGTAAAGTTAAAGTGCCCGTGTCATCAAAATTTTTATTTTCCCATCTGATTCTTTGTTTCATGCAATGAACTTCTGCGAAAAAATTTTTCGATTTGGATAAAAAGCGATTTTTTTATGAAGTTTTAAAAACCTGAAAATCCTATTTTCTTGCGGTCGACCCGTGCTGCTGATCACAGCATCGACATGCTCAGAATTGTGACGTAGATTCAGGAACGCGTGAGTTCAGGCTTGACTTATCTCACTTGTTCTACCTCTGCAAATTTTTTTTTTTACCCAAAATAAGGTGGGGGCCCGGGCTCATTTTGTATGAGTCACTAACTTACATTTACAGAGATAAAACAAGCGAGATGAGTAGAGCCTGAAGTCACGTGTTCCTTAATCTACGTCACGAATGGTCGACCAAAATGGCGGCAAATTTGAACGATTTTAAAACTTCTTAAAAAGATTGCATTTTTTCCAAATCGAATTTTTCTTTCGCAGAAGTTCATTGGGTGATATATAGAATCAGATAAGAAAATAAAAAAATTGACGACATGGGCACTTTAACTGAAATGGCTTGCTTGACTTGCTTGCTTGCACTTTGTCAAGACCTGCAGTTTCTTGAGTGGTTTTAGTTACCTTTTTAACACTTTGTTTCTTTCAATTTGAAAGTTACTTTTAACATTTCACATTAGTCGAAAATAGTCAATATATATTTTTTTATGTCTATCGTGGCCTAAGAGTGGCTTTTAGAAAACATCGCCAAGAGTAACATTGTATTGTTAACACAAAGTAGATCAAAAATTGGGACCAGGTAGTTTTCATTATTTCACATTTTACATAGAGCATTTATCACTTAAGCAAGGAAGTAATTTCCAGTGGCTTTGGTTTTGAAATAGTGCACTTAGTTCAAACAAGCAATGATGATTGGTGATTAGATTGATTGAGTAGGATGCAAATTTACTTTAACTTGACCTCCCGATACTGTAAGCCACCTTTATGCAAGGTTTACTTCAGGCCATGAAAATCAGTAAACACCTTGAGGCCGGCTTTAAAACAGCTTTATTTCCAGTTAAGTTCAACTTTTCGTAAATGTGGCTCTTCAACTTTAACCATCCTTTACCCAAGGTTTATCACCGGTCGTGTAAATCTACCTTTACACACATTTACGAACAGTGTAAAGCTAGTGTAAAGATTGTTAACCTCCCGTACGCAACCTTTACACAAGCTTTATCACCAGTCACGTAAATCTACCTTTACACACCTTTAAGACTGGTGTAAAGGTAGTGTAAAGTTTGTTAACCTCCTTTACGCAGATTTACGTAACTTTAATTTTCCGTAAATCTACATTTTTGTGCTGTGCAGAGACGGAATCCGGCCCAACTCTGACCGGAATACCGCTCTCAGAGCCAAACATTAGCTAAACAAGAACCAGACAGAAAAAAGTGTTCTGCTCGTGCAGCTCGTGTCATGCCGAAGTCAGGCTTGACAAGAGAATAACACGAGCGTGACAAGAGCCGAACAAACATCACATTTCTTTTCAAATTTTTATTGCATCATTTTGCAGCCTGACACGAACCTGAAATAGAGCCAGACAAGCCAGCCAGATAATTATAGTAATATCAGAACAATGTACAAGGAATTACATATAATTCCCGATGAATGTAAGAATTTTTAAGACTTTTTAGTTTTAAAAGGAACAGTTTCGACGGCAAAAGCGGCCAAACTCGGTAAGATAAGACCTATCAACACCACATGCTTTTTTTTATAAAACGTTTCTCATTTCCACTGGTATTGCAAGCCAGAAGTTCCTGCACGCGTGTGTAAGTCAAAAATGTGATGGCTTTTACACAGATTAATGTGCTCTCGGCCGTGTAATGGATCAACCGCATCGGCGGGTAAGAAAGCACCCGCGAGCCCACTTTGTAATAAATAATTATGTCATGCACCCATTTTACCGATGAATATAGCCTCTAACTCATTTTTGTTGATCATCTCCTAGAATACGAGTATGAAAGATCAGCCGATGACAGTCACATTGAAATTCTCTCGCGCGTGGCCATGGCGACAAACTTTTGTCGCCTGTCACGTGTTGACCTCTTTTTCGTGTAACGGACGCATGGGGGTGGGGTTCGTTACTAAACCTTGGACTGTATACCAGGGTTTAGTTTCGTCTGCAACGCAGGCTATCCAGAACCTTGTTTCCTTGTTTCTGGTAGCCTGCAGCTTCCATTGTTTCAAGAGATATGGGCATTGTTTGGATCATTTAATATGTACTGCTTTATATTATTATTTTGCTCGTATTTAAAATAGCCTCACTAGTCGTTTTCGAGACAAAAATTGTAAAGAATTTGTTATCCCCAATGAGGTTAGTGAGGCTAATTTGAATATCACCAAAGAATAATTTAAAGTAGCCATTTTTGCATAGAATCTATAACAAACAGTGTTTTGGACAGCTACAAAGAATTTTTTTCAGCGTTATTGTTGGGGTCATTACTGGAACATGACTGAGTTTGCCCTAACGAGCTTTGATCTACTGAAATGGCAAAAACATTTTTTAGCTGGTGGTCACAGAAACCTGAATCATAACGGAAATGCGTTCTTAGCGTGGCTGCTAATTTAGAAGGTCATGAAATGACACATATCATCAAATAACTTTTATTCCCAAATTTTATTGCCTTAGCTTTTGATTGCAGGCTGAAGGCGAATCTCTTGGGCAATAGCACGTTATTGATCCGTTATAGTGTATTTAAGTTATTCACTGCAGACGGAAAAAGTCTGTATATTTATGCAGTTATTCCATTTCCAATTTGTTTGGAAACTTGCAAACATAGGCTCTTTCATTCTCGTCGGGAAAGGAAATGTAAATACAGTTATCAGTAATTGATTCAACATCGACAAAAATTACGACAGGGCTTTGGTTCACGACAGAAATAACACTTATGTGAGAGGAAGGACTATAACTGTGACAGGTAAGAGGCTGAACTAGGGCTAGGTGACGTACCCACCCGCTTCTGTGAGTATCATGATACAGAATAAAGTATCTCACTTGCCCAAAATGTACTAAGCCATTCAATTGATATTTGATGGTTGAGCAGTCTCGTCTAAACATACGTTTATACGAGGTTCCATAAATGTAAGATGATTTCAGTTCAAGACGATTAAAAGCTGTGACTTCAAGAGAGCAAGGGGTATAGCCTAAAATAAGTTCTAATGCTTAAAATTCGTCATCATCGAGGACTTTTTTGAAAGGAGTTCCTAAAATGAAAATTCCTGGCAAAATTTCCTTTCCCCTCTTTGGTTTCTGAGGATATGATAGCTGATAAAACAGTCTGTCTTCTTCTGAATCGGGGCAAATACAGGATTGTCTCAGCTCTGGAATCTTCTGTGTAAGTGTTACTGCATACGTCATCTGTGAATCGATGAACTGTGTACCGTGTATTTGTTTCAAAATATAACCCTTTTTGTCCTCGAATGGGAAACAACTATGAGTGTAGAGAGGGCCAAGTTCTCGGACATTGTCAGGAAGATGAAGCAATTGATGGACGTTCATTGTAGTAAATCGCTCCTCGTAAATGACGGGCAATAAAGCACAAAACTGGTTAAGCAAATTTTCAGCTTCACAAAGGTCCGACTGTTTGATCTTGTCTTTCAATAGCAGATAAATAGCATGAACGAAAAGGATGTAATGATTAAAGTAGACATCTGGCAAAAGCCCGTAAAGTGTCGGAATTCCGTAATATAAGAGAAATGATCGCAGTTCGTTAGTTTCCAATATTTCAAGTGTTCTGTAACGGAACGAGGGAGTCTGCTGATTTCAAGAGTTGGAGTAATATGCTGAAGACGTTCATCCAAAGCTTCAGCTAAATGGCTGATACTATATGTATTTCCAGAAAATGATGGGTTATAATAATTTGAGCAGCAGCTTTTGAACTCCGAGGAGAACACCGTGCATATAATCAATTGCAATGCCACGAACAACATCATAATGCTCGAGAAAAGATAGCCAACTAGGTCCCTTGACACCCATGACGTTCGAAACATTTTTCCCCTGCCAGTTGCTTCTTGGTTACCTCAGCTGAATGCCTAATTGTATCCTCTTTATTTCGCAGTGGCCCTTTAGGGTTGTTTTCTTGGTAGGGAAAGCCCTGAATGTGTCCACCTGCAGCCTTAACTGTCTTACCTCGCTGTAGGCACTTCCAGCACCCATACTCTCCGTTAAATTGCATACTATTGTAGACTAAACAGCGTGCAGGAAGATCACAGGTCCAAGCCAGTACCACTCCTTTGCATGTAAATTTACCATGTTTCGGGGCCTCAAGTTCAACTCCCCTTTCCAGTGCTCGAAGACTTTCAGATTGAGGTTTGAGAAATGTACACATTGCTGGTTTTCGTTCTCCAAACCATAGACCAGACAACAGCATGTTTTCCTTGGCCATTCGCTTCCTGTAAGGAAGCTCATTTATAATCATAAAGACTGGCCAAATGGATACTTTGGATGATTTCAATACAGGGACACCATCAGTATTCATTAGGAATGAAATATTGTCTTTACAATTCAAAATCCCCTTATCGCAAAGTTCTTTATAGAGAACACCGTCATAGACATCGGTTATCGTATCATCTGAACTTTTTTTCCGTGAAAAACGATGTTGAATTTCTTCGTAAAGCCTTCCCTTGAGAAAAATGTACGTAACTGATGAATAATAGGGATTTCAATAAAATATGATAAAGCTCCTTTCGCAGTCAAGTCCTTGAGACAGCCACCATTTGGACAAACAGTCTCAGTCTGTTTGTTTCGGCTTACGTAAGTTAAACAGAATGAACAATAATAATGAAAGACAAGCAGATTGCGAATGTTGCGGAAGTAGTTTTTGAAGTTGTTTGGTGAGGTTGGTAAAATGTGCCCCGAATGCAAAATTAAAGATAAAAGGAAGAGGAGATGGCCTATTGCGTCAGCAGCCAAGTTGTACTTAATAGTGAACAAAACCAATAAAACAATAGTACTTCCAATTGTAATTTTTGCGGAAGGATACAGAGGAGTTTTGTCTTTGACACCGGAGTCGCGGGCTTCCTGGTGCGGAGGCAGAGAATTTGTACTCACTTCTCTTAAAGTTTCAGCTTCGTGCAGTTCATATGTTCATATGTTTTCTTCCACGTCAACGAAGACATCTTCTCTGTCGTAGTCTTCACTCAGGTCACATTCACTGCATGAATCACACTGGCTCGGCTTCCCTTCATTGACATCATTTACAGATGACGAGATAATAGATGGGGAATTCGTTGAAGAAACGTTTCTAAACAAAGTTTCCAAGACTTCGTCACAGGTTTCCATAAAATGATTGTGACTTGTGGAAGTTTCCAGGTCACGCAATCTGAACTCGTCACAACAGCCTGCTGTGTCGTTAAGTTTTGGCATTTTACACAAAGGCTCTTGTATCGGTTGAAATGTTTCTTCATGGTGATATGAGGATGAAACCCCAGCAATAAGACCACTATCTAATTGACTGTCACCATCAAAGACAGCTGCACCGCTGTTAGTACTCTTTTCTCTGAAAATAGGAACAGACACATCTTGAAACGAAGACGGTAAGATGCCACTGTTAGGCATGCCTTTGGTAAGATCATTTCCCGCTCGTGTAGAGTGTGTAGGCTCAGTATTACTTGCATCCTGAGTACTTTTTGGACCTGACCGAGCAGCCATAAGGGGTATTTTGATATCTTTAAATCCTGACATTTTAAAGTGGAATAATTAAACTTTTTGCATCAGTTCAGAATGTTTGCTTTGCAGGTGTCGACTTACCTACATTCCTCTTATTATTGGTTGCATCAAATTACTGCGGTTACAAAATAAACTTTTGGCGCTTATTTTATAGTTCACTTTATACGCGCGTAAGCGGGTTCGCAGCTATCTTCTCACTTCAGGTCTTTTAGAAGGTCGGTCTGCAGCATAATGTACGCCTGTCTCTATTTCGATTCAGACAAAAGCGTTAGTGTTTTGCCTAAGAGCAAATGTAAAGTAAGAAGTGACTCGACATTTGAGGCAAGAAATGAGGTCGATGTAGATTGGTGCGATGGAAGGGGAAAAAAGGAACGGCTCATTGCCACCATATTAAAAGTTGGGGACAAATGTAAGCATTTTGTTTGCAGTAGCATGTAGAAGTCATCTAGCACTCCGGGTAACTTGCTTTGAGTCACTGTTATGTTAGATCAAATTTGAAACACATCTATAACTGGCTGCAGTATACTTTCACTGATATCAATTGCTCAGTTTCTCATTTAATATTTCATCTGCTGTACGTTACTGTCAAGTGGACTGCCAAATGACCTGTACACAAAATTACATCAAGTGTCCAACGTTTTCGACCTACCTTATTGAGAACATTTTACGTGTATTGTTTTCAAATCAGCATTACAATTTTTTTCCGTTTTGAAAAGTGTTCGGCTCGCAGACGCGCACTTTTTGTTATTTGCGCCTAGTTCAGTAATTATGCTAATTAAGGTCAACGGCTACCGCTTTGTTTGAAGTCACTTAGGGTCGCACTATCATGCTAATATGACAACCCTTTCGCCAAAGTAAACGAGAGGACTGGGAACATTAATAGCAGTAGCCTTTAGAAAAATTTGAAGCCCATAAAACTTAAAAGTAAACCAAATGGCTATAGTTGGTGATTATATACATCCTGTCTCCCTCGATCTGCTGAAGAAACGAGCCGAAATGAAATGAATTCAGCCTTTTTGTTACAAACATTTTTCAGCTCATCAGCAATATAACGACACTAAATGATCGTTTAAATATAATAATGAGTGTGACATTACTAGTCAACATATTTGTTTACGAGACTAGAGTACTGTAACAGTAAATTCCGCTTTACTTTACTTCTCGAGCCGAAGGCTGGTACTACGTACACGGCATCTATGCAGCAAATTAAATAGATTCTCAAATACACCATTAAATTGCAATTTAATGAATACACGGCTAGCTAAAAGTAATTGAAGTTTTCCTTTTAATATTACATATTTCAGACCAAAAAAAAGCACTAGAAGAGTATGCAGACCTTGTCGACAAGAATATTTGGATATTGTTGAACAATAAAAAAGCCCCCAATAATAATCTCAAGCTACTTTGTAACATTTCAATTCCCGGACAAGTCTTGACAGCTCTTAGTGTACAAGAACAATTTCCAAACAGTGGCTCAAAATCAAAGCGGCCTCGCAAGCAAACAGCTGTGATGACAGAAAGTCTACACCAAGAAGAGGAGCTCTTCCCAAAGAAAAAACAAACAAAAAAAGAGCTGACTTCAAAAGATGGCAAAAGACAATCTAAAAAAGGTTTAGCCAAGAAAGCTGAAGAAGCGTCTGCTATCCGTGGCGCCATAGAGATACTAAACAGCTTGCCAGCATTTCAGACAAATTTTCCTTCCAAGAGCAAGGAATCCACAGCTTCGCAAATTAATCAGCTTTCCTTAGTACGATCATCTCCAAACCTGAGTCAGCTACCCTCAGTACATACTACTCCACAACAGAGTCAGTTGCCCTCAGTGCAATGGCCTCAACAGAGCCAGCTGTCCGCAGTACAATTCAGTGCTCTACAACAAAGCGAGCTGCCCGTAAAATCTGCTCCACCCTCAAACCAGCTGCCCGTACATTCTGTACCGCCACACCAGCCCATTCAATCAGTTCTGCAAAACCAGCTTCCTTTTCAGTCTATTCCACCTCCTAACCAGCTATCCATACCATCTACCCCACCCTCAAACCAGCTGCCCGTAAATTCTGTACCGCCAAACTAGCCCATTCAATCAGTTCTGCAAAACCAGCTTCCTGTTCAGTCTACTCCACATCCTAAACTGCTGCCCGTGCATTCTGTACCACCAGACCAGCACATTCAATCAGCTCTCCAAAACCAGCTTCCTGTTCAGTCTACTCCACATCCTAACCAGATGTCCGTACCATCTACTCCACCCTCAAACCAGCTGCCCGTGCATTCTGTTCCGCCAAACCAGCCCATTCAATCTGTTATGCAAAACCAGCTTCCCTTTCAGTCTACTCCACATCCTAACCAGCTGTCAGCACAGTCGACCCTGCCTCTCAACCAGCTGCCCTTACAACCTACTTCTCCCCCAAACCATTTGCTATCTCCTACCCCATCATCAAGATGGTCATCGACGCCATTACAGAATGACAATGAATCATCATCATCATCATCATCATATAGTCAACTTCAGCCATCCCCATCCGAAACCCGACTGACAGACACAGCAGAAACCTTTTGCGCTGCTCTTAACAGGTGGGTTCATACTAGCTTAGTAAGTAGACCTTAAGTATACATCAAGCTTACTTCAGATGTGAACGGGTCTAATTTCAACTTAAGTAGCCTACTTTGTGGCTGTGGCAACCTATCGTGTTCAAAAGAGCCGAAGTGCACTTTGAAGTCGAGTTCAACCATTCTTACCGGCGCACTTACGCACTATCAAAACAATTTCAGGAAATTGAATGTCAATCAAATGCGTTTTTTGATAGATATCAGCACACGCAAGACTTCTATGACACGCACATCATTTGCAAACTATTTGCTTACTTGACGTCTGGCTTTCAAGGACACGAAAAACGTAGACGACGTACAAATGGAAAATAACTCCAAGTTCAGTCAGTTTCGACCCTACTTTCGTGTGTTGGACCGTGATGATGACAATTTAGACCACGCACAAGATCACATAAGTACTCAAAGGTTTCGCGCGTCACTCTAAAATGTTCCTTCCAAAGGAAATTGAGTGCTGGATTTACCAACAAAGTACGGAACCAGTTTTGTGGACGTGGCCAAAGCCAAGCTCTTCTTCGTCTACATTGCGCGTTTTGTTGATTCATTTGATTGAAAAACATCAACATAGCCCTGCGTTGGTTTCTTTGTCTTGTTCTAAATTCTTCTTCTACAACGAGAAAGTGATAGGCTTCGTGAAGTAGCATAGCCCGCTGCCGATGTTGTAAAAAATATATTAACCAAACAAGGAAAGCAATTTTCACCTTTTGAGGTTGCATGATGCAAGATAGCTACAAGCTAAAATGTTTGGCGCACTCACGCACATGGCTGCATAGTTGGCGCGGAAATTGATTGATGGCTCTGTCACTTGAAGTATACTTAAAATTTGAAATATGAACGCCTATCTGGGTAAGTACACATACGTGTTCTTAAGTATACTTGAACTCCCGGCATACTTAGGGTCTACTTACTAAGCTAGTATGAACCCACCTAACGTGGCAGATGACTTCTTATTGCTAGATGACTATCCGCACGTTACTTCCAGTAGCCATGACACAATCCGCAAAGAGACTGCCGTGGTAGATCAAGTTGACGATGCTTCCCTTCAAACTATAGTGGCATTGAAAGAGGAGAACAACAAGTCGATAAAATAAAACGATGAACTGCGTGCAAAAGTGGCGTTCATATGTCGTTATCCTGTTAAGTTTCCAGATAGTGATTATTGTGATGTATAGTTGCAGTATAAATTAAGCCAGACATTATGTGACAAATATCTTAAATAACATTTATTCCCTGAGGCCCAAAACAGTATCTTCAATTAAGCTTTCTTTTCATTATTATCTAACAGTTGTAAGAGTGAAGGAGTTGTAACATATATAGAAAACCAGAAGGCATTGTTTAAATTAATGGGGCATTTTATGAAGGGAGGGAGTGTTAGGACACAGGAAAGAACAAATGTGCGTGAAGAAATTAGTCATGGCTTAGGGCGTATTGCAAGTATTTCGGTGGGGAAGGATAGGGAAAAGACAAGTGTTGTTTCAAGGGACATTGTTGATGTTATTGGGGGGTCGTCGGAATATGGAGGAAATTTAGGGGGCTCTTCAAATGTTTCCGAGGATTTGATTGGTGTGGGGGAGGAGTATAGGGGAAATAACACTGTTTCATCGGGGCTTGGAGGGAATTTACCTGATTTAGGGGACCTTTCAAATGTTCTCGGGGATTCAATAATAAGTTCGGGGGAGGAGTATCGGGGAAGGAGTTTAATCATCACGAGCCACAGAGAACCGGAAGTTCAAAAATTCGTTCAGTCTGGTTGCTACGGAGTGACGTCATAAGTCGGTCTTGTAGCTATCATCGAGCTTGATTTGCGGTTTTATACCGCCGAGTTCAGCAATTAGTTTATCACTGTATAATGTACAAAGTCATGTGGAGAGCATGTTTATTTTGAGGGGCTGGATTTCTAGGTTTGACGTTTTTTGAGGTTGGATTTCAAGCACTAAAATAACGGAGGGGAGTTGCCTTCATTTAGAGAGAATCGAGTACATAGGATGATTGTCTTCGACATTCGACGAGCTGAGCTCGTCGAATGTCCAACAAACGATTCGAGGGTTTGGTTCCTCCTGAATTCTAAGATCTGTGGCGTTCATCCGGCGCGTTTTATGACGACCAGCCCTTTGGTTGCAAGCTTTCCAGAGGAATTTACGACAGTTTCACTCGAGGAGTTACAAAATGGCGCGCATTTGGATCGACGTGTATACAAAGATGATGTCCCTATTGCCTCTTCATTCGGTGTTGTTTCCGCCATTCTGCGCCAAAGGTGCCCGAAACCAGACGAAAGAGACGCATACAGCTGGTTGGTTGATGCGATTAACAACGTAAAGATCGAGTCAAGGCCAGATACCAGGGAGACCAGCGATGACAATGTAAGTGATATTAATCTTAAGCTTACCTTAAGGTTACAAAGTATCCAAGAGGAAAACCGAAAACTGAAGACCAATCTCGAGCTTGCAATGTCGAAGTTAGAGTCCTTACGCGATGAAGTTACTTCGAGTGCTACCGAGGGCAGTCAATCGACGGAGGCAAAGGAGGAGTTGGACGATGTGTAGAACTCGCTGAGCGATGTCTGCAACAGATATCAAGTGCATCTTGCTTCTGTAATCGCCGATCAAGCTCTCAAGCCTGAAGTAGCCAAAACGCTGAGCGACATCGCCGATCATCTGATGGAAAAAAAAGAACCGAAGGAGGTTTTGGAAATCATGCTCGGGGGCAGCGCCGGAAAGTTTTTTCAATCCCTCCATGTGCCTGATTGGACCTTGCTGTACTTCAAGCTACAGTCCAGGATTCCAGATCAAGGCTGGCAGATGTTATTAAGCATATCAAAATTAGGACGAACCGGTGTAAGTTTTAACTTCGATGTATTTATTTTGTCAATTGAGTCTAGCTAAATGTTCATCCCCTCCACAACTGGGGCATAAGGTAATAGAACAGGGCATTTCAAATTTTTATGTTTAACAGAGAACTTAGATCTTGCAGGATGTTTGTAGTTCTAAGAGAAGTGCACGGTTGTGGGTGCCTAAGGCTTATTTGACTGAGAAAATTACTCCATTGTGATTGGCTGTTTAGAGCATGCCAATATTTAACAATTATTCACCAAAGTGGAGGTAAATATCCAAAACTTTCACCGACACTGAGGTGAATATTTGTTTTAGTATATACCACACAAGATGAATAACTCGTGGCCCAAAGAACAACTTTATTTGTGACAATGTACCGACAAAAGCCATTTTGTTTTTCTTCCCCTGATCAGAGGTGAATAGTACAATCACCTCCGAGCTAGCCAATCAATGCGCGCGAAAAGGACTTTTCCAGTGGCGGACCCAGACCTTGAGCTAAGGGGGGGGGGGGGGGGAAGGGCTGGTCTTGATTTTTCTTACCCTGCTGGTCTTTTCCCCTTCAGTCATTTCTTCTTTTTTGCCCAAAATAAAGGGGGGGGGGGGCAGGCCCCCTGGGCACCTTCCCTAGATCCGCAACTGTATTCACTTGTGTGGTATATACTAATTATCCTTATTGTGCAATTCCAGAAAATATCCATACCTCCCCCACGGAACTGATTTTTAAGGTTAGAAAATTATCGTATTTGTAAATTTATTTGGAATATTGTCAATGTACCATGTAGAAGACACCAAATAAAATATGTATGTATGCATGATTCTTTCCAAGAACCCCCCTCCCCTCACCCCAGTGGAAATTCTAAGTAAGCTTCATACATTTCTTTAAATGTTTTGGCCTTACAGAAACCCTCCCCACCCCCAGGGAAATTCCAATCCCTTCTGTGGGTGGAGTGTAGATATTTTCTGGCACTGCACATCATATGGCTGAGTGGCCTAGATGAACCAAATTATATGCTGTGATTGGCTACCCAAGTATTTTCCAGGACTGAAAAGTCCAGAAAAAAGCAGCAGGTCCTAGAAATTTGTGGAAATCTGTTAAAATCAGGTAAAAAAACTTGAAATGTATGGCAGACTCTAAGGAGATTTAACATTGAGATCTTGGAAGTGATAGGGTTAATGTGAATTTCAGAGTCTTAAAAACCAATCTGAGTCCTGGAAACATCCTCGAAACCGGTTTCTGCAAAAGGGTACAAGCCCTGTGTCAAGTTTAACATTCTACTGTACATGATACTGCATGATATTGAGCATTTTTTTTGTTTTTTATTCATTATAGATAAATAAAGCTAATGGTTTGTTTTGTTTTTCTGTTTATATTAGAAGAATGGTGACATCCCTGTTCTACTTAATAAGAACCAAATTAAGGCTGTGAGAAAAATGATATTTGGCATTGTCAGGAAAGCATTGCATATTAGGCCTCTACCAAATGGAGCACCACAAGGGCACCAGGTCAGTCTCTCTGCTGCTGTGGCTTGGGCAGCAAGGGAGACTAGACTACATCATCCTGATCAGCAAATATTAGAGCTCAACCTCAAACTTGATGGAAGGCCTTTTTTTGGTAGGTGACAATTTCTTTTGAGTGGATACAGGTTTTATTGTAACTAAGGGGTGTAAACATTCAGCATTAGTTTTCTCAGGTGACTTAAGATTTTCAACATATCACACCACCAGAGATTTCTTTAATCTTTGTTGTAGTTGTTAGTAGAATCTGAAGAGTGGATTCTGTAGCTTGGAAGAACTAATAGATGAAACTTGAATACAACTTGAGTACAACTGAAGTCATTATTATTATTATTATTATTAGTTTTGCATTTTTGACGCTGATTGAAACTGAAATCAAAAACCAAAACCTAAAATATCTAGTCCTAGCTAAAGCAAGAAATTCATGAGCTGTCAAATAAAGGAAAACAAACTATTCGTGAGCTGTTATATATAGGAAACCACAATTGCTAAACTATTTAAGACCACTTAGAAACATAGTAAAATAATCATGCATATTTCGATAATCAAGCATTGTTCAAAGTTCAAAGTCACACATTCTGTTCTTGTTCATGCTCATAGATGAAGCAGCTAATTAAACAAGAACTGTTTATAACACTTCATACTGTATTACACACACATAGTTGGAGTCACAGAGGGGCAAATGTTAAACTGGTGTTTGTTTGCACTGTTTTGTTTAATAAAGTGACCAGCTTTTTTGTCAGATTGGTTTTATTTTGAAATGAAGTTAAAATTCTGGTGTTATTATATCAAATGAAAGTAATATTTGTTATAAATATTTAACATGTGCTTCTGTGTTTCTATAGGGAGGCAACAAGTCATGATTGGCGTTGTGCCAATCCATGTCCATCATGCTTCCAGTGAAAGTTCCAAGAGTGTCTATCCCATAGCAATCGCTAATTGTAAGGAAAACAGGTAAAGGTATTTTAAGTCAAGGCCATATTTAACCCATTCAGCAGCATATTAGTTTTTATCTGAATTCTTACTAATATATACCTGACCAGGCTTCTTTTCAGATAGGTGTCCAGGCATCCTGACATTTAAGTGAACAGCCATTTTTTCAAGAAAATTGTGTAATTTTTCATACATGTATGTTGTCTTATAAACCGTTCATTAGAGCTGAGCTTTTGGCACATTTTGGATGTCTGCTTGTCAAATCCTGTAGCTGCCATTGTTATTGTGCAATGCTCATTAGCAAAGTACAGTAGTTTAGGTTAGGGATTTGTAATTTGAAATATCTTGCCTTTCTTAAGGAAAAATGTTGAAGCGCTCATTAGAGATCTCAATGCCCAGAAGAATGCCATCAAGAAAAATGGACTAACTGTTGATGGAAGGCATTTTCAAGTTAAATTTACAGGTGATTAAGTCTTTCCTATACTCGGTATTTTATTTTAAATTACATCTGTTTAAGTTTTCATTAATATTTATTTTAATGGAAATTGTTGTACTTGCACACACATCAAATATAGACTACAAATAGTGATAGCAATTAATGTTGTGATTGGTGGATGTAGTGGAGTAGACTTTAAATGATTGGCTCATGTACCTGCCTGATTACACATGTTTGATTACAGGCAACTGTCAGATTGCACTGTTCAATTACATCTTAAAGTTTGCAGATTAATTTATTAGTAAGAGCAAAATAGAGTGCCAGTTTATGCACCAATCACATTTGATTAAATTCTAATTCTTATCATTAGTTTTGAAATCACTAACAGTAACTTGAAAATCTGGTGCTATTATCAATAATTATAACATACATGTACAATTACGCTTAAAATTGGGTTGTTGCCAAAAAGAAATAGTAAGGCGACAACATGTTCATTTATTTAATGTTTCAGTACTTGGCAAATGTTGTATTGATGACCATACAGCCTGCAGTAACATATCAAACTGATAACTTGATAAGGAAAATTGAAATCTTTTCTCTTTGTCTTTTTATGACAGTTACTCTTGATTACAAAGCTTTGATTATGCTTCTAAAGCGAAAAGATGATGATGTTGATGGAAATGTAGATGGACTTTGTGGGAGGGGGTTAGACACCGAATGTTGTGTTTACTGCAAAGTTATCCGGGTAGGTGGTCATATGATTGTAATCATGTAAGTCGATTCACAATGGTCATACATCTATGTACATGTAGGAGTTAAATATTTTTAATACATTTCTACATCAAATACCTTGACCAGCATGCAGCCAGCTATCCAGAGCCAAATATTTCAATACAAAGTACAGCTGGAACTTGGTAATTTGGGTGCTCTGACACACAGACTTATAAATATTATATAGACCTGTGTCAGTTAAAACTGAAGGACCTTACGCTTATTCAAACAGTCAGTGTCATGCCCTAGAATATTTGAAATTTTCTTTTAATTAATGTTTCACAACAACAGAAGCATAATACAATTACTGTATTTTTTTGTATTAATCAGGGTTGACATTATAAAGTGTGCTACAAATTATGCATGTAATGCAGCTGAAAATGTACAAACAAAACTGTCAGTATTATTTATCCACAGCGTGGGATCCTATTATTTTAGAAGGTTCATTAAACCCTTTCCCTGCTGTATCACCAGTGCCAAAACAGTACATTTCATATGTATGTCTTTTTGCAGGGATGTGCATGTCCAGGGGTCCCAAAAGGGGAAGCTTGTGCTGAGTGCTTCCTTAAGAGCAAGGCAAATATAGGAGGGTGAGTAGATTTGAAGAGTATTTCTTTTTCTACTCAAATCGAAAGAAAGAAAGAAAGAAAGAAAAGCTTTACTTGTAGGAGGATGTAAAATTAGTAAGTCTGTGACTTTTCAGTAGCTTTCAGAACAACGAATTTCATGAAGCGAGACTGAAAATATCTCAGGATTTATTAATTTTTTTCAGTTTTCACCTCATAAAAAGGATTTTAAATGAAAATAACTGCTATTTACAGCTTAGAATTATTTTCCTTTCATTGAATATCATACAGTAGTTCGTGTAAAACAATTTTGAGTTTAATGTTGAATTTGGCTGACGATTAAAGCTTCATGTTGTCAGACTGTATAAGAAATAATAATTTAACTTTGCATTATTCCTTCTATTTTTTACAGTTGGAAGGGGCTAAGAGATGACTTGCTCTTTCTTCTTGAAGAGGACCTATCTGACGTCAACCTATGTGCTCTGCACTGTGAGCTTAGAAACACAGAGCAGTTGATAAGTTCTTTGGGCATGTTTGCTTATGAGTGTGGGAGCCTTAAGGACTGCAATGCTGTTTTAGCTGAGTATGGACCAGACAGCATGAAGGGAAGAGACAGAGTCCTAGTTAAGGCAAAGCCTGGTCAGGAAAGTGGTATTGAGCGCCACAACATTCAAGTGGTATCATTCTCAGGTATACCTTGTATTTAATATCTTTATCTTTATCCTTGATAAAAATCAGATCATGCAGTGTTTATATACAGTTCATAGTTTATAGTTCATAGTAATTTTGCTATAACAGGAGGAATTTCACATTGATATTACAAGTAAAGGTATCATGATTTATAAGGAGAACTCAATGTTTACTTTAACAGGGAGTGGGCTAGGAAATATTTTGTTTGATGCAAGGTTGCACAATCCCGCACAATTCGCCTCAAAAAAGCGCACAATTTTCATTTTTTCACGCACCCTGTCAGAAGGCCAGCTGTAGTGATTTCATTATTTATTAACTGAGCAGAGTTTACAAATCTCTTTCAAAGCAACTTTTAATTGATATAATTTACGTGCTGGTTTTTACTACTTGGTGCCTTAGTTTCAATTGATCTGTACTGTAACAAGACGCCAAAAGGCGATTCCGTGGGATGCTTGGGCTAGGGAGCGTAAAGTTAGCGCCACGATTAATCAGTTAGATCGGCCATAAAAAATCACTGAAGAAAGTGTAGAAGAAACTGTCACTGTGCTTGTAGTAGAAAATAGCGTAGGCCGGTGGAAAATTTCTGGTAGAAGTAATTGAAACGTGAAAAATGAATTTTTTTTTGAGGCTAGATTTGTTTATACGTTGAGATCGCGAGAACTGCCAGAAAATCTTAAGACATGAATGGTAACGCAACGTTTTACTTAGTTGAAGACTAAAATATTGTGAAGGGCCGTATTGCTGTGAATTAACGTAACGAATCTGCCAAAACATTAACATGCTAAAATACTGATTGTCTGTTATATAATTAGAAGTTTTTGTATGAGAAAAGAACCGAAGTAGGCTCACTTGTGTAAGAGAAAAACGTAACGCACCGTAACGCAACTGGTATATTCCCATTGACATATCGATAATGTGTCCTTGTTTATTCAAGATAGCGAAAGGATTAAGTTTCCATCCATCAGAAGCATGAGGAATTCTTCTTAACACATAATTCCCTTTGTATTTGTTAACAATGGAACACTGAATATGAAATATAAAAATAAACATCGATGGAATTAACCTTCTCGCAAACACTATTTACATGTACATGTGCGTTGTGGTAAACAGGTAAGCTCAATGTCAGCAAGAATCTTTGGGCAAAAATACACAAAACTTTACACATCACGTAGGTCGACTCATGGATTGAACTGCGAAAATTTCGATAGAGTAAAATTCTCGAGGTTTACATGTAAATATCTTCAACTTTAAACTAAAATATTTGAGCCAAATTTTGAATTGGTTGGTGTCGATGTTTTCCGTGATAGACTCCTTGATTTCTGAATATACACTGATGCAATGAATGTTGCTTCAAACTTCTTGTTTAGACTAAGCAGTTAGGGAGGTTTGCCGGATGAACACGCAGGTTTGGTGCCTGAACTCGTTGGTTCGTTTGGCAGGCTGAGTGAACAGTGAACTCGATGCCGATGCGTAACACAGAACGGACTGTTCAATTCAAAACACAATGTCGAAATGCCTTCTAAAATTACCTTCTGTTGATGTTTATTATTTGCTCTCCTTGCAAGAATCGCAGAATTGCGAATTGTTTCTTGCCCGAACCGCAGAAATTACAGTCCTTGCCAGAATAGCACAATGTTGACAGTATATTTCACTCTCGTCAAAGTCATTGCACGGCCCAATGATTATACATGTACTTTCAGTGGTCACGTGCACATCTTGCACGTACCCAATAAAAATACTTGTACTTTCACCTGTCACGTGGATTTTCATTGTCAATCAAATTTGCCGTTTTGCGTCGACAAAATCCTCCCGAAACCTTACCGTGGCCTGCCTTACAGGCATCCCACGGAATTAATAGTATCATACATAAACTAAATGACACTATGCAATATGTCAATCATTAGTAGATGGTAGAAAGGCACCCTAACAAAATTTCTTTGATTTGCAGGGTCAACAGAACGCAGGTTTCTGGATAATATAGAAGACATTGTCACCCGATCACTTCCGTTGCACAACCTTAAACTATTTTTTAATAACAAAGATGTTGCAGAAACATACCTGTTGAATCAGGTAACATTCTGTGAGGAGATGATTCAGGTACTGTGAGTAGAAATACTTTAGAAAAGAGTAATTAGTACCATTAAAGTTTTGACCAAAATCTGTGAAATACAACTAAAAGGGAAAATGATGCACTACCACCATGCCATCCATCTGGTTCATCTAGAGCAAAGTCCTGGCACACTGTACATATATGCCTGAGTATTCTGGAATGCATGACATGATTTACAGGTTTTTTTGCGTTGTCCATAGACCGTTAATACTAGGAAAATGTTATATATCCTTTCTGGTTCATCCAGGTTGAAGTCCTGGTATCATTGTATGCCTGAGCATTTCTGGGATATATAACATGATCTACAGGTTAAGGTTTTTTTTTGC